>JAVJGI010000014.1:53014426-53135393 GCA_035590275.1 Ibycter americanus | reverse complement strand
GCCAACCCACCGCCCCAGAAGCAAGCCCACAACTGTATATTATCAATGTTGATTAACCCTCTACAGTTCCTCTACAGTAAATACAGTCTAACTGGGATTCTGTTGGAGTTAGGCATTTTAAGTTTTAGGAACCAGTCCTTTTGAAGTGAATGTTTCGCTACCTACAAAATCAATACAGAAAAGCAGATGTCATTGAAAGATGCCTGGGAGTTATTTGCTTGGTATTCCAATTTCAAATGTAGACACAAATGAAGTTATCCTGGGAGAAGAATATAATTCATGAATTGTTAAGACAGATCTCTTACCATGAAATATTGTAACGATCATGCCTTACATGTATTCTAAAATAAAAATATGTTTTCAATAATTTTATAGCTTTTGAGATAGGTTTGGTCTTGATCCCCTGAAATCAATGGTATTTATCTGTCTGTAATTTTATTTCTTTTCACAGATTATAAGAAAAAATCCTTTCTCGTATAGACTGATGGTGAGAAAGACAGACGTTCAAGAAAACCAAGTAAATACAAAGTGTTAGGATAAACATAGTCATATACCTGTTAAATAACAAATTGTCGATTTCTTGTATTTTCATTTCGTCTATATATTACTTTATGGGAGATAAACCCAAAAATATTTCTAGTAACTGCACTATTTGGCACAAAACCTAAATTTATCACATGAAACCAGAATATAATGTTAAATGACAGTTTTGGAGCTAACTCTTTACACACTTCACTGAATGTCTGCTCTGAAGTAATTGAGTCTAGGAAAAAGCTAAATAGGTCTTAAATAGGTCAGGGAGCTGGGAGACTGCATAGATTTGAATGAAGCGGTTTTTAATTTCTCCAAAGGACGCTAGATGGCAGCATGAATCAAGAGATTCAAGACTGCCTTTTACTGGGGAAAAAGACCCTCAGGAAATGATGTGAAACATTTATTTATAGGTTTTATTTTCCTATTTTGAAGGAAAATTCAGATTAAATATTTATTGGAAGTGTATGGAGGTTCCAGGGCGTATGACTTCATAAAACGATCTCTGTTTGTGTAAGGGATAAAGGCAAAGGCAAATCGTGCTGCCACAACAGAGATGAATAAAACCCCATGAGAATGAAGAGAGGGAAAAGGAACAAAGTCTTGATACAATACTAATATAGGTAGAAGGAATAAAGGATATACAAATTTTAAAATGAGGAGTAAAAGTTGGAGAGGTCACAGGGAATGCCAGAAAAACACAGTGGAGATTAGTGGAAAAGCATGGGTGATCATAGGGTTTTCAGTAAAGAATCGGGGCACTAAAACAGCAGATTTCACTTCTTAGGGATCTGAATTAGTGACATATTGATCATTTAACTGACTCGCCTTCAGCCACTTACTAGTATTTAAGAAACATTATTAGTCTTTTTGAATTCAAGCTTCATATTGTTTCTATAATTGACAATGATGAAATCATAAGCTATGCAGTCATTGCTCAGTGCCTGCGTTTTCAAAATGCGTCATGACAATTTATTTGCTTGACTCATGAGATGCTGATGCACGACAGCAAAACTATTCACCCAGCTGAGTCACTCCCAAAATCTCAGCAACACTTACTTCAGGAGAACCTTTTACCTCAAGATCCATCTGACTCTATACCCACCACACAACTGCTGATCAAATTTTAATTCCCAACAAGATGCTAGAGCAACCTGTTAAGCCATCAGCCTCTGAGCAGCTGAACCCTAACAAACAGGTCAAAATTCCAAGACTTTCCAGCTGCAGACCAGGGTAACCTCTTCCTTTGTGACCACAACCTTCTTGCTCAATAGCTGGCAAGCAAGAAATGCCCTCTCCTGACCGAACAAGGCTCTCCATCTTGTTTCTTCTCACAAAAAAATGAGTCGTGGTGATGAATCGAAGCTTCATTATAGTGATGAAATTACCATGAAGTTAATGGACAATGTGGTCACAAAAACATCGACAAAGAGGAGGTTCTGGTCACTTCTGGTCGAAGTGGGAGTTAGTTTCAGGTGGGATTGCAAGTGGCCATGTCCTGGACCTCCACTCCGATCAGCACCGCCGGGGGGCCAGCTGCGCTATCTGCTCACAGAAAGGGGTCTGGCTGCCTCTACACAAGGTCAGCTCTGATACAACATGGCTCTGCGGCCTTTAACCAGGCTGCTGGGGAAGAGTGGGAGGCGAAAGAGCTGGGAGAATTTGGTGAGCAGTGGGAGTGCCCCCCGCTTCCTGCCCTCTGGAGCTGTGCTGAGCCAAGGCCCTGGGTCCTGGCCTGAGCTACTCTGCCTCTGCCTGGCCTGATTCCTGTTGATCCTGAGCCTGCCGCTGCCTGGCTGACTTGATGCCCCAGCCTGGCCTCGGCCTGGCCCCATCCCCAGGGAGGTTCCCGATGGCTGGGGCTGCCCTGGTGCCCCCGGCTGCCCCGCTCCTGGCTGGGGCGGTGGGATGGCCCCGGGCTGGCGGACCCCTGCCTGGCCGCCCTGTGTGTGAGGAAAGCCTAGATTGGCAGTAATACTGGAGAAAATAATTTTGAAATCATACTTGAACACAAATTAAAAATGGAACATCCACGCTCTGTGCTGCAAAATGGTCAATTCTCACTCTGAGATGCGTTAGCAGCAGCACTGCATGTGAACCGCGGGGAGAAGTTAATTATCACGCTTTAACCTGAATGGGAGACAGAGTAGTCTTTCTGCTTTGGGGACATTATATTAAAGAAGACATAGACAGTTTAGACAGAATTCAACAAAGTAAAAAATACTAAAAGGTTTGGAAAGCATGAGCTGCTGGGGGCCGGGGGGGCGTGGGTGGGGGTGCAGGGGAAGCCTGGTCTGCACAGTTTGATCTTTCCAATGTTTTAGACTGTAATTACTAGGAAATGATCAGTTATTCCCTGTATGTAGCAGGTAAGCATAGAGAAGATGACTATGACACTATTTTAATTTGTAGGAGAAAACAGCTTTATATTTAGTATGAGAAATATTATTCTAAGTTTGAGAATGGTGTGACACTGTAAGGCTGTGGAATGTACTTGACTGAATTTTCATACTATAAGTTTAGAGGAGAGTTTGCTTCTATACTTTCTGGTCTCTTGAAATATCTTCCAGACCTTAATTTTTGTGGTATGGAAGTTAAGAAGTACATCTGATTTTTAATTTTTTTTTATTTTTTGTCTATGTACCTATTATTTCATATTTCTTTAACATTAGTGGAAGTTCTCCTTTGTAAGGAGAGCAGAACACTGAAGGTCCATTAATAGAAATGCTATGATGGCATTTTGTCTTACAATGCACGCACAATGCATGCACAGCTCAAGCCCTCAAGGACAAGGTCATCCATAATTACAATTCATTAAATGCTGTGAAAGTTCCTCTAGATATTGTAACATAGGTATCAGTAGCATCGAGGACACATCATTATTACACGTTCACTGAATTACCTGAACTGCACAGGTTATAGCTTGGAATTTTATTAATTAGAATCTCAGAGATATTTTACAGGGTCTGGGAATGTATCTGTTTGTTGAGTAGGCTAAAGACAGCTAGCTTATTTTGTGGCTGAAGCTTGTGTTTATAGCTTCATAAAACATGGCCTGTAGTTTTATTATACCGATCATCCTTGGTTTTCTCTGTGACTACAGTTCTGGTGTTTTTTTTTTTTTTTCTCCTCTTGTGCAAAAAAATGCCGTATGGCTTAAGAGTCTGTTATCATCCCTATAGATTTTTACAGCATTCTGTGACAGGAATACTGAATTCTATAGGGTGGCTTAAAGCTCCTTAGGAAGCTTCTTGTTCTGTTCATTCTAAGGCATCTTAGTGCAACAAAGACATATTCCTGCTGTGGAATTCTTTCTGTATATAAAGGTCATTTTTTAATATTAAATTCCATGAAGATTACTACACTGAAAATATTGTTGCATAGGGAAAATCAACTTGAAATAAAATCATGAAGTAAAAACACCCCTATGTGTATTTTAAAGAGTCAAAGGGTTAAAGGAAGATAGAATAAGAAGAATAAGAAGAGATTGAGGGGAGTAGGGAAGAACTAAGAGTCTGTCAGATATTGTGGTTCAATTCTTACATTTAGCTAAGAATGGGATAAAACTCTAAAATTCAGAGGTTTCTCCTTGATTTCCTGCTTTGTCAATACCTCCTCTGTTTTCCATTCTGACCTTTTATTTTTCAATCTCTATTTCAAAAAATATTTTTCTTTACTGTTTCAGATTTATTTATTTATTTTTATCATTTCAATATTGAAATGATAGCAGTTTATTTTTAAAACAAATGAATAGCTGTATAATTGTTTCATGTTGAAATCAAGATTAAATGTTATACATTCAAATAAGAACAGTTCCTGAAACGATAGGATTGTGTTGAAAACATAATTTTGAATTATATTTCAATTTCAAATTATGACAATGCAGAATTCTATCAAAAATTGTATTGTTAATGTTCCTAATAATGTTCAGATAGCTGCTCTGCAACAACATGAGAATGCTGCTCAAGTCAATTTCGTGAATGCTTGTGCCAACTAATCTCAAAAACCCCATTAGATGGCACTGTTCACATGACAGTGCCTTTGCAGCACCGCTGAAAACTTGAAGGCATTGTGTATGTCTACACATTCGTTTATTTCTTATTTTAAACATTACTTTTTTATCACTTTTCTACTTTTTTTTACAGGGCTAAAAGAAACTGCACATCAAAAACCCCTGAGATCCTCTTCCTGTAATGTCATACACTGCAGGACTGCTTCAGAGATACAGCTTAGTCTTTATTACTATAGTCTTCTCAATAAACCTTCATTTAAGTAATCAGGGCAAGGCCAGGCAAAGCATCAAGTAGTGCAGTTTTATGCACATCTTAGCTGTGTAATGGGGCATGAGGCAAAAGCACATCACCACCTCATCTGATTTTTCATAAATGCAAGAGCAATAACCATTAAAAAAAAAAGGTGTAATTTTAATGTTTAGATCTCAATGTGATTGAGCTTGAATATTCTTAGATTTTTTTATATTTTTAAAATGTAACATCAAATTGCTAGTAATCTAATTTCCCTGTATCAGTGAAGTTCTTTGGTTGCAATTTATTTTCTTCTAATATGTTTGTATTATTAATCCGTCAGGTTATTTTAAATGTCAAAGCTAAAAAGTTCTGTATTAGACTGATATGTTGCTTTTTTCTGCTTTATACAGACTGTCAAGTCCAAAGATGTTATAAGGCTGATATCAGGATTCACACTGTCTTCACGACCAGGTTATTACAGTGGAACTTCTAGAAAGGTCAGTGGTCATGTTAAGCTACTTGGTTGGATTTTGTCTATGGCTCAGCCTGTGAGTTTCAAAAGGACCAGATCATCCACTGGTGCAGAACAAACTAGTATTTTTAAAGAAATTATTTGAGTATTCTTTGTGGTGATCAGAAGGCAATTGTATGAAAAGATAGCATTTTTGAAACATTGAGAAAACAAATTCTCTAGAGCCAGGAAATAGGGTAGTATATTTCAAAACATAAACTGGTTGAATAGCTGTATGTTATATATGCCAAAGATTCCAGTAAAGCTTTCTCTCTTAAACATGGTAATAGGTCTGAAGTATATGGCAGAAATTAACAGTTGCACTATATAATCAAGTCAATGTTGTCTTAAGAAGTATAGTCATTTCAGCTCTTGAGTCTGACTAACTGTAGATTTCCCAATTGTATATGTCTGAGTTAATAATCTTAGAATTCTTACAGATTAAGTGGAGAGAAAATAGAGAAAATAGATTATGATTAAGGGACTAGAGCACCTCACATATGAAGTAAGGCTGAGAGAGCTGGGACTGTTTACCCTGGAGAAGAGAAGGCTCAGCGTGGATGTCATCAATGCATGTAAATACCTAAACAGAAAGTGCGAAGAGGACAGAGCCAGGCTTTTCTCAGTGGTGCCCAATGAGAAGACCAGAGGCAATGGGCACAAACTGAAACGCAAGAGGTTCCCTCTGAACATCAGGAAACATCTTATTACTGTGGTGGTGACTAAGCACTGGCACAGGTTGCCCTGGCAGGTTGTGGAGTCTCTTTTCTTGGAGACATTAAAAAAACATCTGGACATGGTCCTGGACAACTGACTCTATGTGGGCCTCTTTGAGCAGGGGGTTTGGACCAGCTGCCCTCCTGAGGTCCCTTCCAACTTCAGCCATTCTGTGATTCCATCATTGAGACTTTTTGGGTCTGTTTAGCTGACCAATTTTAAATGTCTACTGTAGGATGAGTTGAATCTGTAAAATAGTTTTCCTTTTACAAATCACACCTTTTATGTCTAAATTCTAAAATTTAAAACTCAATATTAACATTTTTGTTCAATTTCCCATACTCTGGGAAGAGGAAGACAACCTATTTCGTTTCTTGACCATGTGCTTCTATTTAGCCTCTGGCTAAGAAAAAGTTAGAATACATGGTGAAAGAAGAAAGTAAGAATTAAGGTCTGTCCTTCCTTTCTGCTACTGATTCCCCTATTTTATATTTTTTTTTCTTTCCTTCTCTTAGTCAGGCTAAGAGCTCTCCTGCATATGCTATCTATCATAATTCCGTAAAAAGTGCCTAGTCTCTGGAGAATACAAATCTTCAAACAAAAAAAATTTTAGAGTTTTGGACTACTATATTGAAAACATCAAGCCAAAGTTTCTCAGGAGAAGTATGTCAATAAATAATGTATGATTGCAAAGGACAGTGGCAGCAGTGTATGCAGAACTAAGGCAGAAATCCATTAAATATAGTCTTTCTTTTCACATTTAGGCAATATTTGCATGAATTTTCATGCCAAGAAAATTTACAGTCATTTGAATGTATTTGAATATAACCATTACCAACCAAGAACTGCACAGAATTCTTCAAACACATAGACTACTCTTTTTTTTCTTTTTTCTTTCTTTTATTTTTTTTTTTTTCCCCTTTCAGAAAAGCAGTAGCTTGGTGAGGGGAATGCCATAAGCATTCTCTTAGGGAAAAAAGAAGTATTTAACATTTTTTGCTTCTCAGGACATTTCAGCTGTTGGAATAACAACTGCTTTTCTTTTCTGTACTAAATACAGTGAAATGAGCCTTCTAAATCAAGAAATCAAAAGCAACTAGCTACATTCTTTGGTTTTCTAAATTAACTAAATAATTTCACCATAAAAATTTATTCAGTAGTTAAAGCCTCTCAAACCATGTTGAAGACCTACCATATAGACCTGAGTCTGGATAGGATCCATTTCTCTTTCTTAAGGCTTGTATAAATTGTTCATAGGAAAGGAAAACTCATCCATTCAGAAATTTAAGGAAATACAGGGTTCATCCATCCTACCATGCCATTTTAAAGCAAGTCAGCATATTTACTGGAAGCAGCTCTTCTGCTGTTGTAAATACTGATGATTTTTTTCACTTACTCTATAGCGGTGACAGTTTACATCGGTGGACTATTTACACCATAAATTTCGAATGTTGTTTGTAAAGACTTCCCATTGCCATCACTAGCGTTTTGACATGGAGCTATCAAACATGCATAAAAGTGACCACCAGAGAGGAAACGAATAAGGTCTGGTAGTCTGCCTGATGTGAAACCCTCAGGTTCTTCTTGTAATGAAAGGCAGGAAATGGCTTTTGTTTTGTTTTGTTTTGTTTCATTTTGTTTTAGTACACCTCTGTCTCAAGTGTAAAGCTAATCAGAAAAGGTCTTCATGATCCCAGTTTGTGGTAAGTTTATACTACATTTACCAAAAGTGGCTTTTTAGTTCACCTGAGTTTGGAGTGCCTGTGAGATTCAGCCACTAGAAACTAGTTTTGAAAAAGACAGTTTAAAACTCCTCTGACTTCCTAACAGATGTTTTCCTTTGCTGAAACTTGCTCTGGCACTGATCCTAGGATTTTAAAAGAAACCGTTTCAGACAAGAAGTAAGATTAATTTGAAAGTGTAATTTCCAACAACAAAAAAATACCAAGAATTGTGGTTTTGACCTAGTTTTCACTTCACCCCAGTGTGGAGCAAGTTGATAAAATGAAGAGGGGGGAAAAACTGAAACGTGGTCAAAGCCACTGTAATCCACACACGGCTACACAGCCCCAAGTCATGGTTTAAACCCAGCCAGCAGCTAAGCATCACACAAACGCTTGCTCACTCCCCACCAGTGGGATGGGGGAGAGAACTCTAAGGGTAAAAGTGACAAAATTCGTGGGTTGAGATAAAGACAGTTTAACAAGTAAAGCAAAAGCTGCATGTGCAAGCAGAGCAAAACAAGGAATTCATTCACCACTTCCCTCCGGTGGGTGAGTGTTCGGCCATTCCCCGGAAAGCAGGGCTCCAGCACGCGTAACAGTTACTCATGAAGACAAATGCCATAACTCTGGATGTCCCTCCCTTCCTTCTTCTTCCCACAGCTTTGTATGCTGAGCCTGACATCATATTTTATGGAATAACCCTTTGGTCAGTTGGGGCCAGCTGTCCTGGCTGTGTCCCCTCCCAACTTCTTGTGCACCCCCAGCCTGCTCGCTGGGGGGGTGGGGTGTTGTGAGAAGCATAAAAGACCTTGATGCTGTGTAAGCACTGTTCATCAATAATGAGGACTTCTCTGTATTGTGAACACTGTTTTCAGCACAGATCCAAAACATAGTCCCATACAAGCTACTATGAAGAAAATTAAGTCTACCCCAGCCAAAACCAGCACACCACATTACACTAACAACCAAACATCAGCTGAGGTTATTAACTGGGTTTCCACAGTTCCTCCTTCAGCAGTTTGGGGAAGGGGTGGGTGGGGGTGGGGGGCGACGACAACAAATGATCCCTTAGCTCTCTTTCACCACCATTTTAGCAAATAAATTAGGTAGAAAAATGTGTACATATAGTAAATATTGTACATTTCCTTGTTGATTCCTTGGGAATCATACCTTTGTTTAAAAATGGATTTTTTAGTGAATCCATCATCGTTGTAAATAAACAATCTATTCAATAGGACTTGCTATTTTTGTATAGGATTTTTTGGGAAAATGAAGACACAGCAACATAATAAGAATCCTTTGTGTTTGCTCAAATGAATGAAGGAACCATATGCAATATCTCAGGACTCTGTCACAGTTGGTCTTCTAAAGATGGGGAGTGGTCTTTTATTATTGCTGAGAAAATTGTGGTCTTGTGGTGAAAGATGTTTCATTATTTTCAATTAATTTTAACCATTTTCATTATATTTTTGGTAATTTATGTGATTTGTTTCCTGAAGGGCAAACGGGCATTTAAAAATATTGCCAGGAAATAGAAATATGTCTTAAAGAAAAATATTTCTCATGACTCCTCTGTGATTGCAGGGATTGGAACACTTTATTTCAGAAAGAAATGGGAAAAACCTAACTTGAGAAACATTTCTTCTCAACTTACCTACAAAGCAGACATCAAAACATGATCTAGTTCATCCTAGGTCACCTTAGTGATCAATGGAGAGAAAAAATGTCACCTCTAAAAGGCAGTACATCTATCTCTCACATCAGTCTTAAAATTAGATGTATCAACTCCTGAAAATGTTTACTTCTCTCATTTGGTAAAAGGGGCACGTGATGATGAACTGACACACAGAAGTTTTACTTTAAAATTTTCACGTAAAAACAGGTTGCTTATACCTTGCTAATTGGGTCTTCTCTGTTATTCTTAGGTCGAGTTCACTTTCAAGATGCTTTTACTTCAGGTCAGAAGCAATGTCATTTTTTAAGGGTTTGGCAGCTGCAAAAATGTAAGAAATGTGGTTTTCAGGTGCAATCATCCATTTCCAAATATGTGCTGTTGACTTACATAAGACTCAGTTTAAAACCTCTTACTCTTTTAGGGGCCTGTGATATGATCCTTTCACATTGATTTTGGAAACAAGGTTTACAATGGTGGCCGCCTTCGAAACTTTCCCATTTAGGGGAGCAAAGACACAAAGGCTAAGATTCTGCCTTGCTGACTTCCTTGAATGTCCGATCTCCTGCTTATTCCTGCATGCCAAGAGAGTCCCAAAAGATACTATCTAGCATCTGGCACTCCCTCCACAGATGAACTATAAATTTCTGTTTGTACTTCTGCCTTGTTTTCTGTATGGAGTTCTGCTCAGTTACAGAAGTGAATTATGCTCTTAATCTTTTCTAAGGCAGAATTCTAAAAGCAAAAACGTATTATTAGTGAGTTTAGGTAGAATATATTTCCATTTTTTAATTCTCATTTTTATTCATGCCGCCTGTTCTGAATTACATTAATGTTAGTATCAATCTCTTTGCATTACATTGAAGAACACAAAAACTACCATACTAGTGCTTAGTCTCCAGGCACAAAGCAAACCCTTCATTTTGTAGATGAAACAGTTTCAAATCTACTTTAAGATAATCTCCCCTCCTCTCTGTGCATTTTTTTTCCTGAGGAGTATAGACTTTTTTAGAAATTCAGCATAAGTAGTAAAACACTTCAGGATTTCCATCAAATCAACAGGAATAGTCCAGTAAGCTTTTTGAATCACTGTCATTTAATAATCCATGCTAGCACAGTTTACCATTTTTTACTTTACTAGTTTGCTGCAGGGCTACCCTTTCTAAAATATCAGGTTAGAAGTGGTGTAGTCTTGTCACTTCATGAGTATTTATTGTTGGTTGTTACAAAGGTAACAGATAATTTAACTCTAGTTAGTGACAAATAAGTCTAAATTCAAATACTGTCACACAGATATATTTATGGCTCATTAAGCTTAGTAAAAAGCTTTCCTAATATGTCAGTAAACTTATGATTTTTACGTGTAATCTATATTATAGAATATATACATTTCTTGAAAGAATGAATCTACACATTATCAAAAAAAATGTTCATTAGTTTTTGATCATTCTACCTCTTCCTTAAGTACTGTCTTAATATATTCCCAAGGAAAATAAAATAAAACTACATTTGATACAGAAAACCGATCACTGTGTTGCAAAGCAAGATCATTTGTTTCACTCCACTAAGAAAGCCTATGCTCAAACCTGTTGGCCCTGAAAAGCAAAAAATTCTTTGACTTTAAGGTAGCTGTCTCTGGGAAGGTGTGGAGGACCAGGCCCACCAACCTGAGAACAAAAGAAACAATAATCAAGCTGTAGCACATACAGAGCAAAGGCAGTTTTGCCTTCTTCACTGCAGGAGACGCCTGACTCCCTGCAGCTTCCCTTGCACTTTGAATTTCAAAGGCTGACACTGCAGCAGTGTTCGACCTCTCCAGAACTGCTCTGATCACAAGAAACCTGAACATAGCCTTGTGTTCAGTGAAATGGCCTAAGTGAGGATGCTCATCCCTAGGAAATGAGCATGCCCACAAATTCATTGTGTTAAATTAGGTTTCTTTGGCATCAGTTAACCCTCCAAAAGAGTGCAGTGCTGGTATGGGGAGTAGACCACATGCTCAGAGCTTCACTTTTTATTGTTGGTGATAACAGACGTGCAGCGGTGCTGACCATGTATACTGTGCTTGGCACTTTCTACCCAGGCACATGAAAGAAGATAGCCTGTTCCATATTGCAGATGATCAGGAAAGTCCAAAGGAAAGGATAAGCAGAAGATTTGCATAGCAAGAGTAAATGAATACTAGAACAAACTTTCAAGGAAGTGATACAATGAAGGCAGGTTATTAAGATCAGTAAGAAGTAGGTGAAAATTAGTGGTCTGTTAAGGAAAGATCAAAGCTGTATCCAGTCGTCACGTATGGACTTAAAATCCATGAATCTCCCAATGTCCAATTCTGGTAGTTCAAAATGTTTAAAGGCCATTTAAATATTCAGATAAATGGAATTAAGGGTAGATTATCACAAGAATAATGAGCAAGCAAAATCATGCTGCAAGGAATAACCATAGATTTAAGTCACGATTGTAACCGGCCAGGTATGAACAGTCTTTGCCACTGCTTCTCTCTGGAAAGCAAAATGCATCCCCAGACCATTTGTCCTCTAGTTTTGAAGAATTTCCCCAAAATAGTGATATTTTATGGGCGTGGAAAGGATATGTTCCACATTGCAGATTTGCATAACCTCCTCCTCTGCATAATCTGTTTTCCATTAAGGTAAATGAAAATCTTAATGAAGTCTGCATGTGACTTTTATAGCCTTCTTAAAAATCATGGGCTTTATCTGTTCCTGTGAATCTGAAAGTTTTCCAGCTCACTTAAGAAAAATCTTATAGCTGACTAAGTAAAAAATCCAGGGGAATTAAAATGTTATTATCATGTTCTATGCCACTATCTTCATTATGTACAGATAACTAGTAGAGATAATTAATATAAAATAATCTGAGGTGTGATACTCCTTTGCCCTGAGAAAGCAGATATACTGTTTAGTGACTATTTTCTTGTACTGTTCAGGGAAGATGTCAGGTGATCTGGAAAAGATCATATAAAGAAGTAACTCATACTGTTAGCATCCTGTTGGTTTATGAATTTTAAATGACTTAATGTGAAAATGTGTCCTACTGAAGTAATCAGTGAAAAAAAGAGTTTTCATTCTCCTTACACCCAATGTGACCGTTGCCACTTTAGGACTTTCACGTAAATGAACAGTTCACATTTCTCTTTTAACACCAGCTGGATCTCTTTTAAGTCCAGTGGGGAATAAAACAAGTTATCCAAGGCTAAAATGGGTTAAGGAGGGAAATTCATCAGAACAGGTGAGGGTGATGATCTCTGGTGAGGTTCATCTGTGTTTCCTTAGGTATCCTTTGCTGGATGGCCCTTTCTATCCACTGTGATGTATCATATTCAGTGCCTTATGTTTTGATAGTAGTTTCCTGGATCACAGGTGACACTCCAGCAGTGGGTTATTTCTTTGTTGGGAGAAAACAATTGGCATGCCACAGGATACTTTAGCTCAGCTGGTTTAATTCTGGTACTATAAGTATGTAATTCCTCTTCTTATGTTTTCAACAAAATTTCTAAGGTAAGAGAAGTGATTAAAGTTTTTTGATCTAATCTTTGTAGTAGAAAATTCTCTGGAGTGGTGGCTGTATTTGGTTTTGAATTTGACTGCTCCTGATACAACAGACTCCTCCTTTCATAATCCCTTAGAGAGATTTTAGACACTTCAATACTACAGATAAGTATTATATACTTGGAAGCATAGCTATCAGAAAGTTTGTAAGATCACAAAAATATTGACACTGCTTCATTTCACTGGTTTTTTTTTTCCTTTTTCTTTTTTCTGGAGAGTGTAACTGATCCTGCGCAAATCTGTATTCATGTGTGAGCATCTTTGGACACCAAGTGAGCTGCAAATGCCTGATAAGAAATAGACCAGCATTTGCCTTGCTAGCCACAATAAAAGCCCTTTTTCCCAAAGACGTTGAACATTAATCTTCCATGTTATTCAGCTGGAGTGTCTGGGCCTTGAAAAGTCTTAATATCAGGCCCTAAACCTTCTATGCTACTTGTATGTGCTAGAACTGTTTACCCAACTAACTCTTCTTTTGACAATAGACTTGTCAAATTAGGTTCAGTACTGAAATCAAGAGGTCACATATCTGTAACTCTTTAGAAATCGACGGGTCACACATCTGTAACTCTTTAGATTTCCATGTCTACACATAAGCAAGTCATTGACCAGCACAAAAGAATCCTAGCTAAGTTCTTATGGAAGTTTTTCCTTTGAAGTTGTGAAAGCCAGTAGGAGGTGTAGTAACGATTACCTAAATGTAGGTTGTTACTGGACTTCTTAGCTCTGCATTGTTAACTTCCTGAATGTGTGGTTGCCTCTACAGTATCAAGACAGGACTTGTTGCACTGGTATTTTGGATTAATTGTGGCCTCTGATACTGAAGCATACCAGTGGAATTGTGTCGAATAAACACAATTGCTATGTAGAAAAACCTGCCCGAATGCCTCACAACTATAATTTTCTGTCATTTTAAGAATGCATATATTTTCTGTTTTTTAACATAAATTTGCACATATACGTAAGTAAGTCTAAAATGTGTGTATCCAAAAATAAAAACTGAATAGAAGGGATCTCAGAATAAATAACTTATAATGAATTTTGAGTCTAACTGTCATGGAAATAAGCACTAAAACTGTTTCCCTTCAACTTCTGGGATTAAATGAGAAATGCTTTTTTTTCAGAGTATTAATTTTTTTAATCAAATACTGTCTGTAGATAAAGATATGTTCAAGAAACTGAACAAATGGTCACAAAAAGAAGCCAGAATTAATCTTGCAGAAAGCCCCACATAGAGAAATCCCAGAGTTTTCCTATAGAGGGTTTGCTGCTGAATCAGTGCTGTATTGAACACAGAAGCTATTCAACAGTAAGAGATATCTAAAAAAACCTGCATAGAAAATTCTTCTGTAAACAAAAGACCTTTTCCCAAGCATACTAAATAATTGATTCTTAGAGTTCTAAAACTTTTTAGAAATAGAGACAAATAAAACATATTTTTAGTTCATGTAACGACCTACAGGAAAACTTAGTGTATGAACCCTCCCTAGCCCACCTGAACACTACCTCCAAGCTTCAAATCTCCCTCCACCTGTATGTTTCATAGATGAGTTGAATCTGGAGCACATAGCTGTAAATCCAGTAATTTTGCTCTTTTTTCAGGGTTACACAGAAAGAATGCCAAATATGATTGCCCTCCTCCATCTTCTCACATAATGACCATAACTGCCTACTAACAGTAATTATCATCTGCAAGATGCCTCTTTCCTGAAGCCTGTGAGCTGATTAAAAGTGATCCAGATTAGCTCATTCTAAATGGATGTACTATTTATCCACCCAAAGGAGCACAGCCAACGAGATTGGGTTAGAACCACAGAGTACACATCTTGGAGATGTTTGCATCTCTTCTGTACCTCCTCAGCTCTCTCCAAGCCAAAGCTGCTGCAGATGGCTTGTAGCTCCCACCCCTCTGCTCCTTGCTCCGTATTTATCAGTACATCTTTCTCAAAATCTTCTCTCTCTATCTGTAGGCTGGAAGTTTTAGCCACTTAGTTTTTGTTTGTTTCCTTGCTTGCTTCTCTGGCTTTGGAGACATCAGTTGATCACCCTACTGGTAAAACTCAAAAGATTTTTCACCCTTTCCATCGCTTAAAGTTTCTTGGGCCTCTGAGTTTTTCTCTCTGACATGGTTTATTTCTGGTTTCTTTCTTTTTTTACAACTCCTTTCAGTCAAATCACATTTTTTCAACTAAACTGAGTCATAGATAATTTTCTTTCTAATTAACACAGATCCCTCACTCTGTGATGCTGTCAAATATCTGAAAGTGATCACAAAGTCAGATTTTAGCATCTTGATACTTCTGATGTTATTTTACATTTATAAAAATCTTTAAAGATATTATGAATTTTGGAAGGGTTTCTTTTTAATGTGGTTTGAAATACACAGTCACACATTGAAAACCTAGAGCCTAGGAATACTCTACATAAAACCCAAAAAAGTCTAATTCATAATATCACAGGGAGTTTATGAGTGCCTCTGTGGAAGCAAAAGACCCACAAATGCATGCAGGTTTTGGGGTGTTTCTAAAATTAAGGGACTCTCCATGTGTTGGTTTGGTGCTTTTTTGATTGTGGGTTGTGTTTTGTTTTTTTTTCCCCGCAGGAGACAGTACATCATCTCCCTTGCCATGGGATCCTAGAGGATCCCTGTAAGGAGATCTTGGCCTTTCCTTGATTTTTCCATTTTAGATTACAAGGAGAAGATCAAGTGTATATCATAACATAAAGAATCTACCCACTAATGTTGAGACAGATTCCTGCATTTCCAGCTTTTAAACCTTTGGGAGAACCAGTAAACCTTAACTATCAACCTATTGCTTTCAATGATATATCCATGAAAATTGTTTCCTTTGTCCTTTGACTAGATCTCCCCATGTACTCATGCTGGTGAATATGATGCTTGAGTCTATCTTCCAACTTTTTTGCTAGAGTCCAATTTTTTCCAGAAGGACTCCTCTGAAACAATTTAGTCATTACTGAAGGAGAATAGATACTGCACTTTCTCATTTGCTTCGAGCATCTTTTAGGGCCAAGTTTTGTGATAAGCTTATTGAATGAGTGGTGCAGATAGGGAAAAATCAATAGCAAGTTCACAGTCCAAGAAGAAAATTCACAACAAAGGACTGAGAATAGAAGAAAATAGAAATTCTAGTTGGTGTGTTTCATTGAATAGTTCAGGGGGAAGATTCTGATTTACAACATCATAATTCAAAAACATTTCTATTAAAATGAGATCTGAAGCTTCGCAACTCAGATTAGAATTTCTGTCTTTATGTTAGTAGTTCTTTATTTGTTAATTGAAAGTTTGGTATTCTTCTCAGTCTTTCTGGCGAGGGGGGGAAGGCTTGTGGAAGAGTGGATGGATCCTGCATATCCAGCTGGTTGTGCAGCTGGTGTCAACAACAGCGATTTGGTTTTTTTGTGACCACGGAAGCCTCTTTGAGGACTGCTTATAAGGACAGTATCCACCTGACAAAGAGAGGTCAGGATTAGTGGGCAGACTATTGCAAGTGATGTAGTGAGTGTCTGCTACAAACCACCTGATCAGGAAAAAGTGGCTGAAGCCTTCTTCGGACAATGGGAAGAAGTCTCCTGTTTGTAGACCCTGGTCCTTATGGAGGACTTGAATTTCACTGGTATCTGCTGGAAGGAAAACACAGCAGGACAGAAGCAATGCAGGAATTTTCTGGAGTGGACTGATGACAACTTCCTTGACACAGATGATCAAGGAGCTGATGACAGGAGGTGCTTTCCTGGACTTCACAGTCCTGGACTTCAGGAGAGCAGAGAAGGGCTTTAGCCTATTTAGAGATCATCTTGGAAGAATCACAGAGCAATGGCTCTGGAGAGAGTGGGGGTCCAGAAGAGCTGATTATTTTTCAAAGGATCAGCTTGTCCAGGCTCAGGAATAGTCCATGACCTCAAGCAGGAAATCATGCAAAAGCAGCAGGAAGTTTGCACAGGTGAACAAAACACAAGTACAGGAAGGAAGCATACAAGGGATGGATACAGGGACAGATGACCCAGGAGGAATATAGAGACACTGTTCAAGCATGCAGGTTAAGGGGTAAGAAAAAGTCGAAGACCATCTGGAGTTAAACCTCATGAGGTATGGGAATGGCAGCAAGGAAGATTTCTATTGACACATAAACATCAGAGGGAAGACTAAGGGAAAATATGGACCTCCTGCTGTGTGGAGCAAGAGATCTTGTAACAAATTACATGGAAAAGGCCAAAGTATTCATTGTCTTCTTTGCCTCAGTTTTTAGTGGTGAGATTTGCATTCAGTAATCCCAGTCCTCTGAGACCTGCGGGAGAGGCTGGAGCAAGGAATACTTACCCCTACTGGAGGAGAGTCAAGCCAGGGAACATTTATACAGCCTGTACATACTCAAGTCTGTGGAAGCTGATGGGGTACACCCATCAGGGAGCTGGCTGATGTTACTGCAAGGCCATTCCCAATTATCTTTGAAAGGTCATGGCAATCTGGGGAGCTTCGTGAGGACTGGGAGAAAGCAAATGTCACTTCTTTGTTCAAGAATCATGAGAGGAAGGAGGTGGGAAACTACAGGCCAATTAGCCTTACCTTGATCTGTGGGAAGGTGATGGAGCAACTAATTCTGAAAACCATTTACAAACTTGTGAAGGATAAGAAGGGGACTGGGAGTAGTCAGCACGGATTTATGAAGAGAAAACTATGCCTGACCAACCCGGTAGCCTTCTGTGATGTGATGATTGTCTTGGTGGGTGAGGGTAGAACAGTAGAAGTTTTTTATCCTTGTTTTTAGCAAGGATTTCAGCACTGCCTCCCATAACATCCTCACTGACAAACTGATGAAGCATCAGCTAGTTAAGTGGACAGTGAAGTGGATTGAATACTGGCTGACCTATTGGGCTCAAGACAGTTATGATCAGTGGCATGAAGTCCGGCTGGAGGCCAGGTCCTATTGGAGTAATCCAGGGCTGTCACTGTGGACAACTCTGTTTAACATCTTCATTCATGACCTGGATGATGGGACCAAGTATACTCTCAGCAAGTTCTCACAGATGACACAAGCCTGGAGGGAGTGGTTGATACACCAGTTGGTTGTGTTGCCATGAAGAGGGAAGCTCAGGCTGGAGAAATAGGCAGGCATGAACCTCATGAAGTTCTACAAAGAGAAGTGTAAAGTGTTGCACCTGGGGAGGAACAACCCCATGCCCCAGTATGCTGGGACTGATTGTCTAGAAAGCAGCTTTGCAGAGAAGGATCTGGGCATCCTGATGGCCAGCAAGTTGGACATGAGCTCACAACTTGCTTTTGTCACATAGAAGGACATTGTTCTCCTGGGCTGCATTAAGAAAAGTTTATTGGGTATCTGTGGGAAAGTTTTGGTAGCAGGGATCTGCAGGGGTAGACTCTGTGAGAAGAGACCAGGGACTGCCCCCATGTCAGACAGAACCAATTCCAGCAAGCTCCAAAGTGGACCCACAACTTGCCAAAACTGTGCCAATCAGCAAAGCCAGTGGTGCCTCTGTG
The DNA here is from genome assembly GCA_035590275.1 of Ibycter americanus. NCBI lineage: Eukaryota > Metazoa > Chordata > Aves > Falconiformes > Falconidae > Ibycter > Ibycter americanus. The sequence goes on along the minus strand of JAVJGI010000014.1, from coordinate 53,116,901 downwards.
ATAACATATTTGAGGAAAGGTAAAAAAGGCTGAGCAGCAGCTGGGATTGAGAGTGAGAAAAATGTGATAGAAACAGCCCTGAAGACACCAAGGCCTGAGAAGGAGGGAAGGAGGTTCTCCAGGTGCCAGAGCAGAGGTTCCCCTGCAACCCATGGTGAAGACCATGGTGACACAGGTTGTGCCCCTGCAGCCGATGGAGGACTGTGGTGGAGCACATATCCATGTGCAGCCCATGGAGGACCCCATGCTGAAGCAGGTGGGTGCATCTTGAAGGAAGCTGCAGGGTGTGGAGAGCTCATACGGGAGCAGGCTCCTGACAGGAGCTGTGGTCTGTGGTAAGAAGCCTATGTAAGAACAGGTTTTCTGAGAGGAACTGTGTCCCATAGCAGGGGCTCGCACTGGAGCAGCCTGTTCCTGAAGGACTGCCGCCTGTGTGAAGGACTAATGCTGGAGCGGTTTGTGAAGGACTATATCATGTAGCAGTGACCCCATCCTGGTGCAAGGGAACAGCATGAAGGTGAAGGAGCAGCAGAGATGAAGTGTTAAGAACTGACTGCAGCCCTCCTTCCCCATCCAGCTACATCACTTGGGCGGGGAGAGGAGGAAGCAGAAGAGTCAGCAATGAAGGACTGAAGCTGAGCCTGGGAAGAAGATGGGGAGGGAGTTTTGTTTCTGTTTCTCACTATCTTACACTGGTTTTAATTGGCAATAAATTCAAATAAGCTTCCCAAAACTGAGTCTGTTTTGCCCATGATGGTAATGGTAAAGGTTAATGATGTCTCTGTCCTTATCTGATTCCATGAGCTTTTAAACCTTATTTGCTCCCCGTCTCCTGCTGAGGAGGAGGAGTGGGAGTGTGGCTTGGTGGGAACCTGGGAGACAGCAAAGGTTAACTCACCACAACAACCATTACTGAAATACATGAAAATCTATTTAAGCATAAAAAACCCTCTGTCACTGTGAGAGCCATGAAACCCTGGCAGCAGGTTTTTCAGAGAGTCTGAGGAACCTCCATCCTTGGAGATATTCAAAACTCACCTGGACATAGTCCTGGGCAACCTGTTCTAGCTGACCCTGCTTTGAGCAGGAAGGTTAGGTTGGATGACCTCCAGAGGTCCCTTCCAACCTCAACCATTGAGTGATTCTGTGATATAGAAGTGAAGATGAGTCTTTACTCACATGAACCCTGGGAAGTGTAAAAGGTTTATATTGACAAGCATGAGGAAGAGAATCAGGATTTCACAAGAAATGAACACTTTCAAATTAAAAATAAATTACCTCAGGTCTTCTGAAATACTAACAATTAAATAAATGAATGATCCTGACTTACCTGAATGATCTTATTTAAAAGCTGTTTGACATTTTATAAATTTTACTCTATTTTGTACTAGTCACAGTTTAATAAATCAAAAAGACAGATGAAATGAAACAACACCAACCAACAGAGTAATTACTGAAGCCAGTCATAACTTTGGCAAAATATGGAATGCTTTTAAAATCTTAAATTTAATTCAAACTTGACAATAAAATATGACAGCTCAGTTCAAAATTGTAGCAGGTATGAATAAAAAGTTTTGTACCTCTTAAATAGTCTCTGGGGGATAACTTGATTTTCTCAGTTCATTTTCACAGTGAATGTTCACATTGCAGAAATAATTCAGGAATAACTGCTGTTTCACTGGGCCAGGGATCATGCAAATAGGTCTTCCAAAACCCCAGCCATCATTGAATGCCTCTAGAGCTGTAAGTAGCCACTCACAAGTTGGACTAGCTCAAAAACCATTCTGAATTTTACTAGGAACTGCAATAATTTTCATTTGCTTGGCCAGATATGCCTCTGCTTTTGTGTATGCCCTCGTCATAACTGACTAATCCGTCAAGGTGCAGAGCATTTCCCATGACATACAGATACCTGCACGTAGCTTGAGCTGGCAGTTTATACATTTTCATCAACCATGATTGTCAGCTCACAGCGGAATAAAAAAACCCCCACATGCAAATGATTAGAGATGTTAGCAAAAGCTAACATTAAGAGCAGACACATCCTGTCTTTATGACTGACATGGTTATATAATCTTTGGAATGGCACCATGATTTTACATCAAGCATTAGTGATTTCAGGATGTATGACCTTTTTCGTACCAGAAGAAGTAGTATAGTAAGTATTCACGCAATGCCCAATCAAAGCCAGGGAAAGAGATGAAATAATAATAAAAGCTATTACCCAAAACCATATCTAGTAAATGATAACTTAATCTTGCCATCTGCATAGCGAAAGTCAGATAACTGAGCATTGTAAATGTCTTAACATAGGCAGTTTGTATGGAGACTAGAACAACTGTAGATGTAAGATGTGAACAAAAGTTTTCTTTACACTTCAGGCTTCTATATTTACTGAAATAGTTAAGTAAGAGTCTGAGAGTATAGAAAACAGAAAAGACAGGCTAGAATATTCAGTTGCTCACTTCATTCTGATGGTTTTCTCTGTGATACTGTTTTAGATTTCAACCATAACCTTCATAGCCTTAGATAACAGAAATAAATTTCAGAATGTTTCCAAAAATATGTCAAAGATTACCTCATTTTTCTGAATAAATTAAGAAGTTTTTTCAAATAAACTGAGCTGCCCATTTCCATGAGAACCAAGTCCAAACTTTAAAAAGAGGGAAAAAAAATGTTTAAGGAAGTCAGCAAAGTCGTTGTCTTATACCCATCTTTTCCTGCAATCTTTCGTGATACATGATACCACAGCAGGGAAAAGAACACTGATAGAAACATCCACTGGATAGATACATTTGGTTTCAGCAAACCACTCCTAAAGGAGTAAAGATCTGTTAAAATTTTAAACTTGGAGAAGCAATAAGAGAGTCAATAGGATAGAAGACAGTAAAATGAATTACTAGTCCAAGAGACTTAATCTGATTCATGGTAGTGCTTCTTAGTTATAGAGTATTGGGCAAGGTTGTTTGACTCATTACTAAGGATCTCTGGTCAGAGGAAAGGCAAGAGTGGTTATATCTGGCCTCAGAAATGCAGGACATGAAATTAATTGTTATACATTGCAATAGTATCAAGATCAAACTGATTATTTGGTCTTTAGTTCTTTCTCTTAACTGATCATAATTCAAATAATCTGTCAAAAAATCAAACCCATGAAAGATGTTGGAGAAATGGTTACAGAACACAGTATCGATTTCCTTTTTTCTGTAGTAAAAAAAAAGATGGAAATAAAGGAGGAATAAAAACATCAATATATTATTTTTAGAGAAGTATTTCTATTTGTGTTTCTTCTTTAATATTATGTTCCTTTCTGAATTCATAAAGTAAAACATTTTTCTTCATATTTTTTTCTTTAACAAACTCTACATTTTACCAGATTTTGGTTACATTTATCATACACATAATTCTTGATCCTGCTGGAACACATACCACTAGCTGAGGTGAAATCTTTATGCAAGCGATTTCCGTGAAGTGCAGTTGTATTCTGAAGTTTCAGATACCTCATCTAGCCAATGAGCACCAAATTTATAATCTGTGTCTGGTGTTCCTATGCAGATCTTTTTATACCATTTTGTTCTTGTCCTGGTTTGCACAGGATGAAAAGTTCCAAGGTTATGGTCAAACACCGTATACAAAAAAACTTGTGCAATTGTCAGCAATTTACGGCGGCTACTCAAAATGTAAAGAAGTACAGCACTGGTAAACAAAGCATAGAAAAGAACTTGCCTGCTTCATTCTAGCTCTGTGTTGTTATTTGTAATTCTGTGAAATAACCATGAGCAACGGAATTAGTAATGCACTTTCCTCTCTTCAGAATGCAGCACTATTCTCCCACTAGATCTGAAAACTTCCTTTTAAATAATAAGCAATTTCTTGCTGGAAACCAGGCAGCGACCTTTTATTTATTTGACAGATGAGTTTATAAATGCAATTTAGTCTTCGGAGACATGACATTGAAAAGCTCTCTGGAATCTGAACTGGACAAAATTTCACTAAATGGAATACTTTTTTATCTATAAACATGAAAGTCACAAAAAGGTTGAACTCTGCAGAAACCCACAGCATCTCAATAATTATTTTTTTAATGACTAACAGTGTTTTCCTTATGTATGTAAACCCTCTAATTATAGACTTTGGGATCATATTAAGCTTTTATTTTATTTCCTCCATTTCACATTGTTCGAAATGAGTACAAATTTTGTTGAGGTAACAATACCATGAAGCACACAAGCTGTAAAACTGAAAGCTTTTTAAAAGCTGCACAGGAAAATTCCTTTTAACTTAATTTCCCTATTCAGAACTGAGTGTATTAGAAACAACTGAACTAACAAGGGGCTAATTCTGCTTGACTTGACTGTTTTTTAGTTAGTTCCACTGTGTGAAGTTTCACATTTCAAGATCCTTCTGTCTTGCACCAAGACAAATGAATAATTACAAAAGATATAGTTGAAAAACAGACATAGAAAGGGTTTGGAACAGCAGTTGATTGCAATGTAATTCTTCAGATCTTCAACTGAGAAATGAAAGTCCTTCTCACTGTGAGAAGGAGAAGTAGAAAAAAATGAACATTATATAGATGTGTGTACCAACAAAATGAATATGTATACCTTAATTTATGTATTTACATATAAATTAGGGAAATCACAGCATGTCAAAGTTTAGTTGCAGGTCACTAACACCGGTTCAAGATGAAGCTGGATTTCTCTCACTCCAATCTCCCTTTTCTGCATTACAAAGATTTTTTTTTAAGCTCTCTCTCAAAGATACAGCATGCATTTTCTCATTTGTTCTTAACTGTGATTTTATTACCCATGTACTGTTTTTGAAAGGGCATTTTTCTAGTAATCCTGACCAACAGAGTAAGATGAAATAATATTTTTATGCTTCATGTGAAATTGATTTAGTGATTTTCTTCCCATTCTGCTACAGCCTGGTAATTGTAATTTATATGTCACTGGAAATAATACTGCGGTTTAAAAACTGCTTAGATCTAAAATTCTTTCTGATATTAACAAACATCTTAGTAAATATTTATCTTTTATATTCCCTTAGTTAATAAAGGTGTTAAATAAGTTTATAAAGTAACAACAAACCCCCCCACTTTCTTCAGAGATTGCTCTTCACAATATTTCTTTTCATATTAAAAAACCTAGGATGTCTGTGACCTCTTGCCACTTTTCCTGAAGAAGCTGTATTACACATAACAGAGACCAAGGTTTATGATAGGTACAGATAAAATGAAATCTATTGTGTGGTCCTGGGCAAGATTTAAGACCTTAGAGGTATATGCAGAGTTTTCCAGTTTTAACATACCTGACTGTCTTTCACAAACAAATAAACTAAAATTTTCTGGCCTTACTATTCTGGTCTCAAAGGGCCATCAATGTTGTTGACTGTGACTGAATTTTTTTATAGATCTCTACGCTGTCTCTGTAGATATAGCCATAGTATCTGAACTGTAGAAAAATATGCTGGCTTACTTTTCAACTCCATTGGGTCCTAACCTTTCACGAGCACTTAATTCCTCACATAGAAGGAAACAGTCACACCGTAGAAACTTGTGGACCATGAAGGGTAATTGGATAAGATCTTTTGAAAGATTTACAAGCCTGCCAAGGATTGTGCCAGCTTTAAAACTGACTGATTCATTGTGAAAAGATCTGAACAATTCTGACCTAAAGGTTTGAAGAGAGACCTTTTCTGTAAGAGTATAATTTAGAGCCTGTAATAAAAGTGTATTGAAAAACACCACAAGGAAGAAAACAGCCGTAAATTCTAAAGCTTAATATTACATTACAGGACACTTTTCCATGACATATCCTCTTGTCTTGCAACATACCTCTGTTGCCTCAAACTGGTTTTAATTGCTTCTTTTAAGGGTTACAATGGTAGCTCATCCATAAAAGGATAGTAAGAAAGCCATTTGTTTGATACAGCTGAGAATGTTGACTTGCTTTCTCTCTCCCTATACATAAACATACATGAAGTAAGACCAGGTCTTTGTACAGTGCCATAAGTAAGAAATAAAGGGAAGAATCACAAAGAAAATAGGGCAATTTATATGCAAAAGGCAGGTTCTCAAAGTTCCTGTTTAACATCTGTACCACCTTGAATACCCAGTATGCAGCCAGTGGTACAATTCTCTGTGCTCCTTCATTCCTATTGCTGTGCAGTTTACTAGGGACCAGCACAGTGCCCAAAACACCATGGAATAGCGAAACAGGACCCTTTCTCCACTCTTCTCACCTGCAAGGCCCAGGTGAGCCAGCCCATCTCTCAGATAAATGTGAAATGAGTCTGCTTCTTCTTCCCTTGTGTCTTCACAGTTTCCCAGTGGTAAAGTACTAACAAATGATGCAAAAGTTTCACTCAAAATCCTTAGGTGGCATCTAAGCATTAAGCCCTGCAAAGAGACTATTTTGCTTATCTTTGATTACAAAAACTTTACACATAAAATAACTTTAAAGCCTTTGCAACCAAGCTGTATTACATGCAATGAGAAATACAGTATAAATTGTCTCTGGCATTTCTTGGAGATCTCCTTGCGTAAACTGTTATAAACATATGTCGCTATAGTAAAGACCTCTGCATTTCCACCAGTTCTTCATGTAATATTCAATAGTTTAAAAATTGAATTACACAGTTGTCACTAGTTTTAGAAAAGAGGACTAATTCTGTTTCCTTTGAGATCTGTGATTAAGTGACTCCGGGGCAAAGCATACGTACAGGGGCAGTGTCTCATCCCAGAGCTATGTGCACTGCTCAGACACAAAAAACCATTGCTTTCACTGAAGTCCTAGCCCTTCCACAGTTTTTTGTTTCTACTTTGAGACAGTATTTCCTGTCTTCCTCCATTTCTTCTGTTTGTAGACCTTTCAGGGTTGTTATTCTTGTGTTCTAACTTTATGGTGTGTACCCAAGAGTAGAGTTTTTTGGCAACATGTGACGTGAATACAGCAATGAGTAGTAACTTCATGCAGACTTACAATTACTGAATTTCAAACGAAGATTTGCCCTCAGGCTCCTGTTTGAATTGCACTGGTGTGAGTAACGTGCCTCTAGGACAGCCAAGAACAATTTCTGTGCCTACTGGCAGGGAGTGTATTCAGAGATAATCACAGCATGGACCTGCAGCACTGGCTGAGGAGCTAATCTTGTGAGGGGAAGATCAAAGTGTAACTGTGAGATAGAGGGGAAATCTCTGGGGCACTTCCAAATGGGGAAAAAAAGCATCAGAGACCACCACAACTATTAGAGAAGCACTGGGAGAGAGCCAGTGAACCTGCTTGAAGACTATAGATTGAATTCATTTCTTTGCAAATTTAGACTTTGAGATAAGGGGATGGGAATTTCATAGAGTAGCTAATTTGGGGGGGGGGGGGGAGGGAGGTTGGTGGTTTTTTTTTTCCCTGATGAAATTGAGAAAGGTAGACCTCATTCTGACCACATACACACTGGTGCATACTTTCATTCCATTAATAGCAGTACAGGTCCATAGGTGTCAAAATACAGGAAAGCAGGTTGGAACCTGACCACAGGGCTAAAAATTAGGAGTTTATTGTTTTCCTGAAATAAACATCATTTCTATGTATAGTTTCTATTCTACCTATGAATTCCCAGGCACAATTTTCTAAACCAACTGAAGCTACGTAAGTATGAAAAGAATTAGGATTAGCTCCATAACAGATCAGATCACCTCCCTGTTTTCACACTCTGGCAAAATTTAGACAAAATGGCACATGGTAAAGATGACAGCTGAGCATAGTTTATTTGATGTTTCATTTTCTGTGGATAAGCCTTCAGAGTGAAGGATTACCAGAGTAAAATCTGAGAAACACTGTCATGGAAATAATTAGAGTTTGACATTTTGCAGGTACTCTGCGACATGATGATTGCTGCTTTAGGAATGTTCCAAAGTGCAATTAAATTGCATCTCTTACCAATAGACCATAAATCATTATCCGTATTTCAGTGGGATAACTTCAGACCACAAATTTTAGAGGAATTACTATAGTTTATCATATTGTGTACCTTTAGGGAGCTGTAATCTTTAAATAATTGCGGTAGTAATTGGGAGGAGACATACATTAGATGTGCTTAACGAATCAGGTTATTGGCACTCTAAATGAAAGGAATTATGTTGCATTGGTTTGATGATGTTTAGGCTTATTTGTGGCAGTAAAAATGCATTTTTCTATGCAATAGTATAGATATAGCAAGATAGTCCTTAACATCTTTACTTTCTTCAACATTTTTAAATAAATAAACTGTGTATTACAACATAGAAACTAAGAGTTCTATACTCCATGAATCACAGGAGTATATCAATGTCATGTGAGCATGTATCTCCTCTTCCAGATGGAAGATTTCCCCATTAAACACTATTTACCCTTATCCAGCTATGTTCCCTTTGTGCTATTATGATAAGCGTGGTCTACCCCGTTTTAAACAATCCAGATAAAATCTACCTTCTCTGAAAGTGAAAGCTGGGATGCAAACCTCAGCTAATCAGTGCCTTTTAAAGATTATGCTTGACTCAATTGTCTATGGAGACATGTGGCTAGTGGGCAACCCCATTGAGACTATAATAAGGAGGAATCCTAAAGGCTGCTCTAAAAACAAGCATGGCAGGTGGCGTGGTGGAGAAGACAGCAAAGTGACTGGTTGCTTCTAGAGTCAGTCATTGGCAAGCAATTTCTCTGCAGTCTCGTGTGTGCATAATGTAGACTGGGGTAGAAAAGTCTAGGAGTCGTGCACTCCATGTTGAACAGCTGTGGTAGGCTGACCTTGGCTAAGGGCCACACTCCCACCCAGCCACTCGCTCACCCTCTCCAGTGGGGCAAGGAGAGAAAATAGGAACAAGAAAGCTCATGGCTCAAGATAAAGGCAGGCAGATCATATGCCAATTACTGGGCAAAACAAACTCGACCTGGGAAAAAATAATTTAATTTATTGTCAATTAGAATAGATTTGGGTAGTGAGAAACAAAGGCAAACATTAAAACAACAATTTTCCTCCCCCTTCTTCCCAAGCTCAACTTCATTCCCATCTCCTCCACCTCCTGCACAGCAGAGCAGGGGAGGTGGCAAATGGGGGTTGTGGTGCTGCTCCTTCCTCATCACACTTTTCCTCTGTTGCTGTGCAGGCTCTCCTCACAGGCTGCAGCTTCCTTCGGGAATATCCACCTTCTCCAGCATGGGGTCCTCAACAGGCTGCAGAGACATAAGTACCTGCTCTAGTGTGGGTCCTCCATGGGCTGCAGGGGCGTCTCTGCTCCAGTGCTTGAAGCACCTCCTCCTCCTCTTCCTTCTCTGCTTCTTCTTCACTGACCTTGGTGTTCCCTCTGCTGTTTTTCACTCTCTTTGTTTTTTTCCCCCCTTTCTCCTCTGCCTTTGCAACGTTTTTGCCCTTTCTTAAATATATTATCACAGAGGCACAACAAGCTTGGCTGGTGGGCTCAGTTGTGTCCTGTAATGGATCCGTTTTGGAGCTAGCTGTGTCCGGCATGGGCCACTCCCTGGCTTTTTCTCACAGAGGCCACCTCTGCAGCCCTCCACTGCTGAAACCTTGACACCTACACGTAAAATACCTATGTATGCACTGTCTATGCTTTTTGCTTGTAATAAAACCCTAGCAAGTACCTCAAAATTATGTAGAAGAGGTAGAAATCAGATGATCCTGGCTATAATATTTTTAATTAAAAAGCTGCTCTGAGTTTTGTTGCAGGGATGATCTGGGATTGTTATTAGATTTCTCTGAGGTATTTCTAGTTGAAGTGCATCTGTAAGCCCAGTCCAATATGAGTCCCCTGCTGAGCAGAACACAACTGGAAGTGCACAGAGAAGGTAGGAAGCATGGAAAGATATAGAGGATTAACTTAATTTAGGACCAGACTGTAGAGAGCAGCTTGCTAAGCAAAAAAAAGATCGTTAATGTTTTACTCATTTTGAGAATTGCTTTAACAGGCAAAAAGTCACATATGGATCAATAGAACAAGTCAAGTGAGTCTTTCATACTATGCCCCTTAGAAACCAGTCAGCTTGCACACATCACAGAGGTACCACGCTGCGCAGCTGCAGGCTGCAGGGCTGCTGGCCCTGAACTGCTCCTCTTCTGTTCTTCCATACCTCCAACACCCTGGTCTAACTTCATATCTTCTCCCACTGGCAACATTTGATCAGACAGGTATTTGACATAGGCTAATAATCCCAGATGTTACAAAATAATTTGAACAGTGTAGGAATCTACAGGTTGGGATGGGGAAATCGATCATTGCCCCAGGAACTTGTTTGTATTTTGGGAAAAAAGCAAAGCCATTTAATCCTTGATTGTTTGGTGTTTCTGGGTAGTCACTTCTGTGGTCCAGCTGTTATAAGATGCCTGAGAAGAGCTAATGTATCCAGATGAGCTACTCCTTCTCAGTCCTCTAAAGTTAGTGTGGAAAAGTCAGGAAAGTGTCAGATAAAATATTGTTTAGAGGAGGTAGAAAGAAGCACCCTAGGAAATTATTAGAATAAAGGGATTTAAATGCTTCAGTATCACTCTAATCATACTTCCTAGACTTCTTTTAGAACTTCCACGTTTGTACCAAAAGTTTTAAGCTTGTAGCCACTAATTTTTTTTGTCTTAGCAACAGTTTCAGATGTTGCAACCTTACTACATTCTCTAATTTTGTCAAATATAGTACATTCACCCACAGTCACATGTGTGCAATTACAGATCTAAATTTTGATGACTGCTCATCACAAGAAAACACAGGGAGCCCTGTATTTTGCCATTCCCCAAAGACTGGTCTTTTTCTTGTTCATTTCCAGCAGACAATACTAACTGAAAAATGTGCTTATTAAGTTCTCTCTCTCTCTCTCTCTCTCTCTCTCGGGTTATGACTTTCTGAGTAATCATTAATATTATACCAAAGCACAGAACAGGAATTATAGTAATGATTGGGGAATGTTTTTAAAATGTAAATTTTTCTTCCTGTATATTTCAAAATGTGCAGACTGTAGTATAGTCTTGTACTCTCACGCAGCCCTTAGCTATAGCACATTTATGTAGAAGTTTCTTTCCTAATTTTATGAATTTTAGCTATTTTTCAACTAGGGAGTTTCAGACACTGCTAAGATACTACATCTCTTTTCTTCATAATTTTGACATATTTGGGCCCATTATTTTTCCCTCATGACTTGCAGAATTCTTCTATTTTAGCAGAAGTCTGCTACTGTGAGATTGTACTACCTCTGCAGAAATATGGATTGTTCCCAATATTCATGGGTTTTTCCTCAATCACTTTTTCAGTTACCCAGGTTTCACAACTAGGAGTTCTACATATTCAACCAGAACTTTATTTCTTTCTTACGTGTGACTCCTGGTTATATACCGTTCTTCCAGTTAAAACGTTATAACTTCCTATAGTACTGATCTACTTTAGTAGATTTCTAGTTGTGAGATTTCTTACATTTGCAGTTCATGAGGGAAGATGCATTAGCATTAGTCTCCTTATTAACTAATTATTCTCCTTATTAACTAATGTTCATTAAAATATTCTCTTGGTAGCCAAAAAAGTAGTTAAAAATAGGCAATGACAATTCAGCCTTTTAGGACATCCTTGTTATTCTGCAGAGTGAAGTGTGATGTAGGATATAGGGGGCAGGTGTAAGGCAGAGATGACTTTAGGGAGAGTGCAGGGTTATTCTGAGATGATCAAAAACCTGACATCAGCAATGCTGACATCACACCCAAAGAGACAAGAGTATATAAAGTTATTGCTACTATAGGCTTCTGGGGTGCAGCTGACCCACCTCCCGTCTGGAAACTGGAGAGAATAACTGCAGATCTGCTCACGGCTGAGGCAGCACTGCCTTGCGCTGCGTGGACAGGTTATCTCCCACCATCCAGTCTCTGGATATACCAATGACATTGTGATGTGACTGCTCCCTGGCCCTCTGCTCCCTTGAGTCTGTAAAGCAACAGCTCTTCAAGATATGCTAGGGACTTTTTGCTCTTTTGGTTTTCTGGTGAACATGTCTGGAAATACCTTGTACTTGTACAGGACTTGACTTACGACAGCTGAGAGTATTCTTACTCAAGGAAAGAAAAGCTGTGATCAAAAAAAATTTGACCTGTGCCCCATGCATGATGTCTCAGATATATCCTGATAAGAAGAATCCTAGGAATGACAGATTTTAAGGTCAGCTTGCCTGACCCCTTGCACAGAGCAGGTCATAAGATTTCATTCTGTGACTCCTTCAAAAACCATAAAGTTATGCTGGTGCTGAACTCCTATGTGAAAGACTAAATCTTTTGATTCCCTGTCACAATTATGCATTTTCCAGCTGAAGTTAACACTACTGACACGGGAGGATAGGCTGTGAACTCAGACCAATGAATGCGATAGGGATGAGGTAGGAGTGGGGACTAACTTCACTGTAGTACAACACAAAGAGCAGCAAACCAGAAGGCTGTCGTTATGCTGGCATCCTATTTTGCATTGTTTCTTTGGTTCGTACCAAGCACTCATCATATGCATTTCAGAATTTTTGACTGCTGTCCTGAACTGGTCAGTTGTTTTGATGTGAACTAGTATTCTCAAGGACTTTATTTTATAAACCTGAAAGGTTTACACTTTCTTTCTCTTTAGTTTTTATCATATCAATCCAGTTGTCTCATCATGTACTAAATAATACATGTCAATGAATTCTGAATCAGTGTAGGAGTGTGAATACACAGAGTGCTTGCTTTTCTTAACTATGAAAAAAAGTCCAAGTTTATTTTATGGGCAGTTCATATCTTAGTACAAGTCCAAAGTGAGCAGGAATAAAATATGAAGATGTTAAACCACATAGGGGAAACGCGTGAATGAAAATTAAACTAACAGGTACCTATAGGGACTTTGAAACTGCTAAGGTTTTGCACTATCCACTTTCAAGACCTTAAAATTAAAACTGTACAGGGTATCAATCAAGTTTTGAACTAATCTTCTTTTCTTAAAACAAGTTCTTCACTGAACATTACATTTGGTAAATTCCTTTTTCATTGGTGGAACATTGGGGCATACACGAGTTGTCTTTTAATTGTGTCTATTTAATTAAGGTTTTAATCCTAATGTTATATATTAATAATAATGGTCATTTATCAGCTACTATTGCAATCTTGATTATATTCTTAACTGTCTCAAGCAATACAATTTCAGGAAATTGGAAAGGAATCACAAGCCAATTAAAAAATGCACATTGTTACTGTTATACTGCTGAATGACAGATCTGCTGACCTGAAGGTCAAATTTCCTTTTGTGAAAACTTCCCATAGAAATCTTTTGTTTCTTATTGGCTTCTCTTTGGTTATCTCTAAATCCAAGAAGTTGTGTACTTCTAGTTACAGTTCTACAACTGTGTCCAGTAAATACTTACACATCTGGTGCTATTGAAGTATGAAATTAATAAAGAAACTGAGTGATTTATGACTTTGTTACTGACAACAGTTTGGGAGGATTTTAGGTCTGCCTCAGTTTTATTGCAACCTTCTGCTCTATTAACATAACTAAGTAGGTCATGATGAATGTAAGTGCAGATACATACACATCCTTTCTAATACCCCTTCAGAATTCTTTTCATTTTGACTTGTTAACATGAAAGTGAAAGCTATAATCAGAATTTTCTTGTATTTCCTGTGAGGAAAAAAACAATGCAAAACTGGTGCAATTTACATGCACCTTTTAAAGTAAAGGTAGAAAAAGTATAAAGCAGAAGCATTAAGCAAAATTACATTTGTAGTTATACTAGTATGAACTTGAACTAATTCTGTGTCTTTGAAAGAAAACAAATTTGTTATGTTCCTTTGCAATCGTTGAAGAAGATGTAAAAAAAAATATTTTTCCTTTATAGTTTCCTTACTGGAGACATTTACTACTTGTATATTATCTTGCATAATAGGATTACCAGTCTGAGCTCTTTTCTTTCAGAGTTTGGCATCATAAAGAATAACTAAATGGAGCAGAAAGCCTAAACCTCCTCAACAAAGCAAATAAGCTTTAATATCCTATTCTCTTTCTGATGCAAGTCATAACTACATTACTTCACAGGAAAAAGAAAATCTTGTCAGAAGTCTCATACATCCTCTCCTGTATTCTTCAAGCAGGTTCTCTCTTTCTGTTCTACTATTGTAAGTGCCTTGTTCTTTCTTCTAGTCCCCCAATATTTATTTCTCTTCAGAACACATAAAATCTGCAATTAAGAGTAGATTTTTTTTTTTCTGTTGCTCTTACTATATTTCTCCTTGTCATCTCTTTGAATATTTGGCTCTTTGCTTAGTTATACATAGGCATCTACATCCTTTATTAAATCTAAATACATGCTCTTCTGAAAACTAAAGATAGAAGCCCAGATTTGATATAGACATTGTGATGCTTTATTTTTAGAAATTTTGACATACCTTATAACAATACTATGGAAAGATACAAAGGAGCTCAGATCAAGAAGCTTATAGTGACATTGCTGCATCAGTTGTAGGCTAACCAACCCTGTGAAGCATACAGTGTGAATCCAAATGGGGAAAAAAATACCTATACTACTTCCAGTACTCAGCATAGTTAGGGATGGCAGTGCATTGAATTGCTGCAAGAAGGTTTTCTGCAATTGGACGTCCTCTGAGATACACGTGTCTGTGAGTATGCCTGAGGAAAGTCAGATTCCGAGGATGAGCAGAGGTCGTTATATTAAAAAGGAGGATGTATAAGTTAATCAGTAGAAAATATTAAAGAGGAGGATAGGTCCCTCAGGCTTCTCCTCAATGAAGCAGCACAACAGGATTTAAGATAGTTTTGAAGATCATAAAATTGTTTTTCAGCCTTTATTTTGACTGATTTGGAGTAGGTTTTTGAATCCCAACTCCAGCCTTCCAAAACTGCTCGCTATTTGCCAAGCTATGATGTATTTTGAGGCAGCTTATTCTTAGTCCATCTCCTTGGATGAACTTCTTCCACTTCATACAAAATATGTAGTATCTGGGGGACATGATGTAAACCTGGTGTCTCCTGTGTTCCAGCTGAAGCTTGTCAACTCAAGGACAGACTACAAGATTGTAAAATCAGTTTTGTGTTTCATTTTTGTTTTTCTTATGGCATGATACACCCCACCCCCCACCCCCTCACCCCTCCAAAAGCAATTTCAGGAAGGCGTTACAGGAAGGGATTTCTGCCTTACAACAACCTGTATTTGTGGACTGAGGATGTTCTACGTCTCCTCAAAGAGAGCTGGGAGTTAAAACTCTGAATGTTATCACAGGACAACATGCACCCAGCTGCCTTCCCTGGCTGCATTTAGGAGGAAGCTCAGTGCGACAGGTAGAGCCTCACTGGCTATGACCAGTCACTGTTGAGTCAAAAATTGATCCCTAGCCTCACAAGATGGGTGGCACTGATTGCCTGCAGGCTGGTGAGGGCTAGCTCCCTATGTTGCAGATTTATCCTTAAGGGAGTTGGGATGGTACAAAACATGGCCAGGGAGTAAATGAAGGGGCAGTTTCAATGCTCAAGTGCTCAGTTCTTGAGCTGGCTCCCCGGCCCTTGTCTACCTAGTAGCACAGATGTCTTTGGAGTGCCTCTCTGTTTGTGATTCCTAGCTGCTGGAGGAAGAGCAGGTAGGACAGTATATAGTTTGTAAATCCCTGTAGGACATAGTTGTGAAATAATCTTGATGGCCATGAACAGGATGTTGCCTGGGGATTTGTGGGCATGTCTGGAAGCAGAGGCTCAGCTGCCAACCTACCTGCTTTGCAGAAGCTGTTTGCATAAGTAATGAAAGAGCCCTGAGGATGCCCAGGAGCTAAGACAGGCTCCTGAGGACCTACTTTTTAGACCTAAGCAACTACTGACAGATAAACGGCACTTTTGTGGTTTTGTGAGCCCCAAATAACATTTCAAGTTATTGAGGTCTGAGGCTAGTAAGCTTCTTAAAGAATCTAAAATGGCATTTAGGCCAATACTAAGAAATCCCAAAAGGTGCCAAAATATTTTGAACACATGCTACTTTGGGTTCTTTGTAAAATGCCACCTTAGTGTGAATTGCTATCAGCAGCAAAGAAATAATTTTTATCACTCTAGCGTAAAGCAATCATTGTATTTGTTTGTTCTTTGTAAGAATAAAAACACTAACTGAAAAAATTGCTTTTCTGTTTCACACACAAAGCCTTGCTAGTCTGAGGCTGAAGTGGGTGCAAGGTATCCATTTGAGTCTAATTACCCAACCAGGTTGAGCACAGCCAGTCCAACAAAACCCCAGCTGTAGTTTTTAATTGCCTTAAATGAGCTCCTAAATAACTATGTGGAGTTAAACCACAGCACAGAGAACACAATATAAGTACATAGAAACTCTGAACACCCAGGGCTCTAGAGTGCTCAATTAAACTTTCCTTGATTATTCAATAGAACACAAGTGTGCAAATTAAAGGCTTTCATGCTACAGCAGGCTACGACCTCATTCTCAAGTTTCAATATTGCAATGGAACTTAATTAAGATATTCCCCATACAAAGCATAACCCTAGAGGTAAGTTTAGTTCCAAATACCTCATATAGGCATCTCTCCTGCTGTTAAGTGAATGGCTCTTGGTGAATCAAAATAAATATTTTTCTGGCATAGACTCACTTTTATTGTGTACACTGTGAGAAAGTAACAGTATGAAATCATTTAAACATTTAACTCACCATGCTGAAATACAGTTGCTAAAGAGCCTTGTTCTCATTGCATTCGGATTGTAAAGTGTCTTAAAAATAGTTTGGGGAGGACTCACACTAATTTCTTATTCTGTGATAGACACTTGGTTTGAATAGGAATAAATTGTATTTCCTCAGGTATGGATAATAGCAAGTGTAAAATTTTCATCTCATTTAGGTCAGTGGTCCAAAAAGAGCAAGATCACTCTTAGTGAGAACAGCTTCATTTCAGCATATTTGTTAGTTCATATGGTGTCATGAAATCTGTTTTTATTAATAACTGCAAAGTACACTGGAGCCACTGTGTGAAAGGCCTTTCAAGTTCAATATGTTGTTAATTATATGAACAGAATGCCAAACACATTGGACATGGTTATGTAAATATACTGGTTTTGTCATTTGTACTTTGTTTAGAACCACTGAAATATATTAATGTCTCTTTTTAAATTGCACTATTAATATAGAAGTCTTAGACAATACAATCATCTAAACTCAGTGCCAAGTTACTTTTTGTACTAAGCCTTTTTATACTATTGGAGCAATTTGTGCACTTCTAAATGTTTAAATTATGTCCCAACTTACATTGCTAATTATGATGTAAACATTATACTGCTGTTTTGCTTTAAACAGTTATTTCTAAACAATTATTAGTGAAATCAGTTACTGAATGCAAAATGTCTTAATTTTAGTATTTTGTTTGACCACATTGATCCAAGCAGACTGAGAAAGCCATGTCACCTTAAAGTTTTGCCTCAATCATTAGACAAATTTATCTGCTGACTTAGATTATTCTCACCTGTTTTTGGCATTTCCCTTGTCTTCCATTATCTTATCATTGTCTTTTATCTCCCATCCAAAAAGTGACATTAGAAGCTGATGGTTTGGTACCATTTGTTGACTGAATATCAGTACAATTTTTTTCAGAATGAAACTTACAAATTAATTTCAGGAAATTAAGAAATAAACCAGTTCAACGTTGACACAAGATTTTTTTCCTTTGTCCCAATGTTTTCTTCATGTGGTATATAAGTTTAAATGACCCCTGAGGTATCTAAGAGCTATGCATTGCAATCTCTGATTTTTAGACAGGTATGTGTTTTATTAGATCTAACTAATGACACTGAAGGTAGAAATCTCAGTTCAGCTCAAATACACTTCAACAAGCTAAGACTAGATATGGATATTTTGCTTCTGAACAGTTTTGTTTAGTATATTTTATAAAAAGATCAGTGGTTTTTTTTCCTCAAATGAGTTAATGTATGATAAACTCCAATTGCATAAAAATAAACAAACACACTGAGATACAGTTTTCTGATAATTCTTTTAAATTTGTGAACAATCACACACCAAAAATGGTGTGAAACAATGATGCAAATAACTAAGGCAACTTCAAAATGTATCCTGACTCAAGAATGAAAAAAACGACATAAAATTGGTTCAGTTGCTATGATAAGTGTTAGGGCATGTCAAGTGAGTTCAGAGGGAAGCATGCTATGCCTACTTCACAGGCTGAGTATAAAGATTAGAATTGGTACAAGGAATAAAGTTTATAATGCGAACGCTTGTGTAACAGTGGTGAAGACATGAACACAAAGTGGCTGTGTACCAGTGTGTCAGGGTGAACGGTTGCCAGGAGCTGGGTAGGAAGCTCTGTCCTGGTTAGGTGCGGACTTTTGGAAGCAGCAGCTCAGAGGAGAGTCAGTGAATGGTCGGTGTGGTCCCACCTGAAGCGTCTTCTTTGGAGCAACCAATACAATCAACAGCTACTGTCTGTACTTTCTCACTTAATGTTTGGGTGTTAGAGCATGTTATCACAGAACAGTACAGGCCTTTTCTCCAGCTGTTCAATCCTGCCAGTATAGTTCACACACTTTTTAAAAGCAGACTGGGCAGAAAGACCAAAAGCAGAGGAGAATTAGATTAAGAAAAGTAAAAAAAACCAAACAACAAAATCATAAAATCTCATAAGGTACATTTAAGTTTGAGGTAATTATTTTATGTGTATTTCTCCTCATTACATTTCACTTATTTTTTTAAAGAGGCTTTTGACATAATCTGAGTGATCTGTACCTACTTTGTCTACAATATATCTTCTGGATGTAGACATAAACCGGTCTTCCTTTCTACAGAGAGAAGACTTCAGCTTGCTGTCAAGTTCTTTGTGGTAGGGTGGTCAATCAAGAGTATAAAAATGCCTTTTCAATCAAGCTGTGTGTACAACATGGCATTTGCAAAAATAAGAAGCTAAGGCCAAAAAATCTAACCTTATATCTGTTGTATGTTTGGATGTATGTAATGTCAGCATTTGTCATTAGACAACCTCTCTCAAACTACCGTGATAAAATGTGAATCATCCTTATGAGTTTAGTGCTATGAAATGCTGGAGTGGTAATATAATTCTTCTAAATGTTTCACCAGTTGGAAAATAAACAATGTAAAATACCTGGTCATTAATATGTCTTCCGGAAAAGAGACTAATACTAAGTGAGATATTGTATCATTAGGGCTTGCTTGGACCAGAAAGAACGAGGGAGGAAAGCACATTCATTAAGCCAACAGATGATCCTCTGGGAGACCTTTTTTTTTGTTTCCTTCACAATATGACAATTTCTTCAGAAATTGTAGTTGAGAAGCATTGTTTAACGTTCAGTGAGTCTAATGAATAACTATGCAATAGCCACCCCACTGATGTTTAAGACCAGTGCACAAATGCTCAGGAATTATTTTTATTGCACAATTTTATAGTATTATCAAGCTGCTAATTAAAGTATTACCACTAGCTTCCAATTTCTTTTATGAGTTAGCAGTAATGTAATATTTTCAGGAAAGAAAATGAAAAACAAGCATTCTTTGTTAATATAGAACTAATACCGAAGTAATGTTAAGGAACAGCTGTTCTCTTACCATTTTCAGCTGCCCCAGTTACAACAATCATCCTTTTTAATTGCTAAACACCTGTCTTTTATTATATTTGATAGCAATTCTTAATTTCATTTAATTTCCGTCTCTTTTTTGATTTTTAAAATGTTTCTTTCTCTAATGCCCATTTACATGGTTTATTACCTTAATTCCTTTATTTAATCTTGAGAACCCTAAAAGTTATTATGGGATTAATTGTGCAGGGAAGTAATGTTTCTTCTTTTTAGTCTAAACCAGATACTTGCTCTCCAGTCTTTCTGGAACAAAAAAGGAAAGAAAAAGGTGTCCTGAGAATTAAGAATTTCTTTTCAGTGATAACCATAATTAGTATGAAGGTGTAGTCTTGCTCTTTAAAATACTGCCAGTGTGGCGTGCTGTTGTTGAGCTCATTGAATGCTTGAGTATTTCAAATACAAACAAGAAATAAAATTGAGCGAAGGTGGCCATTTCTTTCAATAAAGAACAACAGTGAAGTGGAATCCATAACAACTTATTCTCATTTGCTCATAACATCTTATTCCCACTTTCTGTCACATGCTGACCAAGAAGTGATTTTTGGGTTTTGTATCAAACCCCATGTCACAGGACACAAATTTGGTATTCCAAATGAGGTTATTTGACAAGACTACTTCTCTGCTGCACATAATTGACCTTTGGTATGTGCAAAAATAAAAAAGCTGACAAATTACTTCTCCATAACAACCAAAATGTAGATCTTCATTACTCATGTGTGGTATTGGGATCATAGAAGGGTCATATTTAATTGTACCTGTGGTGTAGTCGTTATTCTGCCATTAAATTTGGCCCATCTCAGATACTTGATGCAGGAAATCTTTCAGTCACCAGATACAGTGTACCTAAGGGAAAAAGTTTTTTCCTCTAACCTCATTATTATACGCCCTGAACAATGAAAATTAATAGCTATTTTATAGCTCCTGTTAGTTTTTTTCTGTTTAATTTTTTATGGAGTTTGATACTGTAACAAGATTGTCTCCGTGGTGTGTGTGTGTGCATCCACATGTTTATGTATGGAAGAACTCTACAGAAACAGAAGTAACAGGTTTTTTTCTTTGTATAAGTAACCATACAATGATTAACTGTGAAGATTCACACATCAACAATCTGAAGAAAAATACTGTATTCAGACCTAAAATTTCATAAGCTAAAAATTTTTTAAATATTAATATCTCTGTTCAACCAAAAGGCTGCTGATCTCCCATTGTTATTTTCATGACTGTTGAAATTCAAGGCATGCAATAACAAAGACTCATTGGATACCATCATGGTACACTGTTTTCAGTGCTGTTTGCCTTTTATCTCCTCATTGATGACTCTGAAATTCATGCAGGTAAACAACCTGCATAATATCATTATGCTTTTTTATAGTTGCTTGCATTAGTCGATCTCAAAGTGTTTTATTAAAGGATGGCAGAACTTTTGTATTATAGTTGCTAAAGGTAAGTAGAAGAAATATTAACATTTTTGCTCTAAGACAAGTGAAAAAACTGGCCGAAGGGTTTCCTCTCTAAGCTGAATCATTTGCAGTCCTCACTGCACTTATGAGTCTTCCAGTGCCTGCTCTAGGCATGCACATAGCAAGCACTGGCTGAGAGCAGCGAATTTCTGGCAATGGCCTGGGCAAGCCTGTGCCAGGCTACCCGGATGCACATCTGCGCCACCCCTCAATGGACACGGTAGAGTGTGTCCATAGTTATAAGGCATGCAAGCCACAGATCGTACAGAACCCTGCCCCAGGCCTGCAGCACACAAAGCTGTTCAGGTGTAGCCATGGAATTATAGTGAAGTTGGGAGTTCACCCTGTTCAGTAATATGACTGGTTTCATATCTTAATTACTTTTGCCTCTCTTCAATATATGCCACTGAGATGATGGCCTTCACATGTTACCATGGAAAAGAAAAATATGGAAAGTACTAATTGCTTTCAGGGCTTTTATTGATATTCTGCTTCGCTAAATTTCAAAGCAAATATACAGAGTGTTTGTACCTTTTCCACTACTGGCAATCTGTTCTCGAGCTCTACTTTGTCTTCATTACTGCTACCATTTTTGTTCAGTTACAGACTTTATCAATCAAGCCAAAACCCATAAGCTATACTTTATTAATTGAAAGTTCAGTCTCAGTGTTTTTAATAAAAAGCTTCCACCCACTTCTTTAATCATCTTCAGAATCAGTTAATTCCTTCCAGAGGTGCATTTGTTCCTCTTCTGCTGTCTTTCTGTTTAAGATGTTAATGGTAGTTTCATTATTAATAACCAGGAAATTGCAAAGTCTTTGATGTTATAGTTATGCAAGGCAAGTTGAGTTTTTACTACAGCTAACATTGCCAAATCTTAATCCTAGGCAAAGTCACAATGCTGTAGCCTGTGGGTGACTCTGAAAATACTTTGATTTGTTTATTTCCTCCTTTTTTTTTGTGGCTTTTACTGGTCACATAGCTGCCAATGAACTGAATGAGAGTTCTCCATAGATAAAGATTGCAAGAGCCAAATTACTTAAACCATTATTTAACTTCATCACACTGCTTGCCTAAAACAGAAAGTGACAAATTCAGATGTTCAGATGTTTTACTTTTTGAGATATTGCAAGATGATTACTGGAAGGTTCAACACGTAAATTTGCCAAGTGCTCTCTTTTGAGTACACTCATGAACTTGTAAAGAATACTAAATTGGTCTGCTACCTTGAATAAGGTGCTGAGTAAGTCAGCAACATACTGAGTACTATGTCAGTCATCTTGCCTTGTGGGATGTGGGGTTTTGTTCTGAAAAAAATAATTGATCAGCTTCAGAAATGTCTAAATACATAAGTAGGTGTATTTCATTATCTGAAAGTTTTCAGTAATATTACATTTTAAAATAATTTCTGATCAACCACAGTGCCATTTAATTAAGAAATTGTGGAATTTTGTGTCTGATTCTTTCCTGGAGGAAAAGGAGGGTAAGGATGAGAGGGAAGTGGGTGGAGAGACAAGGAGGAGGTAAGAAAAGGGAATAACAAAAACCTCCTCTTGATACATTTTCTCACTCCTACTACTGAGTAATATAGTTTGACTTTGAAAAAGTATACTTTGAAAAAAATTGCACAATGCTAACTGTGATTAATGCTCACCAGTAGGTCTAGTTAACAGTTTTGAGACTGAAAAAATGCAGAAATCTAGTGAAAAATTGATGCTGTTGATAAGTGTACCTGTGACTCAGAAGTGTGTTATAATAACAGGTTGGCTTAAGATAATTGAGAAATTAATTTTACCCTCTGCTGTGTTCTAAGTAAAAATGTTTCCAAAAACTTGCTACCTGCTGTCTTTTAATATAGTAATTATGTCTGGGCAGGTTTTTTCTGCTATTAATCTATGCCTTGAAAAGCCTAATGCCAGTATGTAAATATTAAATTTTCATATTGGGGGTCAGATAATTTAACCATTTCACTTGAGGAAAAAATATGAAAGTTAGTACCTGATTCAGCAGATGAGAAGAATATGATGTCAGTTTATACATAACTGAGTAGTAGCTAACTAAAGTTGATTTCTTCCTGGTCTTAGATTTGAACTTGCATCTCTCAGGCTGCACATGATCTACCATCCCAAAGGGTTGTGCATACATGTTCTTAGAAGGAAAAGGAAGGTGAATGCTGGTGGCAATAACAGTCTTTCTTCTCTTATGAAGAAATTGTATGTTTTATTCTAGGACACGTTTAAATGTATATGGGTGCACGGTCTTTAATTTAGCCTCATAGCAAGGCTAAAGGATCAATATTACTTAACTACACGGCACAAGATTGTGACAAACTCACTGTTAACTTTACACTGATTGAAAAGCTCCAGGCATGCCAAACAGGATACGGGAGCTTCATGCTGGTTAAGTAGGTCTCTAGCCACCAAATACATAAAGACCACTACTGTGAAGTACTTTATTTTTTCTTTTCCGACCAAACTCTGTAATTTGTTGTTGCAATGAAAAGAGTAGCACGTGTTATGGTGTCATATTTTTAAGCATCATTGGACTGAAAATATCCCCTTATGTACCTTATAAGCTTCACGTAGTTTGAAATAATTTTCATGAATCTGCTTTAATTAGATTTATAGTGTTTAAAACAGTAAGAAAAAGTATGCCTTAAGGTTCGTAAGAATATGGGATTTTAACATTTGCAACTATTCTCCTCATTCAAACGGTGAGTACCTAACTATGGCATATAGCAAATGAGATACAGCTTCTGATCCAGAAATGAAAGTGAAGATCCTGTAACTCTCCCCCTGTAGCCCACAGCTGGGAGCAGCCCAGGCTCTGCTCTGCCTGCAGGACAGCGAATGGCGTATGCAGTGGTATGCAGTGACTTCAGAAGAGGACAAGCAGTGGGTTTCTCCTTAGGTTGTGAACTAAAATAAAACCTAGTGTTTATCGGACACATCTGGGTTGACCTCAGCACTTGAATTCCACTATGCTTTGATGTCTTTTTTTAAGACTCTTCTAAACATTAAGAAATGCATGATGAGTCTGCGCACTGGCAAGTAGTGGTCCCAACTGATGATAAGCCCATCTGTATAACACAAACAAGAGCGGGGAAAGACTGAACTAAAAGCAACTCTTTTTGCCTAGATCCTTTACATATCTTGAGATCCAATGAAGTCACCTAGAAAATCACAAAAAGCTGTTTCTATAATTTCTGATCTTATTCAGTATTTACCTACTCTTAAATAGAAATTAGTAGTTCTATTTACACAAGGGTAATATGTGAAACACATATATGAAAAGATGTGGGTATTTTTTCATATTAATGCCACCAACGTGTTCTGAAAGCTCCAAATAGTCTTTCCTCTGTTCTTTGGAATGCCTTTTAAAGCACATAACTAACTTCAGAAGTTTTGAATTGAATTGACCCGTAAGGATAATGATAACTTTCACATCTCACAGTGGCCCTCTCTCCAAAAATCAGCTCTTTTCAATGTAAGGAACATTATTGTGCCGACTCCTTCCCTGAATTATTCTTTGGAGATTCTGTAAAAAGGTTACATTAGAAATGAATAAAATCAACCCCCAGAAACACAATACAAAAGCCATGAAAGCTCTTGTATGATATGAAAAATGAGTTATTAAGTACAGATAAAGACAGTTATTGCTCGATGGAATGTAATTCAGTAGAAAAGAAATAAAATGATAGTTGAATTATGATTTAAAAAAAAGTTTCCTTTTATTTTACACTTGAATTATAGTTTCAGAAAAGGAAATTATAGAGTTTGATAAGGAAAAGATTTAATGTATAATTAAATACGTTATGAATTTGTTTTGAAAAGAAGTTGAATGCTCTCTCTGTTAAGTTGCTTTAAATGCATCTCATATTGCTGTTGTCTGTCAGGAATGCACTGTATAGGTCCATAGGGACTTCTTTGGTCCTCTGTTTGGGAAACCATTGACACATGGAATTCCATTGTTATTTTTTTGCTGTTGAACTAGTGTTGTTACATGAATGTATTTTTACAGGAAAGTTCTTTCTTTGTTCCTACCTGTTTAATATGAAAATATTTGCTTCACACAATCTCTTTTAATATGTAATATTTGTTTTTTTCTAACAACAGCTTTTTTTCCATTTAAAAGTAGGTTATGTGGGACAAAAGGCTTGTCTTGTACAGTCCCAGGGAGCATACAGCAAGAGTGAGTCAAAACAAGAGTGCTTAATCTTTGCCTTGTTGCTTATAAAGTCATTTGCATGAGTGCAAAGGGGACAGAAAATACTACTGTTTTGTTATGAGTAATATGGAGAAATAAATAGGTGCAGCTGCAGCTGCGCTGTTAATGATAGGGAATTGTGCTTCCCCATAGCCACTGTTGTATTTTGTAAGTAGAAGCTTGTGTATTGTATTGACCACTCATATTATCGTCAGTCTGCTGTTGATTTATATAACTTGCAAGTAATGCAGAATCAACTTTACAGCATCAGTATAACACAAGATCATAAACTTGAGAGAGAAGTCTATTTAATGAACATTAATGAAAGTGTACATTTTATTCTTGTAAATAAGTCTTATTTGTTCAATGAAGTTAGTAGCATGAGGAAAATCAATATTTTTCACATGAGTGTATAATCTTCTTGTACCTTGATATTATGTTTAACTTAATAATTAGTTTCCTGGGTATGCGCTTTATAGGTTATTAAGAAATGGACAGTAAAAGCAGATGATAATTTGTTGACATACCTTCTATATGTACAAAATTAAGCTATAGTTTATCTATTACCTCCCAGCAGAAATCTTGGAGACCTTGTGATAGGTCTCTGACAACATCAACTCAATGCTCAATAGCAATCAAAATGCAATGCCATGTTAGGAATTATTAGACTTGCTGGGAAAGAACATCGTTGTGCTATGGTGCATCCATGCACAATGCACCAACACCTTGATTAATGCACCCAGTTAAAGACCACAGGACTAAAAAAAAGACACAAAAGTCCCACAGTAGAATCAGGGAAGATAAGAAATATTAGGAGGTATGGACCAAGGTACAGAAGAGTTTCAGAGAGAAGCAGCTTTGTAGATGAAGTCTCTGTAGTGAAAAGAAAATCCAAAGTGTCATCCAATGAAATAATTGCACAGTAGATTTTATAAAAGCAGAAAGACTTTTTTTTTTTCTCTGGAGAGAAAAATTAAATTGTAGGGTTCTTCTGTGACAAGATGTTCTGGAAGCCAAAAGTGTGTGTTAGTCCAAAAGGAGCACTGAACAAATTCAGCTATCAAGCACAGTAGTCTGGTTCAACATCTGAACCTGGGAATCCTGAAACAGAGGATTGCTAGAATTTGGAAAGCTGTGACTATGCAAGTTTTTAATACACATTTCTCCTTAACATCTGCTACTAACTACTGTCGAGGAGAAGATGATAAACTAGATGTATACAACGACTGCATCTCTGCTGCTAAATAAAACATAGTAAGGGACCTTTCTCTAGCTTCAAGGCTAAATGTTACATCTTGGCTGCAACCAAACTTCGCTTGGCTCTGGATCTCTTCTAGGCTTCATGCCATGCTTTTTTTGTCCCTATAACATAGTTATAATTTTGTGGCTTTTCTGTTGGTGGTTTGTTTTTTTTTTCCCAAGTTCAAACTGTTTGAAACAATATGAGGGCAGCCCACGGGGTTAGTATTTTCGTACCATAAATCTGAGAATATCTTTTGCAAGCTCTGGGATGTGGCACGAGGGCCAGCAGGGATGCTTGAAGTTCTGCAAATCCTGCTGAGATATGGAGTGTGAAGGGAGCCAAATCTGGTGCAGTCTAGTTCAGACTACATATTGGGAATGGCAGACGGCGTGTACTGTCCCCTGAACTATGCCCAGGCACTGCCCCAGCAGCTGCTACTTGGCACAGTCAAAACCCAACCTCTGTGGCTAAGAGTTAAGCCATTCAGGTGATGAGACCACCACTGCTCAAGCTCCTTTCTTTGAGTGTTTTTATTTAGCAGTATTTCATACGCAGAGACAAAATGAAACTTTGCTTTCTCACTGGGATTATAATATAGATTCTGTTTGAGTTTCTGGCCAAGGTAACTTAATAATGGGAGGTATTTACTTCTTATCCAAAGAGAAATCCTGGCATAAGTTTTTATAGTGTGGTCAAGCATGGTGGAGCATTCTATTATTCATAAAGGCATGTTTATATTTTGAAGTTGTTTCAGGTTAGGGTAACCTAACCAGAGAGTTCCTTTTCCCTCATTTTTTTTAAATCCTTATATGAGGATCCCCCTTACTCCTTCATTATTTCTTCTCTAGAATATACAGATTTAATTTTATTAGTCTGCTGTCTAAGCAAAACCCTTGAAAATGTGTTTAATATACTATCTGCTCCATTTTCTGTGCCATGGATATGTAAAATGTCCTGCACTGGCTGGAGTACCTTGCAGTTTGTCTGTAATATTTTACGAAACTAGGAATTATGTGTAGCTTGTCAGTGACTTTCACTATGGTCTGTATTTCTATTCCATTGCATTTTCAACAGTTATTTTATTCAGTGGAAGAGAGATTTCAGTCAACAGTTACAGTTGTGTTTTATGCAAAACTGAAGTTCTATCAGAACGAAGAACTGAAAAGTTTAACAGAGCGTGTAAGTGAAGCTGTGGACAAAATGAATCATTTACCTGATTAACACAAAAAATACCTGTGTTACAACATGGTTAAGAGGCAGTTATAAGAAAGTGACAGTAAAGTAGGATTTTGCAGCTTTCCTGAGAATTAGATAAATATTTTTATTTGGTTGAGTGCCTTAAAATACATTCCAGATGCTGAATGCAGCTGCTAGAACACCAGAGATGGCAAGAACTACATGAAGAAAGGGAACCTCCCCGCTCTAAAGCCACACCAGATGGGGATCCTGGCCTGACAGAGGGTGCTGGCCTTCACAAGCAAGATATGTTGCTTGTGCTGGTAGCAAGTCTTGTGACTTGAATGTCTCAAGAGACAGAATTTTCCCAGGAGCCAGTCTTTCTACCCTTGCATTATGAGAAAAGTGAAGTGCAAAAGAAGCAGATGCTTCAGGCTGTGGAGGGCAAACCAGGATGTTGCCCGCAATTCTCACTTGTGCCATGCAGCAGCAACTGGGGCTGAGATTAGTGAGTGTGTTAGGATTCATAACAAACACACAGGGGATGAAGAAAACGTAGGGAACTGGAGAAAGAAGGAAAACTGGAAAGACACTCTCTTATTTACAAGGTAGAAAAATGATGGATTTAAATACAGGGAAAAAAAACGCAGCAGCTGGAAAAAAAACCCAAACAAACCCCCTGATGTCAAAAATTAGTCCAGGAGACTTGGTGTTTTATTTGGGTTTGAATGGCTTATTTTTCAAGTGTAAGTCTCAAGAGTGAAGTGCAGTACACAAAACAGTACCTCTTGCTCCGCAACAATGTGTAGTCTCTGCGGCAGCTCCCTTGAAATCCTTCAGTTCACCCCACGAAATGACTGTCACATTGTTCTTAGCGCACATTAGTTGTCTGCAGGCTCCATCTCAGCTATTCTTTAAATTCAGCAAGGCACTGAAGTACTACTCCAGGCCTTTGGCTGGTGATTCAGGACTACAGCAGGTGTAATTAGGCTCAGGCATGCTGGTAGGAAACCCAGGACTGCTCTTACAGTATGTGTGCACTATAAATGAAGCTCCTGTTGTTACAGAAGAGCCTGTTTTCAGTTTCCTGCCATTCCCGTTGCAGCACAGGACTGTTCTGCAGCAGGGGATCCTTTTAGATAAGGGCAATAAGAATTGACTGCTATGGGTCAACTTGACATGCTTTTGTAGGACCTGGGTAAGGAGTTCAAACGGTAAGATTACAGGTTTTTGAAGCCATGAATACTTAACTTAACTCTTTGATGCTTACAGTGAGGATTTTCTGATACTAAAACAGCACCAAAATAATTCATGTTAACAGTGGGATGATTAGTATCACAAAAAACAGAGCTCATATGTGAACTACTGGACTGTACGAGTATACTATATCAGTGTGCATGGTGCATTGTCTGAGGAACTTGCTTAGTACTGAGCTTTTGTCTGAGAAAAGCCCTAGTGGCATGTGTCTGTAGATGTGTGCCTAAATTACAATTGCCCTAATTCAAATGAGTAGCTGTTTCTGGTAAAGTTAAATCTGTCTGATATGCATACAGATATGACTGTGCTGTACATTAAAGCTAAAATCTCCTTAAATGCCACCTTAAGAATATAGCGTCTTGAAAATTTAATTTTATTCATGAAAATTCAACAGAAGGATTTTGTCATCCTTAGAGCAAAACTCCAATTTCACATTTTTTAGAAAAGCTGTAATAGTTCACTTATGCTCTGTGGATGCAACATCCACTTAACTGATCTTAGGGAGAGAAGAATATTTGCCTTCTTCAAAACCCAAACCAATTCTACAAGAACACATAATAACCTTTGTATATTCAGTTGCATAATAGCCTTTTATTCATTTAGGTCCCAGTTCACTAGGGTACCAAAGGAAGTACATTACTTCAAATATGCTCAAATAGTCCCACTGAAATTAAGGAGTGTGTGCCTGAAGTTAGCTACCTGTTAAAATTCCCTGATGAACAGAATATTAGCGTATGAGTTGCTTTTGCAGAGACTTGATATTTAGTTAACCTCTTTTATGCCACCGTGCTTTAGAGTGCTATTGAAATGCAGTAGTAGAATTATGCGTCTTGAGGAAATATTTTGATTGCTATATGGTATATGCCATGTCAGCAAGAACTCTAACATGATCTCTTTTCTCAGTATTGGACCAAAACGCTGTCCTCTGCATACTCAAAGTCATGAACCTAGGAGCACTAAATGTGAAATACTGTATGCAGAGACACATATTTTCTGTGTAGTTAAAAATACTAATAATGATGTTACTGTTGGAGATTGTATAGAAAGCAACAGTGTAATGCTTTGCTCTCAGATGAATGTTGTTCTACTTAATACTATCATAAAAAAGCAGTCCTACAGCAATAGCACCTACTGCTCCTAAGTACATTAGCCACTACTTTTGAAATAGCCTTATTAGAAAGGAATAAACTGTCCGAAAAGAAATACTTCTAAAACCAGTAGGAAAAAAAAAATATGAAGCAGTCAGCAAACTATACAAGATGCTCCCTGCTATTCTATTCCCCTCAGAGAATCCCTATTAAAAACCAGGAATGCCTGGATGGCTCAGGGAGATTTAACCCACAAAACTATTAGCTCAACTTTTGATCCTCAAAAAACCCTTTAATATAGAATACATGTCTTATATTTTGCAATCACAGGAATAGATACCATTCTTCCATCCACTCTAACTCTGCCTATCGTGCTGTGATTCAGTCTGCATTCAAAATGACCATCAGAATCCCCAAATCCCAGACTTTTAAAATTTGTTATCAATCCATCCCTTTCATGATTAAGGCAGTTTGCTAAAGTAGTGGCTAAAATGTTCTGAGTCTCACAATAACAGGTAAACTGCAACCTTAATGTGCTGGTCGTAGAGGGGTAATGACAGTACAAATTGTGACCATATTTGTAATCTTTTTTTACAGCTGTACCAGGAAATGAGCCAGCTTGGAGCAAAATTCTAGGCACAGGCTCTTCTGTGAAGCATGAAGACAGCTTTATAGCATAGGTCAGTTTTGGAGATAATACTGGTTTATTAGGCTTTTTTATTTCTTTACTTTTGGATTCAGGACAAATTCACTCACAGAAGTCGGAATCCTTTAATTAAAGATAAGAAGGACACTATGGACACAAAATCCCCCCAAACCCCGTGTGTTCAGTGTATAGAGCAGTGAACCATAAGAGCACTGCTATAGTTTCCCAGTGCTTCAGCTTTTGCCCTTTGCCTGCTTAGTGTGTTGAGATGATGGGCCCTCCAGAGCAGACAGCGTGGGTGGGGTTCATTTGCCAAACACAGACTTCTACATCTGATCTAATCACCCTAGGCCCCTTTCTAGGGTGCAGTTCATCTTATTCTAATTTGTAGGTCTAAAATAAGTCTGATGAATTGTGCTGTAGAATTGCCTATTTTTCTCCCTGGATTATACACAGAGCCTGCAGTGTACAGCTCATGCTGTTAGCATCTCAGGTTAGGTGAGACAAACCCTGTCCTTTGTGTTGGTACTGCAAAGCATAATGCACACAAGGACCAGTTGTCAATCTGGGGGGCAGGCTACACTGTTGTAGTACTGTATGTAATAGTAATATGATTTCGTTTGTGATATCTAGCCATTGCTGTAGGCTGCATGTGTTTTTTTCCCCCTTGTTGATTTGCTCTGTGTGTAAGCATTTGCACAGTAAAATAATAATAATAATAATAATGCTGATAATGCTGCTGCTAATGATGGTAATGGTAATGATAGTAATAATACAATTTTTGTGTAGCATTTTGCATCTATGCTCAGTGGCCACAGTCTTTGTAGGGGAGTAAAACACATAGGTGTTGCATCATTGACTTTTAAACAGTAATGACAGAGAGCAGGCTTTTAGAAATACTAATTCTGAGACAGAAGCACTTACATAGTATTTCCTGCCAAGTGACATCATCTTTCTGTTCATTTTAGTACTAATAGTAACATATCATGTCATAATTCTTATCTTTAAAGTAGAAACATCTGAAAAAGATCACTTCAAGTAAAATAGAATTCTTCAAGGTTTTAATGCATTTAAAGGGCTGTGTATGACTACCTATCTCTTTTTAATACGCCATTACAAAGCTGGATCATTTTTGTGGCAGATTTATGGATCTGCTGTGGAATCCATCACCTCTAGTCTCCATTTCCATTGAAAGACGTGTATACACTAGTGCAGCACTACTGACATGAAGTTGTACACTTACCAGAACTGTATACTGAGAAGACATGGCTAGTTGTAGGAACTAATTACTTTTCAAAGCTTATTTTAATAACTTTTTCAGTGTTGTCCCTAAAAATAAAAGTACAGACAAATTGCCTTAACTCTGTTTGAATGTCTCTTGCTTGTCCTGCCCCCTGTGCTGGTTGATAAGCTCAGGATCACATTTTATATGGCCTTGGTTCCCAGTGGGTAGCTGAAGTCCATATTTTATGTATGAGAGTGCTATGAATTTCAGGGGAGTTCAGGAGAACCTGTCCTATGGTATTTAAAATGCATTTTGATTTTCCTACGCTGTGAATTTTCTAGGTAAATTTCTTATTTA
Source organism: Ibycter americanus (assembly GCA_035590275.1). Classification (NCBI taxonomy): domain Eukaryota; kingdom Metazoa; phylum Chordata; class Aves; order Falconiformes; family Falconidae; genus Ibycter; species Ibycter americanus. Next base: position 53,084,604 of record JAVJGI010000014.1, on the reverse strand, counting down.
AAAGCAATGCAGACCTTTTGTAACATAGCTAGTAAATCACAGATGATGAGTCTAGCAGTCCTTCAAAGACTCACTTTCTCATTGAGAGTCTTCATGTTCTAAAATAAGGGTGTATAATCAGTTGGGTACTCCCTATAGTGCCGTCCTCCCCAGAAAAGGGAATGGTTTTGAAGTATAGGAGTAACTGCAGTAGATGTGTGCCATCCATATGGTCCCTGGGGAAGAGGGGATCCTAAAGGAGATGTATTCACTGACACAATCGCTATTTTGCTCCATAGGAGCAGCACAAAGCAGCTTTATAATTTTGCAGGAGGGAAACTGTGATTCATATGTGTGTGTGTTTTGCTTGGGATAATCCATTTAATCTAAATGATAAAAATACACATAGGGATTCTAGGTGAGAAAGTAACTGTGTGGCTTGCTTTGTCAATAAATGTGGAAAACAGAGTAAGGCATCCAGCTTTTTACTTTCTTTTTTTATAGCCTCGTAGTGCAACATAAGGTGACTGGTTCTGCTATATTACCCTTGTAACTAGGAGCAAGAATGTTTCACTGACCAAGGATTAGAGAAAAGAGAGTGGAGGGAATTAGTCCGTTCTTTGTGATTGTAACAATGGACATTTTTATTTTCAAAGGATCTGTGTCTTTGTTATGTTCTGTAGTGGTAACCCTGAGACCTGGTAGTTTATTAGCAAAAAGTCCTTTTATAACATAGTCCTGTCTTTGTGAAGGCCACAACACTCAGTGGGTTGATCTGTTTCTCATGGTTTCCTTAGTTGTAGGTTAATTTAAGTGACAATAAAACCACAAGTCAATCTGGGACAGAGGCTTCGGAAGCTTGATTAATTTTTTTAAAGTATCATTTATTTATAATATATTGTTGTCTTGCATTGCTAGCTTGTTTTATGTTCAATTTTGAAGAAAGAGGCCCTAAGACAAAAACACCTAGAAGCTCACCAGCTATTCTAAAAGTTATTTGCCATGATTTTCAGCAAAGTACTGGGCCAAATTTAGCCCTGTTGTGATAAAGAATAGATCTCTGGGACAAAAATAGCAAGGTTTATACATGCACATAAGATACAAACTTGAGTTCTGTGTCAGAAATAGAGAAGTCAAGCCTTGGATCAATATTTGGAAGATAAAAAATAGAAGCAACTTTCCTCTCTACCTCCTACCATGGTTACAATGAGGGTTATGTTTCTATGACATCGTGCATCTTTCTTAAATATATACCAGATAACATTCAAAAAAATAGCTATATACTTTCAAACTCTTTGGCAGTTGTAGAAATAACTGTAAACCACACTTGTTTTAATGAGAAATATACCAACTTGTTCTTGCTTTTCATGTTTAACTCCTTCAATTAAGAAACTTAGCAGTTGGGTAGCAAGTAACTGCAGCTAGTTGGCTGCCTTAGGGGGATACTGCAACTGCATGTGAGAAAGGGCGTTTGTACACTCACCCTGCAGATTGAAAATTATGAAAACCAAATGGTAGGTGATATTGAGACCAAGATGTGCTAAAAGAGTCCTTCACAGTGGAAAATAAAAATAAAAGTTACCTTGTGTAGTCTTACAATTTTAACTGTTTTGAGGGGAATAATTGTTTTGGGAAAAAAAGCCAGATGTGTAGTCTTCTCAGTATACTGGAAGTGAAAAACTTGCTTTAAATTGGCAAATACCTTCTCAGTTTCTGTGTACCTAAAGGGAGGCAAAAGTTTGGGCATATGTAATTTCTCCCATATGCATGCTTCACTTGAATTGTGAACAGAGCAAGGCACCCCCCACCTCCCCCACCCCCCATGAGACTGGGCATTTTGACTGCGTTCAGCTGTGATTTTCAAAGCGACCCTCTCCATAAGTACTGAAGTTCCCAATGCCCTTTGATGTAGAACAGCAGTTAAGCAAGAGCTCTTCCGAAATGCAAAGAGCAGGTAGAAACAAACTCTAAATAAGGAAAACTGAGGGGGTATTTCTTAGATACTACATCTTCTGCTAGAGTAGTTTTCTGTTGAAATTAATGTCTAGTACCTGAAATACTCAGGTGGTTAGCAGTGTTCATTATGGTGAGTGATGCTATCTGCAATTCAAATCCCTTTCCCCAGAGGGAGAGGGACAGGGAGAGAGAAGGAAATTCCTCTTAATGCAAGGCTTAGGTAGCAGCCTTATATATGCAGTTACATGGGTCACTGCCTTCTGCATTTTTATGGTGGCAAATCTTTATAAACCATGCTGCACCTGCTCTGCTGCTCAGAAATATACAGCAAATCCCCTAGAGACTATACTGAATTTCTAGGACAGGTATTTCTGTTGCAAAATGTGATTGAATTTTGAATATTCTCAAAATCTTCTAATGTGCTTTAATTAACACTGAACCTTCTTGGACTTGTCTGTATGTTCTAGACATTAAATGAGACATTGTATCTGCTTATACTAGTCCGTGCATTTTCCTGACTTACCTCAGCCGGAATCCTCATTATTCGGGTAATGTAGCTTCCTGTCATATTTAGGGGGGGACTCTTGTCATGCAGAATTAATTCAGACACTCTGCTCATATTGGGTCTTCGAGCAAAAGATGGCCCTTTTTACATTAGTATGATCTTTTTTTTTTTCTTCACATCTTTTTTTTTCCCCAGCAGAATTGAGCGCAGTGGTATGTCAGAGGGGTTAGGATTTTCACTGATCACCTGAGAAGCAGCAGCAAGTGGGACAGAAATGAGCTGCCAGGCCTGAGATTACTTTTTGAGTCCAGGTGACTGCTTCTGCCATGGCCTGATTTTGTATAAAAGTGTGATGTGCAGTGTACACCACCCTCTGCTCTCCTGTTCCCCAGTCTCCATGAAAGAGAAAAAGGACGAGTATCTGAGCTAGGAATGAGTGGCAGCATCCCCCCTGATCCAAAAGAGTGGAAAACAAGTGTCTCAGAGGATGAAGTGCCCACCAGATAACTCTGGAAGCAGCCTGTCACATTGATCTGTCTTGTTGCCAATAGTGTTAACAAAAGCAAAATCCTCGGTGGCTCTTCTTCCCAGGAAAACTGTAGTAAATAATGAAAGTAATTTTGTTTGTTCTGGTATTTTAGTGAAAGTGTTATTGCTTCCTGAAGAAAGACCAGCATGATAGTTGGACGTGGAGGGTGGGAACCAAGAGCAGAAGAGGAAAAGAACAGATTACGTTTTGCTTGATGTAGTCCCCCCAACTGGCACATTGTATGTCCACACTTTAAAAGCTCTTCTGAGCAATATTTTAAAAAAAGAAAAAAGGACCATAAAACTTAGATGTTTATATAAAAAAAATATATATTCTCTCTATATTCCTGAAACAGTTGACATTTTTCAAATGAAACACATTCTGTAAAAGTTGCTCTTTTTCAAGGTAAAGGACTCATTTAGGAGACATACACATACACAAAGAACGATATGAAAGTTTTATAACTATTATGTGGATAAGAAATGCCTTATAAATTTATAGCTAGATAGATACATAGCTTCAAAATGCAAAGTATTATCTTTGTAGGTAGAAACAAACTAGAAGAATTTTTTGTGATTTAAAAAGAAATAATTCTGATATTTGTAATGTGGCATAAATTTAATTCAGCTAGTAGATGGTCTTTTTCAGGCATTAGTCTGTCAAAGGGTAGCTTTCAAATTTGTGTTGTGTGGTAAGATGAAGATGTTTATCTTTGAATGCTACAGAGAAGAGGCTCTGAAGTAATACCTCAGTGAGGGATTGTCACAGTCTTATTCCAGGTAGACTTGATTTTATTTTAATGCTCTTCTTCAGATGGGATTCTCAAAAATGGTCTTTGGAGCCCAAGGAAGTCATCTTGGTTTTCTCCAAAGCTGACAGTGAGAAGCCATTAGGAAGAGCTGACCACTGAAGAAGCTTCTTCACTGCTCAGGATCTGGGTCCCTTGATGGGTATGCAACAGGGAGTGTGCCCAAACCTGCCTAGGTAGGCACTAAAGTTTTGCCTGTGCTCTAAAGAAAGCTCTAATAGTACAGCAGTAATACCTCTTTGACACCATCTCCTTCCCCAGGCAATGTTATTACTGGCTTAACCAGGTAAAAGAAGACTGCCCGCTACTGCAGTTAGTTGACGCAAATGGGGTCTCTGCTGCTACAGAGGACAGTCAGAAAAAGAGCCATGACCTCGAAGCCTATAGACCTGCAGATATGTAGTTGGACTGATACAGCACAGGTCCAGGGAGAAAGCTAAAAAATGGTTTATGTGATAGGGAGATCAGTGCTTGAAATCTCTCCTTGGACTTCTCCTTGGCATGTGGACATATCTGTAGGGGCTACCCAGTAACCAAACTGTGCCTCAACTTACAGTTATCTTTGCCCACTATTTCTGGAAGGTGGGTATATTAATGAGGTTTAAAGCTGCAATTATATTTATATATTAAGAGAAGTATGCAAGCATTGAAGAAAAAGTCCAATAGTTCATACTTCCTTTATGGTGCTTATAGTGGTTACTCACACACTGTCTCTCAGTGGTGCCCAAGATCTAAAATTATAAGCTCATTTCCTTTGTGCTGTTTGAATCCCTATTTTAAAATTTACAGCAAATTGAAAATGTCTTTTCCAAACAATATATTTTTATAGCACGTCTATGCTGTCATCCCTTTTTTATTGATGTGTATGTAAATAAATCGTGATTTCATTTCAGAAGTAGGTCTAAATGGTAAAGACAATCTAAGAATTTTTTTGTTTAAATTTTGGTTCAAGTAGAAAAGCTGCAGTATTTTTTTCCTACACTAGATGGCAATGTAGACTACATATTGCTTTGCAATTCAGTTTTGTCAATATCTAAACCGGAAGGTTATCCTATTTTCTAAAAAAATCTGTGTTAATGTTTACGAGCATCTGCATGTTAAAAATCTTATTTCTTCCTAAACAATTCTGTTTTAAGTACCACTAAACTGTTACAATGCTGAAAAAAAAATAATCACGTTAGAAGAGAATGGATTAGAATTAAATGATTTCTGTTGCATTAACCTTGAAGTCAAACTTGTTCGTTTCTTATGTTTTCATTTTCCTGGAATTAAGTAAAAGCAAAAATGGTTCGGTAAAAGAACAGTTGCTTTCACATACAACAAGCACTATGCTAGATGTAGCATGCAATATGTTGTCTGAACCTGATTTAATTTCTTCTGGTAGCTTTATGCAACAATACAGAACATCAATTGATTAGAACAGAGTTGCAGTTGCAGAATTTTAAAGAACAAATTAAAGTATTACCCATGCATTTTCAGTGACAGCTAATGGAGACGTGGCAGACATTGTATGTCTTGTTGAGTCACAGATGACCTCATAAAGGCACATAATTCTTAAGCACTCTGAAAGACCAAGAAAAAGTGAATCAATCTGCAAAACAATAAGGATTAGTGTTAATACGAATGACAGGAAAGAAGCATGGACACAAGGTTTTCAGAATCTGTTCAAGAACACTTTTCTAGTAGAAACATTAACGTTTGTTTGCTCCTTCTGCTTTTGGTTTATTCCGGTTTTGTCAGACTCTTGCAGTGTCAGTTCTGGGTTTTTTTATATGTGCTCTTACACTATGCTTATCATCATAATACCCGAGTGCCTTATGGTAGTGCATTGAATAATTAACATCCACTGCATATTTGTACTGTCAGCTTCTCCCAAGGAGACAAGTGTGTGTGTGAGAGAATTTCTTTTGGCAATTAAAGCAATGCAGAAACACGCAGTGATACGTAGTAGAGAGGGCACACTCCAAGAAATATACCTTGTAATTAGAGTGATCTGGTGATTTTGTAATTCCTGTAGTAGGACTTTTAGTTTTTTGTTAGCTGTATTTTCTGCGCATTTGGGTCTTTTACAAAAGGGTGACACACCACTCTCTCATGAGAACACATTTATAGAAATTTTAACTTGTGTTTGAATAAAGAAATGGTGGATGCTTATTTAATAGGCTTGCAATGGAATCAGTAGAATTACAATGGGAATTGGAAGGAAATTCTATACTGTTCTCTATACAATTTATATTTCTTTAATGCAGTCTTGCTGTGCCAATATTCTTCAAAGAATTCTTTAGAATTCCTCTGCAGGAAGCAAGTATGTTATCTGGAAAATGCATCCTGTTTCCTTTTTACTTCTATACTGTTCTCTGTATAATTTATACTTCATTAATTGTTACAGTCTTGCTATGCCAATAGTCTTCAAAGAATTATTTAGAATTCTATTGCAGGAAGCAAGTATGTTATCTGGAAAATACATCCCATTTTCTTTTTTTTTTTCTTTCATCATTCCTTCTGTCCTTGCTTATCAGATGGTTGTATTGTCACATTAGCCAAGGGTGATACACATTTGTATGATTGCTATTGCTGGGAATCAAGGATATATACTGGAATTTGTATGCGTGATAAATTCTTCTTGTTTAGGTAACAGCCTGACCACTTTATTTTGCAACTACCACTGTGAATGGAAAGGGTGAGAACTCTTCTCCTGCAACCGAGAGCAAAATCTGTTAAAGTAGTGATGCTGAATTCTATCCAAACCTGTTCTGTATTTTACTCTAATAACATTAAAAATAAATTTAAAAAAGCACATTATCCTTCCCTTTATAGATTTCACTCTTCACTATACCTTCTTCCTATCCAAATTACAGATTATTCCATTTGATCTAATTCTTGATAAGAGTTAACATTAGTTAAATGTATTTGTCCATCAAATACCAGTGTTTTGCAATGCCAGATAGAGAGGAATAGCAAATTCTGTGATCATTTGTATGTGTTATTCCCATTAGAGGGCCATTTGGAGTCTGGAATCTCCATCTAATTATGCTCCTTTAGCTAACAAACAAAGAAGAAAATCTCCTGTTCATCCCTCATAAGAAAAATGGAATAACTGAATCAGGTTTTTTGTTTCCTGTTTTTCTTACAGCTAATTATTTGTATTATCATAGAATCTGAGAATTGCAGTCCTAGTATTCCCATTATGCACAGTACTGTAAAGACAAAACAAAAATAATTCTCAGAGCCTACAATCAGTATATAAAATAAGAAACAAGAAATGAATTTGTATAAAGAAAAATAAGGGTTACATTTTGAATGTCAAGTTGTCTTTATGTCCTGTATAGGCTGAATTAGGGATTTATAGCACCTAAAGCACATTTTAAATTTAATTAGAAGAAGGCATTGCAATCCTGGCTTTTCATTCACCCACAGAATGGAAAAAAAATCCCAACTGAAAACCACACAGTGGAAATGATGTCTAAAATAATGCTAAACCTTTTGTCATGAGCCACTTAAGCTGAGATGTTGTCTCTCATCTCCGTTTATTGGCAACTCTGCTGACTACTGGAGTGCTGGGGTCTTCACAGGACAAACATTTCCATGAACAATAGTGGAGTAGCTGGATCCTTTCTGTAACCCAGAAAATGGCCTTGAGAAGAAAACAAAATAATGATTGTAGTCTAGAGTTCCATTTCAGCACCTTTTGTGAGACTTTTAAGAATCTGGCCTTAGATTTGTCTTAAGCAAGCATAGAAGTAACACCTTATTTCTTTATCAGTTATGAATTCTAGGTTTCATTAAAACTCAAACATCATCCAGTCTGTTACTAAGCTAACAGAATGTAGTCTTCAGCCATTAGCACTTTTCAGTAATGATGATTCAAAATATGGGCCAAAAAAGTTAATGACATTTTAAAAAATGTCTGCTGATTTTAGTTGCTTCCCAGACAGGGAAAAATTCTGACAATCAACCAAATCAAATACAAATGTTTGCCCCCAAAGAGAAAGGATTTGATTTAGTCCTTGGACTGCATTTTTTCTTGTTTAAATACATTTTAATATTGTGATGCATTATTTAAATCTGCATTCTGCTTCTTTTTTTCTTTGGATTGCTGTGCAGCGGTTTCTCATTTTTTATTTGCCCGACTCCATTTAGGCCCTATGTTTAACTGTGTCTCCATTTATATTCATATATTAAAATGTTACTGCCAGCACTAATTTGAGATTGTGAAAATAAATTGCAACTATGCAATTTATTTAAAATTAAACATTGAGATTCCTGTAGACATAGTCCATCTGCACTGACTCTGCACAGTCATGCTAATTTAATTCTGCTCACTGTATTTAAATTCTTGAATGCATTTTGTTCATGGTCATCCTTCAAGCAAGAAGATAATTGTCTGGTGAAGCTGAGAACATCCTGGTCTATTATACTGAATTAGGTCTTGGAAAGAGCTTTAGATGTTTACGTAGTGGTTTGGGGGTTTTTTTTGTTTTGCTTTTGTTTTACTTTGCTTTGCTTTGTTAAGACATACTATGCATTGGTGTTTTGCCTGGCAGGACAGTTGCACTGAGTGCATGTCGGTATAGTCACTTCAGCAGACTGTGTGTATGTGTCTAAATTGCAGCTAGAAATAGTCTTTGACTTACATTCAGGGGTAGGGTGAGCCCAAATTGTCCAACTCCTTGCTTCCTCTGCAATTCACAGTGGGCTGAGGGCTTGCTCTTACATGTTGTGGATGTGGAATGAATTCAACAGTAGACATGACCTGAAAGTCACATATAATTCAAGCCCCAGGACCTCACCATAAGCCTGAATAATACTTGTTTCTTGTGAATTTTCAGAAAAACACATTATTTTTTTTAAATCGTAAAGAAAACCAAAATAGGCTCATCCAAAAGTTGTTTGAAACAACAAAAGACAGGTATACTAACAAGAAGGAAAAATTAAGATAGACTTTGAAGATAACTCTTTTCAATGCTGTGTGAACAATAAAACTGTGTGTGTGTGTAGGAAGTGGGAAAAGGCAGGGCACAGGGCAGGGAAGACTTTCAGAATCACTGAGAAAAATGCTGTTCTAAAAATGGAGCAGGGGATGCAGAGACTGGCAAGCTTCTTACATTCTTCAGACTGTCATAGAAAATATGAGATACTGCAAGGATGAGATGGGCATATTTTTTTCCCCTGTCCTGATGGAAATTATTCCAGTGACAGAGATAAAATGTGGGCCACGGACCACTGAAAGACAACCCAAGAAGGACTGTGGTCTTGCAGTCAGACCTTTCTGCTGGGAAAGGTAAGACAGCGCTCCAGCCCTGATATTGCTCTGGGAACATTCCCTGTGTTTTGAATTAATTATTGGATACAGGGCAGGAACTGAAACAGGAGCGCAGAATATGGGCTAGAAAGAGGATATGTCCTTTTTTCACCAGTTGCTGTTGACTGTCCTGGGATTCTGATTGTTTTTGCTCTCTTCTGAAGACAGGCCTTAATTATCAAAGTGACACTTCAGATTCACAAAGGATTTAGGGGGATATTTTTAAAAAACTTTTTGGTTTTACTTGTCTATATATAAATTTGCTATTCTAAATACCTATTTGTTTAAAAGTAGGCATACTAAAGCTTTACTTCAATAAACTACGCTCACTAAGACCCAGATTGGGCCTGAATTTGGACAACTAACTTTTGGGTGCCAGGGTGCATGATCCCTACGGTCAATAGAGAGAGACGCTTCCAGAGGGCAACTCAGCCCAACTGAAATCCGAATTGGCCTCTGGAAATTCCTCCTTGCTGACAACAGAAGCAGCATGGAAAAATTGCCCACTTTCATTTAGGAGCCTGAAGTCAGGTGGAAGGAATCTCAGCCAAATGTATTAATACTTTTTTTTTTCATCATTCCTTTTGACTGATGAAATAAAGAAGGGAAGCCAATTTTTTTACATTGTGGTCTTAGCTGATGCATTCACACCAAGATCATCATTACTTTGAGAATCAGCAGTCTCAGTTAGGAATTGAAAGTCTTTCTGGGCTTTTGGCAGGTATATAAAGGTAAAATTTTGATGTATTTATTATAAATTCTCGGCTTTATTCAAGGAGGGAGGAACATACTTAAGTGAAATCGCGGTGCTGGAGAGGAGCTGCCTTCCCTTTCTTTTGGCACAAGATGTAATTGGTTGCAAAATACAAGTTAGAAATGCTACACATACATGCCTGCAGAATATTCTTCAGTTTGGAAGCTGTAATGGTGCTCTATAAGGGTTTTCAGGTGACAGCTTATTTCCCTCAACTGCCATGTAAATTATAATAAGAATGGTAAGGGGACCCTTAAATTCTTGATATTTACATCCATTAAATGTTAAGCAGCTGTTGCAGATTTTAGCACACACAAATCTTCTCAGGCATCAAGTCCAACAATTTGGAGTTTAAAAAGAATTTTATTTGAAGTCTGTGCTGGTTTTGGCTGGGGTAGAGTTCATTTTCTTCATAGAATTCAGCAATAACTAAATCATCCCTGCATTATCAACACTGTTTCCAGCACAAATCCAAAGCATAGCCTGATTTAGTTATTGCTGAATTCTATGAAGAAAATGAACTCTACCCCAGCCAAAACCAGCACAAAGTCTCAGCATATTTATAGAATTTTTTATAAGTGTGGCATCTAGACATACCATTTTGGTTAGTATTACTGCTAGTTGTTGTTGTTAATATTATTATTAATTATCATTAGCATTGTTATAATTATGATTACAAATTACCAGAATGTGTGGTAATGCTTTGCTGAGTTCTTGTATGTATAGAGATTCCACTGCCATCACTTATTGTCTGTTATTATTGTCATCAATGATTATGATCAACGATATGATGAAAAACCTTTCAAGAACAGTCACGAGTCCCCAGCTGCGCTCACAGTCTCATTTTGCCAGGCTCTACAGAATAACACAGCAACAGACTACGCCCCCCTTTCAGCACAAACAGGTGTGAAGCATACAAAGCTGCAGGCCTGATCTGGTTAGGAGAGGGAGACTTTTAGATAGTACAAAATTAGTTCTTTATATTTGTTGGCTAAGGCAAGGATTTAAAAGGTACAAGGCACTCTGGCTTTAGTAGAGTTTTAATTCTGTCTTTTTTGCATTGTTCTGGAATGTAGGGGATAAACATTAACTTATTTTCTATTTTACTCACTTCAAAATACATTAATTCAGTAATACTACTTTAGTTTGGCTAGCTATAAAGGTCCACTGGTAAAAGATCTGAGAGTTTTCAGCAAACTACCATCAGATGATAGAGAAAAACAAGAAATACTGGGACAAAAACCACCTTGAAGTGTTCTGATCTTATTCTCAAGTGATACAGTACGAATTCATTGGAACTGAGTGAGCCTGCAGAGGATCTAGCTCAGTGTGGTTAGCTGGCAACTTAGTGACTTTCGTGGGACTGTTTGCGTTTGCAAAGAACATGGAAAAAATTATTTAACCTGTAATATTAATACCTATAGGGTAACTTATGTTGAGAAGCACAGTATGAAACAGTATTAACCTAGGATTTTAGATATAAACCATAGCTAATGAAAGCAAGATCCCTCATCAGAGTCTGGTCATAGAAGGTATAAGTAAGCTGCTTTTCAAACTCCTCATAACATAAGAGAGGAAGCGGAACCACATCCTATTAGACCTAAATCAAGAAGTGCTTCCTTTCTCTGTTCCTCAGAAAGTCCTCTCTGAAGATTTAAAGAAACCTCAGGTTTGATCTTTGCTTTATTTGTTTCCTTTGCAATGTTCGTCTCCCTTTGTTTCCCTTTTCATTTCCATCAAGCCCCTGAAATTGAACAATTGCAGTTTTTAGCGATCATTTGTACACCAGGTTAGAAATGATCTATTATCCCAAGATTAAATTGAAATAATTTTCTGGACTATCGTAAATTATGGGTTGCTTTAATTTTACTTCTTCAGTAACAACATGGTCTGTGAAAGTAAGAGTTTCAGAGACACCTTGCACTTCAACAGCCAAATACTGCAGCCTGTATCAGATGGGTAAAGCTTGTATGGTGACCTCCTGCAAGATATATGTCTCAGCTCAGCACTAAAAATGTTTCATTTGCATAGACATTCACCTTATTGATTGCAGCAGCAAAGACAACAGATAATAAATGTGATAAAAGTCACTGCTGTTCAAATGAATGCTTGTTTTTACCCTGCATGAAAGCTCAGTTGGAGCTTCTGTGATAGGGCTACACTCAGTAAACATTTATGTCTCTCAAGCATTTTGTAGAAAATCTGCATGAAGTGATATAGAAAACCAAAGGAAGTCAGAGCTTTATATTCATGACAGTGAGACAGCACTGTAATTGGAAAATGCTTGCGATAAAATGGGAATGTACTTTCCTTGATCTGACATCTTCAAAACATTTTTGGCTACTGTACTTTACAGATATCCTGTGGCATGCCACATGCATTTTTAGCATGTATCACAGTCACAACTTTACATTTCCTGCAGGTTTTACAGCATTCAGGCAGATATTATGCCTTACTCTATGCCTTGCTGTCTTTTATTACCTTATCTGGCAGTGGAAAAGGATGTCCTGTGTCTGCACATATAACTGGACTCTGAATCTGGGATTCACATAATAAACCTTGAATGATATTAGATAAAATGTTTTTCTTTAGTGGATGTTAACACCTTTGTCTCTAAGATTCTTAATGGCAGGAAAGCAACGTTTCTTAGAAACATACTTCTTAGGTGATTCTATCGTAGCAATTCATAACACCAATTAAAGTTGTAGATGAATTGGATTGGCTTCATCTGTCCTTATTTAAGCATCTGAAAGTCAGATGCTTAAATGTGAGCTAGTCAGCTGGAGTCCACTGTCAGCCATGTAAGATAGGTATGTACTTCCTAAGGGTAATTCATTCCTACGGTGTGTTTGAGGTGTACCCCTTGAATTGCCTAGAATCATGTCTTTCTCCCAGCAAGGGAGTCTTTGGCATCAGACATGAATACAACTTTTTCAAGTCTGAAGTTAGCTGTGCTGAATCTGTCCTTGTGTGCTTCTAGACTTCGATATCTGAGGATGCCAGAAACTGAAGAAGGTACAAGGGATCATGTGAACAGTCCTTGCCTACTTCATGTCAAATACAGTGACGTTTAAACAGCTGATAAAGATGATTTTATGCTTTGGTTAGTTTTTGTGGTTTTTTTTTTTTTTTTCCCCCTGAAGTGGGATAAGGAGTTGTCGCAGAGGGCTCTCAGCACTGCTCTTGTATGGCTGGTAACTGCAAAGGGTGTCTGCAAGTGGCAGAGGTTCAAGTACTTGTTATTTAGTGGGGATCTCGTAAAACTGTTTTGTGGTAGGGTGTGTGTGTGTGCACACGCGTGCTTATGTATAAGACACTGGAAGTTTAAGAGAACAGTATCATGCAAAATAAAAATAGTATAAATTACTTAGGTTACAATACTAACTCAAGGAGGATATTTAATGGTTATGTGTTGGAACGCCCTCAAATTACCATGATCAAGGTTAAAGGACATTGCTGCTTTCTCCTGTTTGCCTCTTTTCAAGCAAGCTCAGCCCATGCTGCCATATGCCTGTTTGTATGAGCTCAGGGGCAGCCAGCACTCAGCCCCTCAGGTCTGCAGTGCGGGTGCACGGAAGCGTGGGAACTCCGTAACACCGTCACTGAACTTGTTTTTTCAGCACCAAAAATCTGTCATTCAATTTCATCATAAAAAGGAGGGTCAAAGACCACAGTTACAGTCTCACAAATCACCTCACGCATGAAATCACAGGGTAAACGGGGTAGCAGGACCAAGCAACTCACTGCTTTTCATGCTCAGCCCATGTCATCGCATGTTCACTTCTGCAACTTCGGGGGTAGCCGGGGAATCCCAGCTGAGGTCTGGGCTCCCTGTGCTGCGGTGTACCTCCTCTCGTGATGCGTCATGGTGCCGGTATTGGTGTTAGTATGTACCATCTGCCCTTAGTCCAAGAGGGAAATCAAACTCAACAAGATGTTGCTGAGGGCTACCAGCTTCTGATGGGGATGGATCCCACTGCACCCAAAATACACCTGAGATACAAACTGTTTGGTGGTAGCAGCTTTTTTGAGTGCTGCACCTGTTTCCAACATAATGATTTGAGTGCAGCTTTATCCTGGACAAAACTGTGGAAGGTGCATTACCTGCAAAAAATGGTAAATGGAAGATTGCAAGTCTAAAGGGACAAGCAAAGCACGGTTCTTTCAGCTAGAATATGAAGGACCTGATCCAGGACTAAACCTTGGGACATTCTGGCAGAATTCACTGGAGACTAGATCATGACCAAATTAACAAGGATACGAGCAGAGTGCTGGACTAAGAAATTACATCCAGGTTTTCTAAATTTCAGTCTAGTGTCTAAACCACCAGACTTATTCTTCCTTTCCAGTTAAACATCTGTTTTCTGCAACTGGCAGCACATTTTATTGATACCCATGAGAAAAGTAGGTAACTTTCCAGTACGTTTCCACTAAAAACCCCCTGTGAACACAATTGGTATTTCATGCTTATTTTCTCAAGTTGTCTTATCCTTGAATATATGGCTGCTTTATGGTAAAGTAAGATATTAAATAACATGGGATCAAAGTCTTTACTATTTGTTCTGCATCAAGAGAGAATGCTATGCTGACATAAAAAGTAATCTTTGTTTTTATACATCTATCTTACTGCTGTGCTTATACAACAGACTGTTGAAATGGAAAGAGCACCAAGTGTAATGTTCAAAAGCAAAAATAAAGACAAAATATTTTTTTATTCTTATCAAGACCTGAGAGCCTCCAAAGACATATTGGGTTTTTTGTAAGTGTTTTATGGGTTTCTTATTATTTTTTTTCTACTCTGGGTTTTAGATACTCAGAGTTGAAGCCTGTGAAAATCTTCAGTTCTGTTTATATGTTTCTTTCAAAATCAGTGTTAAAAAAGCCTCATTTTAGGTGTCACAATAATGAATAAATTAATTATGGATTGCTATATAAATATGAGAGCTATTACAACTATTTAGAATGTGATAAAAATCTTTGTTCTCTTTTCCTTTGCAAACAGAAAATGCAACATGTATTATAGATTCAATAGCAAGTGAGTATATTTAATGTTCAGCTTCCTTGATATTACTGCAAAGTGTTATCTTTTTTGACATTAAGCACTATGATTAGTCCAAAAATAATTTCTTTAGAAGTTATCTGTTAGTAGTTGTGTTCACATTAACATGTTAAAATTAAGGGCAGTTAGATTTATTATTAGTTAATGAAAGTACTTCTAAATGCACACTAATATTTTTCTTGCAACCTTATCTATTTTAAATATTCTGTAACATAATTATATAAAAGCAAATTCTGGTTTAATATGTCAGATAGCGTTATCATCTTACAGGCAGCCCTCCAAGGTTAATAATGTCAGAAAATATGAAGTGTTTTTGACTGTAAGATTAGACTTCCTATTTGGAAAAGGGTTTTAGATTTCATTTCAAAAGTAGATTTCTTGCCCCATGAAATTTAAACTGTGACATTTAGAAAACACTCACTTTATTATAATGTAGTGAAAAATTATAGTGTACATGTTTCTTGCTCAGTCCATCAAGACTGCCTCTGGAAAGACTGGGAATCTTTTTGCAGGTAAAAAACAAAGGGTGAAATTCATTGAATAATTGATGCCACCAACTGTTCATCCTCAGGAGACAGATAGTTAGGCAGAAATAATTACTGCCTTAACCATGTTCACTGGAGTTTAAAAACAAAACCTTAAAATGTATTTGAAATTTGTTTATACTTAGTGACACATTTTCCTGAATAGGTTTAATTTCCACATAGAAATTCCAGAATTATCTGATAAAAATTAAATGGATAATGCTTGTAACTCTTTCTGTATCAATTGTTGAGATGGATTGAAGTTGACTAGATAATGCTGTGATCCCACACGGTCTTTTCAGGGAGTGGGGATTGTCTTGTACAAGAAAGATGTGTACTTACACTTTTGCTTCAGGTTTATCTTTTGATCACAGCTTGCAACAGGAAAAAAGAAAATAGTAAGTTTACCATTCGATATTTGTTATTGCTCCCAAGATTATTTACCATAACCTTCAAATAGGTATATGCTGAAACGCATTCTGATATATTATCAGACTGACTCCACAACTGTGAACTGGTTTACATGCCAAGTTCAGATTAGGGCCATGGGGTTTTCCATACTATTCTTTGATCCCTGCAGTTGGGAACCCAAGACTGCAGGGCATGCAGAGCTCACGTCTACTGCAGTCTAGAAGTAGTCAGACCAGATGTGAATGAGATAACGTTTGTAGGAGAGACAGATGTCATCAGGCAAAATATTACCAATGGAATTGATGTATTACTGATATTTATGAGGAAGCGTAGAATACAGGATGCCACTATATCTGTAGAGGGCTGGTCGCAAGTCCTTAGGAAAGAAGCAATACTGAAAAAGATGTAGGGAAGGACTGCTAGAATGGTGTAGGAGAATGTAGAGGCCATCTAAAAAGTAGTCATTCAAAGAACATATCTTGTTTAGTGGAGATTGAAAAGAAGACTGACTGCTATCTGTTTATATCTGAGGCATACTGGGGAGGGGGAAAAACCTACTTAAACAATGGCTCAGAAACATGGTTGAAAATTGCCATTTAATGTATTTAGAGTGGAGGTTAGGAAGATTCAACTATGAGAAGAATGAAGACCTAGAACTGCCTCCCCCTAAAAGTACTAGGAGCCAGCAGCTTGACTACTTTTAAGATGATCACAGTAAATCAACAACTGGATTATGTGATTTCAATACTGGGGCACAGGAACTCACTTCCTTTAAGGGTGAAAGTGGTATAGAAGTGCCTCCTTTTGAATAAGTTAAGATTGGTAAAAATGAAATGGACAATATGAAACATGGCAATAATATTTTCCTATTAAAGATGGCAAGCACAAAATGTCTCATAAGGAATAAGGAAGATAATGGGGGAGAGAAGCAAAAAGGGCTGCCATTTACCCTTGAAAAAAAGCAAGTGAAGACTTCTAGCCCAGTGGTCAGACTCTCTACAGGCATGTCTTGATGTTATTTGTTTCATAAGAAACAGAATTGAGCATTAAAAATACTGAAGCAAAAGTGTTTTAAACTGCACTGCCCTAGCTCATCTCTGCAGAAGTGGAGAGCTGCCCCCCGCAAAATTATGGCCAGTTGTCTGTACAAACAGAGACCAGTGGAGGAGATGAGAGAAGATGCAGAGTCAGAAAATTAGTTCAGCAGGCTACCTTCAAGTACCATCGCTAAAAGGAGATTTGTTGGAAGGGGGAGAAAGACCAATTTACTGCTCTTCAGGTACCCTGCCTGTTCCTCACGTAGGGGTGGGCAGTAAAAGCAGCCATCCCTTACATCCCCTTGTTGCCTCGTTAACAATACATTTTTGTTAAGCATGTAGAGGCAATGCAGCTGTGACCTGCAATTCGTTAGTATTGTAGTTGGATAGATATGCATGAATCATACTGCTTCACTTAGCATCAGTCAGCAACTGACCATTAATTTCATCAATCGGTGGCCATGCCTCATGGGCTGGTTACAATTAATGTTAAGTAAATGGTGTATAACAGCATGTATAAGCCCTGACAGATGTGGTTCTCACTAGGCTTTGTGTTTTTTAAAGAAACTGCTTATGCCTCAAAGCACTTTTTGATATAAATGAGAAAAAATAAAAGGTGGAAGAATAGTTATCTTCATCGTAAAGAGAAAGATCAAGACTCAGAGCCGATAAAGAACATAAATATTCAGCTGTATCCTTTGCAACCTTTTGGTAGAAGTGCTATAAAAAGCAGATTGCTATGTCAGCCAATAAAACTGTAAAGATAAAGGCATGTTTGAAATCATCTTCCTCTCTGAGTTACCTGACTACCACTGTATTAAGAGCCATGTGAGACTGGATTCAGGTCTGGAACTGTTTGCTGCACTCAAGAACATATTCTAATCTGACCAATAACTTCAGTCTCCTCCTTTAAGACAAGTTTCTGATAGTATTCTTACTTAGCTTTTTAATAATAGTTCAGATTATTTAATTTAGTGAAAAATTTGGAGAAGGTGAGAACTGGAGAGCTGAATTCGGCACATTCTCAGCATGAAAGTATTTGAAGACACATCTTCACTGACAGTGCATTCAGTACTAGGTCATAATTTAGTATGGAAGGAACTGCCTTTCATCTCTTCAGTTGAGACAAAACATTGTGCAAAACAGACTGGTAAGGCTCAAAAAGAAGAAGATGAGAGGAGTAAGCAAGCAAGAATGATGAAAAAGTCAAGAGTTCGTTGAATAAAATACTGAAATGGGAATGTAGTGGATTGTCTGGCTACAGAAACTGCAGATCAAATGGGGGCAAACAGCTATGCTGGTTTCTCTTGGTAGTTTAGGAGGAAGCTACAGGATTGTTGAGGGACTTACAATTGATTTACTCTGGAAACCACCCCGTGTAATTCTGATAGAACCATTTCAAGGGAGCATGGTTGTTCTCCCACGTTCCCAAAGTAGGAAGGAGTGTCCTGACAACTTTTCGCAGTTTCCTTCAGATTATGAAGTCACGTTATCAAGCGTAACAAACAATCCAGAGGGTCTGAAAATACGGATAAAAATTTACAAGCACAAAGCTTCAGTCAAGGAACAAGATCATATAAAATGAAAATTACTATTAATTCCTGAGTACAGAAAAGCAGAAAAATTGCCAGTCTAATGTTTGAAGTAACAGGTAAATTGAAAGACTTTACTGGTAGGTAGAAGTATTGTCTGTGTATTAACTGCCTGTTCCAGGTGAAGTGTCAATGATTAAGGACCCGAATTTTCCATAGAATTAGCAATTAATTATTCCCATTATTTTTCATAATGGGTGGACAGTTATGATAGTTTATCATATTATTACAAAGTCTTCCATGAACATAAAGGAAAGTTATTATAGGATCAGGATAAAGTGTGAGAATGAATAGCCAGAGAAATTCAAGAAACACCAGTGACTGAACAATCAAGACATAAGCATGCTTTATTTAAAAAAAAACAACAATAAAATAATTGTAATAAAGCACTGGAAAAAATTATCCTATGTCTAAAAAATTTATTGTTAGTTTTTAAACGTATCTTGGATTTGAATCAGAAGAGTGACAAAACCACAGCTGCTCTACAAAGTTGTCAAAAAGTCATGCAATCTTACACACTTGTTCTGACACAAGCTGTACCTGAGCCAGCACTGCAGGCTAAGACTTTCAGTCATCTAGGGCTCTTAAAAAGCTTTTAGTGAGAATAATCTTGATAGTATTGTTTAATTGATAGAAAGATAAAATTTAGAAGCACTAAAACTCTTTGCCATTCTCTTCAGTTTATTCGAAAGAAAGTCTAGCTTCCTATTGTCTGGATTTCATTTTCTTATACTGTACCATTCTCAAGTTATAGAACGAATGTTTTGTGAGGATACATTTCTCTAGATATGAAATGCATTTACATACATTGCATTGCATTACATAATGGCCGTTACAGGAACTACCCTGCATATTTGATTTCCACATTTCAGCTTTCCAGGTGCTTTCACAAAAGTCACAAATTCAGAATTTTAAAAACATTAATATTATACCATAATTACACAAAATTATGATGAATTTACCATTCCTGTATAAATTTTCAAGTTTTAATTTTTAATCACAATCAAATGCAATCCAGTGTAATCTAATATTGTACCATGGTTCTGTATGTTGCTGTTTGGAAAGTCACTAAATAGAAACATTTCATCTATCTTGTTTTTGTTTTGTCACCATTTCAGATCTTTTGGTTGGTTTTATTTTTTTATTACTGTTATACCTGTAGTAAGTTTGGTTGGTTTTATTTTTTTATTACTGTTATACCTGTAGTAAGTTTGATATAATAGTTATAACTGAGAATATTCAGACCAGATAATTCCTTTGCCTCTGTGCATGAGATAACTGTCTTTCCATTACTGTTACACATTAATGATAGCCTTGCTGTTACCTCTTGGAATACCTATGATTTACTTGTTCTTTGTAAATGCATTTTGTTTTTGTTAAGTGTCAACATTTTAGTTGTACATTGTTTGTGTGGTATGACTTTTATCTGGTATAATTTTCAATGTATTTTTCTAACATCCTAAAAACTTGTCTTCTATGGACTTACTATGAACTTATCTACTACAGCAGCAGCCAGCTAAAGCACAGAGCACAAAAGAAATTTCAGGTCCTCAGCTGGAGAGTGATTTGTTTTATTTAAAATAACAAAAATTTTACCAAATGCTCTGTTTAAGAGTATAGAACAACACAGTTTCTACTTGTGTGTTCTACATACTGCCTTATAAAAAAAAGACAAAGAGATGCATCACAACAGGTATAATAAATCCAACCCTTATCTCACAGCTATTCTTAACTGAGTTTGCTGTTCAAGAAAGCTGCTTTGCAGCCAACAAAATGATGTATTTTTTCCAGCAATATGTTCTCTGAGTACTAGCTGAGGTTTCTGTTGCTTTTTGGGTTTATGTATTTCTCTCTCATTTTATTATGTTTTCACTCTTGATAGAAAACAATCACTGTCCTTATCACTTTGGGAAATGAATTCTTTTTAAGCACAGATTAAAAAAATATTGCTAAAAGCCATTATTATGTACATATGACTGAAGCGAATAAAAGTAATTTTATTCCTTTAGACTTTTTAAAGCTGAAACATTATTGGCTATCTCAGTCTCATTGAGTTTCTTCAAGTAAGCATATGGGGGTTTTTTGTAAGTAATGAAATGCCAGGGTTCAGTGTGGTGCATCTTTCATTAAATCTGCAGTGATGAAATCTGTTTAATAATGTGTATGACATTCTTTTCCCCTTCCCCAACTTTCATCCAGGATAGAGAGGTAATTGAATTGTTTTTCTTTCATATTTTCCATGGACAGGTAATAAAATCCATGATATGTTTAAGACATTGCGAAATTCCACTTTCTTGTCAAGTTAGAACCTTGCTTTTATACATATGTATATTTTTGCAGTTAGCAAATATGAAAAAGATTAGCAAAGATACCTATTAAAGCATCAGATTAGTAGCCACAACTAAGCAAATAATAAAACAAAAGGGAAAATAATTATGAAAAAAACCCATAGACTCAGTCCTCAATCCTAAAAATACTTAAGCTTATGCATACTTTTATATAAATAATCTCTTTGAAGTTCATGAAATCATTGTTGCAAATAAAACGGGAGGTTTGCTTACAATCTACAGTGAAATGATAAACTGTGGCTACAGTTTCAGTATTATCTCATGAAAAATAAATAATTCTGTAAGCTCTTTATAATAATGGATAATCTATTTTATTGAGTGCTTGGAATATAAACAATATTATGTTAAAACATTCAAGTTAAATTTATAAAGCAAGATTCTGAATCTTGGTCAGTACTTTAGATCATTAATCATGTGTTATAGAGAACTGGAACTGAAAAAAGTGGAGACAATTGCCCTTTGCACTGCATAGACAAGTATATGCTAGTTAAGAAATAATAATTTGCTGGGTAAGATACCTGAGCTGAAATTATAGTTTTGTCTAGGATATCAGTGAAGTACAGCTAAAATTTAAAAAGGTTTTTTCTAGGAATAAATAAGGAACTAAAGAAAACTGTCTCTTTAAATATTGATCACATTGACTTATTAAGCCTGACACTCTCTTTAACATCATAGTTAACTTTATTCCTTCAGGTAATGATGCTCTGCTTGTAGATTACTTCAGTGGTGTCCTGTGTTAGAACTTCTTGGTCCATTTTAAATTCCAGATGAAGCTCACAAAAACAAAGCCTGTTTCTACACTTTTTTTCCTTCTATTGAGTGGGGAAGAGTTTTATATTTCAGCTACAGGTTGACACTTTAAATTTTTAAAGCCACTGCAATTCTATACTGTTTTAGGATTTATTACCCAGCTCAGACTGGGGTAGCGTAGAGATCCAGTTCTTCAGGTTCCTCTAGTCTGAATCGATTTATTTTTCAGTACCTTCAAATACAGAACCTCTGGTTTCCTTTTCTACTCGTCCATTGAAGTGATACAGGTCTGAGAAAACTGGAGCTGTAAACTGGTTTGCACTGAAGGAAGGAAAAAGACATGGTTTAATCCTAGGAAGAACAGCTGTTGTGGGATTACAGTTTTAAAAGGAGAGAAAGGCACTGTGATAGAGCACAACTGAAACATTAAAGACATGGTTTACAAGTGTTCTTCAGTTACATGAACTGTTAATAAAGCAAGTTGTTACCTCTCTGATCTGCCCTCCACAGAGTATGTGTGTGTTGCTAGATAGAGAGTGGTCAGGGAGCGCACCCATGACTACCTTTGTTGCTTAAATGCTAGTTTGCTCCCTGGCTCTGGGCTGGCTGTCTCCAAAACAAAACTTGTCTACAGGGATCTAAAGCTAAGCAATGCAGATACAAATCAATTGATGCCACTTTGCTTGGGATCATCCCTTGCACTTTTGTCACTATAGATAGTCAATGTGTCCTCATGTGCATGAAATGCCCCTTCTTAGAAATCTGATGATGCTTCAGACTTTTCCAGATGAAAACTTGGGTGGCTTGCTTCCCCAGCACTGATAGGATGATACAAGGACAGACCAGTAGACATTAGTAAGCGGAGGAAAGTTGCAATGTGAGTTACAGTGGACAACAAATATTATAACGCACCCATATCAATTAGTCATCAACAGCTCATCTCTCATGGTGTCTGTTACATGATCCAGGTTGTAAGCAAACTAGCAAGCTGCAACAAGGCTTTACTGTGGGTCAAATTCTATTGTCCATGCTGTCTCTTCACCCTCCAGAGGCCAGACCACGCTCTCCCTTGTCTCTCCTACATCCAGGTCCTCCCCCTTCCCATGCTCCTCAGAGCTATTTAACCACTTAGCAGGAACAAGCTACAGCTGCACATCATCCGTGTCAATCAACCCACTGCCTTTGTAGCAAGGCCACAGCTGCATATTATCAATGTCAATCAACCCACTGCCTTCATTCCTCTATGGAGGCATCCCCTGGGGAACATGGACATACCTAAGTCTGTCTTCTTCAAGTGGTAAGATATCAGGTGTGTGGGGTGAGGGCAAGTATTCAGTCACCCACCTTCTTTCTTATTACATGCTGGATTCCTGATGTCAAATGAGTCTGAAAATGCATGTAGTATTGTATGGACCTATTCTCTGCATCCTCTCTTTAAGATGTTACATCCCAGCTACCCACAAAATTGCAGCTGTATCTTTTATAAGTGGAATCCTAGAAACATGGTGCATCTGAAAGCAGGAGCAAGTATGTTGTATGTATCCATACATGGTATTCTTGCTTTATTTCTTTGTAATTTTCAGTGCATACATTTTTGCTTAAAAGTGAGTGTAAATACTTTGAAAACATTTTGTAATATTTAGGAAGTCTTCTCTGTAACTTTCTGGTGTTAGAACATAGTAGCCCTGTGTAGGTTCAGAGTAATTTCAGCTGTTTTCAGAATTTTGCCACCACCAGAATAGGCCAACTCCACTTTTTTTTTTTCCTATACAGGCTTCTCTTAACTGTATGAACTGTTATTATAACAGCCTGAGTTCTTTTATTACTCATTGTGTTCCCTACTGCTACTTTCCTTCCCAGTAAGCTCTCTTTAGAGATAACTAGAAATATGAATAGCACTTATAATTCAGTCTCTTTTAGAAGAACATTTCATTAATTTATCTTTATTTATATCTACTCGAGCCATTTGTGCACTCTATTGTGCACTCTACTCTTGTTTGCTTTATTACTCCTCTGAAGTATCACTCTGCAGGCTTTGGAGATTCCTCTCTTCTGTGTGATGCAAGGCCACTTAGTATGTGTTCCCTTCCCTCTCCTTGTCCTTGGGTGTTTTTAATCTTGCTTTTTTTCTACATATAAGCTACCTGTCTGAAAAGTCTGAATGTATTTCGTCTATACACAATAGATGCTCCAACAGCTATATCTTCCTGATGTTCTGAAGAAACAATGAAAAGAAATAATCTGGTTAAAAAAAGAAGGAAGGAAAGAAACAAAACCAGTGTATCTCTATGTATTGGAGAAACAGGGTGGTTAAAACAGTCTGAAAAAGTAAAATCACAATTCTGATATTTTAACCTAAAACTCCTGCATTTTGTTGGGATCAAAATGAGAAGGCCCATTACTAAGGCATTTAAAGTTCTGCAGTTTTTACTGTTTTATTTTACAGACTTTGTAGAAATGGAACAGAAATTAACAGCATTTACACATATTCCAGATTATTTTTTGCTAGCAATCAACCTAAATTACAGTTTATTTCCTGTTTAGGTAAAATTTGATTGGAGAGATAGAAGAGGAACCAGCTGGAGGAACCACCTCTCATAAAAATGCTTTAACAAATCCACATTACCTGTATTATGTCAAGTGTCATTTTGACCTCTTGCTCCTTTTCCACAGTAGCATTGATTTAAAAGCATGCTGCTGCAGTTTTCTTCTTAGAATGTACCACAGCTGAATAACACATTTTGGAAGCTTTGTGGGACATCCCACTGGTACTGATTGTACTGGATGGATACAAGTTTAAATTCCCATAAAGCTTTAAAAAAGATTCTGAAATAATCCAGTCACTTTCAGAAAGCTTTCCAATACAGAGGACACTTGTAATAGACAGCTTATGTACTGGCCATAAAGCCCACTCAAAAACTCCAGTAGAATTCTGTTCCACCAGTTATTTACTGTCAACAGAAGAAAAACTAGAGGAAAATCCAGCTCTGTTCCAGAAATTTATTCTGAAGTATTGTTTGTTTGAAAAGTCCAGACCCCCCAATTTCTTGTCATCCAATGTCATCTAGAACATTTTTTTTTCAGTGATTCTTCTTTAATACAGCTTTTTTTATAGTCAAGCCACATAAACCCAGAGTTAACAAACAGGTATATCACAGAATGGTTGAAGTTGGAAGGGACCTCTGGAGATAATTTGGTTCAACCTTCCTGCTGAAGCAGAGCTACCTATCCATATCCTTGGGTTTCAAGTTTTGGATGAAATTTGTAGAAATAAGGAACATTGTTGAACCTGGGTCCAATATAGTGGCTGCCTTCCAGGTCCTGGGTTTAGCTCTCTATATTGTGCTTCATTACTTTGGATTTAGGTGTCATTTGGGTCAGGAGAGGTTCTAAATTGATCCCAAGATCTAAACATTGAAGAACGCTGGAACAAAACAGTGGCAGTTCATGAGAAGCAAGAAACAGCAAACAATTATTCCTAGATAAAGTGAAGGTTTTCACATTCTTACTGCCAAATGGCAAAGCGATTGTGAAATTCACAAAAACTGCTTTTCTTGGAAGGAATTTAGTTTACTCATGCAGTCTTAAGAAGGCACTGCTCTCAATGGACAGGAAAGATGGTTAGAAGAAATGGGACCAGATCAGGGCTCAACATCATGAGGAATCTGGAATGATACAGAGTGAAGAAGGTGAAGGTGGAGCGATGTTTTGAAAGTATGTATGGCTTCTGTGAAAAGCTAGAGCTCATATCAGTATTTATTAAATGGAAGTGACTTTTTTGACTTTTGGGACACGTGATGTGCTTCTCAGCACTCAGTTATTGGTAGGCATAGTAGGAGTGCTGGGTAGTAGATAGTTTTCATCTTCTTTGAGGCTATAGCAGAAAAGGTGGAAGGCCAAATAGCTCGTTTCAAAATGCTATCAGTTTGATTTAATACAAGTGGTCTCAAGCAATAGTACAGACGACCTGCTTATGCAGTACTAGTTGCCCTCATAGTCTGTTCCTCTGGTTTAACTGAGTAACTCCTGTCCTTTGGCAAAGCAGGTTGACTATTTATAATTAATTGTTGCTGTATGCTGGTGTTTTAAATGCCAACACTAGTTGTGCTTTTAACGAAGTAGGTGAAAATGAAAACAAAATGGGTAGCTCCTTGACAGAGGAGGAAAAAATACAAAGACAACACTCAGCCTAGGGGAACTGTGTATGAATGTAGACAAAAGAAAGTAAATGTTATAACTTATGAAAGAGGATGAGAGAAATGTAAAGAATAAATCAAAAGAGGTGTGTTGCTCATCTGAAAAGGAAGCCATTCTAGTCAATAGGGCCAAACTGGTACTGAAATATGTGCTATTTGCTAATGTTAAAAAACAAGCTGAGATAATGCATAGATGTATTAGAGGAAGACATTCTAAGAAGTCTGAGTTAAGAAGTTAATAATGAGAAGTCTTCTGGGAACACTAAATAAAGAGAAAAAAAATGCTGTATACTACTTAAAGCTGAGCTAATGCAAAGACTTAATTTTTCAAATCACAAGGACAGTTACTGCAGAGGAAAAAGCATTTGGTGATAAAGACCTGATTAGTGATAAAGAATGCTTTTAGAATCTGCAGAGTCTGTACATTAAGATTTGCAAAATAAGGATGAACTTTTAAGAGGAGTAAAAAACTAGTAATAATACTATGTCATCAGATCTCCCATCTCCCAAAAACCCTAACAGAGCAACTAAAATCAAAGGTAATTTCTACTGCAGCTGTCAGCTTAATGTGTGATGAATCAACATATATTAGAGCTGTAGATCAGCTCTTTATGAATTTGTTGTGTCAGTCCTAAAACCTTTGGAAGCTCAAAAGATGTATTGCCTTTTCAAACACTGCATGTTAGAACCTGCATAGGAGATATATTCAATACTGTCCATTTGGTTTGCAGTGAAGGGAACATCCAGCTAATCCCCACAGTTACTTTAAATGCAGATGGAGCTTACAGCCTCCCTGAAAAACTTTTGCACCTTACTTTTGTTTTACTGCTGCAGGAATTTATATGAGCTAAGTTTACCACACTTATAGAGGGTGGGTCTGAGTCTCTGATCCAGACGAAACTCTTTTCACACACAGAGTGTACATAAAGGATTGAAAGGTTGAGGATACCATCATGAGAATGAGGGGAAGAGAATATCTTGGACCTGTGGGACCTCTTTGCATTGAAACAACCATGCACTTACACACTGCAAGGAAAGGCTGGCATGCTGATGCACACACTAGCTACCGCTATGTATCCAGTCTGTCCTTCTGGCTATGTCCCATGCATACTACCAAGCCTCTGGTTTAGCCTGAAAACTTCACTGAATTGGCAGGAATTGTATTAACTTTGGCAGTAGAACTTCATTGTCTCTCCTAGCTGAAATAGGGCAGCTCTCGCTAGCTTCTTGTTGCGACTTTAACCAAACCCTTGCTGCCTATGTCTATGTTAAAAAACATAAAACAGGGCCAGAGGATGGTCTTCAGCACTAACGTGGTTGTTTCAACTACTTCATTCTCAGTGTCATTACTGGTACGGTTTTGGCTGTGCCAGACAGCATTCTCTCAAATTTTGTCTGAGCCCAAAGTGAAGAGAGTAGATGCCAAGGAACACTCCCAAAAGGCATTATGGACAACACTGCTCTGTGCTGGGACCCTCTGCTCTGTTCAGTTCTCTAGCACTATCTCAGCAGGCTTTGAACGCGCAGGCTCCCACCCACACTTTTACGTTACGCTGCAGATCTTCAGTGTATCATGTAATCTCAGAGTCAGCTGTAGAATTTTTTCCAGAGATTTTGAACTGATAAGAATAGATTAAGAGTAACAACCAGCTCTCGTTGCCAGCAATGCACCACGTGAGGCCTAGAAAATATCGGTAGTCAAGTGCTATGCTGTGCGGCGGTGGTCGTCCCATGCCACTCGATCTAAGGGCCAGAGAACGGTTCCTTGTTCTGCTTAGTTTACCAGTATCTATGTGCCAACGTCTGCTGGTCTGTTGGGCACCTAAAAGAACATTTGCTGTATGCCAGCCCTCTGAAGTGGAAAAAAGTGTTCTGCAAGATCCCAGCTCACTCCTTTCTGCAAAACAGAGGCGTTTTGTGTTGTCCCTTTCTGATTTTCCTTTCTGGCACCTAGAAGACATCACTGCAGTTTCTGGCACTGTGTAGAGTAATCTTTCCTGCCAAATACCTTACCTTCCCTCCTGATGTAATTTATTATCAAACACAAATAATTGCTGTTTTCAGTTTAACAACATTTATCTTAAACTATAACAGAGCAGGTATGCATTCTGATGCATCCAATCAATTGCCTTCACAGAGAGGTCCGTCTTTCCTGGAGGCTCCAAGGCTTTCTGTTATCACTCTGCTACCCGTTTAGCAAGAAGCACCAAATTGAATTCCCCACTCCTAAACATACTTCATCAAAGGTCTTGGGAGAGGGGACAGAAATCTAGATGCAGTTTTCCACACAAGTGCATAGTCCATATTCCTGGTGAAAGTAGCAGTCCTGTATTTAATTTCAGTTACCTTTTAGCTCAATAAATCATCACTTGGACACAAAATGGATGTTGTCCTTTAACCCCAGCCAGCAACTAAACACCACAGAGCTGCTTACTCACTCTTCCCCGGTGGGATGGGGGACAGAATCAGAAGGGTAAAAGTGTGAACACACGTGGGTTGAGGTAAAGACAATTTAAAGGAGAAAGCAAAAGCCATTCATGCAAGCAAGGCAAAATACAGAATACATTCGCTGCTTGCCATCAGCAGGCAGGTGTTCAGCCACCCTCAGGAAAGCAGGGCTCCATCACACATAATGATTGCCTGACAAGACAGATCTCCCCTTCCTCCTTCTGCCCACCCAGCTTTTATTGCTGAGCATGATGTCAAACAGTATTGGACATCCCTTTGGTCGGTTGCGGCCAGCTGTCCCAGCTGTGTCACCTCCCAACGCCCTGTGCACCCCCAGCCTGCTCCCTGGTGGGGTAACATGAGAAGCAGAAAAGGCGTTGATGCCGTGTAAGTACTGTTCTGCAATAGCTAAAACATTGGTGTGGTATCAACATTATTGCAATCACAAATCCAAAACATAACACCATACAAACTATTATGAAGAAAATTAACTCTATCCCAGCCAAAACCAGTACAATCAGCTATCCCACTAATCCTGAATGCCTGACAGCTGAGGCAAGCTCCTAGGAAATGGGAGGCAGAAACATCAATCCTTTGAAGTGGTAAAGCAATTTAAACACTGTCTACAGCATGCTGGATTGAGTATAATACCTTCCAGATTGAGCTTCTTGGGGAAATTAGAATTAGACTCAATTTGTGGAGAACAACAAATCTTACAAAAGAAATATATGTGAAGACTGCAGGCTTACAAAGAAAAAAGACTGGGTTTTGGGCATCTTTAATATAGAATTAGATACCTGAAGGTTTAGCTAAGGGTCTGAGGATTTAAATCACATTATGATCACATTATAATCGTGCTTAAATTCTGGTTGAAGGGCTAAAACTAACAAAAAATTTAGGTACCTAAGTTCCTTTAAAAGCATGGACAATAACATGACAGGCTGAAAAGGTATTCAAAAAGAAAAGCAAAGAAAACCTCTATTGTTGTTTCACACTAAAGAATGGAAGACTATGAAAATTAACCAGATAATATTTGTGGAGCATTTGGTTTAGGCTAAATTTCAATAATGCACACTGAACTCCCAGGACTGCAGCCTTACTTATGAATTAAGAAGAATGAACTGGACTGGCAATGCATTTCCATGAAAAAAGAAAAAAAAAGAATTCAGGAGCTATTCTTGCGAGAGCAGGGATTTTAAATTTGTGTGTACTGCTAGAAGTAAGTCATGGAGCCATCACTATGTAATTAACATTTACCAGCAGCAAAGCTGTTCAGGGCAATTAGTTAACAAGGAAATAAAAGTGTGTGGGATGAACAAATTAGTGGCCTAGGTTTTCTGAGCCATACATTCAATCACAACGGGACATTTAAATACCAAAGTGCTTTCCTTCTTGGTTTTAGCTCCTTTCTAATGCCTGTGTTATTGGGAAATGCTCCACTACTAATCATTGTTTTGCATCTTTGGTAGAAGTAGTGTTAATAGGAGAGATTACACATATGTTAGAAAGTTAATACACATAAAAGGACTATGCAATTTTCTTCTGAGAATTCACTATTTGAATTATCCAAATCTTGAATGGTAAATAGCATTTTTAGCAGAATGTTATTTCTGTAGTGCAATATGCATCAGAAGACAAAAAAAGTTAATAAATTTTATCTTTTAATTCATAACTGTGAATTAAATAGTGTTTAAGATTCTACTCTTCTAACAGGGATTTGTTGTTGTCAAGCTCACATTGGCTGTAGGTAATAGGTAGTTTAGACAGATTATAGTTTTACGCTTCATTTTCTCATTCTTAGACTTTGAATAGGATATTTATCCTTGTTTGTCTACTGACAAGACCATCACAGGCTCTTTTATTTTATTTACAGAATAATAATAGAAAGAAACAAAAAACCTCCATGCTAGGGCTTTTAGCTTGTAAAATACCAAGGACAAAATTCTAACATCCTCACTTATGAGAAACTGCATCTAAATCTGTGGGTATTTCCCCTGGTTTCAAAAATTAGATTTTGTGCAATTATGAAAATGTGAGTCCTGGGTATTAGCATGCTATGAATACTATAAATACCAAAGGCAGACATAACAAACTTTCTTCCAAAGTCTCAAAAGACTATGGAAAAATTCCTACAGGTTTCAATGAAAGCTGGATTAAGTCCCCAAATAAAGAGACAAAACCGTGCATATATATTTTTCCCCTCTTTCTCTTGTGTCAGTGTGTAAACTGTTAGATTCACAGTGATTCCCACTCACTACAGCTTCCTATTGCAGATCTGTTTGATTGAGGTTTGTAAAGTGTAACACTGTGTGTGAACCAATGACAAAAATTGAAAGAAAACTGCATAATTCTATGTTGTATGCTTTGAGGTCAATTCCCCAGCACACAGTTTAATACAGACCTCCAAAGTCTTCAATATTAGATGGTCCTTGAAAAGCATTCAAAATTTACATGGTATTGCAAAGCTTCACGCAGTTTCATAGGATCACCTCTATTTGGACAAATACTATGAAAAAAATTATCTTCAGTCCAATGCTATAAGGCATAACAAATATCCTTTGATCAGTATTTCAAAGCTACCAAGCAAAAAAACCCCCAAAACTTTTCTTATTAACAAGGCCAAATTAAAATTTACCAAAAAAACCCGAACAGGTTTTGAATTGTGTCTCTGAAAAGTTTCTAGAGTGTATGGAAAGAACAGGGTAGTTTTTTCTGTTGTTTTTAAAGTATACGGTGGGAACTCAGAAATGATGAAGCAGATTTTGTCTTTATCATAAAATAAGACACTATCTTGCAGAGAATAAATATACAGGACTTAAGCAGCACATTTGTTTCAGGGTTTGTTTTTTTTCCAAATTATGGATTTATTCCATTCATTCTCAATGGCAATAAAGAATGCTATGATTTATGTATGCTGTTCTAGGAAAAAAAATGAAATACTGAAGAAAAATTCTGTTTTGCTGAGAGGTAGTCAAGAAAAATTGCATTTTTTTCAGTTGTTTATGTTATTCTTTGTTAATCTTGTATTATTCATAAAGGGCTCAAAGCAATATTTAAATAAAAAAATGTTTACTAAAATCTATTAAATTCATTCTGTGGTCTGTTATTTCATGTCTTCTCTCTTCTGTTGTTACACAGTCTATACATTTAGACTCCTAAGTGATTTTTTTAAACAATATTTCCATTACATATACCTTTTACAATATCTTCATCAGACAGAAAATTCATTGTTCCTGAGCATACTGTTAGCATGCCCCTGCATGTATTTAAAAATCTTAACTTGGAACACCACTTATAGTCTACTTTATAAGTAGTATAGTCTACTTGATTCCTTACACGTATTGTAGGAAAATTACTTTGAGGGGGAGGGGGGGTGGGGGGAATTGGAGAAAACTGGGACCTAATAGAAGCATGGTATTACAGAAAGCTTTTTAGGGTAAAATACAGCTATGAATTTCAGGATGGTTGGCTGTTGCAGCACTACAAAACTAGCTGGCTGCAACAAGGGTTTCCCACACAAGGTTGCAAAAGTTCATCTACTGTCCGTGCTGTTTCTTCATCCTCTTCAGGCCAGCCCAACCTGCTTCTTGCCTCCGCTGTGTGCAGGTTCCTGGCTTCTCCTCCAGCCAACCTCTCCTCATCCGGGCCCCCTTCTTCTCTTAGCTTCTACCAGGGCCTCTCCTCATCTTTCCTACATCCCTGGGCTCTTCCTCATCCAGTCTCCTCTCTCTCTTCACCCAGTGCTCCTCCTCTTCTGGGCTCCTCAGTGCTATTTAGCTACTTAGCGGAAACAAGCCACAGCTGTACATTATCCACCTCAGCAAACCCACCACCCCAGAAGCAAGCCCACAACTGTATATTATCAATGTTAATTAACCCTCTACAGTTAGCATGTATGGAATCCACTTTACCACGGCTCCCTAAGCAGCACACCCTGCCAGCTCAGCTCATGCTGATAGGAGTAAGGAGGGTGGAGCGGACACCCCGCGGCCAGGCTCTGTTGGGCTCCCTGCTGGTCTGATAAGCTGCATAGCAGTTGTCACATGAAGAATGTATGAGATGACATCCACTGCTGAGCCGACCATTGTGGAGAAATTACTTTCCTCAGATGAAATAATCTCATTGTAATACCAGTGCACACCTCCATCCCAAAGTTACCTGCCTCCAAGGTACCACCACACCTCACTGGATGGGTGTGTGATACCAATCAGTAACAACACTATGTATGACTAGAGTCACACAAGTTCCACCTAAATGTAAAGAAAATGGACTGATCCTGGACTGAAATAAGTCCAAAAGGGAGGAATTGTTGTCTAAACTCCCAAATTACCACACACTGATTCAGTGTTTAACTACATGTTAAACATCGGTGCACGAAGTTAGGTCAAGGTGACCCACTCTACAAATGGAGGGACTTCTAATCAAGGGAGTCAGCCTTGGGAAGGATGAGTGACAAAGAACCGATGGCGAAAAGAACACCAGTCTCTAAGAAAGGAGCATTCAAGCCAGGAAGTTCTGGCCGCAGGAGAAGACAAGCTGGCAAGGTGTTACAACCCCCACACACCAACAGAAAATTGGTCAAAAGTAGGACAAAGGTAATTGTGGTAGTGGGAGATCGCGACCTCCAACTCAAACAGCCCCCCTGAAAGGGGGCAAAACCCCACTTGGAGAGCATGCATAACTAAGTGAAAAACTTCCGTAGTGCTAACTGAGGATGCGCACTAATTTACACTAGAAGCAAGAAACTTGGAACCTATCCTGTGTATGATAAATGAATATGAATGTACCATGAAGTATAAAAACCGGGGAGAAGTTAGGGAAGACTCCATCATAACTTCTGGGATCAGTGGATGAGCTGAACCTGTCTTCTCCCCACCAGGGACGCCTGTTGGGTAAGAACTTCATTCTATGACTAACTCATGCCGGCTGTTATGAAGTGTGCTGTTCTAGGCTTGTTTTGCAGTCAGTGTATTATCACTGGCAGTCTTCGAACCTTACTCTGTCACGAACTTGTATTTTTATATAATAAAAGTCTTTAGCTGAAGTTCATTTTGTATAAGCCTCCAGAGTTTGAGTAGTTGTTACAAGGGATCTGACTCAGTGATGCTGCCAGCTGGGGTCCCTGAACAGGTCAGTGGAATCACCCCCCATACAGTGGGCTGTCAAAACACAGGTAGTGAACAGGCTGGTCGGACACAAGAGTCTCGTCTTTCTTGGGAAACTGACAGGCTGATCAAACACAAAGGGTTCAAGGAAAACCCCCTTCTTAATGTGACACATACGCTTTCATTTCATAGCTGGAATTTAACATTATTGCTTAGCCTGCTATCCGCATTGTTGAGGACTGCAGCCATTTCTTAATGCCCACCTGTGAATTTACAAAAAAAGGTGATACACTTTATATAAAGGTTTAGAGATCAGCATCATCCTTTATGTCTCATTCTGAGTGCCAATAAATATACATTTTTTTCTCCCAAATAAATACGTGATCATTTTACAATTGTGTTGTGAATGTTGTCATAGCAATAGTTCCTAAAAGTTGTAACCATAATCTGTATAACATACTGTACTTACCAGTACATACTGTTGTAAGTGCTGCAGAGGATGTGTATGATGACAGTGGAGGTTCTGTGCATTCCCTTACTACCAGCCAGGCTGCACATGCCAGCTGGAGTGAGTACAGGGTCCCAGACCCCTCACTGTCCCTGGCACCCCAGCATGAGGACAGTACTGGGGTCCTCTCTGGCCTGCCTGCACAGGTACCTTCCCTGTGAAAGCAAGGTGGACCTGCATGCTATCTCAATATCTGAGACATATACAAGGGGATTTTGTGTGACAGACTTTCTGTGGGTGGTTTGTGTTCATTTGCAGCCGTAGCCAGGAGTCGGGAAGGATGAGTGGTAGTGAGCTATTCAGATGATGCTAAAGGCCTGTGCTTGCGCAGCTCCCTTGGACCCTTTCTCTCAATATGGTCACCCCTACCAGTTTCTATTTTACTGCTTTTAGGGCGGGATTCAGTTGCTTATGCATGGCGCTTAGTGCCATTCGAGACACATCAAGTAGCTCAGCTGGCCTCCAGCTGCCACCCAGAAGACTGAGAACCCCTGTAAATGCTCTGCTTGACCCACCAGGTTTGTGCAGACATCTTGGACACCCCAATGCATCCCAGATGGGACTAAAGGTCCATGTCCAAACAACTGAATTGAACTACGGATCTCCACTGATTACTGTGAGTGCCTATATGTAGGCGTTCTTATTTAGGTATCTAAATTCAGGTAATTTCTAGCAAATTTCACCTGAGTTCTACACACACATGAAGAATCAATAACCTAAAATAGTTGGCATATTAAGGAGAAGGTAGTCTATCCTAGGCTAAGGGAATATTGCTGAAATGAAACACATTTAATCTAGTATAAATAATGCAAAACACAGGGAGAAAAAAGGCAAACTCTTGTGTGAACTGTGTGCTTCTCTTTATTATTACTTGTAAATACTGTGAAGTCTCTTTGTGATTGGGCTTTGTCAGCATCACAACTGCAGACACTAAACCTCACCCTGGAACAATTATGTTGGGACATACTCGGGCTGTGCGTTACAAGTGCAATGAAGAGACTGCAGAGTGATGCTGATAATCTTTTGTTACCAAGGTAGCAGAGCTACAAGGGATCAAGACAAGTTTGATACTATTGTGTAGTGTCTCTGCTCCATGTTTTCTACATCTATGAAACTTGGCTTTGCATTGCTGCATGTTTGCATCTATCAAGGGATGGGTAATGCTGAGTAGGTACATTCTGAATAATTTTGTCTGATAGGTCAATACACCACTACTACTAAGTGACTTATGTGGAGTGAAGATAAATGTAACAAAAATGAGGGCACCCAAATCTGGCTGCTGATGTACATCTCTTATACTTCAGTATGTTTAATAAATTATAAGATTAATTTGCAGTTTGTATGTTCCACCTTTTTGATGTAGCCTTTTGGGTAGCTAAAAGCTTGATGTTCCTTGAATTTGATGAATGCCTAGCCAAGAATACTGCAACTACTATTACACTATGCATATGTTTCCTTTCATGTATTCCATATAGAAAAACTACAGATGTTTTTTAACCCATGCTCTATTTTTTTTTTTGTGGTGAGCATGAAAAATGAATTTAAGGCTAATAAGAAATGCAAAAATAAAATTAAAACCACATGGTAAATACGATGTAATGACTTGAGATTTGCTAACTGCTGTCAGCCTGTGGCAGATTACTATAATCAATCAGTGGGCTGGTTCAAGCTGAGGATGCTCCATTATGAAATAGATGGAGTTGCTGGCAGACACTTTTAATAATATTTTAGGAAGGTGAGGTAGGATATTGCTATGATGTAGTAAAGTTGAATAGAATCTTCTGTTTCAGTAGTGCAAAGTAGTTGTAGGTGTAGATGAGCAGCATTCCTGTAAGTATTCTGGTACTGTCTCTAATAACACTTATCTCCTTAAATTTGCTGGATTCAAACTATGTTGTAAAGCGGCACTAAATTCTGTATGTTGGTGAAAAATCATTCGAATGCTTTTCTAGATGTTAAAGTAACCAAATTAGGTTGTTTCCCTTCAGTCTCACCTTTAGCTTTGCTTAGAGTAGATTTGCTAAAATTTACATGAATTTGCAAAGCCAAGACATACATGTAAGCTTATTTATGTACTCATTGCACAATTTTATACATATCAGCCCTTCCTTGCAGACACCGGGAATTTGTGACGGAGACTTCTAGAGATAGTAGTGTGGGTTTCTGTGATACAAACTAAACCATATTACTAAAATCCGATCTGTAGCTATAGCCTATGAAAAGCTATACAGAAGAGTATAAATCAAAATTCTACACCTGTAATCTAAAGAAACTCTCCCAGATGCTGTCCTTGAGTGAAGACTCCAAGCGTGGGATTCAGCTACATCCTTTAAAAACCTGACTGTGGCTTCTCAGTCTGGAGCTGAAATGCATCCCAGACAGCAGTTTCTAACAAAGAATTTAAAAAACTAAAATTTTTGTGAGAGCTTTTTTTGAGCTCTTTATTTTTTGTGTCCTGTACACAAGTAATTTACTTAATCTGTTCTGTCTGAATGTGGTTTTTTTGCAAATCATCTGTGCTTTAGCATATATGGAAGGAGGCGTTGGAACTTTCCATGAAAAGCATGTTTTCTTCAGGTTGCACAGAAAAGAAATTCAGAGATAAGTTTCTGATAAATCTAAAAGATTTGTTTTTAAGACTAGTGTGAAGCTAGTGGCACAGTAGTATTGACATTAAAAGTTGCTTACTTAGTAGCAGAAGTACTAAATCTGCCTTGAAATCTTGATTTCTTTCTCTTCAAACCTTTTAAAAATGTGCCAATTGATTGGATGGTCTTCATTAAAGAAAAAAATTGCCTAACATTGAGAACTTTAATGGTGTATCACTGTCGTTAAAGGCTTTGCAAAATCCTGTATTGGAAAAAGGTTTGCTATAACACAGAGCAAAACTGTGAGGTTACTTCCCACAGATGGCTGAATAATCCATTTCACTGACCACGATGATTTATCAGCACCTTTTTAGTCAGTTGGGTGTTTTGTTCCCTTTGCCTAAAAAGAGCATTTTATACTTAAAATTTATAAAATCATAAAGCACCACCTATCTGATCCATTAGGTACACCAAAATAATTTAATTTTAAAAAAAAGGACCTACAGACTATTATGAACGTACATACATGTGCAACAGCATATGAAGTAATGTAAAAAAAAATATCACATACCTTCTAACAAACAGCTTTTTGTAAAATTGTCTCGTTTCCCTGAACTTGAGCTTTTTCATGTTTCAAGACATATGTTGATACTGTGGCACAGCTATCCACAAATGTTTCAACTGGGGACTTCAAAGCCACTATCTCTATCATCATACATACTACTAAGTTGAGAAACTTACAGCCATGGGACTCTCAATGGCCTATGTTCAGTTGCAGAGGAGGTGTTGCAAGTTCTAACTGTGTAAGCTGTTCCAGAAGTTTTGCTTGCAAGACTACACCAAAGAATGAATACGACAGCATGTAAATTTAAATGGATGGGAAAATTATTTTTGTAGACTCAAACAAACGGCAGACTACAACACGGATAACTCTGCAGTGGTGATGATGTTTCTGAAAACACTAAAACCTAGTGGAGGCAGAAGATCATGCAGCAGCTTCAAAGAGAAATCGCTGAACCTGAAGATAGTCAGCCATATTTATTGTGTTGCATAAAAAGGAACCTGTTAGCACAAGTTATTTCACAACTGAACTAAACCATTTGGTATTAAGCTAGGCTTTTACTGCTGACTGGGAAGTTGGGTTCTGAGTCTAAAAAAAACCCTAAGTGAAATGTTGAAGGTGCTGAAAAAATTTGAGACATTTATTATTCTCAGCGATTTTGTCAACACCATACTCTCACAATTCTGCAGTAGTAAACCAAACATAATTACATTCGAATGTAGTTTGGTAAAAGCGTTTAATGGTACAAGAAGAGGAAAAATTAAGTGAAAAAGAATGACAGTGTTATGTATAAGACAATTAACTCATCTTAACTTCATATACTAGAATAAATTGCCAGAGCTGACAGTTTAAAGGGAAAAAAAGAAATCCCCAGAAATATTCTTTTTCTTTAAGAAAACAGTAAACAAAACCTGGTTGCTTTTCATTTGGCATACGAATTCTCCGGTATATCTTGATGTTTAGACATACTCCAGTGTCCAGTTACATGTTCAAAAACATAAGTTTAAGATCAGGCACTGGGAAACATCTCTTTAAGAGCAGCGTGCTACATTGCTTCTGCACAAAATGGGCCATGGTGATTATTACGAGTAGAAGAAAACAGTGGCTCAATGATTGCTGTGGGGTCGCTGAAAAGATGGTTTGCAACTTGTTTTTTAAGATACTTTTTTTTCTACATTGAGGAATAGAAGGTACCACCTTTTGCTACTTTAGCCTGAAATTACCCTTTGCACCAATCAAACTTGAGTAGAAAGAGAGCAATAGTTTATTCTACGCTTTATGCACCCACAGTTTAGAATCAAGCTCATAGCTGCCTGTACCTTACATCAGCTCCAAGTTTCATATTTTGTTTCAGCCAACCAGCAAGTAGTCAGAACAATGATGAAGAGTTCTTGAGTCTGGTACCTTGTCCCTGTTTAAAAAAAAAAAAAAAAAAAAAGTATTTGTCTTATGTAGTATTTCACTGAATAAGATTTGGATTTGAAAATTCACGTATCATGGTATACACGGAATAAAAACTTCTTCCTACAGATTCTTGTAACTAAGCCTGAATATTAGTTCTAACAGCTTTCTTGAAAGATTATTCACTACCACTTCTTATCTTTCAAAAGTGACATTATCACTCTACTGCAAATGTCAGTTAGGGATAAGTAGTAAATCTATCACCCATCCTGATTACAGATAAAAATTGTTGATAATAGTCCTGGTAATTGACTGGACTACAATAATTTTCTAATACGTTATGAGTATTATGTATTACCAAGGTGCAGAAGACTGCTGTCAGTTTATCATGTTTGTATACTTTATATACTGAAATCTAGATATGAGTTGTACTACATAGTTACAAGATATAAAAGACGTTAGTTTAAATGTCTTTATTAGCTGTTGATAAAGACTAGAGACAATCACCAAACAGTTTCTGTGACAGCCAATTTCTGGTTTACAACTCTAGTCTGGCTTTTGGGAGACCCTAACATCCCTAAAAAGTCATCACTTCAGAAAAATATCACCTGGAAATATGATGCATAGTAAATGTGGAATTTGTGAAAGTGCTGAAAGAAATATACTTTAAATCCTTTAAAACCTGGGAAAAAACCTAATGTTTTGATTATTCCTATTAGCTTGCTTAAGAAAAGCTGTCATAGCAAGATCTATGTTAAGCTCCACTCAGATTTTGAAAAAACAATTCTAGATGTCAGATTTGGGATACCATTCTAATATCTAGCCATATTCCTATAGGGAGGAAAAAAACGTTTTAAATGTTTTTACATCTAGAAAAAATTCATATTTATTTGTTTCTGTGCTAGCATCTTGTATCTACATCTATCACTCACCCCCCAATTACTTATCTGTCCTGACTAAAAATGTTGCTAAAAATGACATACTGATGATTTTTGGCCTTTGAGGCTGAAGTTGATGAGGAACTTCATACTCTTTAGTCTAGGTATAAAAGAAATTCCATTCTGTTCTGTAACATCCTTTCAGGTGCCATTATGGGCAATTAGACTGCAAATGATAGTCAGGTAAAATACTTATTGACATGCTAATCAATACTAGTGCCACAAGGGGATTTATAGGGAGCCAGAAGTGAGAGAAATCATCTCAGTGAAATGGGGTTTTTAGTTTGTAGATCTTAACCTCAGGGCAGAGACTTGGAGGAGTGACTTTAA
Organism: Ibycter americanus; assembly: GCA_035590275.1. Classification (NCBI taxonomy): domain Eukaryota; kingdom Metazoa; phylum Chordata; class Aves; order Falconiformes; family Falconidae; genus Ibycter; species Ibycter americanus. The sequence continues at coordinate 53,044,974 of JAVJGI010000014.1, read as the reverse complement.
GCAGATCAAGGAAGGCTTTATCAAAGAGATAACAGAGCTTGAACTTCTGCTCCCAGCTAAACTTCATGCTGTTTCTGAGAAGAAATTTTCTGGGGTATTAAATCTGTCACTTGGTAATCTGATAAAATCAGAAGAGAATATATTCAGGTTGATGAAAGAGACAGGAGAATGGTAAGTAAAAATATTGATAATATGAAATCTCCATGGCACAGCCAAAGTCTGGAAAACTAAGTTGTTACTTCCTTTATTTTGCCTTTAAAAAAATCCACGTGCAATTTAATAGTTTAACATTAATTATGTTAAAAGAAAAATATATGTTATGTTTGATGGGTTTCACTGAAATTAAAAGAGTTAATATGTGAAAGAGCAGGTTCTGACAGAGAATAATAACCAAATAGTTGAGATCTCCCACATTTTACTTGTCCTCACCTGGAAAAGAGCTGGATTTAACTAACTGAAGTTCACTGCTCACTGAATAAGGCTTGAAGTAGGCACTACAGCTGTATTTTACAAAAGTTCATCCCCGCAGACACAAGTAATCTTACATATTTAAGAACATATGCAGAAAAGATCAACAGAAGACCAAGCAAAACGAAGGCAAACTACAGTTCCCTTCCCATTAGCCCTGAGAAGAGACTGTGCTCTTGCTGTGACACAGTAACAGAAATACACAGTGCTTTCCTGCCCACAGTGTACCTGAATATGATTCTGCCAAAATGACATGATTTTTTTTTTTCCCCTCAAGTCAACAGCATTACTTATAATAAGAAAATAAGTTCTTCAGGGTCTGTAGTCTGAGTTTTTGAGGGTCACAATGACTTCAGGTAACACGAAAGAATATTACTGAATGACAAAGAAATGTATAATACATACAATCTTATAGCCATTTCAAGTGCACTAGAATTAGTGGAAAACATGCATTGTAAGTCAAATAGACACTGTATGAACCCAACCAGAAAGAAGCATAGAAAATGTTAGATTTTAAAATTTACACTAATATTTTCAGAAATAAAGAGTCCCTATAAAAGTCATGGTACTGTACCTAGAAATAAGCTAGAATAATCACAGCTGCCATAATAGTTCATATTGAAGTAAGTATTTTTAAGCTTCCAATTTATACAGTGATGTTTCTCAGTATTCATTTTGTCTAGCTAGCAACTAACCCACTGCTGCCACAAATAAGTCTTGGCATGATAAGGGCCGTAATTTTTACTGGTATCTTTTTGGGATCATGCTGAACACTTCTCCATGTACACATTGAAAGGTAAAAGAAATAGTAAGTCATAAATGAATGAAGAATAAATTGCTTTATCTCAGACAGTCAGCACCTGTGTAGGTTACACAAGTTGTTAAGCCGTATGCTGGCAGTTAAGTGTTGGATCTAGAATTAAGCGAATCGATCTTTTCAAATTCATCTGATGTATTCTCTGAACCATAAAATATCTCCAGATATGCACAGTGGGTATTTGTGTAAAATTTGCAATTCACTGCTTCTTGCTTAACTCTCTCATGTCTGTGGGTGCCTGAAAAAGATTTAGTTTTTTGACTGTCACAGAGTAACTTGTACAGCACCTCAAGAATGTGTTTAGAATTTGAATAATGTGTTAATGCAAAACTACTAACGCTGTGGGTCTGTTTTGAGTAAGAGAGTTATTCATAAAAGGGAGCTTCCAGGTAGATTTGTCTGAAATTATGTTTTTTGTTCCCTCTGAAATTTTTAGTAATTTTAATGCTTATGAAAAATAAATGTGTAGGAAATCTTGGCTACATGCGTCTGAAAATTTTATCATCTGGGTCTAGGCATATGCAATCTCACATCAGCAAATCTCTTTGACTTTCTAATGAACAGTCTATGTGAGTCTGTTATGTTAATAGAGTATTATATTAATATGGAGATTATATAACTGTTTTCTAGATATTATTTTTTTTTAATATCCTTAATTCTACTGATTGAAATGCATACACCTTACAGCTAATTTACACCGAGATATAGGCTTCAGTTATTTATTGTGGTCAAATATCAGAACTTTTGTGCTTTGACATTTTGTTCAGAATTAGCTGTCTAAAGTCGTTTCCCTGGTTTATTTGATCGTGTCATCTTTAGCAGTCTCAGTCTTTCTTGAATTAGATGTCCTGATTCCTTTCTCATGTTTTTGATGGGAATCTCATACTATTACAACCTTGAACTATTATCTCTTTTTCACTCTGTAGTTTTTTCCATTAGATCTGCTCTTAAACTGGTTTCTTATTTACATTTGGGCAAAATGTAAATAACTAAATTCAAATATGTTTAAATGCTACATCCAAAATTTACTCTTAAGAAGCTCTCATCATTGATTGTTACCCAACTGAAAACATCTAGCATGGTATTCAATTCACCATCACTTGGTGATGAAGATTCAGTTTGTCAGGACTTGGAGGGTACCACCAGGCATCTCTGTGTTAGCCCAGCCCCCACTGGGGCTGCCCACCCTGTCCATGGCTCAGGACCCCACATCACCCCCAGGGGCCATCAGCCTCTGTCCCAGTGATGCCATAACAGCTGATCTCCATCTTCCCACAGCCCTGCCCTGCCCTGCCCAACCACGGGCCCCACTGAGCTGGGCCCACCTGCAGGTATAGGTTTTCTATAGGTCCTGTCTTACATCTGTCAGCTCTGGGCAGATGTTTTGGATACCTTCAAGTATTTCATAAAGTGTTAGACTCCCATGTTTATGAAATGGAAATGGAGCCCCTCATCAATCCAATCATGAGTCCAGAAGGATATTCAGATAACAAAATACTCAGATAGTGAAAGTCCATCATAAGGTATGATAAATATGTCTGAATTCTACCTACTGTACTTACTGGATTTTTACTGAGTATAATAGAAACATACCCACCTACATTTAAGTAAGCTGAAATCCACTCCTGAAGTTACGAAGGGCTGGATTCAATTACTAAACATCGCCATATGGTATGGTATTAAGGCACACGGGGTGTCTGCAGGCAGAAAACTTTTTGAAGCAGCATTGGTGAGCTTTTGAGGGTAACCAAAACTGGACCAGCCTTCTCCAAGCTGCCCTTTTTGAAGCATTGTGTGTGGGGTGAACTTTCTCCAGAATTCTACCTGGAGACAGGAGAGTCATTGGAGCATCCCAGCACAAAGCAAGGGACTGACCCAGTTTGTAAATGCTGTGTGAATCTGATCAGCATTCCAGGCTTGGGCATATTTAATTTAGCAGAAAAGACAGATCCTTGGATTACCCAGACCTGAAGTTATCAACCTAAGCCGTTTGAACCTGTGAAGAGTGTGGGAAGAGCAGAGAAACAGCGTGCCTCCATTCAGTCACAAAGAAACTTCACACACTTGCAGAACTCATCGCTGGCAAAACTGCATAACACAAGTTAGCTTACAAGACTGATTAATAAAATTCAGTTAAACTGACACATGGCTCATTCCTCCCAGTTATGCATTTAGCTTCAAAAAGCACATCAAGTCAACAGGATTCTTTGCTATGCACATGTTTAAATTTCTGATTTGCTTTCATTTTTAAATAGAGAGGACAGCCTGGAAGCTGAGCACATAAACAAGCCTCTGGGGCTGCCACTCTGAATGGACTAGTGCTAGAAAGATTTGCAAGGAAAGCTTACAAAACAGCCACCTACTTTAGCAAATCTCAAGTCAGTATTATCCAAATGCAAAGCTAATAAATTCACACAGGTTTTAAAAGTAACAGAAATGATTCACTAGATAACATTGGTAGTGACAAAAAAGCACCAAACTCCTGTAAGTACAGGGGTGGCATTTTTAAAACAGTTGGTGCACCACATTTTGTAAATGGTCATATACATGTTGTTTACATACAATTCAGAATAATTTATTGCCTATTCTCTAGAAGAAGATGTAATATAATGAAGGAAACAGGTAATGAAAATGGTCATCTCTAGCTTAGTTACAAGAATCAATTCCCATAAGAATTTAAAAAAATTTATGTTGAAAAGTGAGGGTATGTTCTTGAATAATATATTAAGCATCCACTTAGCTTTTTATGAACTTCATTTATGTGAAGTCCATGGGGTACCCAGCACAGGCAATTTACTCTGACAAACAAAAAACCACAAAAGTTTGAATATGAGGAGAGGCTTCCTGTAATCAAGCCCCTCTGCAAAATGTTTAGCTTGCAGTTCTGAAGCCAAGAGAATGGCTGTTGCTGCATCATTGATCTAGCAACCACTGTAGCTTATGGCAGAAACCATTCAGTTTAATGACTTATATTAGTAAGTCTTATTTAATTAATTTTTCCACATTGAAAAGACTTCAATGAAAAGAAAAAAATTATATCTTAAAGGGTCTCACAGCTCTTATAGCAGTCATATAACATGAAACATGTTTTTGAAAAGCTGTTTTTGTATTGGAAAATGAAACTGTTACATTATTGTGATTTAAGTAATTTTGAATTCTGTCAGCATCTGGCCTAGTAGCATGGAAGACTGAGCTAGGAACCATAATCATGACACCAAGTACTGCTTGTAAAGAAATAGTAAAAGAAAAAACAGTTTTTGTAGGCAAAACACTTACTATCCTGTCATTTATTTTCCAGAATCTGCTCTTCCAGAGTGTCCTTCCCTTACTATTCCTCTAGTATGTTCTAACTTCTGGCATCTTATGCCAAATCACATAATATAAAAATCTGTTATTTTCACAATGTTTGACTGAAAGAGAACAACTTTACTTCCTTCAGAAATGGAGAAACAGATCGTAGAGAGGAAAGATCTTGCAAATAATTTCTACCAAAGTTTAATTCTAATGGATGAGATCTTCATATTCCCTGCAGTATCTAAAATCTTTGATCTTGATTCCATAGGCTCATATGAAAAGGTCAGACTCTCACATGTGTTTGAATGAACTCAAGAAGTATAGCTCTCAAATAAGTAAAATTTCATTATTAGAGCCAGTAACTCTACTGTGAAAATTAGTTCTGCCTAGAAATTAAGACCATCTTCTTTGAGAATTTTTGTCCATGTTTTTCTTTTTCTTTCTCATGTGGAAAGGCTCAAGATTCTGTATGAGACCACAACATGGCAAAGCCAGGTCAAAGCTACTTCTTGAAAAGTCAATACAGTGAACAGACACTGACTGTTCACCTTCTTTGTGCCATTCATGACTTCACAGATTTCATCATCATCATTTCTTTCTCTCTGTGTTTTTTTTCTTTTCCAGTCTAAAGATTCTTAGTTCCACGTTCTTCCAAATTCTTCTTTGATGATCCCTTTGCTCCTCTCTGAACATTATTTGATTACATCCTTTTTGAAGTGGATGGACAAGAGCTGTACAAAGTATTAAAGATCCACATGCAGCATGATGTTGCAGTGGCATTTTTTTTCTTTCTTATCTGCCGTCTTTCCCAGAAACTCCTAAAATTCAGTTGAATTTTTGATTGCTACTGAACACTAGACCGATCTTTTCAGAGAACCACACATTGTACATTTGAGATGCTGTCCCTCAATAGCAGTAGTCAGCTCAGAGCACATCACTGTGTAAGGATCCATTTTCTTTTCTTTCTTTTGAGTATAGCTATCATCACTAAAAAATTATCTACACTGAATCTCAGTGTTAATAAGTGAATTCAATCAGGCTGTTAATGTGAAACCAAAGTTAAGCAAATATACAATTGTTCTGAACTGCAACGAAGGTCTCAGTGATATCCTTTTTCCATGAGGGCAAAAAGGAACACTAACCACTTATCTTTGTAGATGCTGTGTGTACTATCTAAATCATTATTAAAAAAACAAACCCGGGGGGAGGGGACACACACCACACACACACACCAAAAACCAGAAATGGTAGCATATACTGCAAAACAAAAAGACTCTGAGGTGCAAAACCACATTCACCATGGAATTGATGCATATCTTTTTCATTATTCAGTTAATTACACTGAAAAAATGAGAAGTTTTCTTAAAAGTGAATCATAGTCAATTATAAGATGACGACTTCTTTTTTTGGTACCAAGTCACAGGGAGTTCTAATCTTAGAAATACATAACTGGCATTCAATGTCAGCTAAACTTTCCCCCTTCCTCTCTTCTAGTTTTGCGTAATTAAATCTGGGTGACATGACAAAGCAATTTCCCCAAGGGCTATCTGATGTCACATTTTTATCAGCATAATTGCATTGTACAGTACAACTCATCTTCAGAGAGAAAACAAGGCAATGCTAGGTAGTGACCTCAAATCTACTCAAACTACCAATCCACTCCAAGGAAAAGAGAAAAAACAAATTAAAATTCTTAATGGTATAGATCAGGCATTCTATACAGAGTTGTTTGTACTGATGTTAATGGACCATGATGACTTATACTAGCTAAAAAACTAAGTTTGTTTTTCATAATGGTTCTTAGCTTGAACTGCAGAAAATTAGCGTGAAATTCTATTTTAAACTCCAGTTTTTCTACAAGCAGCAGTCCTAGTTATCTATATTGTGTAATTATTCTTAAAAGTAGCTAGTAAGGGAATTTCCCCCTAAACAATGTTGCTCATTTAATTTTTGAAGAACTTGCCCATAACAGGATTTTGTCCTCCTGGCCTTTAAAACTTTTGGGATCCTACACTGACTTTAATTTTAGTCATTCTGATGTAAATCAAGAAGAATTGCATCAAGTCACTGGAGCTACAGGACCACTGTACAATTCTAAATAATATTTAATAGTATATCTGGAGCAATCTGTTTGATTTAAGGATGACATTTAATATGTAATGAATAGATCAACCAAAAGTGATAACATGGAGTATTTAGAAGTATATGTTGATATTTTTAAGTGAGATATGTGTAAATCCTATGGTGTGTAGAAAGTGTGGGCCTGGCTGGAAGAGGGGAGGCTTGCCAATGATGTCTTTGAATGGAAAGAGGAACAGTCCCTCACACTCCGAGTGCAATGACTCCCTTAAGCGAGGAAGGAAAGAATCAAGGCAGGGAGAATGTGGTTCTGCTCCAACAACCGCTTTTGGTCTGGAGCAGAATATGGCACTGGTCCAGGAACTGAACCAGTGTCTTTAAGTGTTTGATACGTATGCTGTAATTCCCAATGAATTTTTCTGTGTTAGCATGACTTTGTGTTCATGTTGGCAATTTCCTGGGTGTCTAGGTGGAGGCTTGAATTGTTTAAATGTTTTAGAAAGAGCGCTCACAAACTGACCCTGGACAGCTTGGCTGTCAGTCAACATTTGGCAAAAGGGTTACTGTGCTTGTCTTCAAAAGGAATTAGTCCTTCTGTGGAGGATTTTTGATGAAAATGGATAAACTGCTAGGCAATACAGACCAAAGCCAATTGCCTCTGTGTTTTAAATATTAAAAAACGCCTATTGGGTAGATCCACATGGGCACTTGCAGGAGATTTAAGTATCTAACTATCTTTCCATGTTTTCCTAATCCAAAACTGCTAAATCCTGCATCCCAAATCCCATTAGCTGCTGACTGACTCTGAAAATGTTTATCGTTACAGATCAGAGAGATCTTTAATATCAGAATGTCAGTGTGCCAGAAACATTTTACTTCTAGCACTGCAGAATAGGTGCGCCTCTACTGTAATACCTACAGCCTGCTCCTTCGCATATCTTGTCTGCCAAGTCAGATCTGTCCTGTGTTCTCAGATGGTAATAAAACAGGTTTTTGATGAAAGAGAGACAGTGAAAAGAGCCAAGTGGAGACTCCAGTAACAGGAACAAATACAGAAGCATCCAACACAGTCTTTTTCACATTCAGATTTGTGCTTTGTTCTGGGCAACTCGTCTGTTTGGTACAAAATGTGCCACAGCTAAAGGAATACTTGGACTTAAAACTGCAGAGCCTGGAGTGCAGGTTCCTGTTTGAGCCATCATTGGTTGAACCTACTTTATCCAGCAGAGCACCCTGTTACATCATAATATATTCTATTGTGATGCATCTTGGCAAGGTTATTTTACTTTTCATGAAGCATTTTCATGAAGCAACTGGAGTGTGATTTCCAGGTTCAAGCCCTTGTTTTTATGGTAGATTATATATTTAATCAATCACTATGTACCTGTGCTTGTGTGTGTACATAAACGAAAAGGCAAGGATAAGGAATGGAATTAAAATCTTACTTCTAGCTGCTCCTGCAAAATTTTGGAAGAAATAAGTCACCTTTTAGAAGAAGTGATTGAGATATGAATTGCTCTCCTGCCCTTAAAGCTGTGAATTCTGAGTATAGACGGAACATACTGTAAGGTTTATTCTTAAGCCTGAGAGCCTTTTGTATTGATTCACTGTCTAAAAGCTAGTTGGTCATTCCCATCAACCTTTATATTCAAAAGAGAGAAATTGTCACCTTTAGGGGGTGATTCATCTCCTCGTAAGACAAAAAGCTGCGACAGGGCAGGTGAATTAGTCTCTGAACATAACTATTTCTCTCCAGTGATTATAATGTGTGGATAGCTTGGGCATAAGGCAGATGAATTCCATCTAGGTGAGTTTCGCAGCATGCAGGGTCTTTTGCTTTCGTGACTGATTCACTCTTTTTATGCACTGGCTACAAAGCCTTAATGTTTAGCTTGGATGTATCAAAACAAACTCCATTAGACAACTAGATGTCTAAAAATAACACATGTAGTATTATAGCCCAATAAATCTTAAAAACAAAAAAAAGGGATAATTTACATCCTAAGAAGTTACATGGGAAACTTTTGCAGAGAGATGGAAAACCTACTGGAAAGACGTTTTCAGTTTGTTTATTTTAGGCTGATCATCAAGTCCACTGAAGATTTGAAAAGCTAGAAAAGGGAATTACAGAGCTCCGTTTGGTTTTATACAATTAGCACTACTATCCCCCAAGTAGGCTACATTTGTACTGGAAAATTGCCATAGAGCACAATATCATTTTAGAGTGCTGTGGATTTGTTTCTGGTGCAGAGATGCTTTAGTAAGCACCTTCAGAGAACAGTGCACAGCAAATAGAGGAAGCACAAGTCTGGAAAGTTTCAGCTATAGGCAGCTGTTACGTATCCTTTTAATTTCTAAGATTTATAACTCAGTTTTAATTTTGTACCTGGTTTATAGATGAGTTGATATGGAAAACATACCCACTTAAAAAGAACTCTCTAATGACTGTATTTGAAGTGCTAAAGGCTTGCTTTGGTTTTCAGTATGAAAGCTGCCTGGTCATTACTGCTTTTGATATTTGATGCAGGGAAGGGTAGAGGAGATGAGAATAGTAGTTACTTTGCTTAAAACCAGTTTTTGCTAGTAGAAGGAAGGGCATAAGCAAAGATCTTCTGTATGGGAGAGGGCATACAACATGAAATAGATAGGGCAAAAGCTGATCCTTGCTTTCTCCATAGACACAGAAATTCAGTTTGTAGGATGATATTTTCCTTCACCCTCTCTACAGATTAAACTACTGTGACTGGAAATAAGGGCCAAAGCATTTTTTTTTTTTTTTTTTTTTTTTGATATAGCTGTGTGTACTGGGTCTGGCTGGGGTGAAGTTAACTTTCATTGGAGCAGCCAGTATGGTGCTGTGTTTTGGATTTCTGACTAAAGCAGTGTTTTATGTTGGTGTTTTGGCTATTGGTGAACATGCAGATTCCTATCCCTCTCCCACCCTGCTGGAGGTGTGGGAAAAGCGAGCAAGTGGCTGTCTGGGTGCTATGCTGCTGGCTGTGGTCAACCCATCACACAGTGGAAAAGTTTCCAGCAGATAAATACTACTGTGGAATTAGCCAAAGCAGGATACTTTCAAGTAATTCAAGTAACACGTGTTGTCCCTTTGTATTGAATGGGAGAAATAGAATATGAGTCATCTAACCTATTCCAGATTTCTACACTAATATGAGATGAATCACCCTCTCAAAATGTGTTTCTTACTATTTAGTCAGATGAATTCCATGCTTCATGTCAGTAAGCGAGAACTGGTCTCAGCGAAGGTTCAGCTAAGCGAGAAGCTTAAATGTAACAAATTTATCATGGCAGGAAGAACAAAGCAGGTAGCTGTGGGATGACTTGGATTGGCTTGGAGAATTGGAAAGCTGACAACATTATTACACACCAGAAGAAGGTTCCATTTTGGGAATACATACTTAGTAATTAAGAGTAAGCCCACATATTTCTTAGTTTCCTGCTATGTGACAGCCAGACTGATGCTTGAAGGGATTTTAGTGTCACCCTGTGGGTGGGGTATACAATTATACTAAAAAAAATGAGAATGAATTAATGGGCTCATTCAAACCAGATATTGCATTCACAAAACCAGAATGGGAACAAACATGTACATAGAAGTAGGTGACTCTGGAGGACAGAAGTTGTGAATGACAACTGAGATGATATAAAATAAAACAGATTTGAACTAAAGACTCCTATAAGAAATAAGAACTGTTATCTAATGCAGCAGAACAGAATATTCAGCAGATAAACTTCCTGGACAGTTATGGGATGCAAACTTAATAACAGACATTTGAACAGTTCTGTGGAAAAGATAAGTGTCAAGAAGGCTACAAGGGAAAAAGAAAGAACAACAAGGAATTATAAGGGATTAAACAAAAAATAAACAGTTTATTTAACAGATGTTTTAAAGCAGAATCAGTTGCATATCATCTCAGTATGTAGGAATTAATTAAAATTGTGTTTCATTTAATTCCTTAAATGTTTGATGTTTCATGGTGAGCCTCAACATCTGTAATATTAATGACAAAATCAGTTGTTCAAATTAAAATTTAATTTAAGTTCATTAAGATTGTACTTTTTAAAAGATGCCTATAATTATTTTAATAAGATGATATGGGGGAAAATCTATTCCAGTACCTTGGCTATATTCAAACTGAAATTAAGTCAACAGTTGCAGGCTTAGCATGAAATATTATATACTTCAGCATGCTAATTTAATTATAATTGCTATTGCTATATAAAAGGTTAATTATAGAGCAGGAGAATAATGTTGTGGAAAAGTACACCAAAGCTCTGTAAACAGATCTGCACTTAAATATTGCAGAATGCAAGGAACAGGTAGATGAAATGTCAGACACTCATACAGAAATTAAAGCACATTTTAAAATAATCCTATTTGTTTCGTATAGTCTGTGTCTGGGAGTAATAAAATTCCATGCCATAACAGAATTCATCTATTTTCTGCAGAAGTAATACATAGCAGACAACTTTTTCATCTGAGCCATTCTGGCCAGCTTCATAGCCAATGTTCTATGTTCTAAATGCAATTGAACGGTCCCTACTTTCCTCTTGAATTCCCTCATCAATCCTGTATAACACCTGCCAATGCACTCTTCCATTTCAACCATTCTCATATGAAGTCGGTGGCACAATAAACAGACTGCACTTCTTGATGTCTGAGTACTTAGCCATAAGAATAATAGAATTACTTTACTGTTTCAGATCAAACGTTTAGGTTGTCTAGATCTATAGGACAGACCAGCAACAAACAGATGCTTAAAAAAGCATATAACAATACAGTATTTACTGCAAAATGTTAATTTCATCACAGTTCTGTACTCTTATTAAGAATATTACCTTAATGAGTGGAATATGGAAAGGGAGTGAGAACTTCTGCTTTACTTTGTCTGTGCAAATTCATAATATTGGTGGTGTTTTTTTCAGTGAGCCAAATTCTGCTCTCAGGTATGCATACATGACTACTTTTTACTGCATTGGAAATTGTCTGTCCCATTGATTTTGTCCCATTGATTTTTCTTGACATTTGGTGTTAAGCCTACAGAAAAAAAGCAATAAATATAAACTTAAATGTGAGAAAACTTGTGAACTGATTGACAGTATGAAGCTTAGAACTATTCAAAGCAATTTTCCATGTTAGCAATTAGTTTTGAGACAGAGTGCTCTTTGAACGCTATATGACTAGCTCCTTTTATTTTGGAGAAATAGGAACCATGGAAACCTGCTTTTAAGATGACTGTTAAAGAAGTTGTCTTGGAGCAAGGTACAACATTCTAGCAATAACTTTGTCAATTACAATGAAATACTCCAAGATAATTAGTGAAAAGTAAATTTCCTTTTGAGAGCATCATTTAGTTCAAATAAGTGAGGGTTTGGGTTTTTTTTTTAAATAATAAATGAACCTAAACCTTTTACATATATTTTAAACACAGAGATATGAAGTCTTGGAAATACTTGGTGTTACTTATGGCTCCATGGTAGTGCAAATTTTATTTTCTACTCCTTAAAATTTTCTTCCATGTTGACTAATTTATTTGCAAATATATACACTTAAATTAGAATACATAAAGTACATGAGATTCTTAATGAAAGGAGTTGCACAATCAAGTGTAAGTTGTGCTTGATTTTTCCTTGGACATTTTGCAGCAGTAAAATTTTTTTTCTTCTTTCTATACAGACTGAGGCTACAGAGAGCAGGACTAGATCATATTACACGAGACAGTTTCATTTTTTCCTGTGAAATTTCCTATTGTTTCCTCCTACTATTTCCACTTGTTCTGCATGACAACAGTCTCTCTGCAGAGATCAACAGAAGCAGAAGAAATCTGTGGAAATATATCTAGGTATTGGATCGAAACCCTTAAGAGACTGTGTGGTATAGACTAGGCAGAAAGCCTGGGTAGAATGAGTGCAGAACAAAATCTAAGTGAGGAGAAAAAACTTGTGCAGGCACTAGGGAGGAAAGCAGACTAACAAGGGACAGTCAGTTTTACAGAGAAGGAAGGCCACGGTCAAAAAGGGTTGGATGTAGACCATCAAGTTAAAAGTTCACCTCTTTTTATCCCTTGTTGTTTTTCACTGTACTATGGTATATTTGTGTCTTTTTGGTGCTCAGTATTAACTTCTCCCCAGTACTCCATGGGCTTCTGAAATTCAAAGGATTACAAGAGAAAGGATTTCTTACTGTCAGTTGAATGGTCAGGGAATACTTCAATTTCTTACAGTAATGCTTCTATCTCCCTTTGTCCTTATTCTTACAGCCTTACATATCCTGAAACCTCACAAGGAGTGAGGATTTCTAATTATGCACATATATCCCTCACTACTCATTATTTTCTATTGATTTTGACATTTTTGCCTAAGTAATGCCAAAGCACTCTTCCATTTGTATTAAATACCACTGAACTTCAAATTTGATAACTTGAATTAAATTTGAATTTTAAAAATGATTCTGTGATTCTTTACTATTATTGAGAGGTTTTGCTATTTGTTATTATTGAAGTTATAGGAGAAGCTGGGAAAGAATGTGACACTATAATTCAGAAGTGTTATACCATGGACCTTTGTGGCAAATGAAATTTATACTGGTTTCTTGTAGATAGTTTTAAAACCAGTGTAGTTACATTGATGGAAAGCATGGAAAGCTTACTATGGACACCCTTCATTTTAATTAAGAATATCTTTTCTGCATTTAATCCAAAGGGAATGAAAATAAAACTTCATATTTCACAGGTGTCTGTTTGGACAGTTGTTATAGTTATTTATGGTAGACTATTTGTCTACAATAAGACTGTACTACTGTGCTTATGTCAGTCTTATACCTGATATCCACCTATTTTTCTCAACTGCTTTTAGATTTTTTCTAGTTTTCTCTATTGACTTCCATTTGATTTTTTCCAAATATTTCAAACACATTAATTATGTTTCACAGCATCCCTTTGAGATACAAAAAGGTTATGAAGAAAAATAATGTAGTTGATTACTGAAATTCAATCTACAGTATTGTGATATCTGCAGCTAAGTAAGGTATGCAAGATAATTATTTAACAATTCAGGCAAGGAACTGAAGAACAGTTGCATTGCATAGAACACGCAGAGATTTTTTAGGCATATAGGTTGTAGTTTAATGAATTAGAATTCAATTAGCACAATGCCATTGCTACAAAAAATGTTACAGAAACTATGACAGTTACCTGGTATAATATTCATTGACTGAATTTAAGCTGCCTAAAATTTAGGTGAATCCTGCCAGGTGTTATTAGCAATGTTCCCATGGCACTTTCATAAGATCTCATTTTGTCAATGGATGTAATCATGTGCCTGGTGCCATTTCACTCACCCTTCCTTCTCTGCTTGCCCAGAAAGGCTTTACACTCCCTTAGGTCAGGCACTGTACCTGTCAGTCTTGTGTGGATGTCTTAGATACCTTAGATGTCTGAAATTAATCTAGATGCCTATGTTTATGCAAATGGAACAAGCACTAAGGGTTTCAGACCAACTTCAGACTGTAGATGTCCAGAATGGGATTCATCTCCAAATTAGGATACCCAATTAAGAGGACTTTACACAAGCATTTATACCTGAATTACATGTCCAAGGTCTTACAGACGTTGGAAGTCAAGAGCTTAATTCACTTGCCCAAACATAGGCATCCAATACCCTTTGATGTGTACCAGGATATCCTCCTAACTCTAACCACATCTTCAGAACAGCACAGGTCTTCTGTTGGTCCCGTGTTGCATCTGCCAGCTGTACATATGCGTCTTTTGCTCCCCAGAGTATATGAACAGGCACTAAATGCCCACATGAATGGAAGTACATCAAGTCCCTAGTCAACCTAGTAAATAAAATCTGAAGATGTATTTAGCTGACTATTGTCATAACTGAATTTTAAGATGCCTACAATCTGGAACTAAATTGTATTCACAAAGTCTGAAGGAATTAAATTTACTAATATCAAGAATTTTGCTTTTGCATCTCATCTGGAAGAGTGCATACCCTCTCTCCCACTCATTACTCACTTAACTTTTGTGAAAGTCACTGATGCCCAATTCAATGTAATAATAACAGATGGGAACACTTGGTCAGCTTGTTAGCCATTTAGTGTTAAATTAATTGCATTTCCTAATGGAAGAAGGAACTTGGATATGACTTGAGGCAACTCTGACTTTAACTACCAGAAACTGGCTGGTTCGGTGTGGCCCACCCACTTGCTTTACAGGGCTAACTCAGTCTAGAAGAGATTCATCGTATCTGCGTCACACAGTGTTTGGTCCTGGGGTTTGTTTGGGCCCTGTGTTGTGTCCTTCTGGCCTTAGGTCATAATTATTAACTAGTATGTTTATGATTTTTCTGTTAAAAGTGCTTGAAATAATGTAAAATTATCTTCTGGCTTACCAGAACTGTGTTTGTATAATATGAAACTGAAATATAAGGTTTTTTCAGCTGTTCTAGTTAAAAAATATTAGAATGAAAATTGAAACTTTCATGATACAGTTCTCTTTGGCAACAGAGAGGAATCTGTTTCTCCTTGTTCTTCCTGGGCCACCACATGTCATTTTTTATTTGGTAGATGATTTAAAAGACTAGAAATGAGAATCATTAGGGGTCATGGTAAAATTCTTATATCAAATAATTGGAAAAGCCGCAGGGGGGCTTTTCTTTCTTGCCGAGATCAGTGTTTGTTTCTTTGTGCAATGAAATGAGTAATTAAATACTGAAATCACCATTGGCTTTAAGGACTCAATGATTAAAAAAAAAAAAAAAAAAAAAAAAACGCATATCTCTCCCACCCCTAATATCCTATGAATTAGAACGGCTTTTACATCTCCATGTCTTATTTTTGTTCTCATTTCTACAGGTGTTAACCAGCCTTAACCTCACCAACGTTATTGTCACCGAAATCAGCAATAAGAAACTCAACACCAATGTAGCATTAAGAAGCAGGCATTCTTTATTGCAGTGCTGGATGCACGGGGGATGGTTCCACCTAACATACATGCAGTATATTTCAATCAAACAAAATTACGTAGTCCACATATTTATGGATTACATTTCTCAGAAAAATCATACATATTAATTCAACAAGCGGTACTATGTTAATTAAGCATTGTGCATGCTCCTTACAGGTATCTCTGAGCCTTCTAAGGGGTCTCAAACAACAGTTGACCCTATAGTTACAGCTGATCGATCACCGAACCTTAATTTACTTCCCTTATACAGAGAGGCCAAGGAGAGTCCAAGTTTGTTTCATTAGTTACCTGTACAATGGTCTACTCAGCGACTGTAAGTTTTAAACAACTCTTTCCCTCTTGGCATAAAATCACACAGAAAGAAACAATATGGTTGCAAAGCTAAAATGGACTATATTACATGGTAACATTATGGAAATTTGTGTAGCATAAAGATACCAGATATGGTAAGGCAGCAACCAATCTAAAAGGAAAGGAAGTCAGTCAGCTGCTTTACACTGATTATAAAGGAAAAAAAAAAAAAAAAAAATATCTTGCTTGTGGCAAAAAACCTGACTGGTTCTCTCTCTTACATTTACAGTTATAACTGTGGATAGATCCTGCCTACATGGCCTATAACTTCTGGAACAGTACCCGGGCATAGTAATGTAATACATGTACATGTCACTATAAATACTACTTTTAACGGCATTTGAGAATTTTTTTTATTGCAGAAGATCAAAGAAGGTGTTAATGATAAGTTAGATGAATGTTAAGTATCACTTCTTTCAGGTTATGAGAATCATGATTCTAATGGTACGTTTTGATAAAAGTGATTGAAAAGTGAATTTCTATGCAAGGACAACAATTTTTTTCTTTCATGCAATTTAGAAGTAAATACTGATATTCTTTGGTTTTGCCGCTAACAATTCTATTATCAGTATGATTTTCATGTAAAAGTCATTGTGTTGACCAACCTGTAGCCCATCTAAATTCAGGCATTTAAATGATGTACCTAACCTGACATTCTAGTTAAGCTGTCTGGTTTTCCTCCATAGTGTATAGGGTTTGCATGGCAAGGTTTTGGTAGTGGCAGGGGCTACAGGGGTGGCTTCTGTGAGAAGCTGCCAGAAGCTTCCCCTATGTCTGACAGAGCCCGTGCCGGCTGGCTCCAAGATGGACCCACCATGGGCAAAAGCTGAGCCCATCGGCGATGATGATAACATCTCTGTGATTACATTTATGATATTCAAGAAAGAGTAAAAACTTCTGTGTAACAGCAGCCAGAAAGGAGAGAGGAGTGAGAATATGTGAGAGAAAAAACTCTGCAGACACCTAAGTCAGTGAAGAAGGATGAGGAGGAGGTACTCCAGGTGTGTCAGAGCAGAGATTCCTCTGCAGCCCATGGTGAAGACTATGGTGAGGCAGGCTGTCCCCCTGCAGCCCATGGAGGCCCACAGTGGAGCAGGTATCCACCTGCATCTCATGAAGGACTCCACGCTGGAGCAGGTGGATGTGCCCAAAGCAGGCTGTGACCCCATGGAGAGCCCAGGCAGGAGCAGGTTTTCTGGCAGGACCTGTGGCCTGTGCGGGACCCATGCTGGAGCAGTCTGTTCCTGAAGGACTGCACCCCATGGAAAGGACCCACACCGGAGCAGTTCATGAAGAACTGCAGCCTCTGGGATGGCCTCACATTGGAGAAGTTCATGGAGGACTGTCTCCCGTGGGAGGCACCCCATGCTGGAGCAGGGGAAGAGTGTGAGGATGAAGGAGCATCAGAGACAATGTGTGATAAACTGACCACATCCCCCATTCCCCATCTCCCTGTGCTGCTCAAGGGGAGGAGGCAGGGAAAATCGGGAGCGAAGCTGAGCCTGGGAAGAGAGGAGTCGGGGAAGGTGTTTTTAAGATTTGGGTTTTATTTCTCATTACCGTACTCTGATTTGATTGGCAATGAATTACATTAATTTCCCTGACTTGAGAATGTTTTGCCCATGACAGTAGTTGGTGAATGGTTTCTCTGTCATTATCTCAACCCATGAGCCTTTGATCATATTTTTGTCTCCCAGTCCAGTTGAGGAGGGGGAGTGACAGAGAGGCTTGGTGGGCACCTGGCATCCAGCCAGGGTCAACTCACCACACATAGCCAGCAGAAAGAGGCACAGACACACATAGGCTATTCAGTTTTATATGAACAGACTGGTCTTAGTTCTCTCTCCCTGTTTCCCCCTCCACTGGCTATAAAGGTGGACCTAAACTCAGTAACTTTATGGCCTTAATATGGGGACCCCCTAGGTCCTCAAATTTTGTGGAGTTCATGGAGATCAAAAGCTGAATAGTAAGAAAGCCTACTGATAACAATAAAGAATTTTAAAATAGAAAGAATGGTCCTCTGATATTCATGAAGCAGAGCAATCCTGAAAAAAAGATGGTGAGAATTTAGTGAAGACAAAAATGGAATTATATACTGATTAACATGGATCATGACATGGAGATTCATTTTTTTTAAAGCAATACAGCAAAAATACATCTATGCATCAGGGAAAAAATATAGTAGATATGTAAAATCTGACTTAAGTTTTGATTTTCTCTTTTGCATTTACTAATCACTTCCAGCCAGGAACTGATAATTTTGAAAAAAATTATCTCTTCCCCCTGCCCACCCCACTCCACCCCAAAAAAAACCTAACCAAAAAACAACCATAGTGAATCAATCACTTCAAAGGAAGGGAAAAAAGAGTTAGGATCTGGCACATAAACATGTTACTTGGTAATAAAAAAT
Organism: Ibycter americanus; assembly: GCA_035590275.1. Classification (NCBI taxonomy): domain Eukaryota; kingdom Metazoa; phylum Chordata; class Aves; order Falconiformes; family Falconidae; genus Ibycter; species Ibycter americanus. Next base: position 53,026,565 of record JAVJGI010000014.1, on the reverse strand, counting down.
GAAAAAAAGTTTACAGGAAGAAAAGTGACATAAAATGTATATAAAAAATACTCATCAGATAATGAGGGAGATAACGTATACAATAGGAGAACAATCCAGAATGCCTTAGGAAAAAGTGTGAAAAGAGCAGAATAGCCCTCCTGAGAAAAAACCCAAAAGATAGCACTGAAATCAGCTATTCGTGTGTGCTGATTAAGACACTAGAAAAGATGTCTTGTATGATACTGTCATATAATCAAAACTGGACAAGCAAGAGGTAAGAACTAATACTTACATGCCCTAAGCTTTGATACTGATTTCAAACTTGGAGAATATCTAAGGCCACAGTTGTTTTGGGAAGATGATAAGAGCAGAATCCATCAGAAAGTACATCTTTCTTTTTCACTGAAGAGTGTGGCTGATTTGATTGTTACTTCCCTCATTATTCTGTTCAGGAGGAAAGAGAATAGGAAACCTGTGAAACAGACTTCTTTGACACTTTAGGGATCTGGGGAGTAACTGCATTTCTGAAGCATCACCTGATTATGGCTCCAGCTAACTTTAACATTTCAGATCCTGATAGTGTGCATATAATGAAATCTACCGAAGGTAGCAGGCTTCCACACATGGTCAACTGAAGGACTGAGATTATTAGAATTTTAATCCTGTGTTGCACACACTATAAACCCAGTGTTAGAATCCTAATACTGACTAATCTTTGCCAAAGTGATCTTTGGAACAGGTTTTATTAATATCTCCTGTATAAGCCAAGTATCATATTTAAATTACTTCATACAGAAAGAAGTGTAGTACTTCTTGCTGTATACATAGATAGCACATCCTAATTTCCTGTGACTCCTCTGCTGTCTTCATTCAGAGGTTTAGAGGAAAGCTAGAAGCATTATGTTTACCTAATCTAACTTTCTAAAGATTTAACATAGAAATTGATCTGCAAGTTCTAAGATCCAATCTAAGCATGACGATCACATTTGCAAAATAGAAAACTGTCTGTTGGGTTGTGAACATTGGCAATAAACACTTCAGAAAGTTCTTATTCAGGCGCTTTAAGTAACGTATAAATGTGCAAACATAATATTGGAGGAAAAAAACAGTAAGAAGGTGTCATTATCACTGTCTCTGCTACTGGTGAATGTATTCTGGCTGCACATGTGAAAAATACTGAAAATAGATGTAGGTTCAGAAAAGAATTGTAAGAAGTTCTAGACACAAGAAAACCTGCTTCATATAGACAGACAGTAAATCTGCTTAATTTGTCCAAATCAGGATAAAAAGGTAATTTGACAACAAATACTTGTGAAGTACCTGAAGCCAATGAGTGAAAGACAATCTATGGTGTTACATATTTATTTTAATCAGCAACTTTGATTTACATTTGTTAACAGGCTGAAGAAAATACTGTAACTAAAATGATCATAACTTCCTTCATTGAATGACCTGAGGAGCTCGTACCAAATTGTCTAATTTGTTCATGGTTGATAAAATAGTTCAATAACTTTCTGAAAATATTTCTTACTTTAAACCAGTGAAGGAAGGCGACAGTCTAGTTTTTTGCAAGTGCATTCTATGATTTTCGCTTTTATATTCATATCTGAGCTCCTAACTTTGTGATCTGATTTTCATAGTATTGCAACATAACTAGAATCTCTAGTGCTTTGGAAACTTGGCGGTTTACCTCGACTCCTTAAATAACTTTTTAAAAGCTTCAATGCAAGCATCCAATTCAGAATCATAGTGAGCAATTATTATGTATGCTGTGTGTTAATCTTTCAACCTACTGAACCTCTGACTCTTGAAAATGAATACAACCCCCAGTAACTTATTTGTTTATTGAGCTACTGCTCCACAGAAGCCAAATGCTCAAATAATGAGTATTAATTAAACCACAGCACTTCAAGGGATGCACGAGAAGATGCAGAAGTGTGACTGCGCATATACAAAGAGTAAGTTTTGGTGTGTATCAGCTTTCTGTTGGCCTGAGGAAGGAGGTGAGCCACTTGCATGGATGGATCTGAGGTTTGACTTAGAGTGAGTGATTAGGGACAGAGATGAAAATTACACATTTTTAGCTTGTGGTAGACATGGAAAGGATACTTAAGAATGTTCTTATTCTTTTCGAAAATACTTTTATTTTATGCACGTCTTTTGTTACTGAACCCAAACTAACTTTGACAGTTACTGTCAGTATTTATGCAGCTTTTCTATAGTAGCATATCTAGTTACATTAGCAAAAAGCATGTTTTGGGGAAGTTTTGATATAATGATTTTCTAGACATGTATCTTTTTAAATACAAACATAAAAATTCTGTACTTATTTAGCTCTGTTTTGCAGGTTTATGAATCCTGTAATTAAAATCTGTAGTCTAAAATAGAGATACCCCCTGTCAGGGTAATTCTTATTCTGTCAGGTACCTTTTGTGCTGGCTGCTTGCTGGGTGGTGGAAGCAGTGAGGGGTCCCAATGGGGTGTTAGGGCAGAGCCTGGCAGCCAGGACCTGCCCCACCAGCCCAGCCAGGAGCAGTGCAGCCAAGGGGCACTGGGGCACTGGGGCACTGGGGCAGCCCCAGCCCTGGGCTTTGGTCACCTTTGTGGGGACAGGGCCAGGCTAGGGCCAGGCTAGGACATGGGCTGTGGGTGGATGGGCAGAGCAGGGCTCTGAGGAGCTGAGGACCAACCTGCTGAGCTGTCACTGAGACAGGGGCTTCTACATGAAGAGCAATCTGTAAAGAGCACTGCTGTTTCCACACGTTGGACATACTGCTTCCTGTAACAAGGAGCTTCTTTCTGCCTATTAGCTTTTTCATGTACTTAGACTCAATATAATGTTTTAGTGCAATAAATCAGTCGATAAATATATAAAAGTTTATTATGTTTAAATTGGTGTGTCTGGTCTTTTAAAACCATAGTGCCAAGACTTCAAAGGATGATAAATTATGCATCATGCAGTACACAGTGATGGATATGCATAAGTACTGTAGTGACTGCTCATAGTATACTACTTGTTTTGCTGGTTCCAAATTTTGACCTATAACATTAGTCATGCACAAACATTTATTATTTCAGACAAGGCATCTTTGTTCTCCAACTAAATCTTTCCTTCTGGATTTAAGAGAGGCTGCCCTCTTAAAACGGTCTTAGAGAATGTTTCTTTACTCCTTAAAACACCTTTAAAATTTTCCAAAAGCATCAGAGAACATGAAAAAATCTATTTAAAATATGGAAATCCTTCTCTGTTTTTCTAATGAATGCCAGTATGCATTCTAAATCATTGCGAGTTTGAACACATCTCTCCATCACTTAAAGGGACAGAGAAAATCCTTGTTAAAGATATTCTTCAGCACTTTACAGCAACAAGTAAAATAAACCATTTTGGTACTATCTCAATATGTTTTAAAACCTGGAGAAGCCACTATGAAACTGATCCTATAGCAGAAGTAGAACTCTCATATATATGCAGGAACTGGATGGATTTAGGTTGGAGTCAGATATTCAACAATAACGTAAACCTGGCTTGTTAATGGCAAGGAAACGGTTACAGTGGCAGAAAACCTCTAGAAATTGTTCAAAAAGCAACTTAGGTATGGAGTTATGGACATGGATTTGCTTCTAATATATTTGTGGAATGGTTGCAGCTGGGAAAACATCAGGAAATAGCATATAATTCTCAGAAAACAAGAGATACATTGGTAATAATTGAGGCGTGGATCTTTTAGACAAAAGGCACAATCTGGTGGCAGCTTCTAAAACATATAAATTTAGGAACATGCCATTTAGAGAAAAGGGTATCCTTATTCAATCCGACTGAATGATGAGAAGCATAATTGCATCATTGCATGGTCTAGACTTTTCTGATGTTATTTGCCTGCCCCAGACTGCCAAAAAATGTATTCTAACTAGGGAAAAAGGAAGACATGAGGATTTTTTCCCCTTTTTTTTACTGAAGATTTTAGAAGACATGTTTAAAAATTAAAAAGAAAAAATAAAATCCAGTTATTTTCACTTTGTTTCTGTATTACCATGAAGATATTTTCCCCCTTCTTTTTCTGGGTCTAGTAAGGTGTCACTGTGACTGTTTTTGCTACAGATCTGAGGGCTAAATATGTGTTGCATTTAAAATCAGATTCTAAATCTTTTTCAAGAGCTGGAAAATAAATGACAAGATAGGGTTTACAACAGCTGCTGTGGTTGAATAAACCATGAACTTTGTATTATCAGGCGAGTATCTCTGCTGAGGCTTTAGGCACTTCTCAAAGCTGTAGGATATTAAAAAATAATTTGGTTTTTATTAACCATGGCATCCTACTGAATAAATTAGAAGTAACTTTTGATGGATGATGCGTAAGAGTTTTTGCTGTGCTTTAAAATGCACCACATATTCCTCTCAGATTGACAGGGTTAGTTGCTACCTGGTTATCACATATTTCAGGTTAGTATGCATAATTTGTCCCATTAAAAATGAGAAGTTAATTCCTTATTAAAGAATACTGTTTCTGCTGGGTTTTCTTCCCTGAAAGTACAGACACCTGTTTATCTGTTTATTTTTCACAATTTTAATGTACACAGGATGGTGAGGCTTGTACAAAAAGATTTGTTGAGTTGCTGAGAACACAGAAAAGATACTGATGATGCATTTTCCATTGTATTATTGTAGAATCTGGAAATGGTAGTAAAGAATGTATGGAGAATATGTTGACCTTTTCTTTGATGGGGAAGATAAAACTTCCACTACAAGGTGAAATGTTTATAGAAAGCAACTAAGTAAGGGTGATGTAAGAGCTGGTTAGCTGGTAACTATCTTTCCAAAATTGTACTCCACTGTTAATTATCCAAAGCAAAAAAATTAAGTTGGAGATACACATGCCAGAAATTAAAGAATAAAATACAAAACTCCACAGAAAAAGGGGAAATGATCCCTTGATACAAGCATAGGTACGTACTTCTTACAGGTCTTTGGACCAGCTCTCACCTCCTGTCACCGAAATCTTAATGTTTCTAATAGTATCTTACTAAGGCCTCAAGTCATTGTAAGTATTGAATCATTTGCTTTCATACTTTACTCGGACTAGAAAAAAAGATGGGTATGAGCAGCACCATGGACACAAGGTGAGTCCCCTAAATAACCAACACATTTATTCTGGAAAATGAATCTATGGATAAAACGTGATTAGCCATGAACATTCTTTCAGTTCTCTCAGAAAGAAATGGCAGAAGTGTCACTTAAAGAAGGACAACTGTCAACTGCTCTTAGGATCTGCTAATGAATGAATTTTGCATTTTTTGATACTCTGGGAGATGAAGTACATTTGTCAATATCCTTATGATTTTCTGTGTAACTTGTGAGGCACAGGTGATGGCATGGCCTGTGCGTATTTTTATAAATACTTTGCAACTCCTTTATACTGTAGGTGTTTTTTCTGTATTTACTTGATAGGTCAAGTAACTTACCTGTTACTCAGTTTTATACAGAGAGTATTTACTGAAGTGTGGCATACTGCTGTCATATACGCTGTTACATCTATGAAACTGCAGCAGCCATAGTTTCAACAAAACAAGACTAGCTGTAAAGGCAGTTTCTCTGTAGTTCCATCATGCAATTTGTGCATTTCTTGATTACTACGGCCCTAAAACTGTTTCTGTACAAAACATGACTTTCTTCAAGTCAAGTGTATATTGTTAAATGTTTGCTATAGTGCACTACATAGCACAAGGAAGGACAAGATTATATGACAGCTTCTGGTTAGCAAAGACTGGCTAAATGATTTGTTTTAAAGTCAAAATCTCCAATTCTTCTCAAATTTGTTTACAGTCTCATTAAAAGTACATACATTTATGAATCTTATCAAACCAGAAAAATAATGGGAACCACTTGGTGCATAAAACAGGAAAATTGATTCAGATTATAAAGCATTTAACTTCTTTAGTATGAATTCATTTGTTTTTCAGAAATTTTCTTTCAGAGTAGCAGAGGAGCAACAGATTGTAATTCATGGGAGGTGCCAGTGACACCACTGATTATATTCATCCTTCTAATTTCCCTGACAGGAATTGTCAAAAGTAGATACTGAAGGATTAGTGTGCATTCAGGCTACTTAACAAGCCTTGTAGGAAAGTAAACAAAAAGTTAAGCAAGAAGAGGTCCGTTTCCAGTCACAGTTAATCCCTGAGGTCCTAAGCCCCTACTGAAGTTGCTCATCAGCTTAAGTGCAAATGACAAAATCCAGGCACCGAAAACAGTGATTCTCTTGCTAGATACAGTGGCTGGAGGAAATCCTTCCTGTGAACATTCCAACTTAATAAAACCCTCCCAGAAAATGATTTGCAGTATTGAGAAAGTAATACAGGGATAATTTTATTTGCCACGTAAACAATAGTTTGTGAAATAACGTGCTATTTAGAACTTGCTGGAATAAGGATTCCTCCATTACAGAATATAATAGACATTTCACTTTTACATCACTTTCTAAATGTATCCATAGAATTAGAAGGATATTCTTACTACCAAATCATACAGAATTCTGTTGGTTTCTATCCCATGTTCTGTGATATTTTCAGAATGGGGAGATCCAACATAAATAGGTTTATTATGAATGCCCTTTGGTTGAGCTGTCCTGTGAAAAAAAACATTTCCCTCTCTTGATTTATCCCAATTAGTAATTGAAATTAGGAGAGCTGAATCAGAAAATAATTTTTTTAATGGTCATCAATACTTCAACTGAAGATGGACAAGCAGAGTAGCACATTAGCTCTTTAACAAATGAGGCACCAAATATCACTTCTATCAAGTAAATATGAGAAACTTTCATCCTTTCATGCTCAATTCCTGCTTTTGAGTTCAACCCTGCACATTTTAAGTTCAATTTTACACTTCATAACAACTAAAGAACAAAGAGATTATCACAAAAAGATCCATACAGAACATCTCTTTCAGTTTATTCCTTCTAGAGTAAGATTTTAAATTCCACCCCTAGGCTCTGAAATTAGTGATACCACAAATTTATCTTTATAAACTGGAAACAGGATCGCAGGTTTAACTGAAGGGTAGAAGGACATGGCTTTCATAACACACATCAGTGCATTTGCATTTGTATCAGCATAATGTTAAACAACATAAGGGCAGTAAACCATTGCTACAATGACACTGCTCTTCAATGCAGAGATTCTTTATGTTGTGATATATCCTTGATAATTTTTAATACAAACCACTACTCATATTTTTATGTGCTAATGCACACCACACTAGTGAAGACATAAATCGTACTTGGCTTCACCTATTCAGTAAATGTAGTGTGCATTAAATGAATTGTGTAATTCAGCTCTTCAATAAATGTATTGTGCATATATTCATAGAAATCAGCATCTGTTTGCAAACAAATTCCTAAGAGAACAAAAAGACTAAACGATTGCATAGCTTACTTGCAGGAATTATACCACTGGTGCAGCTGTAGTTCTTTTTATTTGTTATCTTTCATTATAACTGATTTTAAATAGTTTAAATAATTACTATGCAAACATTAATAAAATGCTGACATGGAAATTTATCATAGATTATGCAACAACTGCTTTGAATTTTCAAATGAACACAAATAATACTTTATACTCTGTAATATGGTGCTCAAAATTTAAATTTATTCTAGTTATTAATACGGTCTAGGAAGTGTTTCTAGGGCCAACTGACACAATGCGCCCATACCCATTCAGCTCACATACATACATCATGCTTACATTTTCTTTCCCTCCCCAAATAGGGAACAGCATTCAAATTGCCTATCAGGATTAGTTCTAACAGATAGCCCCAAACCTGCCCATGTGTTAATCTGGAAAATCATAGTCTGCATGGGCTAAAAATATGCCATGGTCTGTACTAATAATCAAAAGTGGGGACAATTGTGTGTCATTGCTAAGGCCCATGTCTGAGTCCTTTTTATTTTACTGGTGTAAACTCAGCCTTCCTGAGAAGCTTTAAAAAATCAGTAAAAAAGATTCCTCCTCCCAGAAGAGGAAAAGATGAGAAATCCTAAATACAAGAAGGTTGCACAGCATCCCACAGTAAGCAAGGAACAAACTATAGCCAAACAAGTTTATAGGGTGATAGAAAGTAATGTTATTCAATTAATGGAGCATTTCATTTACAGACCTTCCACAAAAAGGCTCAATATCCTGTCTTTTCCAGGTTACTGCACAAGTTATCACCAATACATGTCCTCTTGATGTAATCTAATAGTATGCAACAGCACTGGGGGCAGTGGGTTTCTAAGACACTGCCTTCAATTTGAGAAAAGTTACGTTGCAGAGTTGTGTAGCATCCCCATAATTTTGATCACATTAAAAGTTTGAAATATTTTGCTTTAAATAAAAGTAATTGTGTTAGAAAAATCTGCTTTGCTGGCATTGGGAGTGATTCTCTTTACTGACTAGCTTAAGTCCTAGGGACAGGCAGTCCTTGTTAGCAAGTGGTGTGAATGTGTGCTCCCTTAAGCTGTCATCCTGCAGCACTCATAATGCTTCAGTTTGTAGGAAGCATTCTGAACAACTCCTCTGTTTCTAGACTTCTAAATAAGGATCCTCATATTCAGATATCATGATATTTGCATTTAACAAACCTCTGCAGGAACTAAACCTTTTAACTTGCCTTTCCCTTAAAATGTCTAAATTTAATACTTGTACTTGTGTTGAATAAGGAAAAAGGAAATTATTATAGAGTAGAAAACAGAGAGGAACTGACGCTTAATTTTGCTTTTGATAAGGGTTCAAAACTAGACTGACTTCAATGAGAATTCTGCAATGACAATTAATATAGATTTGGATCTCCAAGACTTTTACACACAGTGAAGTTATTACATTCTTCCTGGGTTCTTCAAAGTTCCTAAAAATTGGAATCACAGAATGTAGATATTCTCAGAAGGCCTTGTTACACTCCTGATGTATTCCTCCAACCCTAGTAACTCATGTACTGTTTTTGTAATTCTGCTATAAAAACAAAAAGATTTTATATTCAGTAGTTTATCAATATTAAGTTTGCAGTAACATAACTGAGAAAGAAATTTAAAACAATTGGGCCATGGACAATATAGCTTGCAATATTTGACTTTCAATTATATTCACAGAAGTATGAAACATATCATGCTTGTGTTACTTATGTTAATTGCACTGTGAATCACCAGAAAAAAGAAAAAAAACAACCAACAAAACCAACTCATGTTACATAGATCTATAATTAATGAGTGATATATAAATGATTTTGTGTCTGTCAAACACAATCACTAAGTTCAGAAATTGGCAAGAACACAAGTCAAACGTGCTTTCAGCTATCTAGTGCTATCTAGTTACTGAGTTGCTTCTGCCCTGTACTTAAGCAATTGAAAATTATTTCCTTTTAACATTGCTAAAACAGCACTTGGCACCCTGATGTATCTCACACTGTATAGATGATATTAAGCTTTTGATCCTTTCTTTGATGATGACTAATGTGAATGTAAACATTCACCCTTTCACATTATGAGACTTTAAGATGGAGAAGAGAGAAAGGAGCTAATTCACAGCAGCAAAGCTAGTCCCAATACCTGAGTGATAAAGTATTTTGACAGAATAGTTCAAAAGTCAAATTGAAGCAATTTTTCATTGCATGTTTTATGCTTTGTATCCTATCAACAAAAAAATCTAGAAATCTTTAAGCACATATATGATAAATTGCCTTCAAGATACATAATTCATCACCGAAGCCAAATAAACTTTGAACTGTTGATACATTCCTAGATTACGTAACACAAGTGTTCCGGAAGTGTACAGAGCAGCTAACTTAAAACTAAGCAGAAAGAAAAATGTAAAGACAACGATTATGTCTGGAATTCTGACATTATAATGCCAGCACAGTATCCATCCCTTTTTATTCCAGCTTTCAGGAGGCTTTGTTTGCTATTTAGAAACCAAAACCAAGCTGAACCCTACAGCAAAAAACTCACTTCAAGCTTAACATAAAAGCAGAGAGATAACAAAGAAAGCACCAACTAAAAATCACTTTTTCTAACACTTCGAATGGAAAAGATAAGTTGAGATTCTACTACTTAAAGTGGTTATTTTGAATGCTATTCTAAATGTCTAAGGTATCCGAGAAATCCACAGGGAGCTGACAGATATGTCATGGCCCTACAGAAGACCCCACACTCTTCCAGAGTGTCAGCTAGCTAGGCAGCCAAATGCATGAAGACCTTTGGACAGTGATATCAAAAAACTGGTTAGACGATGGAACCACTCCAGTAGTGTCCTTAGGGCCCAGGGCCATAACGAAGACTGTAAACCTTGGCTATGCCAGAGGAACAGCCTATTGCAACTCCAGCAAGGGGTGCAGCAGTTACAACGCTCCTGAAGACTTATAGCTGGCTCTGAAGGAGGGACCTGGGTTCTGTCTTTGGAATAGAGGGATAATGCTAAAAGCAGTTTTGTTAATAAAAACACATCAGTAAGCCTGGTGGCATTCTTTATGTTCTCTCTCCATTTTGCGCATACAAATGTTGATCAGGGGCTGTCTGATAATTAATATCTGACATGTAATAATTAAAAAAGATAATGTGATGCTTTTGTAGGTTGACAGGTTGGCAATATTCATGGCTGTAGTGCTCCATGTATTGAAAGAGTAATACAAAGAGGAAATAGTATTGCAAGCTGCTTAACAGAAAGATATCTCAGTGCTAACACTGGCTGTAAAGATATGCCTAATCCCTCCAATGAAATTGATGATAGTTTTACTTTTTGTGGAGCAATTGTGCTGCAGGAATTGAATTTCAGCCACTGGCTTGTTTAACACAGATCACTGAACTGCAAGAAGGCCATTTGAAAACAAATGATTCTATATTCCAGGACCAGTCCCTTGAGATAACTGAGCTTTTGTGTTAGAATGAAGAGAGAAAACCAAGGAGTGGAAATAAATGTTTAAGAGGATATGAAGGACATAGCTCGCATAACCTGTAATATTGGAGAATGGTATCCCAGCTGTGATTTTAAAACCTGCATCTGTGCTGGAGAAGTAAAGAGTGACTACTTCCAATAAGCTGTGAACCTGTATGTGTAAATGTAAAATAACATCTTAATCTTTGTACCAAACTAGTTACAGTAAATGTACTCAATGAGCTACAGTCTATACAGTAGCTAGGACAGAACTGGATTTAAAAATGAGCAAGTGCACCACCCCTACCCTCCAATACCTAAATATACATTTTATATTATGCTTTTGCTTTTCAGGGATCAGTTAAGGATCATTTTATAAACTGACCCCACTCGTTGTAGACCAATTGGAGTCAACGACATTCAACTCCTGGCCCAGGATCTGGCTTGTCCCTTATGCCATAATTTTCAGGACTAGAGTAAGAGCAGCTACGTAATCTCGAAATTCACAGGCGCAGGGAATTCTCCTGTGTCTTAACGTGTGATTGTTACGGTTATTTTGAATGAATGAAGTGACAGAAGCCAAAGAAGATCCACACTCTGTAGCCTTCCCTTCGGGGCTGCCCATTTTGAGGAGTACATGGTAAGCGCGTTTTCTCCCCCCGATTCTTTCCAATGCCGTTTTTAGATCACAGCTTTGTCCTTTCAAAATTGATATGCTTATATTCAGAAGGCACTGCTATGCCATCCGTTCAAGGAAAGCTATTCTTATCCTGCTTCTCATCTAACACTTCCAAGCGGTAAGTCTGTGCGGAGCTTCCGTGTCAGCGATTAAGGGCAGATGCCACAAGCAGCCTAACGCTGAGCAAGATGAATTTCACAAGTGAAAATAGTAACCGCCTTTGACTCTGTAGAGGGCATTTGACTTGTGTTGATTCTGATCATCGATTTCCAATGGAATATAATTATTTTGATTAGCCTGCCCAAGAAACGCAGCCTAAGGCACCGCCACGGTGTCCCCCGGCGGTAGCGCAGAGCCCCGCAGCGCGCGCTGCCCCGCCCCCGGGGGCGGGGGCGGGGGGATGGGAAGGGCGGAGGGTGAACTGGAGGGTTCAGGTAAGCGCAGTGTAACCCGTGGGACAACATAAAAGCAAAAGCACAACAATAACAGTGACAATAACGGTGACAGCGAAAAGGAGGGAGCGGGGCAGAGGAATGCCACCCCAAGGGAAGGGAGCCGAGAGACCCGGGGACACGCGCCGCG
>JAVJGI010000014.1:52986090-53005731 GCA_035590275.1 Ibycter americanus | reverse complement strand
TGTCTTTGTCTTTGTCTGTGTCTTTGTCTTTGTCTTTGTCTTTGTCTTTTTCTCCACCCACCCCCACCCCCCACCCCCCGAGCTTGTTTTTGACTGCTTTAGGGATTTAGGCTGTTTACTATAATTTCAGTTACCTATATATTCCTACTTCCTCATATTTTTCTTATGGTTAATACTATGGTAAATGAGAAACACCTGTTTTCCAAACTTGTGTTGATTCTTATTAAACTTAATTGTTTTACTGTACTGTTTTTGAAAATGGATAATTATATAACAGCAGCATTATCAGGTGTTTATAAATGGCATGGAATTTTCTATTTAACAATTTTCAGTTAGGCTTGCTTCTTTATTTGATATCTGTAATAAGTATACAGTAATCTAAAGGGAGACAATATATCCTACTGGGAACACTGCAGGGTACTATTTGATGCCACCTATGAGTTATTTCTGAAAGAAAAGCATCTTCCTGGACTTTAATGGTTCTCCAGGGGTCCATCAAGTTCTGGACCCAGGTCTGTTCCTGTTCGGTGATATTTTCTGTCACTCCAGAAATCAGAGCTCACATAGCGTATTCTAGTACATGGTCACGTACTTAGTCTTCCTGTTACATTAGGTCTTCACATCCTTTCTCAGTAAATGGTTCTGTGAGCCCATCCCCTGCCAACAGCTTCCACCCTGCTGATAAAACCAACTCCAAAGTTTTATTAAGACGGAAATAACTCATGTTAAGGACAAACAAGTTTGATCATGACAGCTGACCACAGGATTTGGCTCTGCTTTTGTCTTCTAGATCAAAGAACTCTCAAATGCCAGATTTCTTTTTCCTACACATACATTTTTAGAGAATAAACTTTTTCCTTCTAGCCTTTTTCTGTACATTTGGTAGAGTGGCTTTTATAAGGCCTAACTTAAAATCTATGGTTTTTGACAGGGCTGCTAGGTCATAAAAAATGCTGCTGACGTGTTTGAATGTAAAGTTCACTCCCATTAAGCTTAGTTCATATGCACAGACTTTCCAGCCAATTTAGGGTATGAATGTTTATATTAAGTCACAGCTCTCTGAATCTCAGCCTTGAAACGGTTAACTGGCTGGTTGCTAGTGTACCTCAGCTGGTTTCTGTGCTGACAAACCATGAGTGCAGAAGCGATGATACGTCCTCAGAATATTTACGTAGTGTAAGGAATCTGGATGTTCCTCTGGCTCAGGAGTGGTAGCAAAGACAATAGCAACACAGCGACTTTCACTTAACTTCTCATTTATACTGCTCTACTGGCTAGTTGAGGTAGGTTGCTGCTCGCAGGTCCTGAGGATCCACACGTAGGGGTTTTTTTCACGTAGCATACTGAATGCTAAGGTATCATACTTTGGGCTCCTGATTTTAGGGCAACCTGTCTGCAACTTTAGACATCTGTGTCAGTTTCAACACCTTGTTCTTTAATATGTGATGCTAAGTCTTTGTCTCCAGGCATTCTAGTTCATTCTTGAACCTTTTTCAATATGAAAAGGAGTAGGGGAAAAGAAGTTCTAAGCAACAGATTGAAGGAAGACTAGGATAAAGGATGTGGCAGATGAACACAAGAGACTGGAGAGAAAGAAGAGAAAAAAAATTGGTATAGGAAAAGGTGGAATAATAAAAAAAAAGCCAAAGTTAAAACGGTCACAGCTGATCATTTCTAAAATAAAACCAAGGATGGTTAAAAAGAAATCAGAAAGATTAGGGAAAACCAAAGTAAAAAAAAATATCTTTGAGAACCAAGAAAAGAGGATTATGTGCAACAAGTAAGTGCAACTTCTAAAAAATTTTATTTAGGCAAAATAAAAATAAGCCATGCAGTTAATAATAGCTGCTAATTGCATTATTGCCTTAATCAGGTCTTTTCACATTAGTTGAAATATTGGTGTTGTATGGGATTAATTTCTCTCTTACATTCATCCAATACTGTTGTCTTAGCATATTTGTGCTTGTGTCAAATGCTGATTTCAGGGTTTCACACTCTGCATGCAATTATTTGGCAGCTCAGCCAGTTTCCTCTTTTGTTACATTCCCCCTCACCCCTTCCATCTCTTGAAACTTAGGTTTCTTCTTTTGACAGTTAATCCATCTCTGCCTCTCTGTCCTCCTCCGCGAGCGAGCTGATGCTAACATGGGATGAGACACTCTCTGGTAGGTAAGGAAAAAGGAAAGGAAGGCAGTAGAAGCAGTAGTTATTGGGAATTGTATATACTGTGGCAGAGAGCCCATAATTCCTTCCTTACCTGAACTTCACAATGAAGAATCAGCTCAAGTATCCCTGCGCTGTGCTATTGCAACTGTGAGCGCTGCTGGGTATGGTAGAGGGGCACAGAAGCAGTAAGAGTATAAACTAAAAAAGCTTGTAGCATTTTTCACTATATGTGTATGCATTTGGGAATGGCAGGAATGAGTGCTTACTCTGTTTAATAAAGGAGCTGCAACACGTTATGCATTTATTGTGCCTTATTAGTATATTACTTCCAGAGATAGCTCAGGTCTAAAATCCACTGATACCACTCCACCATGTTCCTAGAATGAGAAGCATGAAGGGGAATGGCAGAAACAGATCCAAATGCACCATCAGTTTCAAAGCTGCACAGCTTATTAGCTCTGGTTCAATGTTAGCTGTGCTTGTCCATGGTCTCCAGAGCACCAAGTTCTGAGCAAGCTTATTAGGTCAGTCACAGTACTAGGCAAGAGCTGGCTCTGTGTATTTTTCCAGTGTCCCAGGTAATGAGCCCTTCTGACTCTGTGAAGCTGAGGAGAAACAGTTGAGTTTCTCTGCAATAAGTTTATCTGAGCCCTGCAAAGCTGGGACTAAGGCAGAGCTAAGAAGCCTTGCTGTATGTATTGGGATGTCTCTATACCTGACTCTAGAGTTCTTTTGGGTCTGGGAATGTAATAAAATTGTCTTTCATATGGTGATAGATGGTTTTATTGTCTGCTTGTGGCTTCTTATATGCTCATTGTACAGCACATTTTCATACAACAGGAATAGCTGGGTGGCAGAGAACAGGGCTGCCTGCTTGGTCCCACTGTGGCTACAATCACACTAGCTGTGTTGTTTCATGGTTGATTAACACCCATGTTGCTAAGAAGTGGTTCTCCTTCTTTAGCCCCTGATCTCTTTGGGCACTGATGTTTCTGTGGCTGCAAGTAGATGAGTCAGATATGGCTGAAAAGAAATAATTTTTTTTCCTTTCCCCCCCACTTCCCCCCCACCCCCCTTTTTTTTTTTAAGGGCTGTGTTTCAGCTGGGTCTGTTCCTGGATTTCATATCTGTAAGTGCTGGTGACAGTCAGTGTAAGGGAAGTAGCTAGCAAAGTACAGAAGCACAGATTTTGCTTGGCTTGATATGAAACTGCATTTTTGGCTAACTGAACCTCCTTCTGGTTAAACTGAAAGCAGTTGTGTATGTGAGGCTTGAGGAACCTCCGGGGGTTCAGGCCAGACTGAAAGGTAATGAATAAGATATCAAGGAAGAAAACTGCAACAGAAGCAGTAGTCAGCCATCCCTTGAACAAAAAAGCCCACTTGCCTGCTTGCATTAGGAAGTAAACCTAGAGCTAAGAAATGTGTCTTGAACTAAACAAAAAAAGAGATCCAGTGACCTGGAAAAGAATATGTGGAGTTTAGGCAGCCTTAGAGAAACCATGAATACTTTTGGACTGAGGAGGGTATTGATGAGAAGAACCCATCCTGAGAAGACACAGTGGGCAGGAGGAATCGCTTTGTTGTTCAACCCATTGTTTTGTGTCATATAGAAGATGAGTTGTCTCAATTTTAATGAGTTCGTTTGTAGCCAAACCAGATACATCTGACAACTATAAATTACAGATGCATTAATCAATATATAATTTAGCTTGTGTTGAATACAAATATATGCAAACTAAAATAGCGCAGCCACCAATGCTACATGTTTTGTAACACTATGTTTTCATACTGAGACAAAATCTATAAGCATTTTATATAAGTATGTAAGCAATGTGACTACAAAAGAGGCAATGAAGTGTGTAGTTGAATGTGGGAGATATCAAAGTAACAAAAGCTGCAACACAGAAGATGTCATAAACACTGGTGACTGTAAATACTCAGTACATTGTGCTGAAAACACAAGAAGGGTGAGCAGCAAAAAAGAAAGCAAGACAAGCTGTACAACAAGCAGTTGAGATGCTCCTTTCAAGAAGGAAGGGTGAGAAATGTAAAACACTAAGGATGACCCAGGGAAGACAGAAATTAAAAAAGACAAGTGCATTTCACTTTGAAATTATCCCACTGAGCTGTTCTCAGGTCTGATCACCTTGACTCCTACTACTAAAATCCACCATGGACCATAGTTACCAATGCTAACAATACAACATCAGCTCCATGCTATTATACACTCACAGGTAATTTGGAATATGACTGTTAGAGACTAACAGTTTTGTATATGTAGAGATGATAATTAATCATGTATAAGAACAAACCAATAGCATGAAGTGTTGTTAATGCATGTATTTAGTAATGTTTTGTTTTAGAGTTTAAAACCTGCCTGATTCTTTGCCTTCTAAACACTCCCATGGGAATGATCTCCAATTCCTTAACTGATGTCTGTATATACACTCACACATTCAGCTACAGCACCCTGTTCCAACTTATATTCAACAACAGAAGAATTGTTTCACAACTATATCTAATTTTATATACATTTATTGTAAATGAAAATATGTATTATTTTACATATCTCCTAGCTCTGGAGACTGTAAATTCTTTAGCATCTCTGGGCATAATAATTTTAAATAAAAGGTATTGTCTAGACAATGGTACACTAAAATCCTATATTCCCATTTTGGGAGCTAGAATTGCGCACAGTACATGTACTAATTGAGAAACACACATTTGTTGAGACCATATACATTTTCTTCCATGGCTGTATCTAACCTCTGAATTATTACAGTTGGTCCGTTCTGGTTTAAACAGCATTTCAGCTCAGTTTGTATGTCTGAACTGCTGGAAAGGTAAAAAAAAAAGCTAAAAATTAGCAAAAATAAAAAGTAAACAGAATCGCAGAATCATAGAATGGTTGAGGTTGGAAGAGACCTTTGGAGGTCATCTGGTCCCTCCCCCTGCTCAAGCAGGGTCATCTAGAGCTGGTTGCCCAGGACCATGTCAGAGAACTTTTGAGTATGTCCAGGGATGGAGACTCCACAACCTTTCTGGGCAGCCTGTGCCAGTGCTTGGTCACCCTCACAGTGAAAAAGTGTTTCCCGATGTTCAGACAGAACATTCTGTGTTTCAGTTTGTGCCCATGGCCTCTGGTCTTGTTATTGAGCACCACTGGAAAGAGCCTGGCTCTATCTTCAGATATTTGTACACGTTGATGAGATTTTCCCTGATACTTGTCTTCTCCAGGCTGAATAGTCCCAGCTTTTTACCCTTTACTCATTGAAGAGCTTCCCCAGTCCCTTAATAATCTTTGTGGCTGTTCACTGGACTGTCTCCAGTAGCTCCATACTTCTCTTGTACTGTGGAGCCCAGAACAGGACACAGTAATTTGGCCTCACCAGCACTGAGTCAAGACAGTGCTGTAGTCTGTTTTATTTTTGTGTCTACATTGCATCACATAGTATCTGCCCAACAAGAATTTTTTATTTGTTCAGTATCTGCTGGTATTAGTATTGCCCCTCCCCATGAACTTCCTTTCTATATAATCTTACCACAGGAGCAAAATATCCAGCTTTTGGGTGGATTTTTCTCTTAGTCATTTCTTCAATGGTAGAAGTGTTAACTGGGTTACAGCAAACTGTTCCTAGCCTACTCAAAAAGGAATGTTTTCCTTTTTTTACAAATTGATTTCCAAAGTCAGCTATGATCAGAGAACATATATTAACAAGAAAGGCCAGAGGAAAACATTTCAAAAAGAGAGAGAAAAAAGGTTTCTCCCTTAAGGACTGATTGTAAATGTGAAGATTTTTGACAGTTCCAGGACAAATTTTGTGTCTTGTCTTTGATAGGCAGTGTCTCCGGTCAATCTGAGATCCAGCTGGATAGAAACCTATCTCAGTTTGTGATTAAAGTTTCCTCTCTTTTCCTAGTGGCATTAACCAGTGCAGAAAACAACTGACAATCAAACAAAGAATCAAAGCCTTATTTCAAGACTGTCTAAGTTACACTGTTAAAAAAAAAAAAAAGCTTTGGCTATTTAGCCAATAGACTAAGAAGATGGGGAAGAAAATACTTTCTCTTTTGAAAAGGAGAGATACAGAACAAATATAATAAAAGCCAACGAAAGAAAAAGATAAATCTCTTTGAATTACTCTATGGAAATAACCCAGCAGAAAGGTCTTTTCATTTGTTTTCATTTGGTTTGGTTTTTCTTCCTCTCAACTTCTTCCCCTCAAGGACTAGGTCAATTTGAAGTGAAAGTATGTATTTTTTTTATTTTAGAAATACAAATATATAATTTGAATTGTTCAGCTACTCTAACAGTACACTAGAAAACTGATGGAGCTCTTGTTGTATATCTGAGTACTTTTTGGAAACATAGTAAATTTATCTAGAAGGTTATGGTGGAAAAAAAATAAATCACTGGGCCCTGGTGAGAATACCTTGGCTAGTGGCTGCCATATGATGTCAAAAAGGGAAAAGCAAAATGTAACAGCAAATCCACTAGGCATAGTTCGTTAGACCTGAGGAACTTCTGGAGGAAGAACATTTTAAAATTCTGTTTGAAACTGCCTATATAACTTGTAAGATTTAGGCTTCAGCTTTCATACTGAATTTCTCTGGATCATGTTGGCTTCATTTTAATGGAAAATGTTATTGATTACCAAGCAGCTAATGCCAAATTCAGAAGATTTGAAACTCTGCTTGCTGTTGGTCTATTGGAGAGCTATTGGATGTTCTGTTGCTTCTGTGCATGTGTAACCATCAACTCCATTAAGCTTTCATCTGTGTTTTTGTTTTTGATTAAAATGAGCAGGTAATCCACACAATTACTCGAAAGAACTGTCAGTAAGATGGTGTTTTCATGTTTGCTCCCAAACACAAAAAATATGTTGGTATTCAGCTTGAAAACTTAATTCTAACCTCAGAGTACCATATTACAGAGAAGGCTACATCTATGCTGGTAAATGAAAGAGGGACCAATTACTGAGATCAAAGCCAAATAGGTGTGGACTGAATACTAGGTCGCTATGTAGCAGATGACTTTTATTCACACTTCATAAGAGCTAGCCTTAGGTCTTTTCTGGGTGCCAAATGGCCCAATATTTTTAATTATTAATTATTACTTATTAGTATTTTTTCAGTTACAACTATTGAAAAAAATGTGAGGACTCCACTGTAACCCACTGCAGTGTGAAACAAAGAATATATGCTGTGTATCCTGGGGGTAGGATGTTACGTAGAAGCATGTAAGAGTGTTTGAGAGCGGAAAGCCTGCTGAGCTGGTGTGAGAGGACAGTTTAAGAGCAGCCCTGGTGGAGTCTTACCCTTACTGCTTGTTGGGAACAGTTCCTGTGCTGAACAGCTCCACAAGGCATGTTCAGTTATTGTGCAGGGCAAAAGAGCTGACCTAAGACAGCCAAAGACTGACAGCTATGTGCATGACAAGGGGTCTAGTCATCAAACTTGCTCCTTGACCCATATTATTAATAGTGCAGACATCTCCATGTTTGTAAAACAGTTTGATAAGTATTATAGACTATCTACATGAGACTCACAACCATAAATAATTCTGGCTTTTCTTAATTAACTGCAAGGAACTAGAAATGCTCAAAAGCAGAATAAAAAGTGGTGAGACAGAGACCACTGTAATTCGTAGCTAACATGACTTATGCCAAATAAATAAGAAAAAGTGAAAGCAGGATTTGGAATAATCTAATCCTGATTTGCTCTATGTAATTTAAATTGAAAACCAGCATTTCTGTTTCAGAGGAAGTTATTTACATAATTCACTGCCACTAAACAGTTATGTAGTTGGAAGGGAAAAATCATGAAAATGAACTTAAAGTACCTTTTTGGTTTTTTCTTCCCAATCTCATCCAATGATTTGATCAAAATGTGCACTGCTATTGTAGTTTTTGTTTTCTTTAACATATTCAAATAAATTTGGCTAAAAATGTTATGATAGACCATGGGTTCCATTCAAAACAGAAATTAATGCCACCAAGTCAGTGAATCAGTGCTTCACTTTCTACACCTCAAAAATACAATGCAGAATCTAAATGCTTCTGCCTACATGCCTTATTCAGTGCATGAGAAGGGGTTTATGTCTCAGACTTGTCCAAATGATATGCTAGACATTAGGTGGATTAGAGGTAGCCAAGAAGAAATGCTAAGGATGCAGGTTAGTTTGAAATGCTACCTCTCCTGAAAGGTTAGGCATTTAAATTATTTGGGGCAATCTACTTTTAATCTTTTTGCTAAGATGAACACTTTGCAGAGAAAGGAACAGTTTTCTCTTTGTTTTCAAAATAGGCAGTGCATACCTCTATTCTTTTTGTTCCTTAGTATCAATGTGAGCGTGAAGTGCAAGGTCTGGTTAAATTGCTTCTTTCTCCTGTGTATTGGGAAAAGCAGAATCCAAGGTTATGCTTATAGCCTCCCTGTTTAGGCTGAGAAGATCATCAAGAACAGACTGAGGATTGTCTATACTTCTTTTGTAGATGAACATACAAAATTGATGGGACCACGAAGAGAGAACACATGAAAAAATCCTGTGCATAACGTAGTAGGTAAGGAATTCACCTGAGAAACAGGTGTGTTTATATTTGCTCCTATGAGTTTTCTTTTTTATTTTTAATTTAGTATATGTACAATAAGAAATGCAGTTTGTGTGTCTCATTGAGGTCAGAACAAAAATACTTAAAATGAAAATCCCATGTAACAGTACATTTCATAACACCATTAAATTTTTTTCTCATGTTTTGACTTCTGGAAAAATAAAGGTAACCTACTAGGTCAAGGAAAACTGTAGAAGTCATATTTGTTTTATAGTAAACAATATCCTAGCATGCAATTATTGGGTAGAGAAGTGACTTAAAAGTTCTGGCAGGCTTTGTTTTGGGATTTTATTTATTTATTTATTTATTTTTAGATGATACGCTAAAAAAAGATCTAGGGGAGAAGAGCCCAAATACATTCACTTTCAATCAAAAACTTAATTTAGACCTTGAAAAGGTTAAAGAAAGCAAGAATTGTAAACCATGTAGGACCAAGTAAGTGGACTGTGTACCAGCAGTCCCTGTTATGAAGAGTGCAAAGTATCACAAAGCAATGTGATTTTCTGTTAATAATTAATTCTGTTCAAAAACAATAGACAGATACTTACAGCTATGTGTTAGTGGCAAAAGCAGATATGCAGAAGGCAATTAAAGTGCAAAGTCATTTAAAGATGTAAATAAACACTTGCATATTTCTTGCATATCTCTCACAGAATTTTATTTTGTAAGGTTGTACTGAGAAACAACACTCAGTCCTGCCCAGGCTAGTAAGCTGTGTGCCAAATCTTGCAGAAGGTTCCTGTAACTCAGAGCTCCTTAGAAGATATTATCGTAATTTTGAAAAATAATACAACTGGAATACATCTGAGCATTGTAGATAGAAAAAAATAAGAGCAAACCTCTTTTTCAGAGTTAATAAAGAAATATACCTATGAGATACCTGTGAAGGGAAGGTTTTCTCATCTATGATTTGATTTTTCCCTGTATTAGGACAAAAAGTAACTAGTTTTTGTTTCTTAGTCTATAAACAGTTGCAAAACTACATATTTTTTTTAGGATTTATAAGTTATTCTGTTTCTTCCAAATCTTAAAATATTCCTTTGTGTACTGTTCCAGCTATTCTGGAACTGTAGAAAATGACAGAATAAAGCCAGTTCAGATATGTAAAAAAACCAAACCAAAACAAAACAAAACAAAAATTCAAGCTGCACCTGATTTCAGGAAGAAGTATGGCCCAGGCACTAGCTTGGACTAGTTACAGTTTAGATGCAAGGTAATTCTGATTTGTGTCCTGTTCATTAATGTGCATGTTTAGATAAGGAGGCCCTCATATTTGTTTAGAAAGCTTAACAATTTCTGTAGTATTTGTAAGAATTACTTTTTTTCTTTCCTTTAGTAATGAACCATAAGCTTCTGGTGACCACATTGATTGGTGCAAAAGGTGTTCCTTAAGCTGTCTTTACTTAATTCTATATGCTGAACTACATTTCTTGTTGAAACTAAACATGGCAAAGCACACTGAATTACATATAAATATAAATCCATTTTGTTTTACAAAAATATTCCTGCATTTTTCTATTTTTGAACAAAATAGAAATAATAGAACAAAGACACTGCTTATGCTCCTTTGATTTTGATCTTCTGTTTATAAAAACCCATCATGAAGTTAAAAATCTGCAAGAATGATTCATTCATGTATTAGTAACTGAAGTGAATAATTTGGAATTGCCCATATAATGAAGCCTTCTTATTATTTCGTCATTTATGAATAATGAAAGTTTGCAATAATATTAATGATGATGAAAGTAACTGTTACATCAAAGCACAAGGAAATCATTAAGACAAGAAAGGCCTTACATGCCTTATCATTTGTCACTAATAACTCACACCAGCTATTCTGTGACTTGAAGTTTGAATAGATACCTGTTATTCCTTCTGCCTAAGTACTACCATCAGTAAGGAATATAAAAAATGCCAGTATTTTAACAAGTTGAAGTGACATATGTAGGCTTAAATGTAAATAACTT
Organism: Ibycter americanus; assembly: GCA_035590275.1. NCBI lineage: Eukaryota > Metazoa > Chordata > Aves > Falconiformes > Falconidae > Ibycter > Ibycter americanus. The sequence continues at coordinate 52,994,985 of JAVJGI010000014.1, read as the reverse complement.
ACATATCAATTACATTTACTAACACTTCCACTGGTAAGACAGGAAAGAATTATAGTATTTTTTTTCCTTATGTTTTCACACTGAAGTTTTATTTTTCATTGATTTCTCAATCTGATTATAAACAAACTTGCAGTGCTTGCAACTTAATGATTTCACTTCTTTTATCAATCCATATAGCTCTACGGTGATTTCAGCTATCTATTAATGGCTGATAGTACAGAAGGCATTGACCATTCTTAATTTTCTCTTTAAGCAACAGAATATATGACCGTAATGCATACAGTCTTGCACATTACAGTAATAAAATTGAGACTTTTTTTCAGAACAGATTCTTCTATTGGAATATTATGTTGAGATGAATTGGTAAATGAACTCATATCACCTCCTGAGAACTGAAGTCTTTACCTTGAAGGCAGCCTAAAATGTTAACAGAATGTTAACAGGAAGTAATGATTGTTTCCAGAATTCCTACAACACAATAGTACAAACTACTTGGAGTTAAGCCATCTGTGGTACTATTCCTTGAAAAACTCTTTTACTGTCAAGAGACATGATATAATCAGTTTGTGATTTGAGCTGCAGTTACTACCGTATTCATTTAAAGTCAAATAAAGTACTTCCCTGTGAAAAAAATAAGGGGAAGCACTGTCTAGCTATGATACCGTTTTGATGATATAAAATTTTTGCCTTATACTAGCTTTTGAAAAAAGAAATACTTCAAACACGAGAAAAAGCTCATACCCAGCACAGTATTTAAGCACATTCTTAACTTGTAATATTTGAGTAGTCTTACTGAATTCAGCAGGATTATTCATGTTCCTGTTGCTCAAAGCTGTTTTTTTCTTCTATTAAGCATGATTACATAAAATCAGAATGCTGGTAAGATTAAAATTCAACCTTTTACTTGTGATATTACTGGAGATGGTAGCAGATGATTAGAAAAATATTGTAACCAACAGAAGATGTGCAGACTGATCCTGGCCATCACATATCTTTCCAGCTTGTGGAAGTCGGAGGTTTCTTGTTTTCCTGAGCAAGGTGTTGCATTTTGCCCACTGTTTCTAATAGCCACTTACATTTTTCTTTCATGAATTTGTCTACTTATTCCTTACCTGAACCCATATATGCTTTTAGAGTTCACAACATCCTGCAACTGTGAATTCTACATGAATTACACACTGTATACATCTTCAGTGGGAATCAGTGTTTAGCTCCTTCTGTCTGCACAGAAATCTTATCCCATGTATCTTACTGTATTGAAGGCAGAATTTGGTGGTCTTTGCTAAAATTTAGTAAGCTGGGCTTCTCACAAATAACCTATACCTGGATAAATAATGTACAGGAAGAGAAAGAAATATACATATATTCTTTCTGAATATAGGTGGGATTGTAAGCACCCTGAATTAATGATAAATTCATGTATATACAGAACAGAACAGTAATGTTCTATTTTTTCTTTAAAAGTTCTGCTTACACTTTATTATTATTATAATATTAACTTTCAAATTGTGATACACTTTCACTGATAAAATAATGTCTTGTTCAAAGGTTTCTCAATCACCTACTGATTGGGGTTCCTTAGGTGTTTTTTTTTTGAAAGTGCAAGGCAATAAAAGAACCGGAATTCAAAAGAGTACTGGACATGTTTCCTCTGAAAAGAAGAAATGCCTCTTGAATACAGATCAAATTCAGGAGTGGATGGTGTTTACTTCCACTTCAGTAAAGCATTTGACACTGTCTTCCACAGTATCCTCAAATATAAGATGACAAACTATGAATTATATCAGTACGCAGTGAGGTGGATTGAAAACTGGCTGAATGGCCAGAATGAACAGACCCACTTGATTTTGGTCAGTGGTATACAGTCCAGGTGGAGGCAAGTCACTAGTGATGTATAACCCAGGGGCTGATGCTGGGGCCAATACTGTTTAATATCTTAACAACCAGGATGCTGGGACAGAGTGCACCCTAAGCAAATTGTCACAGATGATACAAAACTGGGAGGAGTTGCTGACAGATGGTTGTGCTGCTGTTCAGAGGGACTTAGACAAGCCGGAGAAATGGGCTGAGAAGAATGTCATGAAGTTCAACAAAGGGAAATGCAAAGTTCTGTGCCTGGGGTGAATAACCCCAGGCACCAGGATGCACTGAGTGCCAAGTGTCTGGAAAGCAGCTCTGCAGAGAATTTTGGGGTTCAAGTGGACAGCAGCTAAGCAGAAGCCAGCAATATTTTCTCATAGAAAAGCAGGCCAAAAGTGTCTTGGACTGCGTTAAGAAGAGCACACCTGCAGTTCAGGGGAGGTAATCCTTTTCTACTCAGCACTGGTGAGACTGCATCTGGAATACTGTGTCCAGTTCTGGACTCCTTAGTATGAGAAAGATAAAAACTTACTGAAACAAGTCCAGCACAAAACCACAAAGATGGGTAAGGGACTGGAGCATCTTTCATATGAGGAGAACCTGGAAGCTGGGACTGTTCGTCCTGGAGAAGGGAAGGCTCAGCAGGAGATCTTATCAATGTGTATAAATACCTGACAAAAGGTAATGAAGATGAGTGTGCCAGATTTTTCTCAGCAGATGTACCTTAGCTGACTCTGCCTGAATGGAGGAGTTGGACTAGATAATTTCAAGAGGTCCTTTCCAACCTAAACAATTCCGTGATTCTTGAACCTCATGAGGTTTCTGTTGGCCCAGTCCTCTACTTTCTCAGGTCCCTCTGAACTGTCACTTTGCCATTTGTTGTGTCAGCCACTCCACCAAGTTCAATGTCATTAAAAACTTTCTGATGTTGCACTCCATATCATTGTCCAGTCCACTGATGACGATGTTGAAAAAAACGGACCGCAGTATTGACCCCTGGATACTCTGCTTGTCACTGGCTGTCATCTGGACATTACACTATTGATCACATTCTTTACACATAGGGGCCCCAAAGGTTTTCTGCATATGTAACCATCCATCAATTCATTCAGCCATTGCAGATTTCTTCAGCTTCTGTTTTAATTTGTTGTTTTCTGTACATCAGATAAGACATAGTGTATAAAGATCAAATGCCTTAAGCCATAAATACTGTTTGCTTTATGAGGCTAACAAAAAAGAGGGAAGTGAAAATATTGTCAATGCTTAATTACTGACTTCTTTAAAAAGAAAAGTCTTGTGTACTTTCTGATAAAAGAAAATACCATTGGAGTTGTTCTATATACTTGGTTATAAACATTGTAATTGACTGATGTGTGTTAACAGTTTGTATTATTTTTTTTTCAAACTGTTGTGTAATTAAGGAAAAAAAACAGTGGCATTAATTACATATTGTTTCCTTGAAAGAGATTTAAAAAATTCGTTTTAGCTACATATGTAATAGAGAAAATGATGGGGTTTAGATGGGCTACCACAGTGTGTAATTAGCGAAGTAATTTGAAATTTTGTGGCAATTACTAAAGTCTGTTACTGCGAATGATGTTAGTATTTTGGCATGGTATTAAAGGTTTAAAAGCAGTGAACAAAAAAACGAAAACAACCTTATAGGGAAAAAAGGGAAGTGAGATACAGGTAATGTGCATGGAGCTTTCAAATGTAGCACTTGGGACATTATACTCTCAAGAAGATAAGGAATGGTCATATGAGATCATTCTTTATTTAGCACCATAAAAAAGGATATACAAAGGGCCATACAAGCACAAAAGACAGATTCTAGATATGCAGTGCCCCAGGGAGAGTTACATGATGGCTGCAGAGCCATTAAAACTCTTGAAAAGAAACGTATATTAAATTTAGTGCCTTGGCTCAGCATTGGCAATGTGTAGATCTAAATATCAGTCCAAACTAAATTCAAAAAAGGAAACAGCACTCTCCAAATTACACTATCAGTTATATTTTATAATGGCATCTCAGTCATCAGAATTCCTAGGCAGCATACGATAACTAGTTCTGTTGGTCTGTAACATTGTTCTCCTCAGAACAATTTTTCAGCTTTCTCAGTATGCTACATTATGAAATAAAATTGTATCTTCCTCTTTTTGGAATCATGTTTTGTGCACAAACATAGAGTTTCTGCCTTGCCATTTCCTAAAATGTCAAGGTGATACCTCTTTTTCATAGATGATCTGAAAACGCAGGAAGTAAAAAGTTGTTTTTCCATAACATATGGAGTTGATCCCATATTAAAGAAAAGCATAACTAGGAAAAAGAAATATTGACTAGAAAACACAGGGATATATATGCATTTGTTATTTTGCTTGTAAAGATTTAGATTATATATATACATAGACATGTCTATGTCTCAGGAGTGTCTTGCATTATTTCTGTCCTGTGTGATTATTTATGTTCATATCATTAGTGCTTTTTGTCCACTTCATAAAGTCTGAAAGACAACATGTAAATTGGAAGGTGAGGCGACAATGAGAACTAAGACATGGCAGAACCTAGTGGTCACGATTCTGTTGCATTTTCAAATCAATGTAATTTATAAATGATATATGGAGCCAACATGCCTCCACAGTGAAAGGAAGATCAGAAGTAGTATCTATCAGTATTTGCCTGAGAATAATTGTCTTTCTGATCCTATCAACCATTCGACCACATTGTAAATTCAGTCAGGCAGATGTAAACCCTTCCCAATACAATAGCTTAAAGTAATCTGAACTGCTAATAGCTGTGAGATAATTTTTTGCTTTTCATCATTCTACCCATTTTGAGCAGATTTTTATAAGTGTTTAGACATATCAAGATACAGCAAGTCATCTAGTGGGATTTCTGTGGCATGACTTACATGCAAGATGTTTTCTAAATACCTAGAAAGTTTCTATCTACTTAAATATTTTAAAATCTCATCCTTTTGCAAGAATGTGGCGAAGAAGTACAAAATTAATAGCATGAAGATGGTGGATAAAAGATGTCTGTTCCAGGACAAGAACTAGAAAACTATTGAAGCATAGTGCTTGTGGAACTCTGCGAAGGGGTATTGAAGATTCATGTTTACAAGATTCAAGAAGCCTGGACAAGTATTCAAGGACTGACCAAATGTAGATTACTGTAAAGAAGCCTTAACAGGCCTAAGACAACCCTCAATCCATGGGTGGTTTTTGAGACCTGAAAAAAATCTAAGACTGGCAGAGTACTGGGAACTGCATCACGTGTTTATCTAGTTGCTATTTTTCATACGAGTCCGTGAGGCGTTACTTCTGGAGATAGATTATTGGGCTGATCTGGTACAGACATGCATATATGAATGCAATTATAGTCCTAACCAGGTGAGTTACATGAAAACAAGCAAGGCATGAGTCTTACAGAGAAAGATGCATACTCATCCATTAAAAAGTCTGGAGTTTAAGGAGGACAGACTAATTATGTCTTGCCAGCAGGCAAACAGGGACATGACCAGGTCCAGCCTTCCTGAGGAAGGCTGAAATGGTCAACAGAAAATGCCCCAGAGAAACACTGGATGGGGGAGCGTAACACTGCGGGGAGGGTGGGGGGGGTGGGGGAGTTAAAAAAAAAGGTGTAGAATCTAATAAGGTTTTTCTCTTTAACAGATTTAAGGGGATTATTAATGGGCCTTTCTGCAATAATCAGGTAATGTGGACTCAAAGACTGTTAAAATATTAATTGGGCTAGTGATAAATTCCTGGCTCATATGTGCAGTGTGTTCCTGCCTGCCTGTAATGCCGCCCTGAGCGTGGCAAGAGCCACGAACGTGCCCCAGGCCCGGTGCCACAGGACCCACGGCTGGGCTCCGCCACGGTGCTTACAGGGGCTGCAGCATCGCACCAGAGTAGCTCCCTGGCATTAATAATCATGGAAGAAATGTCTTATAAGGACAGTCTTGAAGAAAAGCCCTGGTTCTTGTCGTGTAGTAACTTACCTACTAATCCAGCAGCCAATATCTCCATGTCCATGTAGCCTTACACTTCCAAGCAGTCTATTCCTGTTGTGACTGAGTCATGACATAATTATGGGTACAATGTGAGTACTTTGGTGATGACGTAATACAGCAGATGATCTGCCTGTTTAAGTTATATGTATTTCTTTTGCAGGCCTTTGTGGCAACAAAAGACAAGTTTCTCATCAGAACACTTATATAAAGAGTCAAAGAGTTAGCACAAATGCTTTAGGAACAAAACAAGTAGTTTGCTTGTTTTACTAGTGCCCCATGAATTATTAAAGTGTTTAATTTTTGGGAATACCCGAAATTCTTCAAGTTCATGAGGGGAATGTTAATGCAGTGAGTGGCACCTTTGTCAGAATTGATCTGTGCTTTGCAAAAGGTCTCTCTCACCTATGACTTACTGTTCTTGTGTCTGTATTGAATTAACTACAACAAAACCACAGAAGACAAACATGTGGAGACTGACCATTTTAGCTAAGAGCAGAGTGGCCTATTCCTCTGGTGCCCCCATTTCCCCATACGAAGATCATATTGCTCAGAAATTTATAGCAGATGTAGCTTTAACTAGCACTGTTAAGGCCTTTATCGCTGCCACCAGGCTTTTATAATTTTTCTCCGAACTGAGATAATAGTTACTCCTTTAGCTATAAGATACTTCCTCTTCTTGTGAAGTCATGGATTCCCTTTTCCCATTTCTTATGAATTCATCTTGAGGGCCTGACAGTCTTTTTCTAATCTTTTTGCTTTCTTTTTCCCTTCATTCTCTTCCAGAGGTCTTGCTTTCTGCCTGAGGTTCTCTAAGTGCTTATGGGTTATCTGCTTCTCTACAGCAAACTCTCTTCAGTTACACTTAGAAAAAAAAAAAGCAGTTTTGGTAGACAGTCTGCTTTACCAGACAAGTTGTCAGGCAAATTATTTAATTATTTTCCTTCTTTTTTTTTTTCCTCTTTTTTTTCCCCCCCTTTTAATATTCTGAAGAGTAGTTTTGTCAACAACCATGCTTGTTATGGCATCTGAGCAAAATTTCATATACAGTTTTGTCTAGAAAAAGCAGAAAGTTTTATTTGGATATTTTAAACAAGCAATGTTTTAACTTACAGCCTCAAGAAAAGAGTGTGATTTAAAAATCCACCTAAAAATGACTGTTTTTGTCATCAGAATAATCTCGTAGTGGAATTATGTGTTTCATTTTCAGTTAACAACATCAATGAGAATTTGTAGACCATGAATTAGACATGAGAGTGAGCACTCATTTTTAAAGACTGAAGTACATATTTCTATATACTCCATGAATAAAAATAAGATATGCTCATTTATGCCCAAAATATATATATTGAATTTATGAAGCATTTGGAATTGTTTGAGTACTATTTATCATACTTGCTTATAGAAACTATAATTATTTCCACGGTATTTTATAGGCAATAACAGAACCTCTGGCGTTTTTATTAAACGAGAATCAAGCCACAAGGGGTCTCTCTTGCTTTACTTTTCAGTATTTTTGTGTACATTATTGATATCTTACAAAACATGGTTTTCCTTGGAATTATTCAGGACATTTTTTAAAAACCTATAATGCTGATTGAAGGGTAGGTTATTCTACTCTGAAGGAGAGAAATGTCATGTTATCATTTATTTCTTTTGTTCAAAATAAATCATTTTTCCTAAATTCAGCTTGCCACAAAATGATTACAAAAATGAAATCCTGTTAACCAATACATATTAAATCTGATATGTATGAAGACATTCATTTCACAAATACATTTTAACCAGATGGATGAGGTTAGTCCAATCTTTGCAAACGTTATCTTAGATGTATGGACATCCTTTGACCTGTTCTGAAGAATTCCACATTTGGAAAATGCTAACAGCTTTCACCAAAATAAATAGAGTGGGTTAAGTAACGCATTTCATGATTACTTGAGCAAGACTGACTCGTCTTTTATTTTAGAGTAATAAAACCATTGCTCTTGTATGACACACGTTTTGCCAGACGAAAAAAGCCAGCTGCTTACTGTATTTCATCTGGTTGCTTGTATACATGCTGAAGATGATGACTTCACAGGAGGATCAGCTGGGGTTTTTCTTGCATGGATCTGTTTTAAGCATGCAGTCCCTTTGTCTCTTTGACCTCCTGTGCAGAAAAGAATTGTTCTTCAATGCTGCTTTCTAGTTCATGATTCTCCTGTGCTTGTTTTTAGGGCAGAATAGATCACCTTTTTTTGGTCATACTACTTTGTACACTTATATCACCATGAAAAACCAATAGATTTCTCCCCTAAATGATTCAAATTAATTTCTTCCTCAGGAAGAAGAAAACTCATCAACAATAAATAACTTGTTTTCCCTTTTATGCTCTTGAAGCATTAGTTGACTAATATTATCCCAGATAAATTCTGACATTTTCAATGATGTTGAGGGAAAGCAAGGATGTACAGTTATAGCAAAGTGCCTCTGAAACCTATGCAATGAAAACAATTGAATTACGCAAGCAGAAAAAAGAACATAATTTTGCAAGATGCAAAAAGATGAAATAAATATCAAGAAAAATATTTGCAAGTCTCTCAGATCAAAACCAAGAGTGAATTTATCCCAGTTTTAGAGAGATGTTAGACAATTTATGAAATTGAGTTTGATGAGGAACCCATAACATGTCTCTAAAATATTAGCTCACCTTGAAAGATGAACTTCTCTGAGAGAAACCAGCTTCAAATAACTTCAGCTGTTGAGGTGCTGTTTGGTTTGAGGCATCTATTTTTGCAAAAGCTCTTAGAAGTTTTAGGTCCCTCTGGGGTCTTAAAGCTTGTGGTGAGCTGGATGAAATATTTGAAAGTGAGAAAAAATTATAGTCTAGTAACATTAGTTACCAGGCAAAGCCATGTTTCAGCGAAGGAAAACAACCTCTGAACAAAGTGTGGCTTGTTTACAAAAATAAAGGTAAGCTCTTGCATTATCCATGGGGGGGGGGGGGGGGGGGGGGGGGGGGGGGGGGGGGGGGGGGGGGGGGGGGG
>JAVJGI010000014.1:52971342-52985990 GCA_035590275.1 Ibycter americanus | reverse complement strand
AAAGTAGACATGCTATGAATACTATCTTTATGACTTTTTTTTCATGTTATCAATAATATTCTTCAAAGGAATTATTTTTGTTTTCTGCTGTATGTAGCTGAAAAGATCCATCACTGCATTTTTTCCTCGGACATTTTAATTAGATTCATAAGGCTTTTTGCTAGAAGAAGGAGTTCAGGCTCCTGCACAATGTTTTCTTTTTTTCTACATCAAATGGATTTTAAAAAGTCCATTAGCAAAAATTTAGAATTTGAAATAAAATCATGATTGAGGACCAAATGCTGAAACCCTTACTCATGTTAATTACCTCAGCATGGACACTGAGAACTTTCTTTTAAAGTTTCCAGATGATAGAAAGACAATTAGTCTATGCTAAAATGGTGTAGTTGAAACTATACTTGTGCTGTTTTTAAAGCACAGTCTATGACTTGTAACTGTATTTTCTTCGGTTCAGCAAATACTATTCATGTCCTGTCAGAGAATGACTGTCAAAAAATAAGTGGCATTTAGCTGATTGCATTCATAAACTTCAGCATGTCAAATGCCTGATGGTAAAAAAAGCAATAGCATAGCAGATTCAGTTCAAGTACCTTGTAGAATTAAGTAGGTAATGATACGAGTTTTAACTGTGCCCCATGGGACTTTCCCATCACATGTGGATATAGGTGGATTCTTCAATGATACATAAAAATATCTTGAGCTTTCTGTAGACAACTAGAAAGTATTCTGTAAATGATTTAGTAGAAATAAGATATGCATGCTGGTAAAAGAAGAATGAAATTGAAGCATTTCTGCCTTCACCTTTCCTGGCTACTTACTTATAATGTAATTTGACACAGAGATGACAGTGTAGGTAACTGTCCTGATAATTTAACAATTGCAGTAAGGATTGATTTTATGTATTCATTTACTGTGCTCTTGTCTCTACAATGTTAGGCTCAGGTGAAATATACTTACTGGATTAATCCATCTGCCAGCTGAAGAAATTGCCTAGATTAGAGGTGGTAATAAGAATCGGTTTGTTTGCATTCAGTACCATTTCTTTACCGTGTACGTACTTGGTGAGCTGCAGGAGCCCTTGCACTGCAGTCAAGCACCTGAGTGTATCTGCGTTCAGATTTTCTTCCTAGACGACCAACTCATAGTCCAAATAACTTGGCGTCTTCTGTGCACAATCAGACATGAGCTGTTCAAGCACCAATGGCTCATCAAAATGCCAGGTTCCTGGAACAAAAGCAACTTCCCACTCAAGTCTTTTTCCCTGAAGCTTACCCTCCTTCCCCCATTATACAGTTATATTTTTTTTATTATTTTGTTTCAGCCTCCTCTCTGATTACTCAGAACTAGGAGTTAATGTGGTATAGTTACTGAGAACTACCAGTCTGGCAGAGTCAGGACACTGGAGCAGCAGGGTACTTGACTGACTGATCTGTTGACTTTCTTTACTGTGAAGTTTAAATACTCATGGATTAAGAGAATACATCCAAGTATGCTTTGTAAAAAATCTACATTTAAAAAAAATTGTCAGAGTTTGTCTGTGAATGATGTGCATAGGCATGATCAGAGAAGTTTTTAAGAACTGTCAGCCAGATTTAAAGAAATGAAGGTACCTGTAAGAGCAGATGACCACTCACAGATTTTTGGTAGAGTCCTTGGGAGTTACAAGGTTTATATTGAACAGTCCTAACAGATATCTTTCTGTGACTCTAAGCATTTGTTTTCTTTGAAAACTGGCCCTGGATTCTTTGCTACCAGAGGCCATTGTTTTTCTTGTATATTAATCTATTTTAAATCACTAAAAACACACAAAAAAGCTTTTCAGGAATTTATCGTATTCGACTTTCAAAGTCTGTGATTCCAGAAAATACACTGTAGTAAAGCACGTATTGCTAGTAAAAAGCACTCATGAACTGTTTCTAATTTTGGATTCCTAAGCGAAACATCCCTTGTTTATGGTAATGCAAATTAAAATAAACCCTCAAATAGATATGCTCTTTCAGTCAATGAATGACAAAATTCAATTAATACAGCTCTGTTGAAATCCAAGGGGTTATTTTATTTATGTGACCCAAGAACCTTACCTTAACAATCATTTCAGACCATATTATCTTTTTAATTTTTCTTGTCAATTCAGAGTGATGTTCGAAGATATGTCTACACAGTGAAGTACGGTAGAAAAATTTCTGAGTCAGTGAAGAGCTGGTATGTGTTAATGGCGCTGTACAATAATGTCTGGATCAACTCCTACCTGAAATCAATATACTTATCTTTATTGTGAATATGAAGTTGTGCTGTACTCTTGTAATCTTTCCCTCTAGGTTTTACTTACAGACTTTAGCACATTGCTATTCAAATGTGGCAATACTGTTTACAGGACTAAGTTGCCATGTACATTAGGTATTTTGGAATCGTTGCAAATGTCTTTGTATCCAATCGTACAGATGCTTCTAAAGTGTGTATAGCCTGAACTGTACTGCTATTTGCTATTTTTATATACTTTCATATAATGAAGACTATCATGACTGCATAACAGCTATCTAATGAAATATTCTTGGTTGACCAATAATTTTAGAACATCAAAAAAGATCAAGATCCTATACCAGATAGTGAAATCTATGTCATATAATTCTCCATTTAACTGTGGGTTATATTGCAGCTTTGAATAACCTGGCATGCATGAAACTGGCTGAAACACATCATCCAGAAACATGAAAATAGATATTATTGGGAAGTGGTATGGGAAGAACTATGGAATGTTTCTCAAAACGTAAAGGTTAAAACTGTGAGTTATATGCAACAGGTTGACAGTGTCATTAGAATTCTTTAGTGATGTCTTAGAGAAGTTTTGGCAGTGTATCAGAGAGTGAAGAAATAGTGATTGAATATGCAGATTTTGGGAAACCCTGTCTAAAGCCTAAGCTGCTATACTGCAAACAAACTTCCATGTGCCTGCCAGTATTTAAAAACAGAAATATTTTGGAGAGCTGATCTGCAGTCATTGATGACATAGTTGAAAATAATTACAGGGTGTTGCAAAATTGCAGAGTAAATTTGTGCAGTTTGTGGATTTCAGATTCCATAGTTGCAGTGGTTATCAAATGGAGTGTTAGAGCAAAGTAAAGTTGACAGACCCTACATTATATGAACTTCAAAATAGTGTAGACTTCTCATCTGATTTTCTGGGCTCCATACTCTGAAATATTCAGGGCTGGAAGGGAATTCAAACTTCTTTGAAAAACAAGATAGATCAAATTGTAAGAATTTTCAGGTTGTGCTTGATATAGTATGCAGAAGGATAAAAACATAGTTTGTAATTCTGAGGGGAGATATAAGAAGAAAATATAACTTTGATCATGATTATAGTGTTTGTATCTCCATATGAAATTTAGGGAATAGTTCTATCTGTTTTTTATAATGGAACTGGATCGATACTTTAATGCAGATCCATGGAATACCATAGTATGTACATGTACTCCTCCATTTTATGACTAGACAACCATATTTATGTATCAGACTGAAAGGACATTGCAGTTTAATACTATTTGAAATGTTCTTCATAAGCTGTAGCCAGAATACATGGTCCTAACAGGCATCATCATTTAGCACTATTAGAGTTAACTCTTTTAGTGGGTGTATGAGTAAGTTATTAAGGTTGGAATAATGTTATTCCTGGAAAGTTTTTTGGTTACCTAAAAGCTTCCAAATGAAAAACTGATTTAAGAGAATAGAAGAAAGAAATTTTACTGTCTGGTTCAAGTCAATTTTTGAAATATTTTTCTTGGTAACTGAATACTCATGTTGGCCTGAGTTCCATGGAGAAGTGGCTTGCCTACTCTATGTGGTATTTGGTTGTCCCATTTCAGGAGTAAACATGTAAATATATAAAGGTAACCTTAGTTTGAAACAGAACTTTTGGCATCGAGTGTCTCATCCTTCATAGTAGTAAAAAAAGTTCATAGTAAAGACTTACTTTTGATTTGATATAGTATTTACATGCAAATGTATACTGAAATAACTGAAGACATGAATTGCAGTCAATGTTATTTTAAATGCAATTAACATCACCAGTAATTACATTTATAAATTAACTGCATTCTTTTGTTTTCTCTAACCAAAGGACAAAAACTTTCACTTTTCATGGCATATAAAAATAATATTTATCAAGCAAAAAGTTATATTTCCATTCCTTTTATCCCTCTTTTATTTCCCTTTCCTTTATAAATGATCTGGACACACGAATCAAATGTACATTAAGTGAGTAAGGTTGCCAATAATACTAAATTAGGAGGAGCTGTGGACTCCCTTGAGTGTAGAGAGGCCTTACAGAGAGATGTGGATAGACTAGAGAGCTGGGCTGTCACCAACCGTATGAAATTTAACAAGAGCAAGTGCCAGATTCTGCACCTGGGACAGGGTAATCTTGGTTATACATGAAAAGTGGGGGTTGAGAGGTTGGAGAGCAGCCCCATGGAAAGAGAAGTGGGTGTTTGGGTTGATGGCAAGTTGGATATGAGTCAACAGTGTGCACTGGCAGCCAAAAAAGCCAACCATGTCCTGGGGTGCATCAAGCACAGCACAGCTAGCTGGTGGAGGGAGGTGATTGTCCCACTCTCCACTGCACTGGTGTGGCCACACCTGCAGTACTGTGTGCAGTCTTGGGCACCTCAGTATAAGAAGGACATCAAACTATTAGAGTGCATCCAGAGGAGGACAAACAAGACAGTGAAAGGTCGAGGGCAAGACTTACCAGAAGTGGCTGAGGTCACTTGGTCTGTTCAACTTGGAGAAGAGAAAGCTGAGAGGTGCCCTCATCGAAGTCTGTAACTTCCTCAAGAGGGGCCGTGGAGGGGGAGGTGCTGATCTCCTTTCTCTGGTCACCAGCGGATAGGGCATGAGGAAATGGAACGAATCTGTGACAGAGGAAGTTCAGACTGGACATTCGGAAAAGGTTGTTCACTGAGAGGGTGGTTGGTCACTGGAACAGGCTCCTCAGGGAAGTGGTCATGGCACCAAGCCTGTCAGAGTTCAAGGAGTATCTGGATGACACTCCTAGTCATATGGTTTAGTTTTAGGTAGGCCTGTGAGGAGCAGGGAGTTGGACTTGATGATTCTTATGGATCCCTTCCAACCTGAGAGATTCTATGATTCTATGATTCCTCCCAGGTCCAGCTTGCTTTTCTTGTTAAAGACTATGTTATTTGAGAAATTCAGTGCTGTGTTCAGCAGGAAAGGTGACTACATTAAGCTTAGTAACAGGTTTTTAACTGCTGGCTGCTTCCCCCTGCCTTTCATTCCTGTTAATGGCTTTACAATACCCAGGTATTTGATTTAGGTAAATTACTGCAACATTAACTAGAAGTCAGAGAATTTGATGTTTAAGCTAGACAATTCATCTTCCTTCTGCTTTCCATTCAATTCTGTATAATATAATATTTTCTCACTGAGATGGACAGGTCAGAATGTTTTGAGTCCAAAAGAATATTTTGGCCAGTGATATTAGACAAACTATATGGAATTCTGAAGAGCGGGGTTTGTTCTTAGCCAGCTCATACCAGGAATGTTTTACATACATCCTGTAAAATTTATGTTATTCAGTGATTTATTTTCAGCTTTTTGTTACCAAAATGTTTTATTATTTGAATAGATCTTAAGCATTGATCTTTCCAAAAATGCAAAACAATATGTTGTTTATATGTGCAGTGACTCAACAGAAGTCAGCAATTGATGATTCATTACCATATGCTACAGTTTGTATAGTTGCTGCAGAGCATTAGAAAAGAATTTTGAGTTGATCCTAAAAGACAGCTTACGAGTTCATGTGTATTCTGAAGGTGAACAACAGGCAGGATTCATCTCACTTGGCTTTAAACATCTACAGTTGGGATGACTGCCCTAAGCTCTGTTCTGTTCAACTGAGAGAAATATGTGCACCTGTTACATAGTTCATTTCACCAAATGTAGTCATCCTGCTTAGAATGAGATGAGTTCTACTGCAAAAGTTGTAATTGTTCCCCATTTTCTGCAAGGAGAGTCTGGACAGACAATCTGAGATACACATCTACACCAAAATGCAAACAGAAACCTGCCTTCCCCTCCCACTGCAAAGCTGATGACTTTGTTCTTTCAGCTCACAAACACTGAGACTCACTGTCTCTCCTCCAGTTCAGGCTTCCATCATCCCCCAGTCCTTCCCTAACTTCCCTCAGATGCTTCAAAAACATAACTCGAAAATTTACTCATACATGGACATGCTAACATTTCGGTGATGAACATGCCTTCTAGATGAGTTTTTAGTCTTTGGCCTGTGTCTGGTGGGGATATTCCTGCGCTTGTTGGTGATACAACTCTGCTAGAGTTCAGCAGCTTTTGAAGTGTATGTCTAGGCTGTAAGGATGGACTGTGGTTGGTCTGTCCAACAGTGTGTGAGGTACTAGCATTTCAGCCCACTGAAACTCTGTTTCTATTCATGTGCTGATGTGGTGGAAGTTGCTTGCACACAGGCTTTTATTTTTCTTATTAGGGATGGAGTTAATTTTTCCCATAGCAGCCTTCATAGTACTGTGCTTTGTATTTGTAGCTACATCTGTGTTGATAACACATCAATCTTTTGGCTACTGTTGAGCAGTGCTCACCCAGCATCAAGGCTGTCTCTACAAACCTGCCCTCCAAAGGCCAGTAGGCTAGGGCAGAGCAAGAGATTGGGAGGGGACATGGCCAGAACAGCTGACCCAAGCTGACCAAATGGATACTTCATGCTATATGACATCATGCTCACTAATAAAAGCTAAGAGAAGGGAGGAAGGGAGGGGGCATTTGTTATTAAGGTGTTTGTTTTCTGGGGCAACCACTATGCATACTGAGGCCCTGCTTCCCAGTAAGTGGCTGGACATCATGTGCTGATGGGAAGTAGGGAACAAATCTTTTTGTTTTCTTTTGCTTCTGCACATGGCCTTTGCTTTTCTTTATTAAACTGCCTTTATCTCAGTCCATGAGGCTTTTTCCATCTTCTTTTATCGCTTGTGTCCTACTGAGTAGGGGGAGTAATAGAGCAGGTTGGTGGGCACCTGGTATCCAGCCAAGGCCAACTCACCACAAGAACCCACATACTGTCACTCAATTTTCAAACAGAAGAAGAGGATGATTTTACAAGGAAAATAATGATTAGCTGTAAATTGTTTATGCAGCTTTAATTATCAGATGAAACTGGAATAAATCATTTACTAAAGCTCTCATAGATTTTAGGCTGCCTTGAAGCTGTGGACACTTAGAATTTTCCTCCTTTTAAATGTCTATGTTTAATTAATAAGCATATCTCAAATGGTTGACTTCCTTTTATTTGACACTGTGCCCAAAGTTTATTACTTTCTAGTGCAAAAGTGAAAGATTATCATTCATAAGTCAAAATAAACTGAAATTGATGACCCTGAGACATATAATATAACCGGAAGCAGGACAGAAAACCTAATTCTGGAAGTTGCTTCATAAATAATTCATGATTTTTCTAGAAATAGTCCATGAGCTTTTTATGACATTTTGTAAGCCCTAAAGTTTTTATTACCATGAGTTCTATACTGCTGCAGTTGTAAGCTAGTTTTTCAAATATATAAAACATACAGTTGAAAGGGCAGTAAAACCAGGCATCTTTGCCCCACAGTGCACATTATCTTAAGTTGGGTTGTATTCTCAGGCATTTCTAATTAGCTGATGCACTCAACATGGAACTCAGTAGCTGATCTTTTTGTTAACTAACTAGAAAAAAGCCGAACAATAAAAAAACAGATAAAAAGATGGGGCTGCATGTGAGGAAAGGCTTAGAAATGCTAGAATTGCACTAAGAATTCACAAGAAGTAATAGATGCAATTAGTTTGCAGGTTCTTTCTCCTTATGTAACATATCTAAGGCCAGAACATAACTTTGGAGACTTACTTTCCACTGTCTGTTTTACCATTTTGCATTGATTGCAATATTTCAAAGCTTAATTTCTATTTCATAGCTATGATTGAGCAGATAAATAGTTTTGTGCAATGGCTGGTTAAGCATAAACCATTTCTGACACATACACTGATCATGTTAATTTAAAATGAAATTCTTGCAAAAAGCTTCCCATAAGAATTCCTTGTCTCTAAACGTTTTTACTAGTGAAATTTTGTCATTAGGGTATTTTCAGAAGTCAAGCCTATAGAAGGGGAAGAGAAAAATCAATGTGTTTTTTTGTTTTTTTTTTTCTTTTTAAAGGAAGTTTTCCTTCCCCTTTTATTTGTCCAGTTCTAATTTACAGCAAGAAGATAGTTTGAAGAATCTAATAGAATTATTAGTGCTTTTTGAAAGTAAAGGTAATAATATAGAATAGCATACTCATTTGAGACATGCAAAACTGGGAATTCTACTTAATCAGGGTATCAAATTTAAGCTCACAAATACTGGGACGTGTGTGGCAAGTCACATTAGGAATCATGAACAATACTTCAATGTCTTTCCAAACGTGCTTAACTTGGGAATCCATGTTTTGCATGTTGTTCAAACTTACTGAAGATCTCACATGGTTTCAGATGGAAAGTCATAAAAGCTCTCTTTTTTTTCATAGTCTTGGCAGAGAGTAAGCCAAACTTCCCACACTAAGAGATTAATATAAAACTGTATAGTAAAAATAAATAAATAAATTAGTCTTATGGAAAGATAGCGTTCCATTCCATATTTTTCTTAGATGTGGTTGTAACCTAGATCTTAGTCAGTCTCCACTGATTTATGTAGTAGCAGCCTTGCTTTTACAGTCTCCCTTCTCCTTCTATTTCAATATAAAATTCTTATCTTCCCTTTACACAATATCTTCTGCTTTGACAATTCTTCACTTCAGAGCATTCAGACAATTTTTTCTGTTTGAGTTACACATAGAGACAACTCAGACATGCAGATAGTCTACCGTTATCAGGGTAATGCCTACCATCTTTAATAGCCAGTGAGACTTTTCAGGCACTAGGAGAATTTTGTGAATCATGTCTTAGACCTCAGTTCAATCACATCTTTTAAGCATATTCTTAAATTTGTCTTTATTAAGCAAAATGCAATAACCAATTCTAAGTGCTGGCGATTTCGCATGGGATTAAGCACGTGCCTAACACAAAAGGAGAAACAAATACCTCAACTTCTGAACTGGGATATTAACAAGGATGATAGTTCAACTTTGTATGTAGGTGAATGGTAGGTGACTATTATGAATGTGATTTTTGTTCATCACTGTTATTCTTCTTACAATGCCATTTTTGCACTAAACTGCTAGCTACTACTTCTGGCTGCTAATGCCCATTTTTTTCACATACACCAGACAGCTAGGTCCAGTAATGTTATGTGACTTGCAGGCCCTCCAACTGCTTGTTATGTTATAGCAAATAAAGAACAGAAATCAGTGCATTCTCCATGTTCCATTCTCCACCAATAACTATGGCTGCAGACAAATAAATCTATCTTTAGGGATAGTATTCTTTTAAGAAAACCCATAACTTTTCACATGATCGTATGCTGCCTGTTTTAGAAATATGGTAGTTTCTTCTTTTTGGAAGAAAAAATGAAGTTCTGTGCAAAATTACTCAGAGAAAAAAATATCTTAACATGCTTTCTAGGCACATAACACAATCTCTGTTTTGTTTTGTGTGGAACAAGAGCTATCAATGTAAGCCAGATGGAAAAAGATAGAGTGAGAGCTGAAAGATGGGAGGTGACAAGAATGGCAGCCAGTATGTAAGTCATCCAGGCTGACAGACTAGATTTTCAAAAAGATATAGAAAACAAAGAGTAAAAATGGTAGCGAAATCTGTAAATGAGAAAGAAAGATAAAAATCTAAATAATATCAAAGCAATGTGAACCTTCAAATATAGAAGTATGTAGAGCATGTAGTGTTGCAGACAGAGATAATGGGGAGTGAATATAGAGGGAAGATGGAAAACTTGTCATGGAATGAGTAGAATAAATCAGAACTGAAATACCTGTGTACTTATCATTCCCTCCACCTGGCAGTTCAAACTAAACATAGGCAAAGCACAATCAAATCCTCACTCACAGTAAACACTACTATCAAGGTGTGACTCAGAGCTACATGGTCTAATTCCATACTCTCAGATGTGAAGAGCTGTCAGGAAATTACTTTGTATGTTGTCTGCTTTGCCCTTTTGTTAATTCTTCAGGATAAACCTCTATGCTTTCTCATCACATTCAGTATGAGAGCAGCTGACTGAAAAACCAGGCACCTCTCTGCTTTCCTGCAAGCATGGAGCCATTAAACTCTCCTTTACAATTCCTATATACACACACAAAGCTTGAGGATTTTGCAGATGCAAAAAACCCAAGGGCTTCTCATGTTTGTTATTATTACCAAAGTGATTTCTTGTCCTTCTGTTTGCTGTATTCACTATTACTTTCTGTGCTTTGAGCAAAACTCTTTAGTATTAGAGTTTTCTGGTCATGGATCCATTTGGAAAATGCAAGGAAACTCCTTATCAATTTCCTTTTAATATGCTAGACAGAATGATGTACATTTATCAATGAAAACCTTTCCTCCCATTCTTCCTCCACCTTCTCCTGTCACTTAACATCTTTTTGAAAATGGCAACTCCAGAACATTTTTTTTCTGTACTGTCTCATCAGTGATGTATATAATGATAAAATTGGTACTCTTTCTCACCACTTTAAAATAAGCATGGCATTTGGTAATATGGCTATGGCATTTCCCTAGAAATTCATGTTCAATTGCATGGCAAATCAGACATTTCCAGAGTACATACTCCCTTAGCTTGCATTAGTTGTTCCTAAACATATTGCTTTGTACCTGATCTTCTAGAATTAAGTCTGTCTGAACAGCTAAATTTGTTCAAATTCATTCAGTCTGCGTTTTCTGTTCTCTTTGCTCTCTGCGTTTCTATCAGTCTTTCGGCACCAGGAAATTCTTTGTTACTGTATTTTCTTCCTGGACAACACTGAAAACGTATTTACTGCTCTGGAACCCAGGGAAACCACCCATTGATCATTATTTCTCACTGGTGACTGGGACATAGCAGTCAGTTCTCACATCAGTTGGACATAATAAATATTGCATTCTTATTCTGAGATTTTAAATAAGTGTAAATCTCTTCTAATAAGTTTTATTAATGCCTTAAAAAGCCCAAGTGTATCTATGTTTAAGTGAGCTGCCTTTGATGCTTCTGAAGAAGGCATTGTCAAGGGAAGCCCTCCAGAAATATATATTAAACATGATTAGAGATGAGAGAAATCATTGGAAAGGAGACAGTGAGACAGAATAATAACTGGCAGTAGAGATAGGCTGGATCTGAAACAAACTATGGGTGAAAGCTAAGCTGATATCTTTTATGGTCAGCTAGAGAGGAAAGGGTAAAAAATTGTCCAGGGAGAAGACATGGGCACAGTGTCAAGTAAATAAATGATGGTGTGTATCATGGTGTATATCGGGTAACTTACAGACCAGCCTGAAAAGAAGATGAAAGGTCTTTTGGAACATATTACTGTTACCCTCTGGAAAAAGTGCCCAAGTTCTCCTCTGTTGAAACTAGGGTCCAGAAGGAGCCTGCAAGGACCTGTGTCTTTTCCTGTTGTGGAGTAAGTATCTGTATGGGACAAACACTGAACGACTATAAAGCACCCCTATTTCTGGTGGTACAGATGTTTATTTCTACAAGCTAAGACAAGAGCAGACAAATGCACATGGGAAAGAAAAACAGGATACTAGAAAGAAAAGAAATATTTTTTATCCAAATGCTTTTAATAAAGTAAGAGACTCTAAACATTAATATTTTAATTGTCACTGATTTTAAATAGAATGTATTACAAAATTTTCCAGGAGGCTTCAGCTTTGATTCTAGAAATAGCTGGAAAGGCCTTAACTGAAATGTATCCCAGAGAAGGCTGAAGAGATAAAAGGAGAACAGAAGCCAGCTTAGATCAGTAGGAACATAAAAAGTAATATCAAGCTGCAGACTCTTAAAAAATTAAATAATATGCTAGTAGGGAAGATTAATACAGAAATAGAAATAAATAGAATCTAGTTCCAAATCACAAAGAAGAATGAATGTCTCTTTGCAAAACATTGCATGTCACGCAGTTATGGGTTTTTCAAATATATACACAGTAAACAGTGTATGTGATATTTTCCCTATTCTAAATGTCAAGAAAATGGTTAGAGAGAGAGAAGACAAAGAACTGGCAGATCTGTCGACTAGCTATATACATTTTAAAGAATAAGAAAGTAGCAAATCTCTCTGCTAAGAAGCATGTTCTTCTCTCATGCTGTGGACCTCCTATTAAGATGATCTTTCTTGTAGCTGCCAAAGAAAATGTGTAAATGCTGCTTTGTGTGCACATTGGCATTCAGGTCCTGGAACAACTAAAGATCATGAATGTGCAAAAGATGACATGGAATTAATTGTCTTCTGCCCTTTCTCTAGTCTCAGCTGGTAGTTCTTGGAGGAATATTGTAAGATCTCCCCTGATTCACCGCTTAGAAATGGAGTTCGGTATTTAAATGTGAAAGAGAACATGCTCATAAAAATTTGTTGATGGTAATTTAAGGAACATTGCAAATGTCAGTGAAACAGCAATACAATTAGAAGAAATACAGAAGATTAGAAATGAAAGCAACATAAGATCTGTCCAGAAAACAAGACATTAGGACATAGTCATCTGTTCTAAATCACTGGTACTCAGTATGAAAATAAGAATGAAAAATTTGGAATGAAGAATCATGAAAAAATCTTCAATGTCTTTACAAGTAATGTGCATATTTGTATTAGGAAAAGGACAGTGTGCTTTTGGTCTTCTATAAGGGTATAGAATCACAGAATCACAGAATGGTTGAGGTTGGAAGGGATCTTTTGACGTCATCTAGTTCAACCCCTTCTCAAGCAATCTCAGCTCTTTCAGCCTGCCTTCATACGAGAGATGCTCCAGTCCCTTAGTCATCCTGGTGGCTTTTTTCTGGGCTATTTCTAACATAGAACTAAAATTATCTCCTCCAGCTGAAATATTCTTTTTAGTCATTAGGACCACTTTCCAGAATGATACTGACAATTTAGACAGAGATCAGAGTACAAGAAAGCAATCACTATCAGAAGAGTATAAACAATGACTTCTGAGAGTTAACTTTAAGAAAAGAGTAAGATTTCATAGCTACTACAAATATTCAGGAGACTAAACTTCACAAAGAAAGTGGAATGATCTAGGATGATAAATGAAGGTTAATTAGGAATAATGGACTGAAACAAAGGGCAGCAAAAATTAGAGTGAGGGGCATAAAATTTCCTGACGAGAGAAATCTTAACCTCTGGGCTAACTTTCTAAGGCAGTTGCAGAAGCTGATTTGCTCAGGGCTATTATTGCTGCTCTGAACAAAATGCTATCAGATCTTGCAGGGATCAGTGGTACATTAGCAGTGCAATGCATTAGGTGATTTAGTGGATTTTTTATATTTCTCTCTGATGATTGTGATTTTCATACCTTACTCTCTGCTTACAGTAACATGTTTTCAAAAATAGAATACTCTTCAGTATTAGATATGATTCATCATGGGTACAGGATAGAAGCAATTAATGCAATAAATATCCAGATGTATGCATTCAGTTATAATTTAAATAATAAACAGCATTACAAAGAATTTGCTTTGATAAAAGTACTAGAGCGGACAGTGCATTGTCATAGAAAGATCAGGAAATAATTGCTGTAACATCTCAGAACTGGTAAGGCAGTATAGTGTTAAATGGAAAGCATATTATTTCATCATTAGTATAATCCACTGTACCTAGTTTCCTACAGATTCCTGTTCTTTGTTCTCTAGAAACAAATATATTAGTATCTTCAGGCTCCTTCATTTGCAAGTGTCCTTCTTCAATGTCTGTAATTATTCAATTGTCTTTTTAAACCTTGTCTCCTTCCTGCCTACTCTTTCAGTCTATCTTTATAACATCTGGCCCAGTTGACCCATGATCACATTCCTTGGGTTCCTAGCTTGTCTTCTAATCCTTCCCCTGCATACTAATGATAAGCCCCGTTCCATGTCCACTGTTTCACCTCTCAGTATGTCACGTACCCTGACTAGAGATCTGTTCTTTTGAATGGACAAAAAGCTGTAGAGAGTGTGGATGTTTTGCAGCTTTGCAAATGTTACTTGGGCAGCTGGAACAAAGGTTCCAGCTTTACTGGAACCAGTAAATTTCCAGAAATTTACTTGGTCACTTGCATGCTATCGAATGCAACAGCTAATGATTGAACTTTACATTTCTTTCTTTCAATGGGCTAATGAGTAATGACTTTGCACATCAGACTTTTACTGCTACTGTAAATCTTTCTATTGGTATTTGCTAGAGACATGGATCATGAAAAACATATTTGATGCAAAAGTAGATACTGCAAATATACATTTCTGTAGGAATTCCAGTGTAATGCAGCATCAGATGTTCCATTAGATTGAAATATTGTTTGAATCTTTTGTTGCCTTGCATTGCCTAAAGACAGATGAAACATGTCCTCTGTTTGCTTAAGAGTACTTAATTCCATGAATGAAAAAGTAAACTTCTAAGGCTGTGAAATAATTATTTTAGTTTTGTTATACCGAGTGCCTTTTAACAAAAAGTTTGTGGTGACGCTTCA
>JAVJGI010000014.1:52934065-52953076 GCA_035590275.1 Ibycter americanus | reverse complement strand
CTTCACAAGGACAGAAATCGTATTTTCCATCAGATTAGTACAAATAAAACTTCTAAACTGTTTAGGATTCTACCCCTTTACTATAACAATATTCTAAATGTTTTGCAAAAGCATTACACAAAATTGGAAAGGACTAAGAAAATGAATAGCCTATGTGTGAGATGTTACTGTGCCATAGAGGGGATGCTATGGCGTGCTCGGTTTCTTCTAACACACACGGATTGTTCTAAGTATCCTTTCAAACAAGCCTGCCCTTTCAGATTTCTGCCCCTAAAAGAATGCTTGTAGATCCCATAAGCACTTACTCTTCAGGTTTCTTCCGTGGCAGGTTTTTTGTAAAAAGCATCTGAGGCTTTGACGGCAATTAATTCAGAGCCTTCTGAGTCTGCACTCCTGACACCTTTTGCTGCCAGGACTTAAGTGGTGATTGCTAGAAACCATCTTGTGGAATCACCTCGTTTGTGCCACATCTATCTCAGACAGAATTTTATTTGGAGACATCCATTCAAACACTTTGGAAGAAAATACCAGGCTAACAGCAGTAGTAGTTTACCATACTATATTTTTCCCACACGGGTGCATAAGGATTTATGCAAATGAGAATAGACACATAATGCTACAGTAATCTTAGACACAGTGTGACAAAATTGTTTGACACAAGAAACAGAATGGATGTATGAAATACCTCCATGCAACTCCTTCAGGACTGAAGAATTCCCTATGTAATTTCAATTTTTTTTTTCTAAATTCAAAAAATGAAATGGAAATGAATGACACTGTTCAACAGAACTTTTCTGAGACCTTTAATTTTGCGTAATCTTGACATTTTGACTTCTCATTTAAATTCTGAAGGAAAAGTAATGTCAAAATATTAATCCTGAAATATGGGGAAAAAAATAAATCACTGACTCTCCAAACCTTTGAAACAACATAATTTAGTGTAGATGAATAATAATTAAACTTGGATGGACAGCTATGTAAAACAGAGCCAGTCACCGTTCTCTAACTCTGAGGCCAAGTCTGAATGTCTTCGTGGTACTCCCCTAGGGGTTTCTTCCAGGGCATATGTGATGACCGTAAGGCATAAGCGCAATTATGTGTGCTTGTTAGTTGGGAACGTCTGCAGTAAGGGGAAGCTGTGCCTTAGCCCAATGCCTGCTGGAATAGTGTTAGAGAACTGCAGAGGATGGAGGGAGTATAAATTGATACGGTCTTGTCCATACTGCCTTTTGAGAAAAGTAGTTGTAAAAGTCCAAAATGAGCCAGGAACTGTGCTATTCATACAGAATAGGCCTATACTAGTAAATAAAACAGACCAGAGGCAGTCCTCTGACCTTAAAAATAAGTTGCAGTGCACAGCTTGTGTCTATGTTGATGTAACATAGTGGTCATAACCAAGCTATCTATTGAGAATAACCTGTTACATGTGGATTTTGTCTTGCCAGGGCGCTGGTGAAAGAATGCCAGTTAGGACAGGCTAAAACTGGATGAAAAGCAATGCTAAGAATTTAACAGTATGGAAATTACATACCACTGCTAAAAGCAGTGGTCTGTATCTGTCTAGTTTGCAAATATATCCATAGAAACCAGGGGTTGGTTCTGTCCAGCTTTAACGGTTGGATGATTGACTTGTTCTGAGTTGAGCTGCAGCTTATATGAGCATTCGCATTTACATAATAGTGAGCTAGACCCTCACCATTTCAGTCACATACTTTGAGGTCATCTACAGTGAGGCCAGACTGATCCCTGTCAGTTTGGGCTTTAGACAGGCTGGCGTACACAGGGAGATCAGGTGGACCGACTTTAGTTAAGTGTACACAGTTAGGTAGAAGGAATCTACGCTTCTGTGAATTTTCTTGGTCTGTTTTAGGGCAAAATCAAATATGTGAGTTTTCAGAGGCAATTTAAATTGTCCATTTTTGACTTGGCTCCTACTCAGTCACTGTTGCTTGAAGTCATCTAACCAAATGTGGATAGCACAATCTGAGCTGGGCATTTTAAACCTTTTGTAAATGATAGAGATGAATAGGTGCTATGGGCTCACTTCAACTGTCTAAACATAGACATCTTGAGCCTTTTTAGAGCTTTAGGATGTCTATCTGCATAGCGCTGGCATATGTCAAAAAAAGTCCTTTACAAGCTGCAACCTTTAGAATTAGCAGATGGTGATGAGAGCGAACATCTTAGTATATCTCAAGTGGCATTAGATACCTAAGGTTAGGCAACTGGATGTGACCCTCCTGCACAAAATTAATGTGATCTATTTAGAACAGAACGTTAAGTTAGCCATTGGATACAAATCTGTATTAGAATGATAGGTGTTTGCAATGACCTGTTTAGCTGTACCTGTTTGGTCAGATGAATCCCAGGTATCAAATGATGCAATAAATGCTGTGTGGCCATTAGGGAATGCCCACCCTAACTTTCTAAATTGTCTTTGTAGGCTGTCTTTGAGTAAAAGTGACCAGATTTTCATAGATATCTGTGGTAATTTTTTTCAATTATTATTATTTTATAAAGCGGCTACTGGGAATTATTCCATTATTTCTGAATCTCTGGCAAAATCTAATTGTTTTATTGACTTCATTGTATCTAGATTTTTTAAGTCTCACAATTGCTGAAAGGATTTATTAGTGAAACAGATACTTCTTATGAATACTGTTCCTCTATTTGCTTGAATAAAGGTGCCAGGCCAGGGACATCTTGCCATCCTACAGTTTTTACGCTGTTGTGATACCTTATGATGTACTGTTATGAGCTATACTGCAGCATATTCTCATTAGACAATTAGACAATGAAAAATAATCAAACCACAATTTTCTTTACAGACAATATTCTTGATACTGTGCCCATTCTCCTTATTTTATTCAGAGTACTTTCGGATTCAGAGTGCTATGAAATGTATCTAAATTTTTTTCCAATGAAATTGTCCAACAGAAGATTGCAAGATTGCGAGTAATCGGCTGTCAGTTTTTTCATTATCACATGCATATGCTTTACCTTCTCTGTAGTTATTTAACTTGGGGGTCATTTTATTTGAATCTGAGTGAGAGTAAAAGGGCTAACTCCTCCTGCCAAGAAACAAATTAGTTTTTTTACATTGTTTAATAACTGCATCCAGTTCCAAATGCCACCAAAAAGCTATTAAACAGCAAGCCCCTTGAACAAAAACTCAATGGTGCATAACAGACTTGATTAGATGTACTCTTTTCTGAAAGGGTCATTATTCTTAGTAGGCATATTTTATTACTGTTAATCTGAGTCTAAGTCGATGCATCCATATCCTAATAACTCCATCTGAATTGTCTAATGTGATCTAGCTAATCTTAGGCTAAGCCTTCCAACATGTGGGTGGTCTTGAGAGATTTTTGAGGCTGAAGAACCACACTCAGTGTTCTCTGTTGCTGTTTCTAAAAACTAAAATCAATTGCACCTAGGAAGGAAAAGGTTTTGCTATTTTAATGCCTACTTTATTTCTTTATTCAGTTGAAACAAAGCAGTACTCAGCAGTTTCCAAGCAAACACATAATTTTCAATTACTGCCTAGTATTGGTTTCTGTGCCTGGATTACTGAATGCCTTTTTCTTTAGTCACTTTGCCATTTGCAAAGAGTAACATAGGTGTGTTACTATGAGGACCTAATCTGATGTGTGTTGTTTGCCTACATATATCAATAAACAATATCAATAAAATATGCTTTCTAAAACAATGTCAGATTGGATGATCTCTGTCCCTGCTGACAGTAATAAGTTTCTTCAACTGAGAAGGAGGATATGCTAGTTTTATCAGAATCTTGATTTAAATATATTTCCTGATTTGTTAGTTAGCAAATGTAGGAAAATGCCTGCAGCTGATTTTACTGAGCAGGCCAATTTATGTTCTTGTATTTTACAACTCCTTAAGACACCCTTATTAGCAATTAAAAATTTAGTCATTGTTATAAAGCAGTCATATAAAGTTTGCTTTAAAAAGTAATTTTGCATTATGTGAAATTGACTACATTTTACTCACATTCAAATTTTGATAAATTAATTTAGAGCCTTATAAAAGTATATTTTCTGTGTAATAATTTCCTTGGGAAATGCACTAAGAGATGAGAAAGGTAGATTCCAGCATTGAAAGACCATCTAATAGCTCTTCTTATATAGTGGAGTTTGCACAGTATATGATTTTTAGAAACCATGCATGTACACGTCAGGATTCATGTGGCTGTTGCTATAGTACAGGCTTTCCTTCTTTACATTATGTTCAGCCTTAAAATAGATCAAATTCAACATATTAGTTGAGTGCTTGTTGTGAACATGAGTGGCTGTTGTGATTTTCACTTCTCTGGAAACCTTCAACAGCTTTAGTAGCTCAGTGACCAAATAGGCCTTTTATGCCAGCATGCACTGAGAGGTGAAATCTGAATATTTATGTAGATCGGGAGAAAATGTCACTGTGGGAAAACCACAATTTAAAGTGGTATCTTAGTCACATGTTTCTTTAGTGTTCACATTTAGTTAGGGAGCTGGGGGATAGGCTTAATAGTTCTAAATTAATTTTCCTAAGCTTCTTTCTAAGTTTGATTTTTAATTTTCATCAGTAGAAAATCTGTTATGGTTAGTTTATCTCACTGTCTTTAGCTGTTCAGAAAAAAGCCCAAACACACATAAAATAAATAAAGTTTTTTAGCGTTCTATAAATAATGTCTGAAGAGAGACCACCATCTTTAAAAGGTCAGTAAGTTGATCTATATAAACAACAATCTTGAGATGGAGGTGCCTATATCTATCTGACTTAGGGGAGAACCTAAGAGCTTTTATTCAATTGCTTAAGAGTAGTTGTCTAGTGCTATACATGGCTAGTCTTGTGTGTATTTGCCAGTTTTTCCAACTGTAATAGCAGCCACACAGTCTGGCAGTTATAACAAAGGACCCAGGGGAAGCATGAATCTTTCCAAACAGATTCCTGGATGCCAAACTGTGTATCTTAGAGCTTTTCAGTGGCACTGGATACCAACAGTTATTCATCTGAAGTGATCCCCTAATGTCAGCTAATTTGAAATCTTGCTGTAATTAAAAATACTTATACCGAGTTTTGCTGTCCCACTATGCCTCAGTTTTATATATACATGATGAAAGACAATCCTTTACCCAAAATGAAACAACTGCAAGTATAAACAGAAGGAAAAACGTCTAAGTTTAGGATATGTTCTGGTTTCAGTCAGTCTCGAAAATTAAGATGAAGGTTCATAACCGGCGCACCGTAACTAGCATGGTGCCAAAATGCAGAATGAATACTTGAGACCATCTTCTACCTCAACTTGTACTATCAGTGAAAACCTCTGTGAAAACAGCAGCCAGTCCTATGTTAGGAGCCTGTAGGATGTCTGAACGCTTGTCCAAAGACACAGATACAGCTAACTAGTTTAACATCAGACACCAGTTTAACAGGAGACTGGTCACTTGGGCCACAATACAGACTAGATTTACTCATTTAAGCATGCTGCCTCTTGCATTGACTGAACAAGGAAAATACTCCGTTTTATTAAAAAAAAACCCAACTGTATATTACAAAGAAGATTTGAATCCACTGTCTCTGCTTTATAGTTCATTAGGCCAACAGGGCTGCACAAGGAACTTAAACTTTTATTTAAGCTTAATGAAAAACAGAAAGAAGATCGAGTATACATATTAAAATGTATTAAAAACATAGCTGTGCACTCTTTTTAATGTCATTTTAAGGATGATTCTTTTAGGCAATACTGCCCATTACAGCGCTACTTTTTGTAGCATGAACTGCATTTTGTTAAAAATATTGACGTGGAGACTTATTTGCATTTACAGGAAACTTCCATTGCACCAATGGTATATGCATTATATGGAAAAGTATATTAGGAAAATAGGTTCATAATTAAGACACAGTTAAAATTGAAGAGTTAAATAGTTTATATTTTATATATATATATATATATAAGTATATTAGGAAATATATATGTGTTTTTCTATGGCTCAAACCTAGTTCAATGAGAAGGGAAGGTCTGAGACCCATGTGGCCAGCCAGGTCCCTGTGAAGAGCAGGCCAGACTTGCAGCAGAGTGGCATTAGCTGACCTTTTGGGAAACCAATATATAAAATATACAAGGAAAAGGCTAGAATCTAACACTTTGAGCATTTACAACAGTGTTCTAACAGATATCTTATGAAATATTTTGTAATATGTAATATGTAAAGTGAATAGTTTCTGCTAAGGGATGGAGGGAGAGAAAACCAGGGAATTGCTGGAAGTCCCTCTTAACCGAATACAAATGTTTTAAGCCACTGTAGGATGATCCTTCTACATCGTGAACTAGAATAATTTTATAGAAACATAGTAAAACTTTGTCAAGGCTCTAATTCTTGATTAAATATGTATGTCAAGTGCTTTTACCTTGCATGTTATTTCTAGAATACATCATTTGGCAGACACTAAGGACCTCATCCTAAAACTGTTGTATCAGTTGGTTCTTATGTAAGAGTTCACAAAGATTAACATGCCTCCAGGTTTCGGAGCTCTCTTTTGTGTCAAGAAAGAAGTTTAGGAGAAGGCTTACAAGATGCAGAAAGGCAGCAAAATGATAATGAACAGTGTAATACAACACAGTGGTTTACATGTGCCTTCTGTTACAAAACAAATAAATAAAATAGAACAAATTAACTACAAAATAAGACCTATACAATTATTCTAAGCTCTTCCACTGCTTTTTCCACATGCTTCCTAGTTCTATAAAACTAGGACTTCTCAGATTAGGCTGCATTTAACATTTCAAGATGTGTAAGTTTATGGTACAACAATTAGGTTACTTGTGCGAATCTCCACGCAAGAGGATCCATGAGTTTCACAGCTTTTACAGAGCTCAACTGCAGTGCTTCATGACTAATTTCTTCTTTTTTTTTTGTAAACTGGACTCTTGCCAACTCTACCAACTCAGATTTATGAGCAAATAATACAATAAAAACAAGATATCTGTGAGAAGGGCAAGTTTTAGTACTTTTTTAGCCCAAATGATGTTGTTACTGAGTAACACAAGAAAGTTAAAAATATTTCTTTTGGCTCCTGACTACATGTTTTGTTTTCCAGATGTGTTTGGAAATATTTATTCTGAGGAGATAGGTAGATAGGTGCTTTTATCTTCCTGCCTGTAGCTCTGTTATGAAACAAATTTAAGTAGACAGGCCACCTGAAGGTCAGCTAAGTTCCACTGAAAACATAAAAAAATAAAAGTGTAAATTGGCTAGCAGTTACATAACTCACAGAGGAAAAGGGAAATCTTTACCCACTCAAGTGCTGTAATGATGAGGCTATACATTATTTCCAGGGGAACTTTTCCCATTGTTCCTGTTGAAACTTGTGGAGCCAAAAACCAGTTCAGGGAGAAAGAAGACATAAATGATCCTAGATCCAACTGATCTAGGGAACTGAGACTAAGATCCCTGAACTGCTGTTTTGGTTTTACTATGTTATTTTAAACCCTCTAATAAACTAATGTAAAAAGCAGATAGACATCTGAAATTTTAATTCTCTTCCTCTTATCTGAGTCCCCACTACATTTCACTTAATGTTATACAATTGTGTTAGTGCAAAGAACTATGGAAATACATGAGACAATTAGTTTCCTTGAAGACGTTACGTTCATTTAAAAAAACAGTAAAGTGCTCAAACAAATGAGAAGGGAATCAGAAATGCGGCAAGCTGGCAAAGATCACAGCTGAGCACATTGGCAAAATGTTGTCTAGAACAGGGGTTTGCAGACCCTCATCTTGACTAGGAAACCAAGGGAAGAAACATGACAATTTGACCGCATCATATTGCACATAGCATCAGAAGATGCTCAAAGAAAGCTTCCAGTGCTTTTAAGCACCAATTCTACACTCATAGATATCCTTTGGTTTGCATTAATTCTTTTTCTGTTCCCTTTCTATCATCAGAGGAATTGTTTCCTGTCTCTTGTAGAACATCAGTTATTAAAAACCTCTTAGAAATGGCATGTTTGTATTCGATCCATACAATACCTGAAGTTTTCCCACCATTTGTCAGTAAGTACTAATTTAAAATGCAAAAAGAGGATCAAAAAAAAGGCTCCCCCCCCAAATCAGTTTGTGTCAAATTAAGCAAAAATTTAAAGCTGATATACATACACAAACAAAACCTAAATGACTTTAAGAATAGCAGCTGCCTTCTTGATTATAATTTTTTTAGAAGAGAAGAAAAATTTAACTCACGTTAATTTCTGGTGGGCCCAAACACTATATTTACACTGCTTTTTTACCTGTAATAGCCTTCTGCATGCCACTTGTGACACCTGTTTTTCTCTACTTGCTTCTCAGTTGACAACACAGTAAAACGTGCACCTGCAACAGCTTTCATGCTCCGGTATTTGACTTTTTACCCTCGACAGATATACTTCATTTGTATGTGCTAAAAGAAACGATAACAAAGACATTTGGCAACGCTTCAGGCTATTCACTGATGTAAGGACCACATTTTGCTTTGTATTAGGAAGATTAAGAAAACAAGCCACACCACAACGTTTTCATTTTTACAGTTAGAACAACAAAAATGATATCTGAAGAGAATATATAAAACTTGAAAGCATAAGTTTTTCACTAAAATAATGAAACTTTTTCCAAATTATTGTGGTATAAACAAAAATCTAACCTAAGGAGTTATCATGGGATCAAACAGGACACATAGCCCAGCCCCTCTGAGCCTCCATACTTTTCAACTAAGAGAGAGCCAAAGTACAGGTCTTGCACTTGTCAGTCTTATGTAGGTTTTGGTTTTTGGCTTACACAATGAGAAAGATTGGCCTGCCCCACACAGTTTTAGAAGTTAAAGAACACAAGGCAAGAAATATCTGGGTTAGTAACCGTCAAAAGGAAAAGTAATGGAAATTCAAAGTCAAGGTAAAACCCTTAATTTGGAATTATCTTTAGCTACATAGGTTTTTGGCAGAAGAAAATGAACCAACCAGCCAAGTTTCATTACTTGAATTCAAAAGAACATGAGCCATCTTCTAACACACACCAGTCCGGAGAGAGGGACAGGTCGCAGCTGTTTTATCTGAGTGTGCCTCGTGGGCCAGCTGCTCTCCCTGGGGAGATGTGAAACGGACTTGTGGTTGCAGCCTGGTGTTTAGAAAGCAAGGTATACGTGCCACCATTGACACTGATAATAAATATTTATGCTTAAGGAAGGGGGAAAGTCTTATATATCATTATAGAGGGTGCTGTTTAAAACCTTGTATAGGAGCTGTCAA
Organism: Ibycter americanus; assembly: GCA_035590275.1. Lineage (NCBI taxonomy): Eukaryota > Metazoa > Chordata > Aves > Falconiformes > Falconidae > Ibycter > Ibycter americanus. The sequence goes on along the minus strand of JAVJGI010000014.1, from coordinate 52,943,796 downwards.
AGACTTGTTCATGTCCTTAAGCATGCAAACTTTGAGTAGGACCACTGACATCAGTAGAACTACTTGGAGTATATGAAATGAATTATGTGTGTGTATAAGTAAGACCAAGAATTTGTTTAGCAGGGGGAGCAATATGACAAAGCTTTCGCTGTAGATGAATGTGTACTCTTTTGTTAGTGAGGGGGTGTGATTTTGGACTCCAAATCTGGTGACAGAGCACTTCAGTGATGTTGTTAGACTTTGCAATTTTGTCAGGATTTAAAATTTTGATAGGCCAAAGTTGGACTAAGTTGGAACAGAGTAAAATATGTAATTCATGTTATGTGGATTAATAACTAGGAATTTTTAAAAAACACTAAACTGTATTATCTCATACATGACTTACAGCTTGCTGTGGCTGGCTATCCAGCCTGTTAGACTCCTTCAGAGACTGATATTGTATCTACTTAAACATCCACTCATTTTAGTAAGAAAAGGATCAGCCTTAGCCAATATATAACAATGTAAATAAAATTCCACACCAGTACTAACTTTAAAAGTAATGAATATAATTTAATTTGAGTTTTTTATTAAAGTTTCTGAAATTTAAGCTTTATATTTAAATAAATTTTAAAAAGTTAGATTTTTTTAATTTGAACTTTTAAAGAGTCTAGTTCAGGATTCTTACTCATACATTCATTCTAGTGGTAAAAACTGGCATGACTGCTCTCAGAACTAAAAGGAAGTTAAATTATTGTAACAAAAAAAAAAAAGAGAGAGACCAAAACCAGGCTTAGGAAATAAAAGTTATCTTTTAGTTGATGGAAAAGAACAGGAAGGATAGAAAATGCTAGAAGATCAATCACTCTTTTGAATACTTCTGAGGTAAAGGCAGAATTGAAATGATAAAGACAGCTTTTAAAGCATGCTTACCCTCCCTATCCCCATATCTTAGATGTGAAGTCCTAACAATTTTCCTCAAGAATTTTGTGTTGGAATTCTATATTAAAATTTCTATTATCTTATTTTGTCAATCTTATAATCTTTTCTGAATGTAGTGGCATGATACTGTGCTAACTGATTCTGTGTTCTGTGTATCAGTATATATTTATTTAGGCATCATTATAAACTTTTTTCAAACAGTCTTTAGTGCATTCATAAAGCACAGTCTTAATAATATTCTATTAACATGGTGTTATTCACCGATTTATTATTTTAGTCTCATATTGGTATACTGCAGTTGATGTTCAATACTTTGATAACAGTTGGTGAATAAACAAACCATTATTTTGTGGCAGTGTAAAATGACTTTACTAATTTCAGAACCATCAGACTGATTTTTGTTATAATTACTCTATGTTTCTGTCATGAAATAACTTTGTAACTAACTTTGTATAGCAGTGAGAAGAATAAAAAAGTAATGATATTAATGAGTCAATGTTTTCTATTATGCTTCTTCTATAAAAATTACTTTATTATTAATTGGAAAAGATAAAATGTAAACTTAAGTTATATATTCAACAAATTAAATAACTAAAAAGTTACATATTTTGCTGTGCATTGAAATACTTGAATAGTTTCTCCATTGCAAAAATAATACCCTTGGTGCAATTCTACACAGTACTGGTAAAGGGCAAAACTGCAAAGTCCTGCCAGTGGCGATGCGATTGACCTTGTGCCCAACCACACTTAAACCAGAGGGTATTCTTATATTTGTCATTGAGATACAGGCTCATAAACATGGTCAAATTACATATAACCTTCCTAAAATCTAATCTTAAGGAAATGCTTATAATAATACCGTATTACTTTTTCCTGATAAACCAAGAAATAGCAGAGTCAGAGTTCAAGTCTCTTTTCTGCCCACAGAGGATGAAATCACATCTCTGATCAGGCTGAGGAATGAGGAATGTCCCAGACATGACATGGTAGAACAATGATGTCTCCATTAATAATCAAAAAAAGGAAAAAGTTTGTTTAAAAATCCAGTGTATGAAATTCAGAAATGAGTGTCTTTTCCCATCCTGACAAATGAATACTTTTCAATTGGACCTCCATATTTTTGTTTTGGGTTTGTTTTTCTTTTCAGCTGCAGAGTAGCAGAGAAGAAGGAAGGGACAGCTTTTTTTACTCAAGGTGCTCCAAAGAGTACCTCCCGTGTCTCTCAGGACAATACTACGTTTAGTATGAAAAATGTTGAATTGATTGCAATGCTGAACTTCTGTGCAAAAGAGTTGGGTGTAATATTTGAGTTTCAGGTGCTACATGCCCATTTGCAAAGATACCTATATGTATTTCTGCGACAAGCACCTAAGCCCATGAAGGACATCTTTGAGACATCTGTTAGTGTCTACTTCTACCTGGTTTAGGAGCCTTTACTTCATTAATGTTTTCAACACTGTCTCCTGTAGCATCTTCATAGAGAAGCTGATGATGTATGGGCTGGATAGCAGACAGTGAGGCGTACTGAAAACTGACCGAAAAACTGGGCCCAGCAGGTTGTGATCAGTGGCACAAAGTCTAACTGGAGAGCAGTGACCCATGGTGTACCCCAGGGGTCAATACTGTGTCCAATTCTGTTCAATGTATTCATCAAAGTTTTGGATGATGGAGTAGACTCTATCCTTAGCAAGTTTGTTGATGATACAAAATGGGGAGGAGTGGCTGATACACGAAATGATTGTGGCTGCCACCCAGAGAGATGTTGACAGGCTGGTGTTATGGACTGACAGGAATGTCATGAAGTCCAACAAGGAGAAGTGCAAAGTTCTGCCCTTGGGGAGGAACAACTTCATGCACCACTGTATTCTGGGGGCAGCCCAGATAGAAAACAGCTTTGCAGAAAAGGACCTGGGGATCCTGGTGGACACCAAGTTAAATATGAGCCAGCAGTGTGCCCTTGCTGTAAGGGTGGCAGATGGTATCTTTGACTGCATTAAACAAGTTATTGCCATCAGGTCGAGGGAGGTGATTCTTCCCCCCACTCAGCACTGGTGAGACCACACCTGGAGTACTGCATCCAGTTTTGGTCTCCTCAGTACAAGAGTGACATGGACATACTGGAGAGATTCCAGCAAAGGGCCATGAGGATGATTAAGGGACAGAAGAATTTCTCTTCTTAGGAAAGGCTGAGAGAGCTGGGACTTCTTAGCCTGACGAAGAGAAGGCTCAAAGGGCAATCTCATCAATGTGTACAAATATCTGAAGGAAGGGTGTAAAGAAGACTCTTTTCAGTGCTGTCCAATGACAAGACCAGAGGCAATGGGCACATTCTGAAACACAGGAGGTTCTCCCTGAACATCAGTAAACACTCTTCTACTGTGAGGCTGACCAAGCACTGGCACAGGTTACCCAGAGGGGTTGTGGAGCCTCCACCCTTGGAGATACTCAAAAGCCATCTGGACATAGTAAACTTGCTGTAGATGGCCCTGCTTGAGCAGTGGGGGCTGGATCAGATGACTTCCAGAAGTCCCTTCCAGCCTAACCCATTCTGTGGTCCTGTGATTTTGTTGCAGTTCTCACCCAGTGGATTTTGCAAATCCCAAATTAGTAGACGATCTCCTCTTTCACGTTTAGAGAAATTACAGTCCAACTCAGACTTGTAAAATGTAAGTACCTTGTACCTAATTGTCTAATTTTTAGGTCTTGCCTAATCAATTATTAGGTCTTGCCTTACAATCTTGTACCTATTAATGCAACTTTTGGGCCTTGCAGACTTGGTTATTATGGCGCCAAAGTGTGTTTCCAAGATCTGGCCTCAGTTTTAAGATGTCGGACCATGTAGCACTGAACCACATAAGGCTAATTACAACTAAAAATTTGAAACTATCTTTCCATCTGGAAACATATGCTACCTAAATAAATCTTACAGTGAAAAAATAGAGAAGAAATATGTAAAAAAGTTATTAAAAACTAATACTTTAAAGTAATAGTCATAAGTTTAAGAATTATGAACATTTCTTTTTTCATTATGAGTATGTTATTATTAGAATTGAGTGTGTTGATTTTACTATTTAATAATTGAATCTCTCATACAAGGAGAAAAAAAAAGTATTGGGAGTATCTGGAGATGAGGTTTATTTGGGCATGCTATCTTTGGAATTGTTTGCACTTCTCAATGTTTTAATTTAATATGTGGTTACCCTTCTATTTTTCTTCAGTTTTCAGGGTTGCCATATTTTTGCCTGTGTTCTTGAAGGAAAAACAAATGATACCCAAGACCTGTACTAAACCAAAAGGTAACTTCAGCATTTGAATAATTCAATAGTTATTTTTATGTAGCTAGAATGATATTAGAACTGAAAACATTTATATCTTTGTCCTGAAGACTTTCTATTTATATGGTTTCACCTGGTCAGAGAAAAAAAATACCTTCAAATCCAATTGTTCACCATATTTTGCCCAGTAGTCTCTGGAGAGAAATACCTAGCTGATCTCAAGGAAACTCAAGGAAATGACCAGGATATGATAATAACCTCTGTCTGTTTCTTCTCTGACTCTCTGAACACAGGTATGAACATATGTAGTAGCTGGAGCTGGGCCAAAGTTCTGCTAGAACAAGGTGATAATGTCATCCTATAGTAGCAACTGTAACTTTTTTGTATTCAGGAGAAGATATATTTACATATATTTACAGTATATTTAAAATTGGCACAGCAACCTTAGAAAGAACTTTTAACTTTGACTCAGTTCCACAAGAGACTTAGTGGGCTGTTTTAATGCCTTATTTGCTCACATTAAATAAATTGTTTCTGTGTATGTTACTGACAAGACAGGACTAAACTCACCTTTTTTTATATGAGTCATGGCTAATGTGTTTGTAGAAAAGATTACAGAAACTCTGAGAAAAGAGATACACAAGTCATTTGCTTACATTGCTGAAAACCTATCATAATTAAATTGGAAATATACAAATTACTTCAGAGAAGATTTTTGAATTCTTTAGAATAAATAAACTTTCTCTAATATAATCTATAAATATGATATCTCTAATATAATTTTCACTTAGAAAAGGAAAACAGATCTTGATATACAAAACCACCAATGTATTTGCTGGTACCTAAATGACTGGTTAAAAATTCCTCTGGAAGCTCAAATCCTGGGTAATTCATTCATCAATATCAAATATGAGCAAATCGGAGAGTGAATTTGCTGAACCTTACTGAACTTTTTTTTTTCCCTAGTCAGTCCTATGATTTATTCATGTCATCATACAAATGCTTTTTGCTTTTTTCAAATGATACATTTTTTCAGCCTTGTGAATTCCTCTTCTGTATTACATTTCAAGAATTTTGACTATTGTTAAAGCAGTAGTTAGAAATCTGTAGTTCTTTTGAAAATTACAAAACCCTTTCTAAATAGGAATTAAATATACCCATCCTGAGAGGTAAGTGAGTGATACAGTTGAGTCATTTCACTCAGCATGGTGTAGAACTAAGCAGCTGTGTCATCACATGCATTAACATAGTGTCATGTTAAGAAGGGGGGTTTCCTTGAACCCTTGGTATTTGATCAGCCTGTCAGTTTCCCAAGAAAGATGAGACTCTTGTGTCCGACCAGCCTGGTCGCTACCTGTGTTTTGACAGCCCACTGTATGGGGGGTGATTCCACTGACCTATTCAGGGACCCCCGCTGGCAGCATCACTGAGTCAGATCCCTTGTAACAACTACTCAGATCTCCAGAGACTTATACAAAATGAACTTCAGTTGAAGACTTTTATTATACAACCTGCAAGTTTGTGACAGAGTAAGGTTTGAAGAATGCCAGTGATAATACACTGACTGCAAAACAAGCTTAAAACAACACACTTCATAATAGCCAGCATGAGTTAGTCATAGAATGAAGTGCTTACCCAACAGGCGTCCCTGTGGGGGAGAAGATGGGTTCAGCCCATCAGCTGATCCCAGAAGTTATGATGGAGTCTTCCCTAACTTCTCCCCTCATTTGTCCACTTTTTATACTTCATGGTACATTCATATTCATTTATCATCCACAGGATAGGTTCCAAGTTTCTTGCTTCTAGTGTAAAATAATGTGCATACTCAGATAGCACTGCTGAAGTTTTTCACTAGCTACACATGCTCTCCAAGCGGGGTTTTGCCATCTTTCACGGGGGCTATTTGAGTTGGAGGTCACGATCTCCCACTACCACAATTACCTTTGTCCTATTTTTTATTAATTTTCTGTTGATATATGGGGTTTGTAACACCTTACCAGCTTGTCTTCTCCTGTAGCCAGAACTTCCTGGCTTGAATGCTCCTTTCTTAGATACTGGTGTTCTTTTCACCATCTGTTCTTTGTCACTCATCCTTCCCAAGGCTGACTCCCTTGATTAGAAGTCCTTTCATTTGTAGAGAGTGGGTCAGCTTGACCTAAGTTCGTGCATAGATGTGCATTAACTGCATGGTCAACACTGAATCAGTGTGTGGTAATTTGGGAGTTTAGACAACAACTCCCACCCCCTACTCCCCCACTCCCCCCTTTGGACTTATTTCAGTCCAGGATCAGTCCATTTTCTTTACATTTAGGTGGAGCTTGTGTGACTCTAGTCATACATACTGTTGTTACTGATTGGTATCACGCACCCAGTGAGGTGTGGTGGTACCTTGGAGGCAGGTAACTTTGGGATGGAGGTGTGCACTGGTATTACAATGAGATTATTTCATCTGAGGAAAGTAATTTCTCCACAATGGTCGGCTCAGCAGTGGACAGTGGACATCTCATAGATTCTTCATGTGACAACTGCTATACTTATACTGCTTATAGGTTGTGTGGTGCCATCAGATTCCCATTCCTGCATAAAGCCCAACAGAGCCTGGTCGCGGGGTCTCCACTCCGCTCCACCCTCCTTACTCCTATCAGCATGAGCTGAGCTGGCAGGGTGTGCTGCTTAGGGAGCCGTGGTAAAGTAGATTTCCTGCATGCCAACCATCCTGAAAGCCATAGCTGTATTTTACCCTAAAAAGCTTTCTATAATACTATGTTTCTATTAGGTCCCAGTTTTCTCTAATTTTCCCCCTCCCCCCACTCTGAAGTAATTTTCCCACACATAGGTTAAGATGAATATTACCCATTCAAGGATAATGTTGGTATTACATATTATAGATGTAATAACAACTCTGAAGTTGGAGGATGGGTTGTAAATAGAAGTGATCCAGCTGGAATTTATGGTCACACAGCAAAATTGTCTTTCTGCTTCAGAAAGTGAAAATGTGAGGTCTTTAATGAGAAATGGTGATCAGCATCTCTTTCACACTTCTACCAAAGACAAGAGTAAAGCTATGCATAGATACATAATGTGGTAATAGTTCACATTAAGAGGGACACCTCGAATACTCTGTTTGGTTTTGTGCCTCTCACTACAAGAAAGACATTGAGGTGCTGCAGCGTGGCCAAAGAAGAGCAACAAAGCTGGTGAAGGGTCTGGAGCACAAGTCTTATGAGGAGTGGCTGAGGGAACTGGGGTTGTTTAGCCTGGAGAAAAGGAGGCTCAGGGGAGACCTTATTGCTTTCTACAGCTACCTGAAAGGAGGTGGTAGCACGGTAGGTGTTGGCCTCTTCTCCCAAGTGACAAACAATAGGACGAGAGTAACCAGTCAGCTACCCAGAACAAAAGAGGCACAGACAAACTGGAGCCACCAAGATGGCCCTTCACCTGGGGTACAGGACGTTGGAGGAGAGTCTGAGGGGTTGGGGTTTTAATCCTGGAGATGAAAATGGGAAATCTAACTGCTATCTACAATTACTTAAAAAGAGAGTAATGGAGAAGATTGAGCTACACTCTTCTTAGAGGTACAAAGTGGTAGGATAAAAGGCAACAGATTTAAGTTTTAACAAGGAAAATTCCAACCAGATAAAAGGAAATACTTTTTCTCTACAAATATGGTCAAATAGTGATACAGGTTGCCCAGAGAGGCTGCAGAATCTGCATCACTGGAGGTATTCACAACTCTGCTTAAGGATGTCCTGAGCAAACTGTTATAGTTCATAGAATCATAGATCATAGAATGGTTTGGGTTGGAAGGGACTTTAAAGATCACCCAGTCCAACCCCCCTGCCACGAGCAGGGACAACATTCACTAGATCAGGCTGTTCAAAGCCCCATCCAACCTGACGTTATGATGTTAAGATAGATTATGATAATGTGAAATATAATGATAATGTGAAAAAAAAGAGCAAAATTTATGGTGTTACTTCAGAATCTTGAATAAAATCTACTATATGTGTGCTTTTTTCAGGTTTCTCTCTATTTTTTAGAAGTTATGCAGCTACAGAAGTACAGGCAGCTGATATATCTTGATGCTACAGATAACTCCATTGAATGTTAGTGTCAACGGGACATGAGATTTCACAGCATTTTAATATTAAAAGATCCTCTAAAAGATTACACAAGTGATGTATCTAAGCATCTGAAAAGAGAGATGATGAGATTTGGTTCAAAGCAGGATATCAAAATGAATTGTCTACATGTATATGTGGTCTGTGAAGTCTTTTTGTACTTAGTGAAGATCTAGGGCTCATTTCAGACAAACACAGGCGTCTGTGACTAAAGAATGTGCACAAGGCTATTCCATTTGGTCTCCAGCTGCTGTTTCAAAAGGTTGCAGAGTATCTAGTAGGTCATTAGAAACATTATAAACCCAAGTATAGACAACAGAACCAAGTCCAAATTCAACACAGACCATAGATTCTAGAGAGTCATTCATCACAGCTTAGAGACCCTGGGCTTAATTCAGTTGCAGGCATGTAGATATACAGTGTGTTTCTATACTAAAGTTTTAGTTAGAATCAGGATTTAAACTGAACCTCTCAACTGTCCCACTTACACTCAAAGTGTGGACCAGTCTACAATGACACACATGGAAAAATCTTCCCATGAAATGTGTATAATGGGGACATCAGATCCTCAGCACTAACTCACTAACTTTTTTGTTCTACGGATCCATTCTTATTGGTTTCACACTAATTGTTAATGAAGACATAGCCTAATTTCATTTTACATGCTATGGTATCCGTACTCCAGCTACTGTTCCAGAAGAAAATAGTTTCCTTTTTTCTGACAGTTTAAGCTTCCAGACCCATGTGGACACCCTGGGAACCCGAACGCCTCTCTCACAGGCTGCACTACATGCCCATTTAGGCAACTGAATTGAATGTTAAAGTCAGGCTGGTGAACTAAAGTGTTCTTCAGGCTTCAGTAACCAGTTTATGTTGATATTATCTCCAATGGCTATAAAAACTGTCCATGTAGGAGTCTCATCTTGAACTGAATCTCACCCAGAATTTTTAGTACTTGAAATTCAGTTCATGTACATGGGAGTTATGCAAATATGTTGTTAAACGTTTTGACTGATTATGCCTAAATTTTTTTCTGATTATACAAGTTTCTTAAGGAAAGCTCAGTTTAGTGCGCAAGTGTTTTCAAGGATGAATTTTATATACCTTTTTGAACATTGAATTTACAAATATATTAGTATATCTCTCCTCACCAGAACTTGATTTTGGGATGCCTGAATATATATTTTTCATTTAAGCAAAAATAAATTAATATTTTAACATGAACTGATGAAAGAAATTAGACAAAATCTTCACAGGAACAAACTCTCCATATTTAATCCTTCCTAGACTATTAACCATAACTAACTAGTGAAGCAAAGGGTACTAACTTTAAACAAGTGTCCTGGTTTCAGCTGGGATACAGTTAATTTTCTTCTTAGTAGCTGGTGCAGTGCTGTGGTTTGGATTTGGTGTG
>JAVJGI010000014.1:52894809-52933965 GCA_035590275.1 Ibycter americanus | reverse complement strand
TAACTTTAAACAAGTGTCCTGGTTTCAGCTGGGATACAGTTAATTTTCTTCTTAGTAGCTGGTGCAGTGCCGTGGTTTGGATTTGGTGTGAGAACAATGTTGATAGCACACTGAGGGTTTTAGTTGTTGCTGGGTAATGTTTATACTGAGTCAAGGACTTTTCAGTTTCTCAGGCCCTGCCAGCGAGAGGGCTGGAGGGGCACGGGGAATTGGGAGGGGACACAGTCAGGACAGGTGACCCTCACTAGCCAAAGGGATATTCCATACCATGGGGCATCATGCTTGGTATATAAACTTGGGGAAGAAGATGGAAGGGGGGGACATCCAGCATTATGGTGTTTGTCTTCCCAAGTAACCGTTACACGTGATGGAGCCCTGCTTTCCTGGGGATGGCTGAACACTTGCCTACTGATGGGAAGTCGTGAATGAATTCCTGGTTTTGCTGTGCTTGCAGGTGTGGCTTTTGCTTTCCCTATTAAACTGCCTTTATCTCAACCCACAAGATTTCTCGCATTCACTCTTCCAATTCCCACCCCCATCCCACTGTGGGGGGAGTGAGCGAGCAGCTGCGTGGGGCTCGATTACTAGCCGAGGTTAAAGTACGACAACAAGTCTTACAGTTTCTCACATAATCATTGATAAAAGGATTGAGGAAGTATATATAATTTTTTACCAATACGTTGGGCAACAGTTATGACTTGCTGAAGTAATACAGAAAATTACTTACTATATGGTTGCATAAATGTGCATCCTCAGATGTCAATATCCCATTGTTCAATAATAGGTCTACTTGAATTCTCATGAAGATAATCAGTGTTATAAGGGAGCAAATGATGAAGGCTGAAATGGAAAACCAAAACCTTCTCTGCAAGGCTGTGGCAAAATAGAATATTCCACAATTTAACCTAGTGACATTTTTCTGTTCTAAAGTGGGACATGCTCTACGCCAGAACGACAGATGTACTCCATAGCCAATAGCAGGACTCCTTAAAGATGCAAAGGAAGTTCCAAGTACAATATAAAAATATACTGATTATTTCTTCCATTTCAGATTTGTGTTGTGTAGGTCATACATATTTCTTCGCACAAGTGAGGAAATAAAGATAGGGAAGTCAATGCCGGCACTATCACGATTTTTGCTATTTTCAGATGTGTTCAGATATGAATAACATGGTTAAATAATTAATTCATTACTGTCAGATTTAATTTTTAGCATCTTATATTGTAATGTATTTCTAGAAGTAATCAACGTATCTGGACTTTTATTTTTAAAGCATTCCTTAGTGATTTGCTCATGTTAAGGCATGAGTCAGAGGCAGGACCTGGAAGGAAATGTGAGATTTGTAGCAAGGTAACTTGCTTAGACCTTCTTTCAATATTGCACTAACTCAGTGTTTTCATGCCTTTTTGTACACATTGTTGAAACAGCAGGAACAGCAGCATATGTGATTATGGAGGTACACCATCAAAATATGCTATGACTCATAATGAAAATCTGTCTTGTATTTCCAGACATGCTGCAAAAGAAAGGTAAAATTGGTTTTGAAAACTGTCTTGGAAACAAAAATGAAGTGTTGGAATTTTTTCCATTCTTTGCTTTTTTGAGGAATTCTTGGGTAATATAGTCTCAAGCTGCTTTGACTCAGCATTCTACCTATTACATTCATTTGAATTTATGAATTTAACTTTCTATAGCCTGGTTTAACACTGTTGATTGTAAATATTATTAGTGATTATGGTGTTTCCCTTTAAAAAATGTTCTGAAGAACTGCAGCTGTAAACCACTCAGAGTTCTGCTGGAAGTTAAATGTAATTTTGTCATTCCATAGTCAGACCTTCAATGAATAAATAAAAAAAAGTACTATATAAGGCAAACCTCATGTTCACATGAATAACTGTTTGGGATTCCACTTAAGTTACACAGATGTATGAGCCAAAGATCTATAGTTCAAGTGGTTTATTAGACAATGTAACAGATTTTTCTGTCTTTTTATTTTTTGCCAGAAAAATCCAAATTTTCATGAAAACAAACTTCTAATTCCCTGGTTGTAGAAACTCTATCCAGTTTATTGAAGATAACAAAATTATAGAACTGTATTATAAATCTGACATATTGTTTCTAGTGATCACCTGCTATTTGTTTCAATCTCATAGAAAAAAATATGCAAAACAAAATGGGACATTCTGGCTGAAAAGCTGTAGTTGTTCACTTTGGGGAAAAAAGGATTAGTTTGAAATTACTTTTTACACTTCTTGCATCTGCAAAAATCTTCTCCCTTGCCCCTTTTCTAAAGATCAAGATAATCGCTAGTTGAAACTAATTCTTTTTCCATATGAATGTATACTTTCTTAAAGAAACAAAAACCCTATATCGTATTTCTTTAATGTCATAAGTTTAGAACTTTTAAATAGTTCAGTTTACAGGTTTTCTTAAATAAAAAAGTCAAAATGAAAAAGCAAAATCCCAAACATTTTAAGAACAGCATTAAAGTTTACTTTGACTTACCCTTCTTTCCATGTGAACTTCGAAAATACATTCCTGTGTACTAATTATAAACAAAATGCATTTTCTTATAATTGCAAAGGTGTGCCAAACTGTTAATTCAATATACCAAGTTTTAATTCATTTTACTTCACTTTCCATTTGATAAAACATGCTGTGAGCTCACTGCCGAAATTACTACACTGGTAGTAAGTTCATCTTTTTGACAATGTCTGTGTTAATAGTTTTACCATTTGCTATTCAAGAAAACAACCTTTTTGCGTGTAAAAGAGCTGAATATTCTTATTGGAATCAAACTAATGCCTAAGATTCTGCAATAAATTTAAATAGTAACATTTGTATCAAAAAGTCTTCTTAACTTTAATAAAATTATTTGTATTTTTGTAACAGAATTCTTTTAATGATGCTACGTAGATATATTGCAGTATTCCTTGTTGTAAAATGCTCTCATTTTACAGAATATTTGCTACCCTGTACAATATCAGCAGTCTTCTGGAAAATCCATCTTTACTAAAGTTAGTTGCTTTTTTATATTATTATCTTTGTCCTTGGAACTGTTTCTGCCCATTAGCTAATACACCAGCTGTTAACTGCTAGTAACAGACTTTGAGAAGCAATTTCTTAAGAACTAATAGTTAATTAACTTACATGTTTCTTAAGTATCAGAACATTCTTTTTTTATTGACGTTTATTATCACCAACTTTTAATCTTAAACTACAAAATGAGGTAATTAAATTGCATTTGTTTGTGTAGCAGAGGACCTGATAAGAATCCTGCAACCATGTTTATTTTTCAGACCACACATGCTCTCCAGTGTGATTTTGGGGTATCGAAAGGTCAATTAAAAAAAAAAAAACACAACAAAAAAACCCGAACCAGAACTGCTTTTCAGTAGTTCTTTCATTCCATAAAAAAGGAGATCATAATAAAGGCTGTTTGGGCAATTTTTAATATTTACAGTAAACTTAGTCCATTTTTTCAATACATCTATTGCAAATTATTTCAAATATTTTTCTGAATCCACTGTTCAATATTGACTGTGTAGGCTAGATAAATAACTTCTAACATACAGTTGGCATGCAAACTAATAATTTAGATTTGCTACCTCTTTGATTTTGCATGTTGTTTGATCACTTATGTATTTTTTTGTACAGCCTGATTAAGTACCTAGAATATTTGAAAGAAAAAAGTAATTATTAACAGTGACTTGTCAATAAACACAATTCTTTTGGGTCTAGACTCTGAAACTCAGAGGATTCACAAAATACTTTCCTGATTTTTCCAACCTGGGTAAAAGCTATTGATTCACAAATGAAATGATACTTGACATAGTAGACCAATCTGTGCAATTATGTTTTTCATCTTTGTTTCAAATTTGTGGAGGACTTACGCATTTAAGTGTATGATATATGATAATATATACCAAATGGAATATTCAAATTTGCCTACATGATTTAGATGCTTTACTGTTTTCATTGCAGTTTAGATGTTTCCACTGCTTAGGTAATATAAAGGCCATCTTGTGCCATATGGGTATTTCAGTGTCTAATTCTTACCAATTTCAGAATAACTTCAATATGTAGTATTTTTGTTGTAGATACACTTCATCTATGTGAACATTTATGTATTAACATTCTTTTGAAAAACCTAACTTAAAACTCTATTTAATTTGAATGGGTTTATAAGCTTTAGATGACTTTTGAAAGAAAGGTCCAAAATCAAGAGCAATGTAAATAGTGTAATATTGAGCATCACGATGTTAAGTATTAGTTGCCTAACCACTGGAACAGGTTTCTCACAAGAACATGGTAAGAACAAGAAATGGTAGACAGGCAAAAGGTCAGAAATTGAACATGAACTTCATGTGGGAAGGCAAAGTAATAAGGACAGAGTGTGTTTTAAATCCTGTCCTTCTTTTTGGATTAGGTATTTTGCATACTGGATATTTAGCATCTCCTTACACTTGGCATTATAGCTTGTAATCTTCTTCCAAAGCAAAAGCCTAAACCTTTTCTTTGAAAAATTGGGCAGTGTAATTTTTTTTGTTATAAACAAAATCTTATTATGGACAAAAGAGAACACCCCATGTACAGGTAGACAAGAATTTATTGTAAGTCTCATTAATGCTTTCGTAGTCTAATAAAAATTTCAACAGTTATACTAGTCCAAGCACAGTAACACTAACAGTCATAGTCTAAACTGAAAGAGGGTGGACTTAGATTAAATCTAAGGAAGAAATTCTTCACTGTGAGGGTGGTGAGTCACTGGAACAGGTTGCCCAGAGAAGCTGCGGATGCCCCATCCCTGGAAGTGTTCAAGGCCAGGTTGGATGGGGTTTTCAGCAGCCTGGTCTAGTGGAAGGTGTCCCTGTTCATGGCAGGGGGGTTGGAACTAGATGATCTTTAAGGTTGCTTCCAACCCAAACCATTCAATGATTCTATGAATCAATATAAGAGCTTCATACAGTTAAAACTGTTACACAGAACAGCCTACTGTATCTTCTTCTTCTCTGGGACTAGGCTCCCCCTTCCAAAGACTCCCTTGATCTTAAGGTCAGTGGTGACTGTCTTCATCTGGAAGAGAGGTGGGCTGACACAGCAAGTCGTCAGTGTCCAAAGGTTTTTGCCTAGAGGAGTCCAGTTCTAGTCCTGAGGGCCCGTTCCACTGCAGTCTTGGGTCTGCCTGGATGACTTTTTGTATATTTTCTTAAAACAGCCTACTTCCTTCTCATTAGCAGATTGCATCCTACTCATTAACTGCTGGCTAAATTGTGAATGCTGCAGAACAGCCTCCCCTGTTCTCCCCTGGCACAACAGGTCTCTTGTTTGTTATGCAGGCTACTGGGCTTTTACCATATCTAAGACACAGTTTAAGCTAAAACAGTTTAGGCAATAGGCAGACTAAAGATGTCTCAGCCCAAATCAAGCCAGGCAAGTACTGAATCACTGCGCTGCCCAGTGAGGTTGCAGATTTTTTACATCTAGAGCAGTGGGCTGGATCTCTAGAGCCAGGTAATGGTGGGTTAGGCTGAGGAATGAGAGGAGAACGTGTGAGGAGTCCCATCTGCATTGTCTGAAGTTTTTCCACTTGATCTAAAGCAATTTTGGACTAACTGTGTTGGAGGGATAAAGAAAAAGTGAGTGAACAAGTGCTGTAATTTAGTGCTTACGACTTTCCTCTGGGACATCTGGAGTTTGGATTCAGCTCTGAGGGCTGATTAAGTATTTGAAGTGTAAAGCGCATAAATAGAAACTCTGGTTTTAAGTCTCCTCACGCAGAGGAGAAATTAAAACAAGAATATCTCATGTCCTGGATGAATGTCCTAAACACTAAATCCTTATCTAAAGGACATTGACAACTCTTCTGGCCTCCTTCTTCAGGAAAATGGTAGTTAAATCTGCTTGCTTTATGGTGTTCATTCAATAAATGTATTCTGTGAACACCCTCTTGCCTGTGCTCTCCTCAAACCTCTGACCTTGAAAGTGAAAAAGTAAAAAAAAAAAAAAAGTTTTTGTGGATTCTTGTGGAAGACAGGCTTGATCTAGAAGGTAGTAAATCATTACTGTCAAGTTCAAAGTGCTTTAGACAAAAAGATAAGCAGAATTTTTGGCAACTGAGGAATTTGAGCATCCCAAGGATTCATATTCTTAAGAGGGCTTTGGGGTCACAATACTGATTTAGTCATCCATATTCCACCTAAATTTGGCTCTGGACATTGTTTTTCAAATTGTTTGGGCCTTGAAATATTAAGCCCAGGTATGCCTAAATATTTTTGCATATCTATTTGGATAATAAATATTTTTGAATCTGAGGTCTTTTCATCAAGGAAAATGATACTGCCACTTCTTTTTTTAAAGACTTTTTTTTTGTTTTACCCTTGCTACTTGCATATGAAGACTATTGTGGATACCACTAATAGAAGAGTATTCTTCCACAGTATAATATACATACAAAATGATTAATATTAAATGGGAACGAAAGTGCCAAGCGAAAATAGTATCTAGTGATGACTACCGAACCTTCTGCAACATTTCAGGACTATGTGCACTGATATCCTTGTTCATTTGAAGAACATGATGGCAATGCAGCTCCTTTCAGAGTCTTGCAGTTTGTGGACTTAAATAATATGCTGCCTTCAATACTCAGGAACCCTAGCCATCACCGTACTAAACTTTGATGGTTGCCAAAGAAATCTGCAATATAAACAGCTCTGTTGTTTTTTAAATTTTTATTCTAAAACATCTATTTGATAAAAAGAATCCCAACTTACATTTTCATGGGTAAACTACCTGCTTTGTCTAGGTTGATGAAAGTCAGTCTAGGAAGGGTTAAAGTGTCTGTTCACTAAGAGCACCAAAATATAATAAAGACTAAATTATGAAGGATCCATCAAGCCAATTTCATGTGTTATATAGTGTTTACACCCTTTATTTCATGGTTCTAAAGTTTACACAGGAAGAGACAGAGAACATTTAGTTCTTGTCCATGCTCTTCAAACCACTTGTTTTGCAATTTTTTTTTATAATCTACCCTTAGGTTACATTAGCTCTTGTAGCCCTTTGAAACTCTTCAAGGTCCCCTGTATCCTTTTCAGAGTCGAGGGGACAAGACTGCACAACTACGGGCAGGCCCTGAGTTTGTACGCAGGCATACTGTTCTGGTTATATTCTTTATTTCTTTCCTAGTAATTTGTTGTGGTTTAACGCAGCCAGCAACTAAGCACCACACAGCTGCTCACTTCCCCCTACCCAGCCCCTGCTGGGATGCGGGAGAGAATTGGAAGCGTAAAAGTGAGAAAACTCACGGGTTGAAATAAAGACAGTTTAACAGGTAAAGCAGAAGCCATGCACACAAGCAAAGCAAAATAAGGAATTCATTCCCCACTTCCCATCGGCAGGCAGGTGTTCAGCCATCTCCAGGAAAGCAGGGCTCCATCACACATGATGGTTACTTGGGAAGACAAACACCACCACTCTGAACTCCTTCCCATTCCTCTTTCTTCCCTTAGCTTTATATGCTGACCATGACATCATGTGGTATGGGACATCCCTTTGGTCGGTTTGGGTCACCTGTCCTGGCTGTGTCCCCTCCCAATTTTTTGTGCTCCTCCAGCTTTCTTGCTGGCAGGGCATGAGAAGCTGAAAAGTTCATGACTTAGTATATACTAACACCACTTAGCAACAACAAAAAACCATCAGTGTGTTATCAACATTATTCTCATATTAAATCCAAACCACAACACTATAGCTGGTACTAAGAGGAAAATTAACTCTATCCCACCTGAAACCAAGACATAGTTCTTTACGCTTGTTTTCTTTTGACTTCTGCCAAGCACTGAGCTGATGTTGTTATGAAACTCCCAGTCATGCTTCTGAATAGTAACAGTCATCGCCCAGCCCAGCTTTTAATATATGAAGCTGGAATAGTTTCTCCATGTGTGCTGCATTTTATATTAATCTACAGTCAACTTTGTCTTCCATTTTATTGCCTTATAATGTCTCATAACATCCTTCATAATCTGCTGTGTCCTTACTCCCTTGAATAACTTTATAAAATCAGCCAAATTTCCACTTTTCTACTCACCTTTCCAGATGTTATATATATGTATAAAATACAGCTATTATTTAATTTATAGACACACAGCTATCTTAATATATACATGCATCTATATGCATATATCAAAATAACCTTGAAGCTCTGTAGGTGACTTGGCTACACTGTGACAACTAACTTTTTACTCATATTCTCTGTTTTCTTGTCTTTCAACCAATGGTTTTATCTATGTAATGGAGTGATGGTACATGCCCCATTTGACCACCTTCATTCTCAGCTGGTAGCAATGACACTAGCTCTATGACTGCAATCATCATAACATGTGGCAGCATAATGTTGCTGCCAAGCGCAATCGTGTTCTTGGGTGAGACTCAAGCATAGGTGATGCAGGTAATTCACCTCCCAAAACCTCTGCCAAGATTTGATTGTGCCACCTGATGCCAGAGACTCACCCCAGCCTGGTTCAGCATGCCTCAGGGTACTTTACTGTATAGTACGGATTTATCCTTAGATTGCTCAAAGTAATTTCACAATGACATTTAGACGCTGCAGTTTCTGACTGACCCTCTTATGAAAATTTGACTTATTGATTGTAAACAAGTCCAAGCATTAAATCAGTTGTACAATTTATATAATGAGTCCATTTTTCAAAATAAGGGTTTGCTTGTTGTGAGATGTCTCATAATTAAAATGAATTATAAAGTCTAGCATACCCACAACAAAATAATGTACTTCGATGTAATATAGTATAAAGAAGGCAAGGTACTGAAAGTTACAGCTTAGTTTATTGGCATATATGTATTGTTTTCTCTTTGTTTATATGCTAACGTTATTGCCTTTTGGCACAGATGAAATAGCAGATGCAGTTGTTTTGCCTCCTTTACTTCCAAATATGTGCACGGTCAACAGCAAAATTGCACCAATATAGGATTTTACAGTTACAAACATTTTAGCAGGATCATTCCTGCTATGCAGAAGGAGAATAACAGTAACAAAATCAGGAACGGACTATGGTTCATATAAAAATTATTTTTTCTCTCTATGTGTTTATTTTTTATTTCTACTCTGTTTCAAAGCATATGCTCCCTGTAGGTGACAGTACATGCTATATGCCAAGTTTGAAAATTAAACTACTTTTGAATCATCAAACTGCAAAAAAAGTCATATTTAGGTGTGAAAAACACATTTTCATGCTCAGGTAACTCCAAAGTAGCTAACTCACATTTTCTTACACTTTCAAAAAAATCACTTTTAAGTTGAAAATAAGCATGGAAAAATTTAGCTCAAAGGGTTTGTGGTCTGTTTTGAAAGCTATAAGCAACAGCAAACAACACTTTAAAGTCTCCCTTCAGGTATCATATTACTATATGTATTAATTCTACATTTATTAACTCCAGATATTGTGAACCTATTTTTTCCAAAAAATATAGAACCCTTTTCCAAAGCGCACACATTTTTTTTTCTTAAATAAGATAAGCACTTGAAAATTGTATGCACTAGGTAATAATGATCTTATTAGTGTCTCATGAATCCCAAATAAATGCCATGCTCTGGAAACTGCATTTATTATACTGCTTCACATGTTTTTCTAGAATGTCCTTTTTCCCATTCATTCATGGTTTTCCAGGTTTCCTACTGTCTTTTTGTCTCTGTCTAACTGAAAACTTCCCTTTTGTGTCTTTTGGTTTTTTTGGGGGGGTTTGTTTTAATTTATACAAGTATAATTTCCCTTGTGAAATCATTGACACCAGAACACTTTTTGGTATTTTCTTGGATTTATCATTTAAATCTAACTTTTGGATAGATATAACTCTGTGCCACAGCTAAGTTGACCAGTATTGGGAGGATGATTGGGTTTTCACTCTTCTCATTGCTACGCATTTAGTATCATAGAAGTTTCTCTGTAGAGATCAGATAATTTACTTCCAGGTAGATGGAATAAAATACTGGAATTTAGTAAAGAATACAGTTTGTATGAACTCTTTTTTTAGAGGTCCCTGCTTTCAGAGTTGTCCCACTTGTTTCACCACCTGTTACCCTGGAGTAGCCCAGCTGACGTGGACAGGAATTAGCGTGTGTCACAACAGCATCGCATGAGAACGATACTATGTCTCTTCAACAGCTTTTATGGCGAGGTGAACTTTTCCATCAGAATATGGTATCAGGAATTTTGGGAAGAGTCTTTGGGCTTCACTTTCCCTTGTATTGTGTGTGCCCATCGTCTAAGAAACGTTTTAACCTGCTGTCCTGCTTTCGGCTGGGATGGAGTTAATTATCTTCTTAGGAGCCAGTGCAGTGCTGCGTTTTGGCTTTGGTGTGTGACTTGTCAGTTCCTCAGCCCTTGCCAGCAAAAAGGCTGGAGGGGCACAAGGAACTGGGAGGGGACACAGCCAGGTCAGGTGACCCAAACTAGCCAAAGAGGTATTCCATACCATGGGGTGTCACGCCCGGTATATCTATACCTGCCGGGCTGGCCGGGGCAGGCAGGTCACTGCTCGGGGGCAGGCTGGGCATCGGCCGGCGGGCAGTGAGCGGCTGCGTTGTGCACTGCGTGTGCCTTTCCCTCTGGGTGCTATTCTTTCCCTTCCCCTCTTCGTCGTAGCTGTTAATTGTCATCATTGTTCTTTCATTTTTATTCTGTTTCAGCTATTAATCTGTTCTTAACTCAACCCTTGAGTTTTGCATTCCTTCCTTGTTCTCCTCCCCATCCCTCGGTGAGGGGGCAGCGAGCGGGCAGCTCCGCGGCACTTGGCTACCAGCCAGGGTTAAACCACGACGGCCCTTTTTGGCGCCCAGTGTGGGGCACAGAGGGCTGGGATAACGATGGGTCTGATCCGACTGTGTTAGAACAAAAATTGTTGTCAGTGCTCATTGTATTAGATGAGTACTCCTTGGCTACAATGCTGTTTTCTCTGCTGTTGAAGTTGCTGCTCATGGTCCCAGGGTTGCATTGTTTAGTTTGCTTACAGCATGTGTTCCCTATTGTGTTTTTTGTTTACTTTGGGACCTAGGCGAAAGTTATTGTAGTGTTGTACTATATAGCACTGCTTGGTGATATGATGGACTTGGTTATGAAAAGAATCTGGTCTGTGTACTCGGTACTCGGTGGTGGTGTCGTCTCGTGTGTCTGGTGCCCCTGCGGGGTAATGCCACCAATGGCACCTTTGGCTTTGTTTTCCCAGAGAGTCGGCCTGTGGGTGGGGCCCACACCTCCCCCTTCCCCTCAGGACTAATTAGTGAAACATTTAGGGGTTTTGGGAGATCCCGAGTAACTTTGGTCCGCTGGCAGCACCATAGTGCAGGTTCTGACCCTAGTGCTAGCAATACTGAATGTGGTTTACACCTCCTGGGCTTGGTGGAACGTTAAGTGGCTAATTATAACTACCACTCCAGTGAGCGAGCGGCTGCGTGGCACTTAGGAACCAGCTGGGGTTAAACCACGACACCTGCCCAGATCAAAACCTTTTGAGTATGCTGATGGTGACATCCTACAGATGACTGTACCTGTGTCTGCACCGAAGCCCTTGTTCTGTTTTATTTGCTTGTAGAGATGTAACCAGGCTAAACACTAAATGCTAACCACTCAAAATATTTTAATCACTCAAGAATTTGAGCATGTGTGAAAGTTAACCAGTTCACCTAGCCAAGCTCCTAGGCTCCAGCTTGAATGCTGTCATGACAAGTCTCTAAAAAAAAACTTCCGTTTTTTTCTAGGTCTCTGAAATTGCAGTATGAATTGGTCTTGCTCTGACTCGTCAATGCATATAGGCTGTGTCTGTGGTGGAATGGGTGTAGGCCTGCAGAGTGAAACAGTTGGTGCTGAGGTCCTGGTGTCCCCACTGCGCAGTTCAGGTATTTCAGTTTGAAGTAGCTCTTGTCCAGTCCCATGAACTGAATGTCTATTAGCAACTAGACCACATTAGGTATCCTTCTGGAGTGTGTTTTCTTGTTTCCTTTCAAAAAAGAGCTAATTTCTGTGATACGAAACAAATTGTAGTAAGTGGGGAACACAGGGAGATTTGCTTCAAAATAATCCTGATGGGAACTAAAACTCAGATGTGGATGTATGCACAGCAGGCAGCAGCAAGTTCAGTGCACAGTAGCTGCATTCGCTGTCAGTGCAAAACAAAGACAGATGAAATACTGCTGTGTGACTGGGTAAAAATGTTTTCCTGGGAAGAGTAACAGCTTGATTCTACCCCGACATGATTTGTTGCCATCCTCCAAGAAAGCCCCTTGGCAGTTAAAAGACTAGTCTTGTGCACTACAAAATACTCTACTGCCTTTTTTCTGTGGTGAATAATTGCAGGGGTGCAAGTATAAGAATAATAGGATGAAAATGAAAGCAGATCAGATATACTTGATTTGTAGTCCTGGCAGTTAAGGTACAGCTAGTGGGAGGTTTTGAGTCCTCCTTCCAGGTGTGTATCTCTTTTTCCATTGCAGACTATGCCTCTGGGGGCCACATGTATTTGTTCAAAATGTAATTGTATACAGTGCGTATGACTTTGTGTGTGGGAAAAATGTTCTGAAAGCTGCATGTGTGCCATTAGGTGTGTAACACCTGTACCTGGTACTCATCTGAGTACCTTTTTGCAAGCTGAGCATCAGGTTGCCCTCAGAGATAGATGAAATCTCTTACTTCTAATTTCTGTCTGAATTGTGTTAATGTTTGAGAAAACTTACAGAGATGTTCTTTTCCTAGAAGTTTAGAATGAAACCAAATCTTATGATATGAAATAAAAATAAAGTAGCTGGAAAGTGGTATATGCACCTCTTAGAAATGTTTACCTTCTCACTGTGGGTTAATCCATCACTTCAGTGTCACAAAGCAGATTTTTTTTTTTTGTTAGCCTGAACTGTTCTACTCTGAAGATCCACTACCATGGGAGATAAGAGGTTCAGTAGCAACATCTAGAATATCCAACTCTATTCCCATTGTGTTTTCCACCCTTTTTAATCATAAGGTCTTAATTAACTTATGGTTCAGGATTCATTCATACACCATAAATATAATACAATATAAGTTAAATTATCTGCAAAAACAAATCTGGCAACAAATAACTGTTTGTGCCAGGTTATGAACAGTACAGATACTTGTATTTCACTATTTGTTAAATTAATATATAGAAGTAGGCAGAAGAGTAAAAAGTGTTCTTAATATTAGTAAACTTTATTTTATTTCATTTTACATCTTACTTTCAAGTCTGACAGCAAGAAAAATCTGCATTTAATATTCATTGCTACTCCCTCACAGAGTAGATGATACTTATTATTATTTAGGATTCAAGAATATCTGCATTTCTCTGTAGTATAAAGTTTCCAACGTTATTTTGAAAGCTCACTTTTTCTGTGGAATGGAATTGATACGCTCAGCAACTGAGAGACTGGTTTTGAGAGTATATTAGTTCTAATTTGGAAGTATAATTACAAATGCTGCTGGGAAGGTCATATTTCAAATATAATGATGTTAAATGTCTCCTGTAGGAAAGGTCTTATGGTTTGAGAATCTCTTTCCTTCTATTTAACTGATTGGTAATTCCTTACCATCATCATGAACACGAGCATTGCCTGGTAGCAGGATAAAATATTCAAGGCTTTTGGAATCAACAGTTTTCAGTTACTTTCCTTCTGTTCTAAAACATGAAGTTGATGAATGTGAGTTCTTCAACTTTGAAAGGTTTAAACAAACAAAAAAGAGATACAAGACAATGCCATAAGCCTAGTGGGTTGATATTATAAAATACCTTAAGACAGAAATTAAACACTAGTCTTCCTCTTTGTTCAGAACACTGTTTAGCAGAAGGACAATATAAACCTAAATGTAAAATATTTCACCTTGAATTTTAGTTTTAAGTTTTGCACTATTTTTCAATCCCTCACTGAACCCAAAAAAAATACTCATCATATGAGGTAGTTACAAAGATATTATCTTTGTACAGAACTCACCTGTCAAGCTTTTATTTAGGGGAAAACTAGAAATTTTTAAAAATTCCTTAATGTCAGATTCCGAAAGGAAAAAAAAAAAGTCTATTTAGACTATTTTGATTAAAATTGTATCCAGATTGAAATGGTGTGTGTTATCTCAACTTTTTCTTCACAATTGTGATGATAGTAAACCACAGAGAGACATACCTTGTAAAATGTTGGATACCTTTTACTCAGCCCAAAAATTGAAGATGCTGATAGATACCACAGTATTTTAAAAATATAGTAAAGTATGGATGTATTTTTGTTTCTTTGTTTTATTATGGTATAACTGTGGAAAACAAAAGAGCATTTAAGACTTCAAATTCAGGAGGAGGTCAGACTTTTTAAACAGAGATTTCTAGAACAAAGTAAAATCCTCAACTGGCTTCACATGCACTAACATTTCTTAATATAGCCAAAATGTGAATCTGTTTTCATATGAGTTCAGGAATGTTGACGTCTTTCTAGTCATTAGTAATGTAGGTTAATATAATTTGTGTGAAAGCTTATATATTCTTATCTAAGTCCTTCATTTTTTCTTCTGGAGGGATCAGAAAAGTACCAAATGTTATTTTATAAAGAAAGATGACAGAAGGATTTATTTTTATTTCCAGAGCACTGAGAAAAATAGTGATCAATCAAGAGAACTTGAAGCTGTCTATTGATAGATGTGAAGCTGCTCCCAGTTCTCCAGAGGTCTAACAGAAGGAATAACACACTGATTAAACAGGTAACTGTAACCTGTGTGCAAAGTTCAGGGAAAGCAATGAGAGGTTTTTATTTATCTTTCCGTGATTTATATCAGGTTCTGTATTTCTTGCCTTCCATGTTCAATTTCCTTTCCCAGCCTGGAACAGGAGGGGTTTCTAGCATTTGCAGTATAAACTCCTGTTCTTGCCCTTTTTGATGACATAGTTTATACATTTTCTGACTCTTCCCTGATCTTCAAATATCTTTGCTCCTCAGGGCTTACACAGAAGGTGCAACACTGAAAGCTTTTTGTAAGTAGCCTGTGAGATCTTCAGGGCAAACAGTTTTTCTTGATTCTGTCTGCAAAGCATAAAGCACACTTTCCACAGTATAAAAATAAATCTTCCCACTCACCATCATCCCTGGTAGGCACCTGGACAAATTTCATATTAAGTAATTGCTTTTGGCTTGCTTCTTCGAGGTTCTGAGCACCTTTCAGTTCATGCTGAACTTCAGGAAAGGGAGTGAGGCTTCTCAGACTCTTGCTGCAAATAGCTAGCATCTTTCAAAATTGAGTGCTTTCCAGTAACATCATATTTGTAGGAAAAAAATATTCCTTTATTTACATTTAAAATATTTGTGGGACTTGTAGAATTTAAGTATGCATTTTAATCAGCTTTCTTTTTTTATATGGCAACCAGTTCTAGATTAGTGAAGTAGTATCCTGTTATACTACATTTTGGTTCTTCCCTTCTGGACATACAACAGATGATTGAATTCATAATGTAATGTCCTGAATGCATGCATTGCAGACTAGTCCTTCTGGATAAATTAAGGCTTGATTAGATATAAAATTCTTAGAGAGTGGCCAAAAAGTGCTGTTAGTATAGCTGAATTTTAATAGGGGCTAATGTGGGCTTTACATAACATTCACATTTCAGCTTAGAAAATGCTTTGACATTGCTCATGACATTGTGAAATCATTATCAGTGTATGTGTTAAGTTTTAAATCAAAAGAAAATGAGGCAATAAAACCAGTAACTTTTTACTAACAGGATTCACATCACAGGAGTCTGTAACCTGTGCATGATACCGTAAATAGAAATTCTTTCATTTTCTATATCTTAAAAAAGAGCACAGAAAATATAAAAATAAGATTTCAAATACAGATTACAGATATATAGATAGAGAAATAAATAAATACTGAATTTAAATGCTCTTTAAACAGGATCTTAAACCAGGTGATTTTCATTCATACATTTATTAAAGAAGACATCCCACAAGCCTGTAATGGTTTCCCAGTTAGGACTACTTTCTCAGATTTATCAGTGGATCTGGTGGCCAGTCTACATATTCACAATTACTTAATTTCTTTTATTTTTGTAAGTAACATTCAGTGACTTAAGAACACCTTTGCACTTATGACCTAGATTTAAATTCTGAAAGATTTTAGATGAGTCAACACCACCACCCCCCACCCCCCCACCCCCCTAGCCTTTTCTGATATCTGAGAAGGCTACTGTTGAAAGCTTTGAGAAAGATAGATGGATATCTGGACAAATATTATCTGGACAAATATCTTGTGTGTGAGGGTGTTTGGGATCCACAAAGTAAAGGTCCTATGCTAGGTCTTTGAAATACGGTTGTGCTCAGAAATACCACTTAGAAATACAGCAGTTGATAATATTTATGTTTTTCCTAATAGTCTTGGTAGGATTAAAATCTACACATTTTCATTCCCCGAGTAGTCTTCTCATCCACAGGGAATATCTGATGAAACTCCAGTCCTTTGGTTAGAAAGGGGCTGCTATTATGCCGGGAATGTAAAAGAGCTGTTTGTGCAAAACAATAATTGAGGAAAATCGTGACAGTGTAGATGGCATCTGA
Source organism: Ibycter americanus (assembly GCA_035590275.1). Taxonomy (NCBI): domain Eukaryota; kingdom Metazoa; phylum Chordata; class Aves; order Falconiformes; family Falconidae; genus Ibycter; species Ibycter americanus. The sequence continues at coordinate 52,917,361 of JAVJGI010000014.1, read as the reverse complement.
TGAACCTTGATGGGCAAACTTAGATTCCCATGCTGTGCTGCTTCTCTGATTCATTTGCTGATGTGCTTAAAATAAGTAAATAATAATAAAAAAATTCCCTGAACAATTACTTCACGGTCTCTTTTAATTGGGTTTAAGTTCTTTACTTGGCTGTCAGGTATGACCCAATTCTAATTCATAGATCTGCCACACAACATAGAAATAGTTTTAGGAATAAAATTATGTTCCTTCTAATTTTTCCTTGTCCACTGAATCAGACAGAGGAAGAATTACAAATGTGTGGACTTCTCAAAGGCCCTTGATATGGTTCCCCCACAAATTTCTTACCTCTAAATTGGAGACATATGGTTCTGATGGACAGATCCTTAGAATGATAAGGAATTGGCTGGATGGCTGTGTCCCAAGAGTTACAGTCAGTGGCTCAATGTCCAAGTGGAAAATGGTTGTGAATGGTATTCTTCAAGGGTCTGTACTGGGACCACTACTGTTTAATATCTTCATCAATGACATACATAATGGGATTGAGTGTGCCCTTAGTGAGTTTGCAGATGACACCAAGCTGAGTGGTGCAGTTGATATGCTCGAGGGAAGGGATGCCATTCAGTGAAACCTTGAGAGGCTTGAGGAGTGGGCCCATGTGAACCTCATGAAGTTCAACAAGGCCAAGTGCAAGGTCCTGCATGTGAATGAGGGCAACCCCCAGTATCAATACAGGCTGGGGGATGAAAGGATTGAGAGCAGCCTTGTGGAAAAGGACTCAGGGATACTGGTGGATGAAAAATTTGACAGAAGCAGGCAATGTGTACTTCATGAGACCCCACCTGGAGTACTGTGTCCAGCTCTGGGGTCCCCAGTACACTAAAGACATGAACCTGTTGGAGCAATTCCAGAGGAGGGCCACAAAGATGATCAGAGGGCTGGAGCACCTCTCCTATGAAGACAGGCTGAAGGAATTGGGGTTGTTCAGCCTGGAGAAGAGAAAGCTCCAGGGAGACCTTATTGTAGCTTTCAATATCTATGCGAGGCTTATAAGACAGACAGAGAGAGACTTTTTACAGGACAAGAGGCAATGGTTTTAAACTGAAAGAAAGTAGATTGAGATTGGATATAAGGAAGACATTTTTTATTATGAGGGTTGTGAGGCACTGGAACAGGTTGCCCAGAGAAGTTGTGGATGCCCCATCCCTGGAAGTGTTCAAGGCCAGGTTGGATGGAGCTTTAAGCAATGTAGTCTAGTGGAAGGTGTCCCCACCCATGGCAGGGGGGTTGGAACTCAATGATCTTTAAGGTCTCTTCCAACCCCAAACAGTCTATCATTCCATGATTCTGTGATTAACCTAAGATAAACAAATTATAAATACTGTTTCCCATAGACTTGTTTGTGTGTAGGCTATATGAAGACTTGTGTGGTCTATTTTCAATCAAAATATTGTTCTCTGATGCATCTTAATATACATCTGTGGGAGTCAGAGGATGTCAGGTAGAAAAGAGGAAGTTAAGGGAAGGCCAGGATTAATTATGATATAAATGGATTAGATGCATGTTTGGAAGTCAACTGAGAGAGTGGAAAGAAGCAGGAAAAGTGATTGATGTTGCTTCCTACCGTGCATTCAGAGGAGTCTGAAGACCATATCATTATTAATTTGCTACTAAATATACCACAGCTTCTTGACTTGTCACAGTAGCAAATTTTATAGGCTTGTTTTGCATAAGCAATCACTCTTACTCCTTTTCAAAATACAATTATATATTTTTTTTTTTTTTACTCTCTGTATAAAGTCTCAGACAGGATCAAAGCCTGGAAGTGTAACATTTCATACCGTAATTCAGTACCCTGTGTAGTGCTACTAGAATTCAGATTATTGATTTGCCGTGTGTTTTTATGTAGTCCTTAATTAGTCTTGCTAAGCTGTTTGGGCATCATTTGCTCCATAAATTTCAGTCACAGGAGGAAAGGGGGAAGGTGTTTCCTTTTCAACTATATTTCAGAGGTCAAACACTTACACAGCTAATATATTTGAGGGTCATAGTTCCTTTGTGTGGTCTCTTCTTGCTCATTGAGGTCAGTCAAGGAGTCATGAATTGTCTGTGGCAGTTCTTGGCTGTTCAGGAAAAAACCCAGTGTTCCACGGCTTTAGATGCTGGTTTGGAATTTCATACAAAATTAGACAGTATTTATTTTTCATGGTGAGCATCTGGTTCTTCATCAAGAAACCCTCCGGAAACTCTTTGCCCTCAGATAAATAATGCGTATATACTGTTTGGGGAAATTTGTATGCATACATAATTTTGATTTGATTCTTTGGAATGGTGTGACATGAGAAACAAGGAGAGAGAATTAGCAAGTGAAAGACTAATAAAATAATCTTAAACGTTTCACATCTTAAATGATTCAGATTTCAATTAAAGTAATCAATGCACATGACAGTTATCTTTCATATTATATGTAAAGTGCAACTCTCATGCATTTTGGCTCTATAGTGGACAAATTACAGTCATGAGAATGTTACCACAAGTATCAGTTTCTGTCTACTAACCCAACATTTTGCTAAGGTTTAAAATTAATTTTCCTGTTTTTAAATAATAACACACTAGGAAAAAAATCTATTACAAAATCCTATCTCCTACCAACAAATATATGCAATAATTTAAAGGAATCTATTGTTACATAGTATCCACTAAGCAAAGAATATAATTGCTGAGTGTAAAGTAAAACGTAACTACTTTTCCATGAGATTGGATCACCAAAATGGAATTGCACAGCTGAAAAAGATTGCTAAATTTGAAATGCAGACATGTCATGGTAAAATCTGAGACCTCCAGAGGGAAAGAAGGAATAAATGAACGTGGAACTGCAAAACAGAAATCCTTTATTCCAACTGCAAATGTTGCAACCAACATTAATATTACACTTTGTAAATTGTCTGTTGTGCTGCAACAGGTAGCTTCTCTTTAATTAAATAGGGAAGATGCAAAATAAGTTAATACTCAAGTATTGCACCTCACTGTCTCAAAGATGCTAGGAATCCAGCACTGACAAAATTCCACACTGATGAATAAAAGCAAATCGCTGGCTCCTCTGAGTTCCTCCGTGGAGATACCTGCTGAAATCATATGTGATTTTGTAACATAAGGGACATGGTTAGACAACAAGATCACTTTAGATTGCAAGCAGCCTCTTTGGTATCAAGGAAGTAAATTTGAGAAAGAAAACAGTTACAACATATCCTGAAGCATAGGTGTATGTATAGAGACACCTACACACATACATACAAAGATATGCACACACTTATATAAACATATGTGTTCAGCTTGCTATCATTTCTCTAGCAGTTCTGATGGATTAGGTAATGGGGGAAGTAGGAGTATGCCACTGAGCTCCTGTTGACTCAAGATCTGCTGTTTTGCAAAAAGATAATGCTGGGGTCTGTGTAAATCAGCATCCCTGGCACTTACTGACTTGTGATCAACTAACTGATAGTATCTTACCTTCCAGGACTCCTACTGAGCTCTTGACTGTGGGAATACTGCTGCCTTTCATACCACAAGCTGTCAGTCTGCAAAATGAGAACTTTATGGTAACCATTAGATAGGAGCAGGTGCCTTGTTAGGTGTAGACAATCATCTATTCTTGTAAAAGGAAAGGCTTCTCATTTTTGCTGAGTTCTTGCAGATTCTGTGAAGCAGACTGCCTTTCCTTTTGTGAGGCAAAAGCTAGGTGCTGTCAGAAAATGAAATAAAAACATCGAAATTGCCATTGAGAATCCAAATCTCTGAAAATGCAGTAGAGTGACATACCACCCTGCTTCACCTCCTATGCTGAATCATTTCAGATTTTCCTTGGATTCCGTATCTAACTTCAGATCTCTTTCCATATGTCTAAATATTGTATAGAAGTATGCTTCTTCAGTTTTCTATTAACATTATTTCTGATGTCCTCTAACCCTCTGTAGATTCCATCCAGCTACAAACAAGCTATGCCCTTAATGTCTTTTATTTGCTGATATTAGGACATCACTCCTTGAACAATGAGCAGGCATTCAAAGGCACCTACCTCTCCCCTGAAGCCTCTTAAAACTAGAAGCATGCTCGGCAAGCCTCCGGAGCAACCTCACAGCCCACAAAAAGAAAAAATGCAAGGCTTCATCTCTCTTCAGAAACAGAAGGAAAAAAGTATTGCAAATAGCATCACCTGCTTTTATCCAGAATGCTTTGGAAGAACTGAAAATAGGAAGCATTGGTGCTCAGCCTTTTTAATAGGTTGAAAGGGTTATTATGCCTTTCCGACTGTAAAAGCAACACATGTAAATAGAGTACTCTTAAATTTGATACAAGCCATGGAAAATACTGCAGAGATTTTGCCTGAGGATCTCATCCGATGTTAAGACAATATTTATTTCTAAATTAAAGAGAAGGACTTAATCTGGGAAACCTTAAAAGAGCTGTATTAAATACTGTAAGCTGTAGTTTTTCCCAGTTGTGAGGTTTTATCTTGGAAATAAACAAGGCCTTATTTGAAAGCAGAGTGATTTTTATTACAGAGAGTGTTTTGTCCATCTGTAACTGGTAAAACTGAATGTCGTAGCGTTGGGTAAAATATGTCAGTAGTCTAAGCCAGTATGGCAAGCAGCCAGGCCACTTTTCAATCCTGCACAGTTTAAGCCATTTCTTATTTGAAGTTTTATGAAGCAAGTGTATCTGCAGAGATGTGTTAACTAATCTGCTTGCTAAAAAGCTTAAGAATGTGGAACTAATATGAAATGAGTAAAACATTATCATTTATTCATAGTGCTTTCAACTGTATCTCATTCTCCATTGTTCATCTCTAAAATGTCAATCTGGATTAAAAATATTTGAGATAAAGACAGGGAGTCTGATTCTTAAATTAGCTGCTGTGGTGCAACAAAATACCCAGTGAATCTTACTTTTGCAGGATAACTCATTCACTATAGCTTTTAATGAAAAGGTTAGGGACAGAGATAGCTTCAACTTTATTGCATGTGCCTTTTCAGTGGATACTGCACTAGTCTTTGGGGATTTTTGCAAACGGGTTTTCAGTAGATCTGCTGGATGTCTTTAGATTGGAGGGCCACTAAGACAATTTTAGTCTAAGACAAACATAATCATTTGGGCCTTCTTTCAATTTCTCTTTGTGTAATATCTAGTATATAATGATCCCCATATATGCAAACATGTAATCCTACAGCCTACCTGGGTTATCCTACCCAGACAGTGTTAGAGAAGCTTTACTTTGCCTGGGAACATGAGAGAGGACCGAAAGATATTACAGCAAAAACTGAGTCACTCTTGGCCACTTGGAGTTCAGGTTTTTTCAGCCATTGTCGTTATTTGTGTGTCAAAGATCAACAGTAATTTTGTAAGAGTTTAGGACTGTCCATAACCTTGGAACTCCACTGGCAGGTGCTTTCAGCAGAAGGTTCAGTCATAGCTATCAGCTGCTACTACAAAGAATTTTTCTTGCCAGGCCACATCATGTCTTTTTAAAAGGATTTAGCCTAAACCAGCCAGCTTTCCCTCAGGACTCTGCCTATATCAGACACAGTTACCAGAGAATCAGCTCTGTTTGCTTTTGATGTGGAAGCGCAGAACTGAACATCACTGGAGTACTGATGACAGCGGAGCTTGTCTCACCTGACACCTGTGTTTTACAGGTTTGTGTAACAAGTGACAAAACTGGACTCTGCACAATGCTATTTCTATTAATCTTAAGAATAGAGGAACAACGAATGAACGTATACAACTGACTCCATAAGGAGAGGTATGAATTAAGTCAACCTACTCCGCATAAAACTGTCAGATCTGTAACTTCAGCTTGTATAAGTCATGATTAAAAACATGAATACTGTTCTTGCACCTAATATTAATAGAGATGTCACTTCTGGCTATTGTGTGAATGTATCGACCAACCAGAGTTAGGTATCATTTTTCCATAGCCAAGTCTCAAGCTTTTGTTTAGCCTGTACTATTGGAGTTAGTTTGTAAACACACATACTAAAGACCCTTCCCATCTATAAATAAATAAATAATTACATGGTAAGGTTGCAGAGCAGAAGATGATTAGAAAATATTATTACTCTCAAAGACCTGTCTTCGAGCATTCAAATGTAAAGTTCAAGTATTTTTAATAGGATTGCATTTTGGGTAAGTTTGATAATTAATAGTGGATGACAGAAATGAAGTGAGTATGCATCATAACAGCTGGGATTGGGTGATATTCAAGCCTATTTCCTCAAATCAAGTTATTTCTAACAAACTTTATTTCCTACCCTTCCAATATATTTGCCATGTTCTATCATCAAACACATGGAGTATCATAAAGTATGGATGTGGTTCACTCAAAATAAAAAAATTACGGTGTTAATACAAGGTCTGGGCACTCTTGCTGGATTTTACTAGTCTTGAAACACATAGATGAAGTTATCTAAGTAGATATACTCCAGGGAATTTCAAGTCTCTGGCTGTGTTATTGAGTGAAGGTGAAATAAGGACAGCAGTGCATTAGCACTTTCATGTTCTTACAAAGCTTTGTGACCGCTAATATATCATGTCAAGTTTGGTGGATTTCTTGTGTGTATCAAAAGACATTTGCACATTCTCTCCATTTAGCTATGCTCTCTCATATGTAATTTAATTATTTAGTTGTCTTTCAGAATATATTTATTTTTCAGTGTACAAAATTGCTCTTTTAATCAACTAATTTCCATGTATTTCTAATTTTTTTTTTTAATGCAAACTACATTGAAAATAGGGCTTGTCATGTAAAACAACAAAAAATCTTTCCATTCTTCCTCTAAAAGACTACTTATTCAAATACTGTGTTTATTCAAATACTGATTAAAAAACCAGCAGCTTATGTTACTAGTTTAGCCTATGTTTCAGAAGCATTTTTATCCATCCATAACTAATGTGTATTCATACCTGCAGTGCTGGTAGTTGAAGTGCTGTCAGCTTTTGTTGGGGCTGCCCTCCTTTATCCATTAAATTACCTCAGGGGAAGCTAGCACTTCTGAGGCAACCTAAATTTCAAGTAAACTTCTGTCAGACAACTTTGTGGTAAAAGCGGTGTGACTGAGCACTGGGCAGAAGACATACTGGGCTTGTCATGTTTCGTCCAGGTTTAGAGCAAATGCTGGGAACCCTGATAACTGCAGGCAGTGCTGTCAACATTCTTCTACCAGAATATAAAGAAATTATTCATTAATTTATTTCTCGTCAGCTTCAGCCACTGGCTGCTGGATAAACTGGCTGACAGTTTGTGTTTTTGCAAACTCTGTACCTGTAGTAGCCAGATGTAATCCCTCTCTTCTTTCCTTCTTTCATCTTCCACCATCACTGGTGAGCTAGGCAGAACAACAAACTATTAGAATCTTTAAAGTTTGTTCTTTTAGAGGTCTTATTTTACCTGAAAATTCTTACTTTTGAACATGTCATTTCACCTTGGTTTTATGGTAGGATTGATAAAACAGTAAAATCCCTTTGAAGTGAAAATAGCCGAATTAAAGCTTCTTCTGTTTAACCCACTTTTTATAAAACATTTCAAGAGACAAAATGGCTTAAAAGCAGACATTTTGTCAGGAGCCATGAGCTTCAGAAAAGCTGAACACCAGCTCTCTAGCACATTTCTAATTAAATATGCAATTAAAAAGCTTTCAGTGGCCCCTAAGGCTTCCCAGCCTAGTTAATAGAAAACTTCTCGTCTTACTTTAACAAGCAAGATAAAACATTTTTTAAAAAATTATCCACTGTTAAATAAAATGCCTTACTACTTTGTTTCCTCACTGTGCTTCAAGGATTTATTGCATGCTGAATCAAGTGGCTCAGGATTTTAGAAGCAAACCAAATAAAGATAATGAACATTAAATAAGTTTTTTTAAAAAGTTACACTTATACAAACTATATTTTAGGTAATTTTTTGGGCTGAATTAATCTGCAGGTTATGCGAAAGTGCACCATGTATTAAGTAATTATTTGGTTATTTTAAAATATTTAAAGATTTGTATTTCAGTATAGGAATTCAGATTTGCTCTTTTTTCAGTTGGACTATCAACATTGTTCCACTTCCTTCTCAGTGGTGTGGGTATGGCACAGAGAACAGAAGTTTGATTGTAGTAGCATAAATTATAGGATGTTGTTCTTTTAGTTCTTCATCCTCTAAAGGATTTTTTTTGGGGGGGTGGGGGGCAGGAGCAGCTGCAGCATTGGGATTGAAGCATGGATGGAAGATATAGGTGAAAATGGCACATGGACACCTATGATGGATGAGGGTAGTCAGAGTACAAGGGAGGAATGGACACAATCCTGGTTTCAATGGGGAGGTCAAAGTGGGACAATCTACAAGGTAATACTGGAGAGCAAATCCAACAGAAGTGAGCCTATGGAAAGTGTCCAGGGATATACTGAAAGCACTTTGTGCTGCCAAAGAAGCAGTTAAAATTAATCCATGCTCTAAAAATTCTTATAATACATTATAATTCTTATAATATTGCTGCTTTTGAATTGTGGTGGTTGTAATATTTCTCACACTAGTACTAATAATAATCAAGGCATTTGAGTTTGCTGGCAAGTCATACATTTCATGTGCTCATTTCCTCTCTTCACTGTTAGTGCTTCTTCACATGCAAATCCTTCTTTGTTCTTAAAAATAGTATACATCACCTCAACCCACCATATGCTGGTGGGATGTGTGGTGATGAAACAGCATATATATATAGTTTCACTTCATGTGAAAATTACTCTTTAGGTCTTGCAATGTATGTTTTGTGCTATAGTCAGTTTTCTGTCACAAAAGATTTTGTGGAAAAGGTTACTAGAATGTTATAGTCTTTTTGTAACATAATAGAATTTTAATTGATAAAGAAAACAGAGTCTTACTGACAAATTTGTTTAGCAAACTCAATATTTGAATGTGGTTTTTCCTTAAAAAACATAATCAGTTTTGGAATGTGAATAACTTGCCAAGTGTGTAGACAACCTTCCATAGTGTTTCAAAACTTAACAGCATAGGTTACACAAGAAATAGATATATTTGTCATTTATATCTCTTCACATCTGTGTTTCTCAAAGCTGCTCTTTAGTGTTTTAGCTTTGCTAGGAGCATTTTTTTGACAAGTGATTCATGTCTTTGTGTGGCTACATGATTTCAATATCTGAATATAATGTAGACATATGTGATCAAGTAATAATTAAATTATTAATACTAAACAGCAGCAACAGAAATATCTATCTTAAAGATAAGTGCACATTTTCAATCAATGATGACTCTGAAAATGGAACTGCATAAACACATTCAAATAAATCCAACAGAACCAATTTTTTATGCCCTCAAGGAACAATGACATACCAAGTAAGTGATTTTAAAGATCTAATTTCCTACAGTCTTTTGGAAATACAAAAATGTGCAACACATTGTAGCCCTGATCTACAAGGCCTTGTCCAAAATCTCCTCTGTGGCTGCTCTTAAAAAGTTCTTTGGATTTCTTTGGCTTTGCACATATAAAACCCTTTCTGTAACTGAATGGACCAGCTGCCTGTGATCAGTCTTTTGCAATGGTTAGAGATGTAGGCTCTATTTGTCCTGTTTTCAAATTATTTGCAATTTAGTTGAGGAGCAAAATATATCAGAAAATCATAAATCAAGTGTTCCCTTCTGTGTTCTCATATATAAGTGCATGTGTGTGTATATATATACACACACACACACACACATTGTGATGAGGGCAGAGTCTGTCTTGCTCAATGAGTATCACACAGTCAGCACATGGATTGCACTTGTTCCCTTTGTTGTCTGATCTATTCTGGGTTTTTTCCAGGGAGAATAAATAAGTTGGAGTTAAGTGAAAGTTTTCAGTTATGCAACGCTTCAAATTCCTTAACTAAAGAAAAACTCTTGGGACTGTATTTCTGTATTGAATATTCATGTTACTGAGTTCAAAATCCATGTTTTAGCAGTATTTTCTAATATTCCCAAAAACATTCTTGTACTCTAATCATTTACTAAAACACCAGTGTTAAGAGATGAACTCAGCTACAGAAATTTCCTTACAGAGCTGAAATTTTAAGATGCAAAGGAGAAGGGTATGAGGAAGCATTGTTCCACTGTGCATCTTGATCAAGACTTAACTGCCTTGGAATTTGTGTTTTGGATTTGGAAAGACACCTAAGGGTAAGGGTAATTTTACATAATTAATGGAACTACAGTCTGGGAACCTGTGTCTCAGCGACTCACCCAAGGCCCAATTTATTGCTATTGGAGGAAAATAAATACCTCTAGCGTAAGTTTAATTTGACCTATGTTATTCTTGCAAAAGGTAAAGAAATATGGGAGATTTCAAATGAGAAACGAATAAAGACACATAAATGAATGGGAAGTAAAAGTAATCTGCTTGAGACAGTGAAAACTACAGAGGAGATATCTGCAGCAATAGCAATAGGACTGTGTTAGCCAAAGATAAATAATAAAAATAGAAAAAGGAGTAGAAGTTGAAATACGGTCAATATATCTCAAAATGTGACTACTGCACTTACATTGTCTATATCTTTAAGGATAGTTGTAATTTACTTTTGAACGTATGGTGGTTTAAGAAGTGCCAGAGTTGTAGGTATAAGGAGAGTGATAATATCATCTGAGTGGTAGTTAAGGAAATGGCATAGATGGACAACATGGCTGAAGTAATCTGTAGGTTACCAGATACACATGAAGAAAAGGCTGTAGCCTCATTGCTGTTGAGGCTTGTGCCTCAATATCCAAAACATCGAGGTCAGCAACAGTGCTCAATAACAGGTAGTACTGATGCCAAAGAAATACATCAGCTGCTATATATTCAATATTATTGACACTATTCAGAGTAAATTAATTTGCTACCAGGAAAAGTAATTTGATAAAATGTCCAGCAAATTCTTTGCTGAGTTGAGCTGAGTTGTTGGCAGACAAACCTGGAAGGCCAAAGAATTGTAAGAGTCCGCTCCAAACATAAAAAAGACAGAACCCCCACCTTTGCTCGATACTAATTATTTATTTAACAGGAGTCACAGACTAATATTATTTGAACAGGAGAAATCTAGAAAGAAGTCGAGAGAAAGTAATGCTTTCCTCTATTTTTGCAAGCCTATTGGTTTGCCATTACCTCAGTCTTTGTCTTGAAAGTTGTTAGATTTATAATGAAAAACATTGGACTGATTTAAACAAGCTGCTAGATTCTGAGCCCTGCATAAATTACAGACTTTATTAAATACCTGTATGAATCCCAAACACATAAAAAAAGATTTTTAGTATAGAATTATATAATATGAACAGAATTTGCACTATGCAAAGACATATTCCTGGTAAACTTAACAGCCCATTCTTTGAAAAAAAAAAAAAAAGGTCATTTTTCCTGTATAGCTAAGGGACAAAGTAGATTTAGGTCTCTTCATAAAAAAGGTCAAATAGCTTAAGCCATTTATCCATCATAATAACTATGGTACTATTATCCATAAAAGCTTCAAATGCCTTTTCTTCCATGTCTTAATTTTCAAAGGGATTCACAGAGATTTAGTAGCATGACTCCCATCAGAATATATCACATATCTAAATGTACACACTCTACCCTGAAAATTGAGATGTTAGGACCCAATTCAGCAAACATATTCAGGCAAGTAACTTAATTTACATTTGCATTCTCATTACATTCAGTGGAAGTACTGAATTCTGCATTTTCAGGAGCAAGCTATTAAATGTAGTACAGGAAAATAAACAGCTTGCAATCCTAATTCAAAACAGAAGAATTTTAAAATACAATTATATCAATGATTTACTACAATATTGCAGATTTATAGTTTCTGAATTGGGCATAGCTTGATTTTTCAGTTACCAGAAAATTAGTTAAATTTCCAGTGTTGACAACTGGCTATTTTTTTCCTCCTTGAAGTGCTTCTTACATAAGCAACTGGCAATTATTTGCTGTTAAACATTTCTACAAAAATTAAAATCAAGGACTTTCACATATGCAACAAGGTTATTGAAATGATGATTTGTTCATTTTAATCTGTACACAAGGAAGACACTATGATGTTTTGTGGGAGTAGAAATTGTGGCAGTTACAAATGTGCATAAGACCTAAATAGAATAACTACTATACTTCACATCCTCACTTCCTGGGAATTTTTGCCATATCTGAAGAATTAGCTTAAGAGAACTTCAACTGGACATTTCCTTGGAAAGACTCCCCATGGTTTCCATGGACTTTAATTCACAGCCAGGGTGTTGCAGTGGGTTCAAAAAAAAAGGCTATTACAATTACATATATGGAGAAAAAAACCACTAGAATAAATCTTCCTAAAATAATTGAAATAGACCCTAGATGTAAAATGAAATATTTCAAGAATATCAATATTCCATTTAATCTGATTTTATCTGACCGTGTGTTTGTAATAAGAAACATATATTTGGATACAGACCCCCTCCCAATGTCACCAGTAAAACTATTTTCATTTTTTTATGTGGCGGTAGGATGTAACTGTGGAATCTATTAGAGTCTGGAGCTAAGTGGAAGATATATGAAATAGAAGTTTTCATCGCTTACCTTGTTCAATCCCATTGTTTTAAAGGACATGATTCTCTTGCAACGTTATCACACAACCATGCACCCAGGTTACGGTGGACATAAAGTATTTTTGGCCAAGATACTCTGAGCAACACTCACATGGTGAAACTATTTGTATGTATGATGAAAGTCTTGTGTTACTGATTTGTCACTCTCTTTTGGAAAAAGGATCAGAAATAATACATTTCAGGTTTAGTCATGTTACATTTGCTGTCATAATGCAATTGGGAACTCAGTGGCAAAGAGACTAAAGTCACCTTTGTGGTAACATGTTCTTCATGTGTTCATATTCAAAAGTAACACTGACAGTTCTGGAATTCAAGGTGAGACCGGTAATGCAAAGATAATACTGCTAGCTTTATTCTTCTCGTGTCTGTTTTTTATTGTATTTCAAACTGAGGTGAAAAACATATTTTCTTACTTTAGTCTTTATGACCTACCAGAACATAAACATAGGTCAGTAGTTGCTTTCTGTCCCCTTAGCCAGTCCACTATTAAAAATAATAAGAGAATACTGATTTAAATAATAACAACTTTTTCTTCTTTTTTTCTCTGAAGGCATATAAAAGAGTGTGTTCCCTATCAAAAACAAGGAGATAGACATTCAGCACCATCACATCTGACTGTAAGGCTCTGTAAGGCTCTGTGCCGAGCTCAGCCCTGAAACCCTCTCTGCAATGAATAGAAATAAGGCAGAACATTTGGGGAATGTGACTCAGACCAGCCACCTGGATGTGTGAGTGGGCAACTTCAGCCAGCCAACAGCAAGCTCCAGGAAGAGAAGCACATCTGAACATCTAAGGCTATGGTTTCATTATACGGTAGCTGTTTCTGTCCCAGCCATATATTGACACCTTGCTTGGACAATGCTAGTTCCTTAGCTGTAGGCAGGCAACGTCATATCAAATGGTATCAGGAGCCAATGTGACTGAAAAAAGTAGATACTAATGTATGTAGTGAAGGTAGCACAAGAGGTCTTTTACATTATTCTGAAATTGTAATCATATATATTTTTCTAATTTCATTCTCGTTTGTTCAGGAAAAACTCCGGTATGATTTCAATTTCAATATTTTCACTAAATGTGTAAGTATTTTTTGTTAATCACACTTCTTCAGCCCGTCTCACAGCACAGTCCCTTAACAGCTGTGTCTGCTTGCAGCTGGGGAGGTAACATACCGTTATTGTCTCTAGCATGACACATCAGGCTGAAACTCTTTTGATTTAGATTGGCTTCAGTAGGGCTCCCTGATTTAAACTCACCTCTTCCACTTCCCCCAAAATTGTAAAGCATACTTTTTCTTGGTGCCAAACTGCTTCAGAGCCAGAAATGCAAGAATTTCAGGGACAGCATAATCAAGGAAAAGTGTAATAGTTGTGTTGTAGTTTAAACCTAGCTGCCAACTAAACCCCACTCACTCCCTCCCCTCCCAGTGGGATGGGAAATTGGAAGGGTAAAAGTGAGAAAACTTATGAGTTGAGACAAAGACAGTCTAATAGGTAAAGCAAAAGCCATGCACGCAAGCAAAGCAAAACAAGGAATTCATCCACTACTTCCCACCGGCAGGCAGGTGTGCAGCCATCCCCAGGAGAGCAGGGCTCCATCATGTGTAACAGTTACTGGGGAAGACAAGTCCCATAACACCGAATGTCTCTCCATCTTCTTCCCACAGGTTTGTATGCTGAGCATGATGCCATATGGGATGGGAGGTCCCTTTGGCCAGTTGAGGTCAGCTGTCCTGGCTGTGCCCCCTCCCAACTCCTCCTCGCTGGTGGGGTGGGGTGAGAAGCAGAAGAGGCCTTGACTGTGTCAGCACTGCTCAGCAGTAATGAGAACACCCCTGTGTTACCAGCACTGTTTCCAGCACAAATCCAAAGCATAGCCTGTGTGAGATACTGTGAAGGAAACCGACTGTCCCAGCCAAAACCAGCACCGGTTCTTAGCCTTGTTGGTGTGCTTAGGTGAGAGGGGAAATTTTCTGATTCTTTTCTTGTGCTGTTATACCTGAATTTCCACTCTGGTAAGGTCTTTTATGTATTATGCATAAAGCTGCATAATATAAATAAGGCTGCATTTTTTTGTGAAATCTCAGACTCTGAGCATAAAGCTGCATAATATAAATAAGGATGCATTTTTTTGTGAAATGTCAGACTTGGAGCCTGTGGAATATATGGAAACATACTTGGTTTTGCATGCTTTTCCTTCTTATAGGATTTCAAATCTCAGGAGACCAACAGCAAGAGTACTATTGCACAAAGCCTGGTCAACAGTCCATTGTCGAAACATAAACATAACTTTAAGTTTTCTGGTTATCACTATGGATCAGAAAATCTAGATATTTTACTCTTGTGTCTATTTTTTTCTCTGTAGTCACAAGTCACGTAAGGTATACTAAAAAAGAGTAATTCCCTAAAGACACTCTCTCAAATCATAAATCTCTTACCTAATCCCATTTTTCTTATTATCAAATCACTACCAAGAACTTTTATATAGTGGGAAACTTAAAGAAATTTACTATAACAATTTATAAAACAGGCTATTTAGATTGCATTAAATTACAATCATGTTCAGAACCATGGTATTCAGTTTATCTCATTTCAAAAGAAAATTAAACTGAATATTTTTATTCTAATTAACAGATTTATTATAGTTTAGATTAAAATATTATATAAAATATATCAGAACATTATACATTCTTTAAATTAATTAATGTATTTAATTCTCATTCACATTCCTGTCTATAAGGGGGGAAAAAAGTCTAGATAGCAATGATAAGAAGTGATGTCAATTTTCTATTTCTGGCTTTAGAATAAGTTTTTGTTATATGTTTTTGCTTTAAACAAAATGAAAACTTAATCTATCCAGAAATGATAGAGTTAATGTTTTTTAATTCTTTTAGGAATATGCTTTCTCTAGCCTCAGTCATTATTTAATGTCTAATAAGTACAGAGAAACTGTAGCGTCTTGTACCTGCCTTGGTTAATTTTAAAAGACACATTTATCCTTATGTAACCATATTTTGAGTGGTGGTGTTATAATTCCACTGAATGCTGCATGCCTCTTTTATTGGCACCTTTAGTCTTCAAGACTGATACAGAAAGCATCCTGCTATGTAGTCATATGACACCAAAACATAGGACACTGGAAAGCTGGGACTCCCACAAATGCACACATTTTGACAAAGTGGCAAAAATTCCCATACTAAGCTCCACTCTTACCTCGGTGAAGAATTTCAGCTTAATAACATACCTGAAGTTAGAAAGGTTCATTTTTTAAAAGCAGTTGTATCAGTATTTCTATGTCTGTTTTTATTTTAAGGACTTTTTGAGATGGTGCCTGTATTGGTTTTGTCTTTAGTGGAAAACTTTAGGAGAATTGTGTATCAGTGGCTAAGCTGTTCTATCTTAAGAAAACTAATCAATTTGTTAAACTTTTTTTTTTTTTTCTACAGAGATAAAAGATGGAAACTCAACTGCACCTTAAACTATGAAGCTACCTCTTTGCTAAAATAATGATTCTGATTTGCAATAAAAGGGAAGAATACCATCTCTAAAACCTAGGGCGGGCTTCCAGGCTTCAAAATAAACATGGAAAGAGAATAGTTTATGATCATGAGGAAAAAGAAAGTTTTGAAAAGATGAATATAGACAATGTAGGTGCAAATTATTTAGAGTTAAAACCAAAACCAAGCAAACTAACAAAAAACAAACCTGAAACCATGCCAGTAATGAAGGAGGATCAATATAGACAAACGTATCTAAGGGTAAAACAGACCTATGTAAGTGGTATAAAACCCCAAATGCAAAAAATGAAGAGAAAGGACCATAGAATGAAGTTGAGTGTAAAAGAAGATGAGAAAATCAAAAGTGTGG
Source organism: Ibycter americanus (assembly GCA_035590275.1). NCBI lineage: Eukaryota > Metazoa > Chordata > Aves > Falconiformes > Falconidae > Ibycter > Ibycter americanus. The sequence continues at coordinate 52,900,888 of JAVJGI010000014.1, read as the reverse complement.
AGGTAGAAGGAAGGTCACACAACAGGCTATGACTAAGAAGACAATTTTCAAGTACATGAGGAAAAAAAGGTCAGCAGGGGAAACAGCACACCCTATGAAAGATGGCAAATTTATTGTCAAAAGAGGCGGATATCACTTAAAAGAAAATGGATTTGCTTCAGTGTTCAAAAAGGATGATGGAGGATAGCTCTAAGAAATAGACATAAATTTCCCTGGAGAGGAAGGAGAAATACTAAAGGTAATCACATCAGGAGAGCTGAAGCAATTAGGATATCTAGCAGTTGATAAGACTGTAAGGCAAGGTGAACTCCATTGAAGAATTCTTTGAAGAATGTAGCAAAAAGCAGAAACAGACTTTATTTTTTTTCCCTGAATCCCTAAGAGTTCTGAAGAAAAGTAGCTGTAAGTAGCATGTGCATAACTAAGATGACAACAATGAACAGAAATACAGTTTTCATTTCTAATTGGTATTTTCAGTAGTAACTCACAAACTATTCATATTCAAAGTTGATTTTGTTTGCATCCCTAAACAGTTAGGCAGTGCTAAGTTAAAGTAGGAGCTAAAAAGTGCTTATATCTTCTGAGAATTTGATGTAAGACCATTGAGAAAAATATTTTGAAACAGTGATTACCAATTTCCAGTAAAAACTCAACTGATTAACATTAAATCAGTTAAAGAGATTCTCATCCTTTATTTCCTCTTGTGCACAGAAAATTTTATTATCTTTATCATGAAAAACAGAAATCAAAGGGGTTTACCAGATTTGAAATTTTAGAGCTAAATTATGAATTGCTTGTTTTTGATGAAGGTTAGAGGTAAATATTATAAATATCTATAATTCATACTGGATGCATTCTTCTCCCATTGATCAAATGGATATGTGATCATATGAACCAATATAAAATCCACTGAAGTGAGCAGGATTTTGTTAATAACTTCAGTTTAATCAGATCACATTACATATATGTGTGTTGAGATGTGTAAGACATGCTTCAAAGTTTTTCAGAAGTTTCAGTTTCAAAAGATGGCATTAAGAAACATAAAAAGTCACAGAAAATATATTTTCAGAGATACTCCATTGGGATTTGCAGTTATGCCAGACACAGGCTTTTGAGTTACTTGGCATGTGACACCCCTGATACGTATCTTATCATGTGCTAGCTTTCAACTTTGGACATGTAACTTGTACCCTGCAGGTTTCAGAATACCAAACTCACCCAGGTTATTATATATATCTACCTGTAGCCTATAAATTCATGTCAAGTGATGATTTGAGAGAGTCAAGGGGTGAAAGTCACACCCTGCCTCCTAACCCTGCTGCTTAGCTGGCACGGTCGGCATAGGCAGGCTGCCAACACCCTACCCCCGATACCCTGCCCTTTGACAGACAGCAGTGTAGGCAGGATGCTGCCCACATTATCCATGTAAGCTATGATATCAAATCACACTGCCGTCGGTGGAGCCAAAGGGTGGTGTGACTCCTACTCACCTTCACAAGCCATTTGTGTGATTGGCTGTTGCTGCCAGGTGACCCAGACACCTAGCATCCCTGGCCATCCATTGGAGCCATGGCATCGCTTGTGATCCTTTGTTTGCTGTTGGTGACTGAGTGAGACGCTTTATGGGCATGTTGTTGCTCATCTTTCTCGCTGCCTCAATAAAACTTTTACTTTATAATGTTGTCAGACTCCATTACTGCTTAGACCACAGTCAGCCTTATATCAACCAATTTTTAAAAATACTGGCAATTAAGGACAAATTGTCATTATTGAGAAAGTGTTGAACATGGTCTTTTATGACATGCATGGAAATCAATAGCTGTTAAAATATTAAATTACATAGTTCCTAAAAATAAGTCCACTAGTTCATGTATGTTTTACAAACAGATTTTTTAATGTTTTGTAGAGTTTTATTTTAAGTATACCAGGAGACGTAATGTCCAGTTCTTTTTATAATCTCTGATTGTGTAGCCCTCTGTTTATCTTAAAAGCAATGCCTGTCACCTATTATCTTGCAATAATAGAGATGTGATACTCTGATTTTGTAGCAATACGTGTTTTCTTTTTTGTGTAAGAACTACTGCTAAAATATCTTCCTTTTTTTCATAGCCATGTCTGAATTGTTGCATAAAAACGGAAAAAAATGCAGTAAGTCTTGATCCATTTTTGGATGTAGGTAGTTACACTGAGAATATACGAGCAGGAACTATACGAAACGATAATGTCTTTAACAAGGGAAAATCACAAAATGCAAGTTCTGTGGAACTTGTCTGTATTGTGAATTGTTATGAAGATGCAAGTAGAAAGTAATGGATGGCACTATTATTGGAGGTGATAGGTAATTCTGGAAAAACGAGATCTGGGCAAATTCCAAGTATTCTCATTTATTCAGTCAATCTCAGATGACAGTGACATCACAGTGACCCTTGAAATGATAGCACACACAAGAGAAAAACAGCTTCTATTTAGTAAGAAGTTCTTTCTTTGAAGGATGTGGGCCTTGTACTATTAAAACCCCCCACAGTAAACCAAGCTAAAAAATTCCCCAAACAAACAAAACCCCACTTACTCTGGTCTCCTGTGAAATGAGAGCTGGATTAGCATGTTGGTTGCCAAGAAGGCACTGTCTTCTGTGTACGTATATATGTATGTCTGTTTCCTGAAACAACCTATAAATAAAAATAGCATGGTGTTTCTCAATGCATGAAGTCTTTAGTTATATTTATTTCAGTTTCTGTAACTCACAAATAATTTGTTGTAAAGACTAATGGGAAGTCTGTCTGCTTTTTCCATGGTACAAGAGCTGATCACGTCCTGGCTTAGATAATGTGATAAACAGATTTTATGCACAAATGCCTCCCTGAAATTTAGGGAGAGTTTTCTCTGAGGCAGACATCTGTATATTAAACTCATTTATCAAACAACACTTTACCTGAAACAGGATGCAAGCAATCTTTTTAAAAAACTGTACACACACGAATAAAGTGTAATAAGTAGCAAGAAAGTATACTTCTTTCCTCTGTCTATTGATTGGTTTTGGTGGGTGGTTTCTTTTTTTAATATCTTGGGTTTAAAACTTGCACTGTACAAATGGTGCAAATAATAATGGAATCATCTGTTTTTCACTTCTGTGACTTTGGTTTCATTTTGGTGTTTTGTTTTTTTCTCCCCATACTGCAACAAAAATGTAAAGGTTCATAATGGGAAACAATTGGTATGAAACCGGAACTATTACTCTTGATTTGTGTGCTCTTATGCTCACATACTGAAAACTTGTATTTAAAAAGTCTGTGCTGGCTTTTCAAAAAGTGACACCAAGCATATTTCCACTTTTGTGAAGTCTAGGTTTTATCAATATCTTTCTGTCACATATTTCACTTCCTCTTACTGCTTCCAGATCAGAATACCTGATGCTGTGTTTCAAATGTAATGGAAAAGATCACTACTGATCTTTTGTTTTCCTATTTGTTTGTGAAGATGAGCTGTGAATGTGCAGATGCAGAGGGAAGTACAGTCTCTTCTAAGTATAAAAAAACCTTCAATCTTACTGAGATTTCCATGCTTGAATGGAACTTGCAGCATCTTGGCAATAAGGATGAGAGAAAATGATTAAAAATGTTTTCATCTTAATATACTTGGAAAGTTTTCTTCAGAATAAAATATTTGAGGATGATCATTGAAATACAATACATTTGGACTAGATCTTGTCACTTAGTCATCTTCCGTAGTACTGTTCCCTGCCGGTTGTCCTAACAATGTCAGTCATACATTGGTGGACAAACATGCTATTACCTGAGGCAGGAGCATCTAATTCTTTTAGTAATTATATAGGTTTTAACCACATTAAAAAGAATGTTTGGCATGCCTTTTTGTTCAGAAATTGTAAATCAAAATAATTATAATATCTTTTTAGTTATAACCAACATGCATTTTTTCTTTCTTAGTAAAGTTGAACCTGTATATTTGGGGAATGTCCCCTGCATCCAAAGATGCTGAAAAGAAAGGATGCTTCACTGAGTTTTTCACATATTTATTATACAATAGGATGCTCATCAGCAGGAAATCTGAAATTAGCATATTCTCAGCAGAAACAAGGGAGTGCTGAATTTATGGTGACCTAAGGGATTCTATAATTTATTTTAAAAACATTAATTTGAAAACTTGTGCCAATCCCTCTGGGTCAAACAAATAAATACATCGTTGTATTTTCTTTAGCAATAACATTTATTACCTAACTTTCACACTCCACTTAAAAGCCAGACTGTTACGTTTAACAAGTCTAAAGTTCTGATGCAGGGCAATGCAAAGATTAATACACACATGCAGCAACATATTACGGTAAAGCTCCTATTGGCTACATGCAGGCTGAGGCTGAGTTGAGAGGAAGTGTCTCAAGATCTTTTTGTTCTGATCAACAGCACCAGGATCAGGCCCAGCAGCTGCAATAGAAAAATGCTTACTTTTTTTGTATTTTTAAAGAAGTTTTCAGGTAGCAGATGATAGTTCCCACTTATATAAGAGACTTAGCTCTGGTTTATTTTTACATTTTGACAGCTTTAGCAACCTACAATAGTTTTTGCGGCTACCTGCACTAATGCAAAAGTAAAAACCCACTGCTGTAACTCGGGTGATGTATTTGTAAATAATACAACATTAATGAGCTTTGTACATCAACTGACTTTTATGAAAGAGTCAATCATTTCTTTATTTAATGAACCTGTCTACATCGCCCAACAGCAGAAAATGTCATAGACTTCAAAGAGGTAAGCAGTGCTTTTGAAACTTTGAGGTTAATGATTTTTAACTTACAGGTAATTTCTGTTTAGCTCCTTAGTAACACCTGGCTTAGCAAAGTCAAGCATGCTCCTTGTTCATGGAGTATCGATTTCCTGCTGCAAGTTCTGAAGTATTTATGGCAATATTGACATCACTAAAACCTTTCCTTCAAAGTGTTGAATAGATTAATCTGCCAGATGAATCCCAGATTTTTCTGGAAAACAAGAAGTGGAACAACTGAGGGGATACCTGGGAACCTCTTTCCATCTCCTCTTCTGATGATGTGAAAGAACAAGTGAGAGCTTCTCCCTTGCCCCTGTCCTGTCCCTGCCCCTGTCCCTGACTCCCCAGAGCAGAGCGAATTCCTTTTCCCACCTGAATATGTGCTTTCAACTTAATACGTCAAGGTCCTGCCTGACCTTTTAGGTGGCAACATACATTTAGCTTCAGCTTTGCTTTGAAGGCTAAGCTGAATCTCTAAATAGCACAAAATTAAAACATAAATCCAGACTTGAGTTCTCTGAGCTCATTTGCACCTCCAGTGTCACCAGGGCAAGGCAACATAAATGTATTTCAGCAGGTGACAGCTGTCAATCACAAGTACCCTTATTCATGGTGGTTTCAGGCTTCAGAGGAAAATGTTGGTGATCTCCCACTTTTGCTACGGAAGTTCCCAGCCCTACTAAGTCCTTGGCTCCTGCTTCACAAGTTGTCAAGTGGTGAGAAAACACAGGTCCTCTGTAGTGCTTTAAATAATTTACTGTTATTGAGTTGCTGAAAATTAGCCGAGCCCATGGATGCAGTGTGAGTTAAAGCTTTAACTGATTGCTAAAAAAGCTGGTGCCATTAAATAATAGAACAGCCAATAATTATTCAGAAAGCACATATTGTAGCAAATTGGCATGCCGTTGTACCCACAAAGCAAAATTACTAACCTGGTTCCCACAACTGGAAAAAAACTCCATCAGTAGCAGCAACCTGAAACAAAACTGGCCCCTGCCTTCACCGTTCAGTGAGCTACAGAGGAGGCAACACTTCCCCCAGCGCAGAATACCTTGCCATGCTGACCTTGCTTTGGGCTTTCTTCCTATTTATCCTCCGCCATTTGGTAAGCCCCCCTGACGGCAGAGCCCATCCCCTTGGCTGCAGGGCTGTGGGTGGTGGCCGTGCTGGGCACTGCTGTCACCTGGGGGCGCTGGATCACCCGCCCCAGGCTCCCTCTTGGCTTGCAGCGCGCAGCTGCCTGCGCGGGAAGAGGGCCCAGCAGGCTCGGGTGCACCCTGGCAGCGGGCCGTGTGCAGCC
>JAVJGI010000014.1:52834782-52894709 GCA_035590275.1 Ibycter americanus | reverse complement strand
CCCGCTGGCAGGGGTGCGCCATCTTGAGCCAGCGCTTGTGACCGCAGAGACCGCCTGAGCCTTGCCTCACCTTGTGCCTGGTGGTAAGCTTGTTGCACCGTACCGTTTGCAGTCGTGCGGTCTGGTGCACTTTAATGCCAGCTTTAATTTCATGTCACCGTATCAGTTTTCTGTTTTGGCTGCTGCCTTCTTGCCTGTAACATCTACGTGATAGTAAAGTCGCTGGCCTATTCCCAGAAGAAGATGGGAAAGACATCAAAGACGAAGGGTAGAGAGGGAGAGGGAGGGAGAGAGGATGACTCAGAACTTAAGTTTTTGAAATATTCTGCAAAATAGATTCTGTGGTAAAACCTTTTATAAATATCCGATGTGATACTGAACAAATCACTGATGTTTCTGCTTTTGCTGTAAGGTGGTAAAGGTGCATTTTTCAAGATGAAGTACATAACATTTGTTTTCAGAAATGTTTCATCCTGATAAGTGTAATCTTAAACCAGTGAGGGCCAGGAGGGCTCTGAAAATGTGCATTCAAGTCCCCTTAAAGAGAAGTTTTTAAAATGAGAATCTTCCATTTCCCAGAAGAATTCCTAACTACTAATTTATTCAATAAAAGAAGACATTACTGTTCTCCCAGCTGTGTTTTCTGTGAGGTTAACCATCTCTGAAAAAAACCTATTTTTCACCCTAGGTGACATAATGGGTAAAATCCTTAATATTATATTCTAGTGGTGGGTGAGAAGTGGGCAAGGCCTGTATGTTGACAAAACACAGTAATTTGATGCAGATACTTACACACCCTGAAAAACTTAGCAGTGAAGGTTATGGCAGCCGACTAAATGGTTTGAGAATCTTAATGTTGGCATTGGGATATCTCCTTGTAGTGTACAAAAACCAGCAAGGGGCAGAAACACTTTATTACAGCCAGAAGCAAGAGTTACTGACATCACTTGTCCTTCTAAGAGCCAGGAATTGGTGGCTCAGGTGGACTGCCTATTTCAATATTTTGTAGAGTGCAGCTACTGTCTGCATGGCAGTTTGCTCCTTTATTTAGAAATATGAGCCTGGATTTGGGGCTTGATAGGTGTCTTTGAGCTGCCTTGGTGGTTCTATGCTCCTCAAAGTGTGTAGTTCCCACTACATTAACTGGGACTTGGATATTAAATAACTTTGTCTATCCAGCCCTTAAATCCTTTTAAGGATCTAGCCCTCAGATACAGAGGTGAGTACTAGAAAAAAAAGTCCAACGGGAGATGAATTAATTCCTTATTCAGTGCAGGTTTGCATAGTATGTAGGGACATACTGCAGGCGTAGTGTAAAGGAATATTGAGGCACTGTTGCTTCATTCTCTGAGCAGTGGCCATCATCCTGTGCACAGAATAAAGCTAATGTCCTGTGAGGAAAACACTATGATAATGTCATTGTTACTCCTAATAGTTGGTGCAAATAAGTTGCAGTTTAGCCTGAGACTAGAATTAAGCTGAACAAAATAATTTTGTGAACTGTGCACTTCTTGATGATTTGGTTTATTTACTCTGGCATAGGATATATATAAATATTTACACCAAATGATCACTTTCTACACTAACAACAGCATGCACTGAATAAGTAGCCTCATAGTTCACTACAGACATAAGTTCACTACAGCATTAGATCACATAAGCTACTAGGTGATAAATTATGTGATTGTATGTATGTATCCTCAACTTCTGCCCTTCTTCTTTCTACTTGTTTTGTCTCAGAAATTTAAAAAAATTTCTAATAGTCAGCTCTTTTGAGCTGCAGGAGTGTGTCTAGTGCATTCATTCATTTTCCAAGCCTTTGGGTATTACTATATAACAAGTAATCATAAGTGCATAAAGAATGGAAAAAGAAAGTTGGTAAGAGTGTTAATTTTTTTTTAGAGTTTGAGCCAGCAGGAGTCTCTCTTGTTCTGTTCTTCACAGAAGCATGTACAGTGCTTCAGAAAAAAGGGTCTCCCAGCTGATAAAGAACAGTAGATTTTAATGTTTCTTACTGCAGAACTAGTTACAACCATTGTAATACTGCTTACATGTATATGTTTTCTTATTCAGCACAAAAACTCCAAGCTGCAACGTAATGAATGTGGTTTTGTTTCTCCTTTTTAATTTAAGCATTTTAGGGAAGTCATCTTGATGCAGGCTACATTAGTCATAATCATACCTGCTGTTACAATAAGAGTGTATAGAATAATTGAAGCACTGACAAATCTTTAGGCTTTTTGTTTGATTGAAAGTGCATAATGTATGTAAGAGAAGGTGTTAGGATACTATTCTGTCAACAATAAACTGATATTAGCAAACCCAAAATAATGTATCTGTGTAGATAGTGACTTTGGCTATTTATAGTTAAGCTGGAAAGGAATAAAATAATAAAAGGCATGAATAAAGCAAGTGCCTTTTCTCCTTTGAGAAAGAAAACCTAGGGCAAAAAAAGTTATGCTTAGTAATAAAAGTGCAGTATGTACAATTTTCTACAGGAATCATGCATAGGTTAAAACGTAATATTGACAAATTTGTGCTAAGATTTTTTAAAGACTTTTTTACACTTACGAGTTTGGACACTTTTTAGGAAGGGTTATTAACTTCTGAATATTTGCAGATGTGAAAGTGAATTCTTAGGCTCTTATTTACAGGGACAAGTTAGTCTGTGTTTTTCTAAGATTTTGTTGTTGTTCCCCAACAAGTTCTGTGAGAAACCCAGGCCTTTGGGAGGAAAAAGGGTATAACCAGACAAAATACAAACAATCAATATTCAGAGAGCATTGTCAAGGATGTTTAAGCCAGAATATGCAACATAATGTCAATGAGACTGGCTTTCCTGAATGTGTATATCCAGTAATGATTCTCCAAACAGAATATAACTTCCCAATTAAGTAATGAATAAAGAGAGAGAGTCCACACACTTAAGGTTTTGAAGGAGTTATGAATATGATGGTAGGACACGGCATCACAGCTACAGCCATGGTAGTGCTGCATAGTAAGAGATTGTTGAGGGGCAGAAATGGGGCCATTGAGCAGACAGAAGTAGCATAGGCTTGCCGTGGTTTAACGACCAACTCTCCAGAAGCCTCCCGTCTGTATGCTTCATGCATCTGATACAAAGAGGCCTTTGTTTTAAACATTACATTAGGGTTTGAAACGTGCAGGAGCCAGACTGCTATATTTTCCTTCTGCAACAACTGAATACTTGAGGTGGCTCATCTGGATGATCCAAATGCCATGGACACCATATCTATGTTGTCCCCACCCATCTCCACTTGTGTTTGAATTGGGGTCAGCACCCAGCCCCTTCCTCACAGGCTGCCTTTTCCCCAACCTGACACCCCTTTACCCCTATCTCTTCAGGACTGTACAAGAAGTTACAGCCACAAAAATCCTCCAAACTGTGTCGGAAAAGCTAGACAAAAATTCAAAACAGTGTGATGTGCAAAGGCAGGAAGATTCAGAGTGTGTGCACATAGTTGATTAACAAAGTTCATTGGAATCTTGTTATGCTAGCCTTGATTCCTTGAATATGTAACATTGCCAAAGAAAGGGGGCACAACACCCAGGAAATGTCATCTAGTTGGGGAAGGAGCAGGTGTTCATGTCAATGTTGAAAAGAAGAGGAAAGCCAAGAGCAGCCAGCTTCATAAGTTCCCGTTTTCTGAATGTTCACCTCTGCTTTGAATAGCACCCCAAAATTTTCAGGCTTCAGATTTTTTTATTTTTTTTGCGGGGGGTGTAGGGGTGTGGCAAGGGGAGCATTGTACATGATGACATTACAAAATCCACTATTTGTATAAATGCCTAAATGACCCAGAGAAGTACCCCATAGAAAAATTCTCTGCTTAATTTTATTAAACTATTCACATTCTGCATGAGCTGTGAGGACATTAAATAAGGCCAGAAGTAACTTCCCAGATGCATTTCTTTGCAATGTTTGATATACCCATCCAAAGGACACTCCCTACTTTTCATTAACCTTTCTGTCTGTGAGCATGTCTTATTCAGTAGAGACTAAAGCTACTTACATTTAAATCACTTCTTTTGTAAGAAAGAAGTAAAGAAAAGATACTGAAGAATTTCAGGGAGTAGTGGGAGGTATTTTATTGGATGTAAGGCATAGGACTGGCTTTGTTTTGGTTTTGAAAAAGAAGCTGTATTACAAAACTACTGGACACTCATCCAAACATTTGAGCTTTATTCCGACTAGGCACAGCCCCAAGCTTTTAAGTGTCCACCCAGTATTGACTTGAAGCATGAGCTTCCAGAGCAGCAGTACACCCTGTGTCTGGTATACATTACAGTCTGATTTAGAGTACATAGTTGTAATGTAGATTGTAGACTTCTGAAGAGAGCTATCACAGTCTCTGATGGACTGTCTTAATAAAGTCACTAAGCATACACTTTAAAGCACCGCATCAATTTAAAAATGAATAAAAGGCAGTATAAACTCAACTTGATCCCAGTGGTAGTAAGCCTTGTAGATCTAGCTTCAGGTACAATTTTGTCTGCCTTCATGCAGTTTGCAGGATGCACAAGTACCGAACTGCCTGTCTTATTTGCCTTTGCCCTTTGGGTAATCACTATCATTTTAGTGAGCTTCTGACGGTACTCCAGGGTATAGGTAATGAAAGCCAGTATCAGATGCATACAGTATTAGACCTTATTGCAGTGCTGCCGTCACACATCATTACTATCAATTTGACCTTGTCAACACACTGTGCAATATGTTCTTTGCTTTAGGTTTTATTACTGCTATTCTTACTGTCTGCAGGAGTTACGTGATCTAATTGATCTCAACAGCACACTCACCCATAACTAGAATAAGTGCTCTGTCTTCAGGCATATTATTGTAGTGGTTTCTTGCATTTTTCCATAGCTTATAGCTGAGCAGACCTGTTATGTGCACTATGTGCTGTAATGTATTTTGCCTTTTAGATAAGATCTTGCACTCCCTGTCATTTACTGTCCTTTAAGGTGAATAAAGAGCTTGTTAGGGATGCATACCTCATCCTCTGAGATTAGTTGCTGTCAATGCATTTATGCCACCATTTATTCTGAAAATGTTGTATGGAAAATACTAGTCAATAACTATATAGTTTTTGCATGCTTATCGTCAATGTATTAAAATGGTATTCAAGTCAGTGAGGAAAACTGAGGAGCTCCTGAGACCAGAAAGATACAATGCTTTCCAGTTCCAGTAGTAGTGTAATGAAGAATTAAGTGAATTAAAGAAGGAAGACTTATAGAATTGCAATAACTAGAATATCAAAATGATTTCAGATTGTGAAATTGCAGGGAAGAAATAGACTAGCTGTTACAGCAGTTGGAAAACTTCAAGGAGCAGAGGAAGAAGGCATTTTGTTAGAAACAAAAATCAGAATTTGTTAATCACCTGTTTGGTAAGATTTGGAGAATGGAGAAAGATGATGGAGAGAGACTGAGACAGCTAAAGGGCAGGTTTTTAGGAATGAAACCAATAAATATCAAAGAGGCGTGGAAGGAGTTAGGATAAGGAATAGAGGAAGTTATAATAGCTTTGGCATAAAGAATGAATTCCAGCTCATTTACTTTAACCTTGTAAAAGCTAGGAATTTAATCTAATGTAATCCTCTAGGTTTCCTTGATAGTCTGTGGAGTGAGCTCTTCCAAAGGCTGGTTCATGTCTTCTCTCAGAGATGCTTATTGTTAAACAGGATGAAATAGAGATGCTTTGTCCTCTCTCTCTCTCTCTTTCTGCAATGACTATGATGAGAGCTTAAACTGACTGTCAGACTTTTACATGGCTTCAGTTAGGAGGGAAGCATTTCCATAACTGTATCAAGATGGTTTTACACCTACAGCAGTACGGCCTGGCAGACAGGAACACCTAGAGTGATGCAACAAAATATGACACACAACTAAGGCTGAACAAGCTTAAACCTAGGATGAAGCTGGCAAATACTAATGGAAGAATGATTCCTCTGCATCGCTTGTGGGAGAGCTGATGAAAAAAAAAAAGTCTTCAGTGGATTTTTTACAGCATTGTAATAGCTAGATGTTAATTTGGTAATCTGTAAACAGCCTTGCACTGCACAGAGGAAGACATAAAAGTGCATGTGTTTAATCTCATTTTGTTCCAGAGGAAATAACTATGTTTTCCCATTAAACATCTTCTTCCTTTTGATATCATGTGTTTTACACCCAAATCTTGAGTGAAACAATTTAGTAGATACAGGTAAATTAACACTTTTCCCCTTGCTTCTAGAGGCAGCAAGTTAGTGGTGGCAGCACTTGGAAAGGTCACTGGAAGGCTTGAGCCAAAACACAGTTCAGCATAGGAGGAAGCCTAGATGTAAGTATTTCTAAAGTCTGAGGTATTTCTTGCTTCTAAAATATATGTTTTAGAAGTAAACAACATTATTTTCACAGGCATTAAAATCAGTACCAACTCAAACGTTTCTAGCCTGAAGTTGAAACACCTCACAAACATAATATTATTTATCAGAAGATCATTCCATTAATATAAATCGTGTGGATAGAAAATGAAAAAAAATCATAAAAGTATTAAACCCATAAACGTAAGTGAAAAAAAAGAAAAGAACATAACTTCATACAGTAAAGCAATTTACACATACTTTCAGGAAGCTTCCATATTGACTAGGTTGTCAAATGCATCTATATCTTTAATAGTTATATTATCCCTGTCACTATAATACACATTATATTTTATATTGATTTTTTGGAAAGCCATGCAAACAAACTTTTATCATACTTTCACTGATAATTTTGAATTTATGGATTTCTTCAGTGCTGCTGTGATACATGATTAATGTGATACATTAATTTATTGATTATCACTGGAACAATGCTACTAGAGTGCTGCTTTTACAATAAGCTAATTTAGATACAGAAAGCAAAATTAATTCTGTTACAGATTTACTCTGTATGTTCTGAGCTATAGTTAAGTGTGCTTTACTAATGTCATTTCATTGGTAGTGTTGAGAAGCTGCATAAAGAAGCATGCATCTGTGTCTTTAGCTCAATAAATCATGGGTCTAGAAAAGAAATGTATTCTATGATGGTAATTAAGCTTTCAGGGCTTAGTTGGAATTTTTGACTAAATGGCTGCTACACATACTAATCATCACAGGTTAAAGTATTATGTAGACAAAGTTAAGCAAGACTCTTGAGACAGCTCCAATTATTTCAAAGTTAAAGTAAGTGGAATTATGAATTAAAAAATATAAAAAATCTGTCAAGATGTGAATTTGCATTGGAAAAGCAGAAGTTAAATTAGATATTGGTAAGCCACAAGTAATAACATTGTATTTATTAAAAAAAAAACACCATGAAACCAAACCAAAAAAAAACCCAACAAAAAAGAAGGCTGCAAAAATAGATTATGTGTGATTATTTGTTTGAATTGCATATGGTTTTTCTCTTCAGTCTGGATCACACCCCTTTTAATCCCTAAGTATAAGATTCCTAAAAATAACATGCCTTTAGGGGAATGGTTATGTTTTGTTAACATTTGTTAATAAGGTTTGTTATTACATTTCTAAATGTAATAGCTTATATTTATAGACAAAAGTTATTAACATGAAAGAAGGAAAAATCTGTTATTTGTCTGTGTCCACATTAGCATGCTTGGTAAGAGCAGTAGTGAGATTTCAAAGTGAATCTTCTGGCCATCCCTGAACATTGATTCAGTTTGAAAGTGGTATTAATTCACAAGAACTTGATTGTTTTTGGAGGTAACCACAACAGAAGCTCTGCTCTCATATATGCATCAGGTACACTCAGAGCGCTGAGGCAGCTCTAAGTGTTTGAACCAATGATTTGCCGTTTTGCATGTCTTCAAATCATAAAAATGCTGGGGTCATTTATCCTAGGGAACAGACTAAATTTAGTCTGGAGGAAGAAAAAGCCAGATTGCATACAAAACATTGTCAATGTAGTCACTTTACCTTTGGTATTCTGATCTAGAGAGCCTCTCCTATAGTAGAAAACTGCTTTCTAATGCGGACATAGTATTTTTCATGCATTGTTTATTATTTGCATCTCACCTAAATAAGACTAAGTACGCAGAAACAGAAACAATTAAATGTAATTGGTCATCAGATACCAAAACCATGTAACACTGACTGCAAATACTTAACATGCACAGTTTGTGAAGAATTCCGGAGATTAATTTGCTTTACCCATACTATTTAGTGAATAATTTTGAAAAATAATTCTCCAATACATGTGGAGGAACCAGAATAATTTTGCAGCTCGTTATTAAATGAGAAAAAAACTGAATATCTGATTTAGTTGTAATGGATAATTTGAGCAAATCTAAGTTGTTTATATAAACAACTCTACTGATGACCTATAGGATGGAATTTCATGTTCTTTTTCCCTTAAATTACAGAAGGCGTGTAGCTGATGTCACCATTTTGCACCTAATTACTGTGGTTGGACAACCCACAGAATGTGGCATCTCTACAGGTACTGAATTGGATTCATGGATTTTATGTGCTGGTTCAGTATCAAGATCTGAAAGGAAATTAATGTCAATAGAATTCCAAATATGTACAATTTGTACTTCCACTCATGCTTCCACATTCTATTTCAGTCTCCTTCCATTTGCAAATAGCCACCTCCCTTTTATTCAGCACTCACCTTTGCTTAGCCAAGGCTCTTCACTGCAGACATTAATCTCCTTGGCTTTTGATGTTGAAGTGCCACTGATGTTATAATCTGCTTTTTATTTAGGAGGAATGGGAGGCAAGTCACAATAGCATAGGCAGAGATGATTTATTTTAGCAAGCTAGCAAGACTGAAGGTTTTCTGGCAAGAAAAAAAACTTCAAGGCACAAAGAACTCAGCATATCTCAGCTGTATACCTCCAGGTCACATGTTTGTTTGTTCCTCACAATTTATGCTCTGGTGTGGACAAAGTTCTAGAAAAAATCTTTGCAAAGGGGAAATAGATATAAATAGTACTTTTTAAACTGTATAAATTACAAAAAGATAGGTGGCCGCAAGCTGAAGGTTTCTACTATCCCTGTTCAGAGAGATACTGTCTGAAACTCCTTTGCCAGGAAAGCTCTGTGCAGTTTGGATAGCTAAAATGAAGAGGCTTTTGTTTTATTTTGAGAAGCCTGTATGTTCCACAGCAGGCATAGGGACAGCATATCACAACCAATTGTAGCCAGAATAGAAGCCTGTGACATCTAGAAATTAGAAATTTATTGACTAGGATATAATTAATACTAACGCAAATATAAGCATGCTGAAATAATGTAACCAACAACAACAGTATGTCAGCATTTTGTAACAGTGTGAAGTCATAGCCAGACACAATCCTTAAGTATTTTATGTAATATGAGAATAATGTGACCACCAAGGGGGAAAAGGCAAGTTGCATGTAGGAGGCACTCAGGCAAGAAAAAGTTGCAGAGGACAATACAATCACATAGGGCTTCAGATTCACAGGGCTTCCTACCAAATGCATCAGGATAACTGGAAAGACACCCCTCACCCCCAAATAAGGAGTATCAGGAGCAAATGATATCCCCCTTGAGGGTAGGAGGTGAGTGGCAAATAGCACAAAAAGATCAGGCACAAGGGAGGAAAATTGTAGAACAAGACAAGACACTGCACTTCTGACTTCAAAGAGCTCTGGGGCCTGATCACCTTGATCTCACCAAGGACTGCCATGAACCATAGTCACCAGTGATGTGGTGTTGTATACACCCAGCTAATTCAGAATATAAACTGTTGAATACAC
Organism: Ibycter americanus; assembly: GCA_035590275.1. Taxonomy (NCBI): domain Eukaryota; kingdom Metazoa; phylum Chordata; class Aves; order Falconiformes; family Falconidae; genus Ibycter; species Ibycter americanus. The sequence goes on along the minus strand of JAVJGI010000014.1, from coordinate 52,884,946 downwards.
TTTGATACACTTTGTTTGTACTGACACTTTGTTGAAGACACTTTGATACATTTTATATCAATATTGATGATTTTTAATGTTTAAGAACGCAGCATTAGCATGAAGAGTGCTGTTAATGAATGAATTTAGCAGAATTTTATTTTAAAGTTTAAAGGCAATCTGCCGTACCTGTATACTAAGGATTCTCATCACAGCAATCAGGTTTTTTCTTTCTGTGTGTGTATACACACACATATTTTCAGTTGCAAAATAATGTAGAATTGTTCTCGTTTTCACAATTTATTTTATACTCAGATGTAAAGAGACAGAGGCATTTTTCATAACAAAAGAGAAAAGTTGAATCTGCATTTTAAATCTCTTTTGATTTACAGGTAGGTGCTTACCCATTATGCCACATCATAACATCTAAAATCTTTGCACTAGCTATTCATTAGCTTGCATTTCCACTCTGTTTCCTCTTGACATGATACAGATTGGTTGTCTCTGGCAAACTGGCTAGAGAGTTTAGCTCTTAAATTTGCAGGGTCTTTTGACTTCCTTATATCAGATCATCAAGCCAGTGCAACTACTCAAGCAAGCACAGTGAGTTCTTGTTGTTTTCTTATGTTCCTGCTGTTTTCTTATGGTGTAAAGGGATGTAGATGAAAACTTTCTCTATCTTGGCTCTGAAAAAAATGGAACAGACTTACTTACTCAAATTATTTATGACACCTGCGGTAACGGTTTTAAACTAAAAGAAGGTGGATTTAGATTAGATATTAGGAAGAAATTCTTCACTGTGAGAGTGGTGAGGCACTGGAACAGGTTGCCCAGAGAAGCTGTGGATGCCCCATCCCTGGAAGTGTTCAAGGTCACGTTGGATGGGGCTTTGAGCAACATTGTCTAGCGGAAGGTGTCCCTGCCCATGGCAGGGGAGTTGGAACTGGGTGATCTTTAAGGACCCTTCCAACCCAAACCATTCTATGATATGATTCTATGATTCATGTTCTGTTTTCCTTCTTGGTTGAATAATGAGTTTTAATATTACCGGTCAGACAGTGATTCAGGAGACATCACTTTAACTTAAAATATTAGGCCTAGTTTATTGATTAATGAGCTGATTTTAGGTCCTTCATTCCTGTTCTTCCGCCCACACATTCAGTATTTTTCTAAAGCCTCACTATCTGTTTCTTCCCTTTAAAAAAATAAAAATAAGTAAGTTCCTCTTAAAAAAGAAGAGAGGACTCACCCTCTCCAAACCACACACTGGGAAAAAATGATAGCCATGTATGTCTGAATGATTTCCCTTATGGCATAGAAAAAGAATCTCACACAAGCTGAGGTCAATTAATTATATCTAGTAATGAAACATCTAGATCAAGCCACACACAAACGTAAATAAATCTTTATTAGTTTTCTAGTAATTTTATTCATTTCTGATCTGTAGTCAACTGTTTAGGTGGTAAAATCATGAATAATCCTAAACTTCAGGTTCTTTTCTTGGTCCCTTTTTTCATCCACCTCTCTGTCTCCCATAGCACAGCAATTCTTGACTTCTGTTAATTACCAGTCCACTTGACCTTGCTTTTTTTTTTACACAGTTCTGAAACACAAAACCAGAAAGAAAGGAGCTGCTTTAGAGACATCTCCTATGTTTTTTAATGAAAAGGCAATTCTGACTGGGATTAGCTTTCTGTTTAAGACATTTTAGGAAAAAGGCAGCAAAGAAAATAAGCAGTTTACAGAATTGTACTGTGCTCCCCTATTGCAAACAGGTGGTGGAGAGGTGATGAGGTCCCAGAGCAGATACAAGAATAAACAATATAAAGTTAGCTAGGATAAACTCACGAAATTCAGCTCATATGAATTCCACCTAAATTCTTGTGCTTAACATTCTTATTGCTTGGTGGGAGGATTTCAAGGGTTCTAAATATATGGGTGTGCGGAAAGTTCTTTCAGACATGTATCAGATTAACAACTTGAATTTCATTACTCATCATTCACTCAGGTTATGCTGTTATCAAACTACGTATGTTATTATTTCACTTATTACATGAATCTAATAAAACATACTAAGTAAAACTTAACTGAATAAAAATTAGAACAAACAAACCAACCCCCACCTGGATATCAATTAGCCTTTGCTAATGACAGCTACAATAATTCACTGAAGAAAAAATAGAAATATAGCAATAATTCAATTTTTTTCCTCCTGAACTTCCAGTTTTGAAATCAAATTGGCAATGAAGGTGTTCTGATTTTTTAACAAGTTTTCCTCTTAAAGTTACATATGGAAACATCAGCTGCACATAGTATGTATCATCTACAGCTACAAACAAATTATCAGAAATTTAAATAAAACTTAAAAAAGTTAAGCCAAAGAATTGAAAAGCACAAGCATAAAGTGAAATTACTTGAGAAAGAATTCAGCTGTTTTAGATATCCTAAGTCAACCATTTGCTTCTGAGCTAGAAATACCACATTGCCTTTTCAGGAAGTAGAAAAGAGGCATACCTCTAGAAATAGTTATTTTTTTTCATCCCAAAATAAGTGTCCAGGATGGCACTTCTGCACAGCATCATTTTTCTTCTTAGTAGACTAAATAGACATCCTAAAGTCACTTGCACAGTTCAACATATTTCTCTAAGCTACCTAGGTTTTAGGTGTCTGAAGTCAGGTGAGAAGAATTATCTCGTGTCTGTAATTTTCAAAGTGCTTGAGCTGCAGTAGAAAACCTGGGGGAGTTTGATCAGCTGATTACTACATAAATACGAAGACAGTGAAAGGCTGTGTAGAAAAAAGTTAAAAGGAACATGAATTTGAAATGTAATACTTTGTTTCACTGCCTTGCTCTCTGTCAAACCAAGGGGTTCATAACGTATTGCCCTTTATTCCATAAACTGATGATTTACAGTAAGAAAACAGCATAAGGAACAGAAGCTTGAAACAAGGTAGTTTAAAGAACAAAAGCAATACTGTCATCCTTGTAGAAGACTAAAAGTAGTGAAAACTATTTTCTAGAAAGTAAACAAATGCATCAGTAACAGGAAGTTAATAAATGTCAGGGACTAGTGGCAAATTACTGCAGAAACAGTGTAACATCAGACAGTCTGGGCAGAAAATGCATATTGCAGATTCTTCTTTTTAAAGAACTGAGAAATTGGTAGCAGTGCAGTAAAAAAAATAAATAATGAAAGCCTAGTGAAGTGATACTGTGGAAAAAACAGATGTTATCAAGGCATTGAAAATGTCAGCTGCCTGCTCTCTCATCTTCTCAGGTGCAATAAAGAATTCTCTAAACAGCTTCACACCCTATATCTTTGATATTATTCTGGCCATCTGGAAAATAATGATATTTTAAAATGCACTATCAAACTTAACCCAGAAAGAAAGGTCACATCGAAGTTTTTATGTCAAGTGAAAGTGGGAGTTATTTCAGTTTTCTTTTAAAATATAGATACCAATTAAAAGTTTGCCTAACAACTTGTTTTTTATAGATAATACATTTTAGTGGCAACTGATGTCTAGCCAGCTGACTAGGATATATTGCAGATTCAAAATCCTAAACATACACTCATTGTGCATTCTGTAATTTTTTAAAGATTTTCAAATATATAGTGATATGAGAACATTATTATGCAAAAAATTTAAATCTGCTTAAATGATATTTTTGACCAAATGTACATTTCATATCCTGTATTTTGATAGAGAGCTAGAACTTATATTGGCATATTAATTTAGATTAATTATGTTATGGAGTCTCGGTCACCCTTGAAGCATATGTGATTTCTTAATTTCCTTATTTGAAGCAGAATATTCCACTTCCATATGCACCCTGGAGGGACAAATAATAATAATGACAGGTCCTGCTAATAGGAATCCCAGGTCAATTTTTCTACTCCACATCAATATTTAGTCGAAGCAAAGTGTTATACCACACTGCTTGATCTAGAATATAGATTTAGGTGACTGATTGAATATGGATTTAAGTGATTGATTCTGACTCAGAAATTGCTCAGGAAGTCTTACTTGGATGCACTCATTTTACTCCCCTCCCCCCCACCCCAGTAGTGACAAATATATTTTTTTTCCCTTGCATGTTCTGGGAGAATTTAAAAATATTTAGATTTTGTCTATGGTGAAATTATTGGAAGTTGAATCAATTAAAGGAATGAATTCAACATAATGCAGACGCTAACTTTTTTCTCTTTCATACTGCTAATAAAATGCTTAATATCTCTACTATTAGGTGAAAAATCCTGTAATCTAATGAAATAGAATAAGAAGCTGAGGCAATGAATGGCATATAGTAGTGATACCAAGCATGCAACTGATTTCATAGATACTTACTCCCCTGACTCTAAACCTCTAAAAAGCAAACATGTATAATATATTTATTTTCTGCATTTCATCAAAAATCAACCCCCAAAAAATCATATTTCTTACAAGAAAAATTCTGTTCAAATAGTATACAGAGAGGCTTCACCCAGTATGGAAATTCATCATTCCCTCAAGCTAAGCAGGATAAGAACAATTCTACTAAGCAGTTTAAAACAAGAGATGGTGAATAATAATGCTGAAGTCTGTGGGAATCTGAATCTGAAGTGGTCTATGAAGGGATATTTGGGTGTTCTGTTCTGTCTTGGAGAACAAAAATACGGTGTATGGATTGTTAACTCACATTTTAAAAGCTATTGATTTGGCATAATTGACCACAGAATATCTCTTGAATAATTTTAAGGCAGAGCAGGAATAATAAAGTCACAGCAATAGCTTGATAAAGTGATCTTGAGTTTATTTAAATAAATCAGAATCTGCATTGCACTTTAACACGTTATGCAGAGGTCACAAAATGTCATTAGACTGTTGAAAAAAGAAAATTGTATACATGAAGAAACAGACTCACAGATAAAGAATGAAAAAGGCTGAAAAATACAACAGAGACTGTGATGTCCTGAGTCAGCATGAGACTTTTGCTTATTGCAGTTACCTTACGGACCAGAGATATTTAGTGCTCCTTATACTATGATTGGGAAAGCAATATTAGCAATCAGTGTCTCTTCGAGAGGAAATGTATCCATATACATACTTAAACACAGATAATGTATTCACAGTATGTGAATTGAATGTGAAATTAAATAGTGAAATTAAAGAAGATTTCTATACATGTTAATGGGTAAGTATAAGGAGCAAGACCTCCAAAAGGAGATAATGTACCTAGTTGTCACTGTAGGTGAAAAATCCAAAGTGTTGATTTTCAAAATCTCACTCAACTGTTGTTCGATGTTCAAGGTGATGGGAAGTTTCCTAAGTCTCTGTCTAGTCAACAGCTTAAATCTTCTCTATGGGAGCTGTAACAGTAAGTGATTTTAGATCAAACATACTTTTAATATATAACATAATATACAAAACATAACATACAAAACTGAAGGAGGTGCTGATTTTATACCCTGTAGGCTGGTTATAAGCATTTACCTGGGAAATGGGTAATGTGGATTGTTTGGCTTATTAAGTAAGAACTATAATAAAATCTTAATTTCTAATTGTGGAGATTTTATCCTAAATGGAGAGTCTTTCATGGTAACTTAAAGTATATCCCTTTCTTAAAGTTTATATGTCCTTAAATGTTTTAATTTTCTAATTGGCAAAGTACCAATGTCTTTTTGTGTGTTTTGCTTTCTATCGTTATGTAGAAACAACCTCATTATTTATTTTTCTTATCAAATGTTCCTGGGAATCCTAATCCACGTATGCAGCAAAAAAGCAAATTGTACAAACACTATCCACATTTCCAATTAAAAAAAAAAAAAAATATACATATATATTTGCTTTAAGGAAAGCTTCAGAACTCTGATCTGTCTTGCACAAAAGATCTCATCTTTCAGTCTCAACCTCCTTGAAGAGATTTTGTATTTTGGTTGACTGTCAGATATTAAACTAACATACATTAGCAGCAAGTATTTTCATGTCACTGGAGCACACTGCTGTTGCCACCTGAGGATCTAATTGCACAGCCTTGGGGACTGCATTATGAAATGAGTCATAGAGTCATGCCAGAAATACCTGTCTGATAACCAATGTTAAACAGTGTTTAAAGTTCTTAGTATGGCTGTTGAGAATATTCTCCATCTCGTCGTTCTCATGAGTCGCAAGTGTGATTGGGACACACATCCCTCTCAAGGTTTTCACTGGGGTTTTTGGCTCTTTTAAACTCTTGAATTGTTCAAGCATTCAAATGTACTAAAAAAGGGGTAAGCAAATTAAAAGGTCTGCCCCACTGTCTATTTAGAAATCTGTGCCCTTTTCAGAATAGTAGGAATCATAGAATCATTTAGGTTGGAAAAAACGTTTCAGATTATCAAGTCCCACTGTTAACCCATCACTAAACCATGTCCTTAAAAACATGTAGATGTGGTGCTTTAAACACCTCCAGGGATGATGACTCAACCACTTCCCTGCGCAGCCTATTACAATGCTTGACCACCTTTTCAGTGAAGAAATTTTTCCTAATACCCAATCTGAACCTCCCCTGCCATAGTTTGATGCCATTTGCTCTTGTCCTGTTGCTAGTTATCTGGGAGAAGAGACCAACACCCATCTGCCTACATCCTCCCTTCAGGTAGTTGTAGAGAGTGATAAGATCACCCCTGAGCCTCCTCTTCTCCAGACTAAACAACCCCAGTTCCCTCAGCTGCTCGGCATAAGACTTGTGCTCCAGACCCTTCACCAGCTCCGTTGCCCTTCTCTGGACACACTCCAGCACCTCTGCATCCCTCTTGAAGTGAATAGCCCAAAATTGGACACAGTATTTGAGGTGTGGCCTCACAAATTTTATTTGTGAGAAGATATTCCAAAACACTTGAAATGTCTCACCTAAAAGGGAAGCTAACATATTTTAACCTTAAAGATGGAATAACATTGCAGAGAAAATAGTAGGCTTCTCTTTGACAGAGGAATAATTATCCATCGTGCCAATGACACACATAGAGATAAAAAAAAATCTGTTTAGTGAACTTCTGAATTCTAATACAATCTATGATATCTTATCATGTGATAACACATCCTTCATTATGTAAGTTACAATGATAATGCTGTTTTATGATATGATTTTTTTCTCTTTTAACAACCTCAACCTTGTTACAAATGCTTCCCAAGCCAATAAATACAAAGTTTCTAGATAAAGTAGGATGTATGAGTTTGAACTATCAGCAGACTCAGTCAAGTATATTGCTTCTTTCAATAGAAGTTTAAGATATTCTGAAACATCATCTGAGGAAGGGAACAAAACGATACAATTGGCAAAACCATGAAATTTGCTTCTAGTCTTACCATCTTTAGTTGTAATTTGTGTAAATTTATTTATTTCAGCTAAATTACTACAAATAAATACTAAATACACGGATATTTACACATCCGTGGGAAATGGCAGGCATTTACTCACTTTTACCCATTTCTGTATTTCCTTCAATACCTGTCCAATGACATTTCAAGGAAGCCAAAATGGGAATACACGTCTTCCGAGCTAGTGGTTCTGTGCATTACACCACAGAGCTAGTTTCCTTTTTCGTTGTTTTCCTTGTAGGACTACAGCCCTCGTTTAAAAACCTGCAGTGTTTCTGTGATTCTTTCTCCCATTATTACAGAACACAGTGATCCTTCTCTGAAGGATTTGCTCACTGTGCTGGGAAGATGCAGTACTCTTTTCTCAGCCATGGATGATAGTGGCAATGTCAAGGCCCTAGATATTCCTTTAAGAGATGCCATATTTCTTAACAATATTCTTGATGTTGGGGCAGCAGCTGCCATGCACTGCCATATCCCCAGATACCAAAGAAAATCACAGGGTTAAGGACTATTTTTACAGTGTTTTTCTAACACGCTACATCATACTAAGCAGACAGAGTTTCCCAGTGGACTTCAAAAAGCAGTGTCCTAATCCCCTGTGCTGTAATACCATGTTTCCCTAAAGGAGAAGAGAAGCCTTCCCATTGCAGAGGAAATCACAGAAGCATTACTCAAGGCTTCTTCTTTGCTGGTGTGAGTCTTCTTGCAGCTTACAGGATTTCTTCCCCGACATTGAAAAAAAATTAACATGAGACAGTGCTCTAGTGCTAGCTGCTGTGCCTTTGAAGGGTGGGGTCTATTTACAGTCTGAGGAACGATACCTAGGTTGGAAAACCTAAAAAAGTCAGAGCATTCTGCTCAGGCATAGGCCTGTGATGGTGTGTATTCTTTAACTGTTGGAAAGCACGGTTTAGGTTTGTGCCGGCTAGCAGTCTGCCAGCAGATAGGTAATTTTCAGGGGTCAGAAGAGGCTGGAGATTGTCTCCCATATGTAGTTTGGGTGAGGTCAGCTTGTGTTGGGAGAAAGAGCCTTAGGCACAAAATCTGAACCCTGACACTTCTTCTCACAGAATAAAACTTGTTCTATTTTATTTACATAGATTCTATTCTCTACAGCTGAGAGAAAAGAAATATTCCCTTCCCAGACAACCAAAAAGCCCCACATTTTACTTTGTGAACAGACTATACAATCAATATAGACATGTTTAAAACACATTATTATAGTAGTGGGTGCATAACAACTTTTCTGATTGCATGTAGCTTCCATGTGTTTGTATCATGCATGCCCAGTAAGAAAAAGACCCTTACAATTCTTTCTTAAATAAGACAATCCTTTGATTACATTCCAGATACAACTTTTTTTTTTTTTTTTTAAAAAAAGATCTATTCCCCAAGTGGTCTATTTGTATGTGGTACACAAATGTTAAGACTTGTAATCTCCCCACTGGTATTAAATCCTACTGAGATAAACACAGCAGCCTGCTTTAATCAGGAAAAAATGTAGACTGAAAAAAATTTTCAACATAAGTTATAACTCTGTACCTGACTGACAATCGCTGTTAGAGGGGAGAGTTCTTATAAGAAATTCATCCCATGTGTGAAAGGTCAGAATCACAGGCTAAGTGTTCCATAGCAAGCCTCGAGGCTTGTTGTTACAAAAGCCCAGAGGAGCAAACCCATGTTCAAGTCAGGCAGTAATGGGAAAAGAGAAACAAAAAGAGAAGCTCTGGAGGAGAAAATAATATCCATATCTGTGTTTTCAGAGGAAGAGCAGACAGGAAGAAAAAAATCCAGAGAAGGAAAACCTCTGTTGTAGAAGATTTAAGTGTAAGAGCCTCTATCAAAAAAATGTAAATAACTTCCATAAAGACCCCAACAAAAAAACAAACTCTGTCCCTCAAAATTATTATTGTTATATATTGTAATTATTTACAAATTAAACTGTAAAAAAGAGTGGTTAAAGAAATCCAAAAGTATTAAGGCACTAGAAAAGCACAGTGAAATTATTGGTACAACTTAACCTTGCCCCAAGATGGTGTTATGCAATAATCATATGATTATTTTTTATTTGTAGTCTTGAGTGAACCTGAGGACTCACTTTATGTGAAAACCTGCTTGTCACCCCCTCCCACTCTGCATGGGCAACAGTGACTAAAATAAAGCCTAAAATGAAAATTTGGGCTGCTGTGTAGAGCAGGGAAATTACTATCAGCTGATCCTTGTCATACATATTCCATTGCAGATGCAAAAGTATAAAAAACATTTCTCTCTGACATGAATACACTGCCCATATTTTTTTGTTTTTTGTTTACAATCAGTTCCCAGACTTGTGGCTTCACACTCCCTCTCTTCTCTCATCCTCTCACACCCAGCACATAGCATGGCCATTACTTTATGGATTAAAAAATGGTATTCAAGGATGGTTCTCGCTGCTACAGTCAATTATCTAAAGGATGAAGGCTGGTTTATATTGCTTGCTTCTATGGGAACTTGAGGTGGTTTTGGAATGTGATAGGACACGCCCACGGTTACCTGTGCATGACAGCTGGGAACCTGCATGCATTAAAAATAACATCCTGATTCATAATGAAACAGAGAAAAGCCAAAGGAATAGCATGGATGATAACTAAGTTTCTTCCATATAAGCAGAGTTTGTTTACTACTGCAGTTAGCCTATCTGCCATCCTAAGGATGGCAATAGCACTTGTCAGAATTAAATTACTGAGAGTATAAACAGTATACAAACAGCTGCCAGTCAAATTAGCAAGAACTTGTCCACTGCCTGTTACAGAGCTTTCTGTTTTATATGCGTTGAGCCAAGGTCACTTAACTTTGCCTTATGACACTATATGTATTTTGTTACCTTATAAATACAAAGGACATTATAATGGCTGCTCTGATGCCGTGACTATGTAGGTATTTAGGAGTTAAAAGCAGTCCGTGAACAATGATGTTTATTTATTTCCTAAATATAAGACTAATTTCTATTCACTTACACTGAATGTAGGACATACTTAACAGCTATTAATCTGTATGGTAATTAGCATTAGTCTTGCAAACTGAAGATAATGTAAAAACTTTTGCTGAAATATAAAAAGTTCCAATGGTTCATCATTAACAAACAACTTCAGTTTCTGATAAATAATTCTCCCTATTATTACAGGTTGTGCCTAATTACTGTGAATGACTAAAAATTGATTATCCTGTCCAGATCATATAGGAATATTTTTGACACAAACATTTTTCCTGTGTGTTCACATTTTCTTTTTTTCCTCTTTTGTCAGTAAATTTCTGAAATATCCTTCTTTCAACACTGGTAAGAAATTTGAATTTAGTCTAAGTTATGAACACCTGCATGAAAGACAGGAAAAGTAATGATACTGCTACTGTTAAAAAAATAAATTAGAGTCTTGTAAATAAGTTCATAATCTGGAATATGATTTCATATGCCAGAATTTATGAGATGTCCTGGTTCTGAAAACATTCTGAATGATTTTGTCATTTTCTAATCATTCTGCTGCTATTAAAAGGAAAAGTGGGTGTAAATCACCATGACTGCCGGAAAACACATTTAAAAGGCAATTAGAATATTTTTATAATTATTTTGAAGGTGTTCTCCGATGGAAACAAACTTCTCCAGCCATTTATATCTAATTCAGTTTCAAGACACTGTCTTAATTAAGAATTGCAATCTCTGCTATATATGCTTTGCTTATATAAACTGTATATGTATTTATACATATAAATGGTATATATGTATGCCTATAGACATGATGCTGTTTCCTTTAGTAACAGCTTAGAACTCAAGAACTGTAGCTTTATATCACTGATTAAGACTAAACAAAGAAAAAAAATATAACATTTAGAAATTATCTCTACATATGTGAAATCAAGCACTGTGTACATGATATTATATATTAACACCTAATGTTGAATTATTGCACTTTGGGACAGTTAAGATTAACTCTTTCACCATACAAAGAAAATGCATTGTAACGAGTGCTCCTCCTTACAAGTTCTTTTAATCAGACCATATATATGTCGTTACAAGCATGATAGCTGAACACCATGAATAGTTTAGGGCTCTGCATGTGGAAGTAGAAGTCAAAATAATGAAAGTGTAGTCCTGAATGAAGATCTAACTAGCCTGCAACATTTAAGAAGACAGTAAAACTAGTAAAGGTAGACAACTAAAGTGGACTGCATAAAGTGGCCTCCTTATGTACTCTGCCTTCTCAGAATTATGGTTTATCCCATGTTGTTTTCCTTAGAAATAAGGTTCAAACCAAAGTGAAGGTATTTATCTTTCTATAAGAATGATCAGATCTACTTAAAATTCCTTCTCTACATCATGATCTTCATCTTCAAAGAAGAACAAAAAATTGAAAGAATCTACCACAACTCTTCCAAATAAATAATTTTCCTTCTGAAATATCAGTTCATCTTTAAAAGTAAAACCCCCAAAACCTAGGCTTTGACACCCATGGAAACATTACAGGTTGCCATTAAAATATAAACTACAGCATGATTCAGCCTGTAATTTGCTCACTGGATCACTTGCTCACTGCCTTTTTCTCCCTTGGAACACATCACCTAGTTATGTAAGTCTTAACCTTTTTTTAAATTTTGATTCCTAAACAAGTAATTAAAATAAATACTTGAACTTCCCCTAAACCTCTCATTCCTATGCAGTGAATGGCTTATACATGGAACTAATTAAAACTGTACCTTTCCTCCTAATTCTTCTGTTTCTTAATATGATGTAGATGGGTCAAACTATAGATTTATTTCAAAAAATCATTTTTCCACCACTTCTAAAGCCTCTTTGATAGAGTTGGATGTGGTAGTCTAATGTCCGTTGGCAAGAACATGACCTATTTCTAGAATAATGTGGCATATATCAACTCACAAGTGTCTATGTTCTTTTTACTGTTCAGGTGTCCTCTGTGGTGCGTGTGATGCTCTATTTGCCATCAGATGAGCATATTCCTGAAGTCTTGGTAGCCAATGAAAGGGCATCTATTCCAGCCATCCAGTAGTGGCAGTGTTGAGAGTTTGGAAAATACGGAAAAAAGTAGAATACTACCTGGTAACTTAAAGCAGCCAATGACACTGAAATAAAGGTATGGCTGGGCTCTTTCTTTGATGGAAAATACTGGAAAAGCTTTGTTTTCCCAGTTTGTCACTGTCAACTCTCTTTCCTTCCTTCCCACATAACCTCAGAACTTAACAAGGTCTCCAAAAAGAGTATCCTCTTCAAAATCCAAAAAGGAAAACCCTAGCCCCATAGATGATTTAATGTGTCTTGTCTTTACTTATGTCAGTCTACTATGCCCCAGCCTGAAGTTGGAAGAACTGCTCTTTAAAGGAAGTTTAAAATTCAGTTTTCTTCTATTTTGGTTACCTATTCATGCCAACCTAGACTGCCATCCCCATGAACCTCTCTTTCTAACCATGGGATGCAACAATGCAGCCACCATGCAGAGCAAGATAACTAACACCCTGTCTATGGCTACAGAGAGAAGTTTCCCCAGTCTACCGCCCACAGGTTTTTAAGTGACATTTGGACTTTCTTCTACATAAAAAGATGTCAGCATTGCTGGCATTCTGCAGCATGAACCTTAGGATATGACATCTACTGTCTTGAACAAGAACTGAAAGATTAAAGTAAAAAAATACATTGTAGATTACAATATAATTCGTTATAGAGGCATAATATAATACATTATAGAAACATTATGGAAGACAGAGGTATGTTCTGCTGTAAAATAAGTGGCTCCATTTCCCAGATCAGAGTTATAGGGAGTGCCTGTGGTTTGGATGTAATATCAGAAATCCTGTACTCATCTCTGGAACGGTTTCAAATGAATGGAACACAAATCATTTCAGGAGAAAGATAAGAAAAAAAGGGAGTATATATATCTTTGAGAGTGTTCATATGTTGCACACAGAGATGTATTTTTGCCTGTAATCATATATCAAATAAGCTACAGATACAGAAGATGAGTAAAAGCATTTTAATTTTCTTTATAAGTTGGTCCTTCAAGACAGAGAATAGTCTCCATGTATTTGAAATACTTTCAGAACAGATCACAAAATATAAATGTACACAGACAAAGATAGGCTGTCAAATTGGTTTTTAGAAGGCAGTTCTTAGAAAAAGGCTCTAATGACAAAGACATGCTTTTAGAGGGAAATGTTAAAGTTTTATTTTTAAAAATGGCAAATTGTTGTTCTTCTTACGAGGGAATATTAACCAGCCCCACTTTAGCAAATGGAGTGAGAAAGACATTCAAGAGAAATCTATTTTATTCTGTAAATGAATGTACCTAGCTCCCTCCACTGAGCTTGATGAATCAGTAAACATAGTGGCCTGAATTTATATGTCAAAATTGAGTAAGATGAATCATACATTCTGTGATTCTTATGGGGAAATCTTCTTTCTGCAGTTTCCATCAAGACAGGAAAAAAAATACATTGGTGAAATTATGGTAAGAGAATATTTTCTGTTTTTTTGAACTACTGTTTTAAATATATATAGTTGTAGCCTTAAATAGCTTTTACACAAAAAAATAGGATAAAATATCAATGTCATTTCTTCTTAAAACTGAATGCATTTTATTGCAGAGTGAGGGCTGTCATCCCCTTACCTGGTCATTCTAAGTGGCAAAACTTAGGAAATCACTTACAAGGATTTATCTATTTATTTATATATTTTAGTTTGTTACTTGTATTTAAAACTTAAAGGTATGCAAAAGGTCACAACTGTAAATTACTTTGAAACATTTTGGAACTAGAAAAATGGGCAATGAATGTTATATTCTGACCTTTTGCAATGATTGGTGCTATAAGAAGCAGCTCTTAAATACAGTTGTACCTTGATGAATATGAAATGCTTTCTAATACTTCGGAAACAATGTGAATATTAATAATTAATTACATAGAGTTAATTCTATGAACTTTCACATTGAGAAAATTGTGGTTCAGACTGTTTTTACATTTATGTTAAATATGCCTTTCAGTTGAGATTTTCATGTTTCAGGGTGAATCCACTGTAATTTGTAAGTAATGCCATAATGCAGCCTTCTGAGCAGAGTACAAAAAAGAAACTTGTAAAAGGGTGCTTTAAAAAAAGATGCAGAATGGGTTCTACCAAACGTAGTGGTCTGCCCGTGTAGGAGAGGCACTTCAACTTCTATCAAATTACAAACTTTGTTTTATCAAATTGCTTATAAGGCATCAAAATATAATTTTTTTGTTGTTGTTGTTTTATTCCATATTCAGTACTACTATTGCATGATGGTGCTAAGCAACCACATTTCTAATCAGTACTGACAGGAGATAAGGTTGTTTAGCATTAAAGAATGTATCCACAGTTGTAGAGCCTGGAGAAAGGAGAAGTGAGGTAGATGTACATTTCTTTATGTAAGATGGTGGCATAAAGAGCACGACACTGGAGTTTCTTAATATTACATAAACGGCTGTAGTGGTTAGAGAGGAAAGACAGTAATGAATTATTAATACAGATCCATTTTACAATAGGTCTAGAAGACCCACATGACATCTGCTGAAAATCCAGGTCACTGGGTTGAGCAGCATCTCCGTGAAGCTGAGTATCAGTTCCTATGCATGATTTGAACTCTTTAGGTCCCCCTTTCACCACTAGTCAGTTACCTGAGCAAGTTCTCATCAATTTGGCTTCAACTGTGAACAGAAAATGACAATATCCCTTTTGAAAAAAAAAAAAATTCATTATAGTTTCACTAGATATTTAAATGTTAGATTTTTGCTTTCAGCTGTGTTGAGTACCCACTTTTCTAAAAAAGGATAAGATAGAAAAATTGAAGCAGAATGCAAAAAGAAAATGTTAAAGTATTATTGATGCTTTATATAATATGTTCTGATTTTTTTTTTAGTTTCATAAGTAGAGCAAAGTCTGCACTTACCCATAATATAATAAAATCATACTGGTATTCTAGAATAATTGGTGTGTTGGGAGCTGCTGTAAAACCACACGTATTTAGGGATAAGAAGAACTACCCTTCTTAGAGATAAGGAATATTAATTGGCCTAGCAAGGTTTGAAGATTAAAAAGGGTAACAGCACAGAACTCAGAGGCAATAAATAATCCCTCTATGCAGCTTTCATCAAAAAAGCAAATTGGCAAACAGAGATGCTGTTGAATGTCATAAATGCTGGGAAAAGCAGAATTATAGCTGTCACTTAATCCCCAGTGAGGCAGTATCCTCAAAGTAACTCCATTACCATTACATATTTTTAGGGTGAAGAGGCTAAGCCCATGACTTATCTCTCCATTTTATCATGTGCAAATCTTGAACTTAGTAAGCTACTGAAATGCATGGACAATACATGTCTTTCTGTGTGTAATCACCATTGTAATACTCAAGCCAAGCCAGTCTATTACAATAAATTTGTCTTTTTAGCTTGTGTTGCTGCTTATACCTTGTACAAAAATGGGCAAAAACCCCTAATGAGTCAGTACTTATTAGGTACACTTACATATTGTATCATCTTGCTCAGCTATTAAAAGACCGCACAGGGCACCAATAAGAGCCAATTAGAATTAAACAATTTTGCTTATTTAATTTCTGTAGTTTCTCCCATTTAACGTGAGTTACGACTAAATTGTGTGTTTTGTTGTGATTATCTGACATATACTGAAATTGTTCATGAGCCAGCCACAAGTTCCAGTTCTGGAAGACCATATATTATTTGTGAGAAACCAGGAGTCTATGTAAGGAAAGGAACCAGTTTTAAAGCACAGCATTGGTAATTTGGATTTTTAGTTTACCAGCAACTATCATGCAGACTTAAAGCCACTCATCCATGTAGAGCTCAAAGGCAGAAAAGTGTGCCTGATATGTAATGAGACATTGTGTACTGTGGGTGGGGGAAAAAAAAAAAAAATAAAATTGATCATTTTTGTCAAAACCATATAGCAAAGTCAAGGAAGAGTGGATGCAAGGGAAATATTTCCAAGTCTCAGTGAACTAGTGATAGTACTAACCTTGCTAGTATTAGTTTTGTCCCTTGTTTCAGTCAGGCAATTCAGTTGATGCATCCAAGAGAGCAAGGTAGTTAATAGAATACAAATCAACAAAGATCACAGGGAAGCTTGGAGAAAAAATACAGTAATACATCTCAGCCACCAGCTATGGAGGCAAACTATAAATGATACAAGGCAGGAGAGAAAAGCACGTTCCCTTCTTTCAGTGGCAGTGTAGTCAAAGACAAAGCAACCTACCTGCTGTGTGTTTTTCTTCTAATTGGCAAGAGGACCCTACAGCAGCTGTGTAAAGATGCCAGATGCCACACATGCTTTTTCTTTTCCCTAATTAATTTTTTTGAGTATCTTCTCTGTTTTGCTGTTGACTGTTCTCAATAATTCTGAGACCCTTAGAGCAGTCACCTGTGCAATCACATCTATTTTCATTATTATCTTCTCCCCTCTCTTCTGTTCCTGAGTCCACATTTGTCAGTTTTCTTCCATTTACCTACTGCTTTGATTCTAGACCTCTGTTACTGCATCGTATCACATGGCATTGTATAATTCAGTAACGTCTATAGAAGTTCCCACAACCACAAGAATGGTAGTTTCCTTAAGTGAAATTCATGGCATTCCAGTTAAAAGCAGTTTATTTCAAATGAATGTTTTTGCTAAACATTATTATCAGGTTCTGTCTCTTACTTACATGTATGATGTCAAGTGCCGTTTCCTTGACTTGTCTTGTGCCCTGTCCTTGACTTGTCTTTATGTGCCATTGCAATGACACAATGAAGATCCAAAGCTCAAAGGTGTCTTTCTTTTACTTATTCTAATATGAATGTAGGGATTGCACATTCAAATCTAGCATACAATCTCATCATAATCTCTCCATAGGGTTTACACTAACAATGTTTGCATTAGACAAAGTTCAAAACTGGAGAACCGCATTTTACTAGATGTGTGAGGTTTTTGAATGTAACATCACAGTTTCAAAATATTCACACAAATTACCTTAATTTATCATTCCATATCTTTCAAGGCTTTGCTTTACAAATTATCTGGCTTTCCATATATATTTAAAGCTCACATTCGTTACCAAAGTATCTGAATGCCTTCCTGGTATATTTGCAATACCAAAGAATATTGATTATATCCTGATTTTGTCATTTCCTTAAATGTTATGCCACTGATTGTGGGGAAATTAACTGTAAACTAACTCAATAACTACATTTCTTGGTTTCAGAATTATATGAAATCTTTTATAGTTTGTTGTATAATATTAGCAAATACTGAGTTATTTAAATTATTTTTTCTTTAGTTGTTGTAACAATGCAGTATAGACAATTGACTTGAAAACACTGGATAGATCAATAAAAAAACACATTTAATTTATTCTGTGTTTAATGTCATTATTATGAAGTTAATTCCTCCTAGAATAGCCAAAGGAGGGAATGATTTCACATAAAAATGTGATTGTGAATATTCATTAAAGCAATCCCAACTCAGAAGTACAACGGAGGTGTTTAAAATGGCTTACACAGCTAGAAAAAAATGACATCAAAGAATGATAACTGCCATAGAGAAGAAAAAACTAGAATGCTCTTTTAAAAGAGCTGTGTGTTGAGCTATGTACTATATAGTTCCCTTCTTCAATAAAGGGAGGGAAAAAAATTCGGTTATTAAGCACTTAAAATACTTAATAATAAACATGTCAGCAGGCATCTGTAAAAGACTTTACGCGTGTTCAACAAAACCTCTTTTTTTCATAAGAGGCAGAAATCCTGTATTTCAAAGAATAAAAAAGGGACAAAAAAAACCAGAAGTGGGATTTACCCTTATGATTGCTTGGCATGGCTGAATGTTGAAGTGCTTGTGTAATTCAGTAAATATTTAGCAGGATACTTACATTCAAGCATGAGAGATGTCTGAAATAATTACTGCAGTTGATATTAAACAAACGGTGAATTAAGGCCTGAATGTTCAAAATGCAGCTTATGATTCTGAATGGTGATAACAAAAATATTTTATACTAAATAATGTGCTAAATAATATCTAGAGGCTAAACCTTTGTAAATGTTAACTGAGGTAGTATTGGAAGTAAAATCCAAATATTGGATTGCTTTTTTTCCAGAATCCGTAGAAATTTTTCCAAAAAACATATGCCCTGCAAGTTAGTTAAATATCACAAGGTTCAATTCAGAATCCCAAGCCTCCTGATAAAACAGAAATATGTCAATTTTTACCCAATATTCCAAGTTATTTTGCATTTATGAAAAGTACACATACTTTTACTGCTGTGATATGCCATTGCCAAAGACAACTTGTAATGTTAGAAATTTTGAAGAACTGCAACATGCTGAAGATTTTTTCTCATTAGAGAGTATTTGTGTCTTAAAGAGAAAAGAAACTACAGAAGTTTATGCTTATGCCAAACTTATTAGAATGAGTGTATCCCTTATGAAACTTACAGCTTTGGTCAAAAATTGTTTATCTCTGACACATCAGATTGTAATGTGTTACTTGCAGATAAGCATAAGAAAGTATGCCCATGACATGCAGAAATGTTTGATATAGAAGTTTTAAATTGCTTTTACTGTAGGTGTTCCAGTACCAGAGTATTTTGCAATTTCAGTCTTTTCCCCTCCATCCTACCCTAAAATTAATAACAACTCAGAGATCAGCATTTTAAATATAATAAAAAAGACTTGTTGGTTTTATCCTGTTGTTTACTAAAAGAAACTCAAAAGCTTTGTATAAAATACATTAACCAACGTACTCTAAGGTGTTGAGCTAAAATCTTGTTCTAGAATACCAAAAAGATACTGTGACTGTATCACATGTAAAGGAGCATAACTTGCATAGTGGTGAAGAAAACTTGTGGTCTTGCTCTTCTCAACACGTTTTACGTAGCTGAAAAGCTTTATATCCGGATATCTTCTGTCTACAGCATTTTCCAGTAAAAAAAGTAATAGTTAAACAAAAGTACTGCAGTGAAGGTAGAGATCAGGGTAATTCCCTAAAAATGACTCTCACCAGATACATTTGAGCACACCACCCCATTGTATAAAACAGGACAGCACTAGTGTAATCATGGAGCTGTGAAGGTGATCCCATAAATGAGCCTTTGCTTCACAGTGGCTTCAGTGGGCTTGTGGGTTCTGAGACTGTATTTACACTCAGTAAGCTTTTATAATAATCTTTTTTGCATGGTAGGAGAAGCTTGTCACTGCTACTGGACTTACGTTTTTGCATGCTTTGTTAGGACATAGAAGAAGGGCTAGTATTTCTTCATGCACAGTGACACTTACAAAAGTGTATCTTCCATACATGACTTCTTTTTCATCCAACAAGGATTTCATCAGACCTCAGACATGTTTGTTCTTCTCTGTACTACATGTGGTAGAAAAGAAGTTATTTTTTTATGAACATTGTCCTGTTTTGTCTTCGGTCACCGATGAGTTTCTGTTCCAGACTTCGAATAGGAGTCTGCTACGTGTCAAACTTCATGTAAACTATCATTAAAATGTTGTGGTCCCTGTGGAGACCAAGGATTAGATTCAGCTATTGAAATCATACAAAGGACCAACCAAGATATCCATGTAAGGCTGGCAGATAAGGCATAGAACCAAAGGAAGTTTGTGTCCTTCAGGCACAGCAGTTGAACATCTGGTAGAATTTCTTATGATGTATCAAATCTTCATGGCAATCTAACGGTGGAGCAAAGAGCTGTGTGGACAGCTGACCAGCTATACTGGCTGAATTAACCTGCAGAAAAAACTTTTAGTGCTAACTGACATGCAGTCATGTTCAAGACGCATGTATGGGACTGGCAAGTCTGACACGAGGTCCTGGTGGAGACAACTACAGCCTCCACTGGAGGATGAGGAGCCAGCTTTAGTTTAGTTTCATCTAAAGTGATGGAGGGCCTCCAGTCTCCAAGTGAAGTGTAGCAGAGTGGAACCTGAGAACTGGAAAGACACACTGGAGCAGCCCAAGGCTGAGCTGAGAACAAGCCAGCTGTTAAGCAATGTGGAAAATTCTGGATCTATTATTGACGATTCATATTTATACACTGCCTCTTAAATTGCTGCTTCCTCTACGTTCTTAGAGTGGCCAGAGATTTCTTGCTTCTAACAATGGATGGAGCTGGGGAGGATGGAAACTGGAGCATTCAGTGACAGAACACTCTAGATGAGGCAAACAGGTTGAAATTGAAAGGATTTATACAAACCTAGTCTTGGACTATGTAGAAAATCATCATTCAGATACTGCCAAGACATACAGAAAAGCTTTCAAAGGCCTAATCAACCTGGATTCCACTCTGCCTCAAACACTTCTGTCCAAAAAAACCATATTGTCACTGCTGTGAACTAACTCCTTCCCACAGATATGTACTTGCAGAATTAATCCAAGTGATGTGTGCAAATAGCATACTTACTTTGTCAGGGTGATCAAAACCAACTGTAAGAATCCTACTATTCCATTTTTCCTGAAAGATAAAGGCATGAACATGACGTAGAAAAGCAGCCGCAGAGTAATACTTTCATTTCAGAAGTTCAGTTCCCCAAGTTAACTTCAGTTCTCAGAATACTTTATTACTAATGTGGTAAATTTAATTAAATCTTTCTAGAATTGATACATTCTTTGAGTTCTGAATAAATACATAGGACCAAATTGTGGAAGCTTTACACATGCTGAGCAGCAGTTAGCACAAATAACTAGTTATTTTTCTTCTAGTGATGTTATCCTCAAAACCAAATACTCTTCAGTATGATTAAGGTATCAGACTCTGCTGGAAGTAACTACCAGCTTGTATTCTTATATTCTGTGAGGTTTAATACTTTGCAGCATTCCATAATTTTCCAGTATTAACTGAAATATTATCTACACAGAAAGGTGGATGACTGAAATTATTTATTTGCACACCTTTTGTACTTATTTCCATAATGTGTCAGACTCTATATTAGTTTGTCAGCAGAAAACAAAATACTTCAAAATGTGTTCATTTAAAGAAAAATCATACAGTGCCTAATCCACACCCAAAACCAAGACAGCTATATGAGAATTCTTTAATTAAATTCCAGACTGTAACTATATGAAACTGTGGTGATGGAAAGGGTGCTTTGTCTAAATGTACTATGGGTTTTAGACAGGAATGATAAATACTCTTTTTAATAGTATAAATTTGTCCATGGGGTAAAACCCCTTGCTTTTCCTAGTGATTACTTTATCACTCTGAGCATATAATTTCTAAAAATGTTCAAAACTGTTTTCTGTACGTGGCAAAGATAAATTGTTTGTTCATTTGCTTTAAACAGAAGCTTTAGTGTTTGGAGTCTATGCAATCAATCTAGTTTCAAGAGAAACACAGTCCTGTAAAAAACAGCATATAAATGAAAGGGGAGTGTGTGTTTCTTTTTAAATGCCATGTCTTTCCTTTGTTAGGTATGATGTGTATCTGAGTATCTTTTTACAATATTTTTCCATTTAATAGCAAAAGTTAAAATTGAAAAATCAGCAATGTGCTTACTGATTTTGGAATAAGTATCGCCCTTTTTTTAAGTGCTGTTTGTAGATTAATGTAGCTGCTACATTGTCTGCACTTCTTAAAGAACAGCAAACATGGACAGTGTCTTTACCAAATACAGTGAACAAAGACAGGGTAGTGTTATACACACAACTCCTAATACCCACTCCTTCCCTTCATGCCATGTTCACCCTTCCACTGCCTCTCTGGATCCTAACATCAGTGGCCTTAGTTTGGTGTGTCTGTGTGGGGGTATGGGGAGTCATCAGCATCTTGAGCCCTTTGCTGAAAGGAGCATAATGTCAATGCTCCTATACTTGATAACATGTTTTTAAACCTTGCTCTTGGTCTGCAAGTTACATTCAAATTTAGTGTATGATGTGGTGCCTTTTACGTCTGTCAGAGCCTTGTTGTTCTGTCATGTCTAAAACTAGTTGTTCAGTTCCTGGTCTGCATTTCTTTAACCAACTATGAGTGTGTTTATTAGAGCCATTGGGTCTCCAGTATCAGCCTGGGCCCTGTCTCCGATCATCCTGTGCCTGTGCTCCTTCTTCCACATCCCACGTTCCCAGTTCTCAGGGCTTCCACTATCAGACCAGGACTGTATTTCTTTACACAGCATCACTACATCAGTCATAAATACCTTGTTATAAAAGGAGTAACTGCTTACTACTACTATTTATACAAAAACTGTAAGCCCGACATAGAAATAAGCAAAGGTAAGCTAATGCGGACACAGCCATTAGAAAAAAAAAATATGATTTTTTTTTTTTTAGAAAAAGAAATAAATTAGACAAATTGTTGTCACAGCTAAAGCAAATAAAAATAAAGATGCAAGCATTCAAGACAGGTTCAGACAAGTCAAGTCTGACAAGACTCTGCTCTGAGGACCTGCAAACTCAGTGGCCTGTTCCTAGCAATGGCAATACAGTATTACTGGGCTAGAAGGCTACAGTAGCTTTCAATTTACCTCTGCTTAGCAGCTAAGGCATTTAGTGTCCCTCTGTGGGCTTGACATTAGGGAACTTTCCCGCATTACCAAATTTTTATAAATATTATAATTTAAAAAGTAATGGAATAGACCTCGTAACTCAGCACTCTCTTTATTCTAGGTGCAGATGTATAGGGTATAGTGAGTTATTTCAGCAAAGCAGAATACAAAGACTCCTGTTTAGCTGCAGGGGATTAAGTCTTCTTACCTTTGTCATCCATAGCAGCCTCTTTTTCATGTATTTTCAGTGATGATAGCAGGTTCAAGTCCCTTCACCAAGGGTAAAAAGAACTACTTCATCTGTATCCTCTGTGAGATCTTTAAGCAGCCAGCCACTGGATAAATTAAAAGCACATTACTTCCTTCTTACTGTTATCTGCTTTGACTAAGAGGGCTAGAACACCTGATTATGCACAATAATGGCAAATATACATGTAAGAATTTTTGCTGTTATGCTGTTTTAAATATATATGGGTACCAGAGCTTTTAATGTATTTATGCATTGACTGCAACTTCTTTGACCTAAAACAGGGATCTGCAAAGTAGCAGTTAAGCAGTTAAGCAAATCTCCTTTTTTACTTTAAAATACTAGAGCCTTGCTTGTTTCTGCATACATAATTATTCATATTATTCATTATGAAACAAGATATATAACCTACATTCTCAAAAGAACAAAGGAAGCTTTTTTTTTTAAGAAATATATTCTTGATTCATACAGCTAAACTAGGAAAATTATTAAACACAGTGGTCACACAGTAGGAGGTTGCCTAATGCTTGGCAGCAGTATTAGGTATTGAATATTGCTGTAACTCCATTTTTTCTCATATCCTTAGATGCTGAGGACAGAAGTGCTCTTCCAGTAAACCTCATATTTCTCCCATGAGAGTAGAAACAGCTTTTTTTTCTTTCTTTCTTCTTGTTTTTTTTTTTTTTTTTTTTTTCAAAGGAAAAGATCCCTGGCCCACAGGTAGTTAATTAGATGTAGGTGTCTTAATCTCAGAAAGTACCCTCACCTGTCCAAAGTGGGAGGACAAAAGGAGCTAGATTCAAGTATCCTGAAATAAACATCCCATGACAGTTGAGCTATTCTTGGATATTCCTCCTTGCTTTCAGCTCTGCTCCGGGATCATGCAACTTTACACTGATAATTTTAAGAAAGGAGAATTTATATGTCAGGTTACATATACTAGTGTAATGACTGCATATTTATTTCCGTTACACTTGTAAGCTACCTTTAATAACAATGCTATGAGGCCAACAGTAATGCTTTAGAATTCTATATACTCCATAACATATGCAGCTGATATGCAATTATAGGACTTTTGCTTAGAGTGACTACTAGACTTGGCTAGTTGTGATCAAATTATAAAAAATCCATGTAATAGAGGAACTTTTAGATTACCAAGAAAGCTGCAGGAAAATGTTTAGCCCCAGAAATAAACACTGTTGTTTCTTCCTTAATGTCAGAGAAGCTTCACAGTAGAACAATGATGTAGATGAGAAGAAAATGTTAGAAGAAACAGAAATACAGGTCTCGGACTTAGAGAACCATTATGTTTGAGAAGGGAGAAAAACAGTTGTATGAAAGAAGACCTGTTAGAGCAACATAACGGGGACATTAAAGACTGAGTAGTGCCAAGAGCCAGACAGCAGGCATAAATTGTAATGTTTCATACAACTTAGAAACAAAGCGGTGGCAAGTGGTTTGGTTGTTACTCTCAACTGGTAAAAGGGATTAGTGATTACAAGTTTGTTATAAACATGTTCAAGTTCTAGTTAAAAAAAAATCTGAAATAAACCTAAACCCACAATATTGCAGGTTTTGGTTTGTAACTATACCTGTTCTGGCAAGCAACAAAACAACCAGAATATATATTATGTCTAGAGCTGAGTCATGCTGGTGTGGTAGTGTACTACTAAGTTCGATGCAATAGTAATTATGTTGTAATTATGATACTTTTTTCTTATACCATTCTGCTTGGAACCTATAAGTTTATAAGCTTGTAAACTTCAAGAGACAGGTATGGTACTTGTCTCATTTTTTTTTTTTTTTCAGTAAAAAAAACAACAAAGGACTTAACAGAGGAAAAGAAAACATACCTCTTGTTTGCTTATTCTTTTTTTTTTTTAGTGATTGTATAATAAACTTTAGTTTTCTTGAGCTGTTCACTTCTAAGTTATATATTGACTGACTTGCTGTAAAAGTTACATAGAAGTAGGCCCTCAGAGACAACTGAAGGTAGGAATGTAGTAAATTAATCAGCCAGCTCCAGTACACTGTCTCAGTAGGAAGCACAGAGATATCTTGGGCAGGAGTAAGGCAAGCAAACAACTAGGGCTGGCATCATCTGCAGAGAAGAGGGAGTGTGTTGATGGTAATGTGATAAGAGATGAAAATCAATAAGTAGTGGGGAACTGAGCTGGAAAAGGTCTTGAAAATGAGAAGACCTGAAAATAGTGAAACAGTGATTCTTTTCTTAATAGAATGTTAGTTGGGCTGAGAGAACGTAATAACGAAGTCTCATTTTAACCAATATTTTTTTCTAAGTAGATGACAAAGTGCTTTGCAAAAGACTTTGGTAGTATTATCTTAAAGTCAGAGAACTGAATCTAACTAAAGCTAGTTCCAGGCTATATCTCTACTGGTAAATAAACGGGCCAGGAACATTTCACTGTTTCTAGAGCCAAACAGCATGCACAGCTCATGTCCCAGACTCTTTCCCATACCTCCCACCCCCAACCAGGATGATTCCCATTAGGTTACCTATTAGTAACAGTCCCTTGTACATGCTATTCCTTGAACTGTGCCCCGAGTTGTCTGAGAGCAGGCTACTACTTCAAGACAAAATCACGCCAGTTAATCATAACACTGGATTTGTGTCTGAGCATGAGCACATTTTTTGGTGCTCTTTAGATTCCCTGGTATAAGCACAGCTTCCAAGACCAGTAGCAGCATCTAAAGAAGAATCAATGTGATGGTCCCTTAAATCCCATCACAGCACTGTATCTTCCATATGCCAGTCACTCTCATTCATTTGACAGCTAGGTCATTTATGAAATACTGGGTTCAGCTCCTCACTCAATGGCTGTTTTAGGGCGAATCCTGTCTCCTTGTATTTCTGTTGCTTGTTGGTGGCAGCTGCTGTCTTTTCATGGCTTGATTCTGGGAGTGTGCTGAGGAAAATAAGGTGCCGGCCTTGACTGGAACCAGTACAAATTCCCCTGTGAGTCCTGTCTCCATTGGCAATGGGCTGGTACCTAGCTATCCGCTTCAGTGTATCATGGGATAGTTGTTTAGATTCCTAGCAGAATGCAAAAATGCATTATTGCTGATATACGTTTAGTTTTGCAGATCAATTCTGTATGTGGTTAGCTCTTCTTAACAGTGGTATGATTGTTGATAGATACCATTTGAGACAAAAAAGATAAAAGATATATTCCTAGATTCACTGCAGTTAATTACAGTTTTGCTACTGAGAGCATTAGGACTTCAGTTTGTTTTCCCCTGATTGAATCATTTCTGGAATCAGAGATACTGGCAGTAGAGGCCAAGGAGATTATTTTCTCAGTAAAATGTAGAAGCTGTTTTCAACAAAGCTCTCTAAATCTGTATTATTATCTGTATTATTAATGCATCATGTACTGTCTCTACAGCTGTAAGCATAGAACACATGCTAGAAACTATACATTCAGTAAAATGACAGTATACAGACACCAAAGAGAGAATTAGTTTTTATGGTGTAAGGTTTTATGTCTCAATATGTGAAGTAAGCAATTACCTATGAGAAGCATCACACTGCTATCGTAACTCATTTCAAGAAAACTGTGGCTGTCAGAAAAAAATGAGAAGGAATTTGGCTTGGAGAGCTGAAGCACAGATGGATAATCTGATTCCTTTATCACTGGACTTCTTTAGTGAATAGAGACTGAAATGCCATCTCTTCAAGTGACATTCTAAATTCAGATTCTTCTAAAATTAATGTTTTAAGGTTTAACGAAATTAATGTCTTAAGTGAAGCTAATCAAAAAGCAAATTCTAAATACATTATTAAAAGCCAGGAGTAGTTGCAAATATCAATTATCAAACCAACTTTTGATGCACATTCATGAAATAAGAGTTGAAGAGGGAGCCATGAATTATTTTTCTTTGCAGTAATCTCAGGTCATAAGCTACTAGCTCTTCAGTCTTCCCATTTATCCACTAAGAACTGAATTATTCCTTAGTTAAAAAGGCACAGTACTAATATTATCCTTTAATCATACCACTGATATGCCAGATCCTGTTATATTATATCCAGTGTGACATCACATGGCAAACAGTATATAGCTTCAGCCAGCAATTTCTTTTATGATGCCTGGCAGCTTATAAATCTAATAACATTCTGTCCTTGATAATGTAGATGTCATTTCTTTGCAATACAGTCTTTTCAACAAAGTACTCAGTCCCTTAGACATGCACAATTTTCTATAAATCTGCTTTGATTATGTGATGAAGGCAGAGTTCAGATAATGTTTCTTGTCTGCTGAAGCCTGTAGGTTCCCTTTTAATAAAATTCTGCTGATAAGAATAAACCAGCCTCTTACTCAGGGTGTAGTAATTAGAAATTAGGCTGTTTGGAATAGGACCTTGGTTTTGCCTAAAAGAAAAATGCTTCTCAGAACAAGACATGCAGATTAAAACCTTTAGTTCTATGTCCACTTCACGGGTCCATAAAATAAGAATCACCTTGGAAGACAAACCAATTTTAATGAATATTGTGGAAAAGTGGTTTTAAAGTAGATGAAGTAAGATAAGCGATTTTTTTTTTTTCCATCATCCTTAGGTAATCAGGAAAGGCTATGGACCACATTTAACTGAAAATGGACATCTGTGCAAAGAGTAAAGCAAGGCTACACTTCTGGAATCACTATTAAGGAGGCAGTTATGCCAATTTTCTTAATTGCAAGTGAACAGGGAAAATGAAAAATACTATAATTCTGTATTTACTTTCTTGCAAGCATGTCAAGTTTTTTCCTCCCTCCCAGGTGGATCTTTTGCATTGCATACCCTGCCTCTGTACTGGGAAATTTTTGCTGCACTAGTCTCTTACATTAATCCGCAGAATTAGGCAGTGTCTTCTGCATGAAACCACAGCTGTCTTGAGTTTGGAAACCAGGCTTTAGACAACCTTTAGGGCAGGATCTTAAAAACAACTTAACAAAACAAGTCCTGCTGAAAGTCATTTAAGCATGCTGTGAAATTGCCTCTTTATCAATTATGCCTAACCATTTTA
The DNA here is from genome assembly GCA_035590275.1 of Ibycter americanus. NCBI lineage: Eukaryota > Metazoa > Chordata > Aves > Falconiformes > Falconidae > Ibycter > Ibycter americanus. The sequence goes on along the minus strand of JAVJGI010000014.1, from coordinate 52,856,825 downwards.
ATAACATTTCACACTGTTTGTGATTGCACACAGAAGATGAAAGATGAGCTTGCTGTTGAGAAGAGGTAAATAAACTGGAAGTGTAAATCAGTCAGGTAATTAAAATGCTGACTTACAGCAGCACTCTATGCTATGATAGAGTCTCTTCTGCCATGACACTTAACCTTTGTGAAAAGGTCAGTTTTCTACTTTCTGAAGCACTGAAAGTGTTTTTATTTTGATAATGATTGTGCATGTCAGCCATAATATTCTTGCTTCCCATGCTTTTCTGTATTTAATTGGTACAGAAAACACTCAGGAATTTATTCACCTGCTTTGAACAGTGTCTAGCGTCATTGGCACACAGTAGCATATCAAAGACATTTGAACAAGTCTGGGAGATAAAAGACAGGACTTAAGGAAAGCCTGTGCTTCCTGGACTAGCAACTGGATGCTATGTAGAATGTGATAGGGCACATCAAGTAGGACTGGACAGCAGAATGATGCTGTCAAATACTTTGGTTAAACCAATAATAATCTAGTTAAGAAATAACTCAAAATATGTGTTATTAGTACTGATTCTTCCTCGTCCACTTTTTTTTTAGGCACATCTGAGGAGTTTAACTCATAGTTTTTATAACAAAAATGGTATCTGTACTTTCTCAAAAAAAGTTCTTAGTGCGGATGAAAATACTATTTGATTGAAATCTGCTTTTTTTTCAGATTATACTTCATTCTCATGTTACCTAGTCTTGCATAAAAATAAATACCTATGTTTCTGTTGCCTAGTCCATTGAAAATGAACATTCTGTGCTTCAACACCATCTCAGTAAGTGGCAATTTGGAAAGCTTATTTTATATTGTCTTTGTCTGTAGCTCTGAAGTTTGGGATCAAAACTCCTTATGTAGCAAAAACTCATTGCAGCTTTTATGAGAGATTTAATTAATATTTTGCCATAGTTCTACATGCTTAATTTCATGACTGTCCTCTGGCTTTTACGTATTTCCTAACTCCTCACATAGCATTTTCTTATCCCATAACTTTTATCTCTGAGATGTCAAATTCAGTTTTTGTCTTATGTAGAAGTCAGTCCTGAAGAAATGGCTGATGGTATATTTGTAACTCCATTTAAATTATTATCACTTCTTCTTCCAAGCTCCTAAAAAGTCTATAGGTTTTCATTGTAAGAATTTTTCCCTTTTTTGTGTCCATTACAATTATTATTGATTGCACTATTTTATACCAGCATGAGAATCCATTTCCCCCATTCCCATCAGAATGTTTTCTTCTAGTGAATACATTTCTTTAGCTTTCCTTTCCCAATTAATTAAGTCCTTCTTATTTTATTTTTGTTTTTATTCTATTTCTACTTAGATAGTAGATCACTGGTATGCCTCTCTTTCTGGTGGTTCTTAGTTCACTATTTTGTGGTGGATATCTACATCAGGACAGTACTTCTGGGTGGGCTTTTGTTGACCTCAAATTTCCATTGTCAAACGGTGCAGGATATGGATATTCAAGGAAATATACTTCTCTTTGTAGCCATAAATAAAATCGCTGTTCTAGTTTGAAGTGTTCCTGGATTTTCACTTTGTTAGCTGACACGCGCAGATGATAATATGCCTTCTAATGGGAACTCCATAGTCATTCACACTAGTGTGAAGCTAATACCCCTCATCAGAAGCAATATCGTGGAGAGAATGAATGCATAGATTAACTACTGATTACCTTATCATTCATCAGCTCAGGCTATAGTTTGTTCACACAAATATTTTACTGACGTTCAAGTTAACCTAAGACATTTTTCTTATTATTTTAGATAACCATATGTTCTGACATAATAATTTCTAACCATTTCAGAAGTGCGATAAATGGAGCATTTGGAATTGGTAGGTGAGTGCAGGAAAATGCACCAGATATCTTTTCCCTTGAATGTTCTTAATGTCATCTCTGTGCTACTTACTAGAAGAAAGCACTTTCTTGAGTGCTTTCTCTATGGTTGGCTTTGTTTGCCTTAGGGGACTTTTCTGTTCTGAGTTACAATTCAGTTGACGATTTTGGCCAGTAATCTGAATCACTTTGTAAAGAATAAGCACTAGAAAAAATGCAGTCTACAGTGTTACAGTGGAGTAAGTACAAGAACTAAAAGCTACCTTTGGAAAATTTGGGCAACGCGTCTATCATGTCATAATTTTCCTTATGTTGCACATGCCATAACTTCCATAATATTTCTAATGCTCTTCATGAACAAGCTATGTTACTTCTTCCTGTGTTTTCTGTCTTTCATTTTCAAGTTGCATTATATAATTATGCCTAACACTGAATGCTTTAAGCATTGCAGATTTTTGAAAAACACATTTGTATTAACTACAGAGGAGAAAAATACTAACAACTCATATCATCATGTTTGTTTTCCTTCTAACTGAACTGACTACATGGTAATGCAGGCTAAATGCCTTCCTCTCCCACATGAAGTTTAGTTCAGAGTGTGACTTCTTCAGTAAGAATGTAAAAAAGCATAGACCAAGGAAAGTATTAGCAAATTCTGTATTTTAGCTCCACTTTTAAAATATCATAGCAGTATTTAAATGTTTAAAACCTACACATTCCTTTGGCTAAATGTATGCTATTTTCAGAAAGCTAAAGTAAAACGAATATCCATGGATGGAGTGGCAATTCACCCCACTCACACCATAACCATGAAATAGGAATGGCTTTTCCATCCCTAATACATGCTATTTCTTGTAATTACAGAGGTTTGGAAGTAATTTAATCTATCCCATGAGTTATTCTTGTTGTAAGTTCTTATTCAACATTGCCTAGTTGCTGTTTAGGTTTTACCACGATATTCAGATGTCTAGTCAGGCGTACCCATTTGTTTCCTGCCTACAGTCGTGCTTGAATGAAATAGTGGAGATGTTCTACTGCATAATTTCTGTGTGATTTATTTTTTATCCTTAAAAAAAAAAGAAAAGAAAAAAAGAGGAATATAAAAGCAAGTCACTTGCTGAGAACTCATTCTTTTGTCTTACGATACATCTTTATATGTGGTATCTCCGTACCTCCAGGTTTTTTTTGTTTGGGTGGTTTTTGGTTTTGTTTTCCTGAGGTAGGAAAATAAAGATTGGGTTAAACCTCTGTATTTTAATTCTGAGTTTGATTAAGAAACTGACTAGTTTGCAGCTGTTTGCTAGTTTTTCCAGACTTTTTAAAGGCTGTAAAGAAAACACTTATTTTGCCCACTTTGGCAGTCTGTGTTTGAATCAATTGTCAAAATGTGGGTGTCACGTGTGGGGGCTATGGACCTGCTCAGCTCCTAATGGTCATTCCAGGAGGGCATGATCAGTCCTGAAGCATATCTGCCAAAGTTATGTGTCTGTCTTAGGAACACTCTGACATCTCATACAGCACAAGACACCCATCTTTAGGCAAGTAATTGAGCTGCTGATCTCCTTGAGCAGTTGGATTTTCTGCACCAAACTCATGTAGACACTTACCTGACCTCAAGATCACTACTAACCTATGATGCTACATAAAGAAACATACTTTTTTAGGTGTCTCAAACTTTTATTGAATCCTATTTTCTTACTCCCATGGAGTAGCACTGGAGTTACTAGTTCAACAAAGCAGTTAGACATATATCTAAATCAGTCTGTGCTTACAAATGAGTTTATTCATATGCCACTCATAAAGTATGTGCCTAAAGCTAAGCACTTAGAAACTTTGCTGGATATAATTAGACTGTGCATGTCATTCTGTGGAAACAAATGGAACAATTTGTGTGATGAAACACTGCAAAAATTGTGCAAGGGTAGCCACATTGCTACCTTGACAAAAATTAAACCCCTGGGACAAACCCTCTGTATGCACAACTTGACTTAAATGGTCATGTTTCTTTGAAGACCATCCCTCTTTTTTATATCAAAACGATAAACCCCGTATTTAAATGTAATTCAGCCACCACAGATTTCTTCAGTAACAGACAAAAGTTGCAATCAAAAGCAGATAATTATGCAGCTCCAAACAGGCTTTAGGGATTTTCTGTCTTTTCACAGCAGAAGCGTAATGTTCAGCTCATCAACAGTCCACCGAGGCCAGGTATTTACACTCCTGATGCTTTAAATGCCCTTATTTCATGTCATGAGTTGCTTCAGGTTTTAGTGTACTTTCTAAAAATTCTGAGGAAAACATATTATATACACTTCTTTCATGTTGCTGAAATTCATATGGTTGGTTTAAGAGATACTTTAACAACACTTGACTTTTATGTACGTTATCAGATTAGAAGTTAATGCCTTATGCAAAGTTGAATGGTGAACATAATGTTTTCTTTTTAAAAAAAGGAATAAAATCATTTTACACAAAACAATACAGACATTCCTAGCATTCTTTGAATATTAAAACATTGCATACACTTGCTCTAGTGAGCTCCTTTGCTGGAGAAGAGAAAATGAAGAGCACCTACCACTAAGCAGTTCACCTGTTTACTAGCTTATATGAAACATGTTTTTGTGAATTACCATGTCTTCTAGATCTTTCTTTGGTAAGCACACAGTTTAATAAACTTGATGCAGTGGGAAGAGTTCCCAGTTGTTTGGGGTTTTTTTTGTCTTTGTTTTTCTTTCTTCTTTTTTTCAATTTTATGGGAGATATTTAAGGCAACACATTTCAGGGAATGGTGCAGTTTGTCAGGTGTCTTTGCTTCAGGAATTTAAAGTGATAAGTCTGCAACACGTTTGTGTCCCCCCATGTTCACTTTTCTTTTGCTGTTTGGTACACAGACTACTGCATGCAGACACAGTTGAGCATTAGCTTGAATTGCAAACTGTAGACGTGTGCTAGAATTAAATCTTAATGTTACTAAAGTTGATGAGGCTTTTGACATGCACTTCACTGGTACTTTTTTCTGTTACGTGAAAGTAACACAGTATGCCAGGTGTAGTCATAGCCTACTATTACTAATCTGTTGTGATTAGCATCTAAACTGGTTGTAGCTTTTTGCATGAGAGAAGCCCAGACAAGTCCCACTGTCTCCTCTCTTGTTCCTGTTGTTTAAAAATGGGAAGGTGGTTCACCAGCAGAAGGATAGGCTAGGGCCAAGTATGCAGGCTTGCATGCAAAAGGGGCTGAAGAAAAGAAAGATGACAGTAGTTAATGATGAGAAAGGGGGATATTAAACCAAGGAACTGCCTGAGCAGACAAGAGGCACTAAAGGATTGAAGGGCAACTGAAGGGGTGCAGAAGGGAAAATGTAGTGTTAATAGTAGTGAAAAGGAAGAGGATGCGATACCAACACCGTAACACATGTTGCAATTAGAACAGTCCATATGCATTCACAGCTGGAAAGAAAAATGGGAAGTTCTAGAGCAACTATAGCACATACAAATTTCTTAGTCTAGGAGCATATGTAACTATTTTACTGAATTAAAACCTACAAGAAGGAAAGGTGCAATAAAAAAGAGCAAATTCCCTAGCTTCTCTTTGCTGAACACAAAGGACCAATATTACTACAGCTTCGGAGACGAGTTAAAATTTAAAATGATAAAGCTGAGGATTTGGAATTATAAACAATATGTTTTCAGAGATATATTAGTGCCAAAAGCCATGCACAGTCATAACCATCATGAGTAACTGCTTGGTAATTTAAATGGAAAAATTACATTAAAATACAAAACTTAATGATTTCTTAATGCAAAAATGTCAAAGCGAAAAATTCAAAAGGAGGAAGCACATGATAATGATTATATAAATTATCCTAGTTAGCAGTTAGTTTTGGAATGAATGCATATTTTATGTGGTATGTACTGTTGCACCACAGTTTGTTCAATCAAGTTACTTTCTAATTTTCAGATTTTGAAACATAATATGTAATTATGCTCTACTTAATATCTTCTATTTAGCTGTTGCTTTAACTAAGACCAGATGGACTGCAATTAGATTTCAAATGGGAACATTTAGCACTTTTGAAATTAAACTGATTATTCTAATTCTTCATGAAAGTGATAAACATAGAGACAGGGCATGACACTTGCAAAAGTCTTAGCCAAACCACAGTACATTTAAAAAGAAAAAGGAAGCCCTTTCCAGTTCTTCTCAGAAGAGCTGAGATCTTAAAAAAAAAAAAAAGTTTACTATTGTGATAGAAGATAAACAAACAGAAGACACAACAAAGACCAGAATAACTTTTTTTCTTTAATAAAGCACATATGTACTGCTTACTAATTTTTGTAAAATGCAACAAAAGAAACAGAAAATACAGGCGCTAGAATGAATCAGGCCCTGCTTGTGCATTGTTTAAGATGCATACACTCTCTGTAGATGAGGTGACCTGGTAATTCTTTTACATGTTTGATTTCCCTGGTAGTGCACGTCTGTTAATGAAGCTGCTATAGGAAAATAAATGGACAGGTGAGAAAGTGAAGCAAAGAAGCAGTTCCCTGTATACCTCTCACATTTGCCACTATATATACTGTTGAATCTGATTATAATCTACCTTTAGACATTACTTAATCTAGCAGTGGCTTTTTTTGCAATCATTTAGTTGTTCTTGTTTTACCCTGTCTTTCCAGTCTCATAAATGTTTCATTCATTGTGGTAGATATAGGTGGGTGTTTAAAAGCCAGAAGCCATTGTATCATCTTTCTGAATTTCTGCTGAAGTGAGGTCACATGTAGAAAAGAATGAAAGACTCATTTAAAAAAAAAAAAAAAAAGAACAATGGCTTTGCAGTAAGGAAGCTCATGTGAGAAAAGGAACTCTTACTGCTCTTTTGCCTGTTTGTTTAATACATGTTATAGTCAAACACCACTGGACAGAAAGTAGAATTTGTCCGACGTGTTGCAGTTAGTGGAAGTTCACACGTCTGTTTTGGATATTAGTAATATTCCTGTATCTTCAGTCTGAAGAAGGCAAAAAAAGCCAAGTATTTTACTTTCTGAATGAGCATGTCAGCTTCTGGTGATGATCTGTATCTACATATCTATATGTAGCCACCTATATGTGAATATAAAAATGACATTACAATTGGATAATTGTAGGCAGTTCTTTGTTTAATGAAGGGAATTTTATGTTTCATATTTTGAAGCAGCTAAGCACTGCTTAAGTCTGAATTTTGGACTTCATGCTATGGTGAATTATATTATGGTGAATTAAATTATATCTGGTTAAGTTAGAAGTACTAAGTATTTGGGTTTGAGGGTGTAGTGAGGATGGGTTGATGACCCAAACCTTGTCAGTGTAATTCAGTGTACCAGTGTTTGATGTGGAACTTTCTTTAGCTTCATATATAGCAAAAAGTGTTAAATAATGTAACAGACTAACATTATTTATAGACAGATTCAATTATTCTAACAGTGTCCTTTTTTGCTTGTTTTTTTATGCTTTTTAACAGTGACTATTCTTCAGATATGTTTCCTTGCTAAGATTTCCTGGTAACAAAAGTATTACACTTGAATGATCTAAACAGATTTTGTTTTGTTTACTCTTCAAAAAGCAATGTTTCCTATTTAATCTATGAGTAAATACCGAATAAGATGACTGTAAGGCCTAAGTAAGGCAATCTGATTCTAGGTCTTAATTGCTTTACTACTACTACATAGCAAACATAACAATGAATATTGCTACTTATTTTCAGCATTCACTTCATATCATCCCTGTTCTATTACATATCTTGAAATCATTGCCTATGTAACTATTTTTTCATAACCCATATAATCTAAAACCAGTGAGGCTGTCTGCATAAGCAAGAATTTGCTAAAACAAGCCCTGGATTTCTCAGCCAGCTGTAGTGGTATTTCAGCATGTCTTGAAAAAAAACCTGAAACAGAATTGTAAATAAAGTCTCAAGGTGACTCAGATAAGAAAGTTATTTCTGTATTGAAAAACAAATAATGGCTAACACTTATAGATGAATTCAGATTTTTAACTCTGCAAAGAAATGCAAATTTTGTTTAAATATTATTTAGCATGAATTCCCTTTTTGTAATTATGCAGCCTCACTGGTGTGGAATCAGAATCGTTTATTAACGCAGTTAAAAATGCAGTACAAGATATTAATTCATAGCTTGTTTGTAAAGTTAACTCAAAGCTGTTATCTTGATATATAATCCTGAGTTTCTGAAATTCTGACCCTCCAGAAGTGTTTGCATTCATTCACCTTAAAATGAGGCCATGGAAACCAGCACAAACTTGATTATCTAACTTTAACAAGTTTACGTTTAAGGAAAGATGAATCTTTTCTCTCATGTGTGCATAGCTAAGCAGGAAGTTCTTAAGGCACCTGACACTACATTGTATGTGGTCAGAAAAAGAATTTAGGAGTAGGGATCGTTCTAGCACTCCAAAAGGGGCATTCACCACACCTCTTTTTGAAGCTGAGCCACTACACAGTTGCAAAAATCTAAGGGGATGATGCAGACTATACAACAGTGACCCAGTGTCCCCAGTGCATTTTTTACTAGGGTCTCAGTGGCAAGTGTGAATTCTTTATAGGTGGCACACAAGCAAGTGTGTCTGCTAGGCTTATGGTACCTTCTTGAGACAGGACAAAGACCATCAATAAAAATACAGGGATGGGTGGAGTCAAAGGGTGAGGAGCTGAATCACTGAATCACAGAATGGCTGAAGTCAGAAAACACCTCTGGAGACTCTTTCAGCCAGCCCCTGCCTAAATCAGAGTATGGTCACCTGCAGCAGGTTGCCCAGGACTGTGTTCAGTCAGGTTTTGAATATCTCCACAGATGGAGACACCACAGCTTCCCTGGGAAACCTGTTCTAGTGTTCAACCACCCTGAAAATAAGCAACTGTTTTCTAATGTTCAGACAGAATAACATGTGTTTCAATTTGCGCAGATTGCTTCTTGGCACCAATGACAAGAGTCTGTTTCTCTCTTCTTCATTTTCCTGAGCCTCCCTTCTCCAGGCTGAACAGTCCCAGCCCTGTCCGTTTCATCTCATATGAAAGACACTCCATGCCCTTAATCCTCTTGGTGGCCTTTCACTGGACTCACTCCACTAATTCCCTTTTTCTAGATTTTCATCATTGTTAACTTTTCTTGCAAGCCTTATGTACTGAATTTTAGCCTAGATCAGTCATAACTTTGCTATTGCAATGGGGTAGGGCCTACCCCTGACACCACTGCTCAAGTGAATGAGACCCAGAGGATGCCTATGCAGCTCTGCCTGTTTGGATTACTCTGGGACATATGGGAAAGAAAGAAAGAAGCAAAGATAACACAAGTTGTCATGTAACTGTTAAGAACTTTACATTTGCATCACACATTTGGGGGCTGAGCTTATGACCTAAGTAAAAAATGCTAATTATCGCTATATATGGGGATACCCTGGATCCATGGTGGACATCTGAAATGGACCGGAGGGGCTGGAGCCTTAATTTTCACAAGTGTGGGGTGTGTGCACATTGTAGCGTAGAAATCACTAACCAGCTGCTATACTCATACTGCTTAATAAATAAATTTGAGGCAATGTGACACTGGATGCTATGGTTCTGTTCTTATGGCTGCAGCACGCATATTCTCCCATGTCAGATTGATTTCACATTTTACATAGGACTATCACTGAAGAAAAAGTAGGAATGAGATCACTGTATGGCTGTGTCCAGAAACTCAGCAATATTCATTAATTACAATGAATAATATTCATTAATTAGAAATATCTAAATTAAATACCCAAATATATTATGACAAAAAAGTTTTTCAAATTGGATATAGTAATTTTTGCTTTTCTACAGGTGATGTTTTTGAATAATTTTTCAATAGTTGTGACATTCAAATATTTAATTTAATATTCGTCTTTTGTTTAAGAGAAAAAAACTAAAGGGAAATAAAAAAAATCCCTTCAGCTATTCAAATACCATAATCCAGGTGGTATTGAGCTTAATGTATTACTATTACAAAGTCTCTGGAGGAGTTAAGGGAATAGTTCTTTGCAATAAGTAGAAGAGAAAGTGTATTGTTATGAGGAAACTGTGGAGGGGCAAAGAAGTGTAAGGATGCATACTAATAGAGTTTTGTTTTTACCTTCAATGTATACTGCATAATTGAGGACACCTACTCTTCAAGAAATCATCATTAATATTACTGTCACATAGGCACCGATCAAGTTTCCAAAAGGCAGAAAGAGCGGAAAGTTAAAGATCTTTAAGTATTTTTTTTTACTCTTTTCTGCTATGGGATTTTAAACTGTTGCGTTTTTTCATACTAGTTGAAGGACTTCTGACCTTCATGAATTAATGAGTTACAGATAAAAATGAAATGAGAGGAAAGTAGTAAAGATCATATTGGCCAGAGAGACTATGAAAGTTGTACTTTCACAGGCATTCACAGTTGAAAATACAGTATTTGGAAGGCCACTTGCAATAAGAAACTATTATGATTGACAAAAATAAATGTTCAGGTGATATTCATGCATAGAATCATAAATCATAACAGAAAAATATATGAGCCTTTGGCTATGGATGTATTATTTTAATACATGAATGTATACTATCTGTATAAGATCTTGACAGTTACCTACCCCAGGTTTTCTGTTCGAACTGCTTCACCTGGACCCTCTAAAAAATAAAACATCTCCTTTCAGACTGAAAAAAACCCAACCCTGTGTCTGTAAACTTCTTGTGACTTATATTACACTTCTTGTGACTTGCACCTTAAGCATTACGGAAGGTATTAACATAGAAAATTGAAAATTGAATAAATAGAGCAGGCTCATTTATTGCTCAGTTCTGATAATTTCTATTTATGTTAAAAGTTAATCTCACAGAAAGATTCTTTTAATTTTCAGTCTATTTTTTTTACATCACTGATATTTTGACATATTTTCCTTTGATATTCATGCAGCATCTTAGTTGCAGATTAATTCGGTTTCTTGCCAAGGATTTTCCTTCAGCTTTCAATAAATTTCTCAAAGAAAATTACTTCTAGTCTTGCTATATAGAACCATTTATTCTCCAATGAATATAAAAATCAGATTGCTTTGTAGATTATAGTTGTGATGGTTAGTTTATGTAGGTTTTCCACTTGCTAGAATAGCACATTTCCCTGCATCTAATTACGAGTTTCTTTGTACCATTTAGCCTGGATGGTTTGCAGCAACTTTGCAGAATGTGCTTGTCGAACTTTGAAAACAACTCAAAGGATGTGAGTAGATTATTTCATTTTAAGATAAAGGTTTTGCAGGAAGGAATAAGTCTAAGTGGGGACACAGACACAGCATCAAGACGTTTCACTTCAAGCACTTACAAATGACACAGAACATTAGCTTAGCTGCCCATAACAAGTGCAGAGAGTGCAGTATTTTGAAGAGTAAGAGATTTTATGATGATGAAAAAAAGAGATGAAAAACACTCTGAAGGTATCCACCCTTTCCAGCTGACTCCAGTGGAAAGTTGATAAGACTATCCTTCAAACTCTGATGTCAGCGTCTGTGTCTACATTAGCAATTAGTGCAGCGCAACTTGAGTGGACATATAGAGTGAAATAGTTGGTGTGAGGACCAGGAGCCCATGCTATTTTCATTTTAGGCATTGTAATGTGTGCTAATTTTAGACTGCTCCCATGTGCTAAATTCTGCCTAGGAGTTGTAATACATTAGGTGCTCTCCTGAACTGCATTTTCCTGTATAGTTTCATCTGGGAAGAATCTAGCTCTGGCATTCAAAGACTCAGAAAGTGAGGATAACTGAGAAATTAACTTTCTACCATCAATTAAGTTGCTAAAATGAGGGTGGAATGAATCCAGGCCACTACGGAAAATTAAGACTGCATGTAAACATAACATTGTAACTCATTTAGTTGTGCAGTGGATCTAACTCTCTTAAGATCATATTGACTATATTTCCTCAACAAGGGTGTTATTAACTATGAGTAATTTTGCTTCATCATGGAATTATAATTGAGTGACTTGGGAAATCACTTTTCCCATAATACTGCTGTCACCTCATACATCAAATGTGAGCAACCTTCTGCCAGCCATCTTCTATTCTGTGATCTGGTGAAGGGAATCTTATTCAAATGGGTAAGCAGCCAGGGGAGAAAAAAAAAAAGAAATTAAGGCAACTAGAGAAAAAGAGAAAACCTTTACACTATAAAGATGCAGTTGTCCATGCTATTCTTTTTCTTAATGTGTGCCAGCTGAATGAGTAACAATTCACTGGCAGTACTTTTCTATTGAATCTATAGGCCATCTGAAAAATAATCCATTACTGGCAATTCCCTGTAATACTTCAATGACTTATGGCAGTGTAATCTTACATGGAGATACACCACTCAGAGAAACTCTTCGGCACACAATTGTTATGAATAAGGTAGGAAATCTAATTAGTTAAGTGGCCTTTGTAACACTACTTATGTCCTGAGGAGAAATGGGATGGAATTTAGGTGGCACAACACAGGTATCTACAGAGCAGGCATCTTCATCCAAGCTAGTCACCAGGTCACCCCTAGTTATTTGGAAATATACTTTCAGAGAGTGAGTCTTCTCAACTTAATGTAGATATAAAGGCCCGATTGCTTCTGTTTTGAAAGTATTTCTCTTTGTTGACAGTGAAGGTTTACCCTGAAGATACCCCAATGGAGATGAATATCAACTATAAATTTAGAAAATTCTTTGGTAATCAGATATTCATTCTATCTCAGAATCTGTAAGGAGCCTATGTTAGCTATTTTATAATATTTTCTTCAAAAAATGTTATTATATGTATAGTTACATTGATCAAGGATAGATAAACATGCCCACAGGTATATATGCCTCTGTGTGTGTGTGTGCGTGTGTGTGTGTTCTGTGTGTGAATTTGATCACTTGAGATAAAGCATGAATAACATAGAGAGCACTTCCAGAAAACACACAATGTACCTGACAAAAGGTTTTATAGTATTTGTTACGCATCCACCTGTGCCTTGGGAAGAAAAGCAGATATTAGCAGAGCCAGGCAGTAACTTGATCACTACTTCTGAGAAATACAGAGTAATTGGATTTCTCTAGCATTCAACATTCAGATCTATTGTGACTAGTGGCAGTTTGGAGCCAAAAAGTTTAAACTCTCTTAACTTAACAAAGTGGATAAGAAAATATCTTCTCCAAAAGGACAACGATCTGATACATGACATGGTCCTGGTGAAAGAATCTTTCTAAACCAATGTGTGTAATGATCTAAAATATTTGTTGCCCCTTTGTTAAATCCTTTTCAAGAGCATAGCTTAAAAGAATCTTGATTTTTATGTGTGCTTATGGAAACTTCAGTATAATACAGAAGTCAGATTCTTTTATGAATTAAAGAAGTTACTAGAAAGACCCACATAGCTCCTCTTTGTTTTCTATGTTTTTGAGTTATTGGAAGTAATTCACCTAGCTCCCATTAGCATTGATAGACTCCAAAAGGAATAGGAGACATGAGTTTCACTTTTTAAGGACCATATTCCTAGTGGCTGAAGCCTAAATGGGTTAAATTTTGTGACAATTTAAATGACCACTTCTTTAAAAACCCTCCTGCATGTGTGTGAATGGGTATGGGTATACACACACGTATAATAAGAATATAGAAATTTCTATGTATTCTCTATGTATGTATATATTCTATAGATGTATATACACACATCTTTCAGCCAGAAATTTGGTGCATATTTTGAGATTTTTTTTCTATTTAAAAATGTAGTGGAATATATGGTACAGAACATGCAGATGGTTAGCATAAAGGTAAAAACTGTCACACTGTTACTGCAATCACTATTCTTTGCCTCAAAACGTAACTTAGGGCTCTATCTTCTGATTCGCAATGAAGCGAAGTGAATGAGTGGGCAATGAAGACATCAGAGTAAGTTCCGACCATCTGTGCTTTATGCAACTATATTCACTGTCATCGTGCTATTAAAGCTTCCCCAGATAATTTCCACAGTTAGCTTTTCTAAATTTTTTTCAACATGTCACATGTCGTGGTTTTCCCCTTAACAAAGCATTCTGATAAAGAGATGGTGTAGATAAGTGGACATTTGGGATTAGAAACAGAGGTGATGCAAAATGAGACAGTTTAATACAAAAAAGACACCAGCTTCTAGCCAATCTACTCTACCCAACAGTTCCTTCTTCAGCTACTGAAAAACAGAAGAGTTATTCACCCCAAAAATAAGAAATACTAAAGACAACTTTAACAAAAATTTATAAGATATGGTTTAAAAGATACTGCAAGCAAATTAAACCAAAGACATATCACTGGAAAAGCTGATGTCTCCATTTCTATTAAACTTTTTGTTACCATTTCCTAAATTCTATGAGAGGATGAAAAAAAAAAACAGGGAGAGAGATTATGAGTTGGGATGAAAATAATCAATCTGTTACAGTGGAAATAACAGTGTGTGTTTAATTTTCCCTGTAAATAACAATCAAATGCTGGCAATTATATGAGATTGAGTTGCAATTACATGATACTTGTTCTGTGCAAAGAAAAGAATCCTGAAACAGATCGTGGTTTCATCAACAGCTTTTGCAGGATAGTCAAGTCCAGAGCAGTGCAAACATTTGGTCCAACTCTCCTCCCCAACAGATCACTCTTAGCTTTTCTTCTATTAAACTCCTAATATTCAAACTTCACGACCGCTGTCTTACGGAATGCCTATTGTTTCTGCTCCTTCTGTGCTTATCAAGCAGAAGGCTAGCCAGAGAATTGTGGAAGCATGTAATGTCTGGTCACATTGATGAAACTTAGGTTTTAAAATATGTGGGTTCCTTCTTTGCTTTAAAAGAGATAGGAAAGCCCTTGGAAAAAAATTAGATTAACTTTTTAATCAAAGTTTGCATTTGCTTCTCATCATGTTCCTACAAAGTAATTACACACATGATTAGTTTTTGTGTATATATCTCTGTGCTTTTTTAATTATTATTATTATTTATTTTTAAAAATTCACTTCAACACTAGCATATTAGTGAAAAGGTTGAGAATTACTTTATTAAACTTCATACATCCACTTGAATATACCACAGCTGCATGTCTGTCAAGGGCATTGATCATCTTCAGTAGTTTGCATTATTCATGATGATCAACATTTCATTAAAAATGATTTAGTAATTACATGCGTATTTGGGTTTCTCTTTCAAAATAGAGGTTACAAGTATATCAAGCTGCCGTTTTGCACTTACAGGATACTTGTTTGTATGCAACCTGACATGAATATTCTAGGAACATAAGAAATTTCTTTGTAAGAAGAAAAATCCAGTCGTCTTTATCTTTTACAGAAGAGATTTTGAATTCGACTTTTGCTGTAAGAGCTCATATACTCTTCACTACACATGTAAATGTAAACAGCAGTCAGATTGCAAATTATTAATTTTATACATCACTGATGCTATTTTAGAAATATTTGAAGGTCATTAGAATTTGTATTCCTTTGTTGTGGAAACACATGTACTTATTAACACATTTACAGAATGACAGTGTTAAAGATACCTCTTTTGTACAAACAGCATAATTGCACTCTAGGCTAAGCATGAAACAAAGTTACAGAAGTAGTATTGCCAAGTGTTTCTTCCCTTGAAAAATGTGTATCAAATGAAGTAACTGTTAAAAAAAAAAAAAAAGAGCAATTTCATCAGGAGAAACTGGCTTTGTATCACTTTTAATATTTTAAAGTTCTCAAGTGAGCAAGCCCTGTTTTTCCCAGTGGTCTCCATTTCCATTTAAGCAGTGATGAACAACCTAGACTAGTGTGCATAATTTTTTCTGGGACTTAATCATGAGAAGACTGAATCTTCCACAGAAGAATAAGGTAAAGCACAATGTGAGTAAATTAAGTGCTAAAACCCAAACAAAGCCTCAAAATAAATAAGTAAATTGCAGAGCACAATAGTAGCTTAATTTCATCTACTTCCAAGACATTCTGCTTTTAAATGTGCTGTGGAAAGATCTACGTATACGTGAAATAGCTTTTTAACATTACTATCTTTTAAATCAGATGTAAGAGATATTGTGCAAAGCTGGAGCCAAAACTAGAAACAGTTGTGAAGTGCAAGAAGAGCTGCTGTATGTACAACAAGAGCTAAAGAAAGGCTAAGAAAGGAGTGGGCCTTCTGTTCAGTGGGGCAAGGGACCTACTGACAAAGGACATGGGAAAGATTAAGTAACAGAGTGCCTTCTGTACCTCAGCGTTCACTGGCAAGGTTTATCTTCAGGTCTTCCTGAGCCCAATAGGAGAATCTATAGTGGAATGATGCAGTGTATTTATATACCCATTGCTAGGTTACTTGAATTTCCAGAGGATTCATAATTCCTAAAGTTTTAACATAGCCATGACCAAAAATGTACTAAGCCTAAAAAAAAATGTTGATACTATACCATGTCTTGAAAGAATGTTAATCTGTATGCTGGGGGTTGGGGGGGTGGAGGGGTGGAACTGCTGCTTTTCTGTAAACCAGATTTTTTACATGAACCTTTTCACGCAATTCCTTTAAAGATATCTAAATCTACCTGTCAAAAAAGACTTGATACTCAGTTACATGATCTGGAATAGCAGTTAATTTGTTTTTGATGGTGATATTTATGTGTGATTTTCTTACAGAATAATCTCTAAGTACTTTACAGCATAAATAAATTAATACTGACCTGTGGAGGAAGGAAGAGTTTGTATGATTATGTGCAGTACAGGATGAAATGCCATAAACTGGAATAATTGTGAGATTTATCAATGCATTAATTTGTACTTTTCTGGATGCTTTTGTTCCTACTGGCAAAATAAAGTAAAAATCTACAGGAAGTAATTCTGAAGTTCCAGTACAGGATTCAGGCAGTTAATGATGAACATTATAAGAAGTATAATTTCTTTTTCATCTAAAAAGAATGAGTTATATAAAACAGAATTTAGAGTCAGAAGTTCACATAGTCAATGATGAGTTGAGTTCAATACCTTTGGATGTTGCCACGTGATTGAGTGGTTCTGAACAGCTGTCTTAGAAATCTTCACCTCAAAATTCAGTTTGTTTTAAAAGTAGGCATTATGCAAATCAATTTTGCTTTGTTTATAGGCTACAAGTTTTGTTTTCTTGTTGACAGAGGTAAACTGTTTATTAACAGAGGATTTTGAACAGCATGCGCAGAAGCAACTTCTAGTGTTTCAGTGTGTGGACTCTAGGATATATTTACCATTTAAAGCAGAATATCATAAATATTTAGTGAAATAAATTATTTTCCATCATACATACATGAAGATAATTTGTGCAGAGTTGGAATAACACACATACACACTGTAATAGCAGACAGTCTGAGACCAAGGTTAAAAATCAACTTTCTGTTACTGTCTGGTGAAAAGATAATGAAAATGAACAACAAAATAGTTTTAAACTTCACAGAATGATTTAAAATATGCTGAATTACAATTCTGGACTTTCTTTTTAAGCCAGCTTTCAATGCTAATTCTTTTAAAGTAATTTTTAGACACTGAATAATTCTTAGACAAGCTCAGAAAGGGCAAAATGCTTTTATGCATATTAATAAAAATACAAAAATATCACTCAAGATTGTTATGTGAGAGCTAGCTCATACAATGAAAAGCTAAAATGTATTATTACTCCTGTAGTGCAAAATGGCTAAAATACAAAAGTTATTAGCATAAACTTAGGAAAAACAGTATAACAGTAAGTGAGGAATAACCTTTCTACTGTGATTACAGTTGGAAATAAGTGTCCTAAGAACTTTTCCAGATATAGATCATATTTAGACTTACTGTTCTTCACGGCCACTAATAAATCTTTCTTCTGTGACTTCTGGTCATGTTTCAATTCCATTATATTTTTGGCTTGTATGCACACTATGGCAAATTTCACAATTTAATTGTCAAGTGTGAAGAAAGGCCTTCTCATCCTTCATTATTTAATTTAGACACCAGATAAATTAATCTACCTCTTTCCTAAAGTGATAACAATTCATTTGGCAGCCAGTATTTCATGTGTAGTTAAGACATTTTTCTCCATTAGCTTCTTTGCATTTATTGACATGGAATTCCATTTTCACTGTGCACTGTGTCAGTATAGCAGGATTCTTGTTTACAGATCTCTGTGACCATATATCTTGAATAATTAAATATTACCAGCAAACTTAGTAGTCTTATTATTCATTGTTTTCTAAAACATTTAGAAATATATTGAGCAGCACAGTTTCCAGATAACCACAATGGTAAATTCCCTCCAGAGTAAAAACTTTCACTTTTCTGTTTACAATCCTCATTGCCAAACTTCTGTTATTTTCCTACACTAGAGTTTATGCCCCTGTCTATTTTTATAATTTGGATAACACTTCCACTCCTTACTTAAAAAGGCTGTCTTTTCTCTCCTGTTAAAGTATATTGGCTTTAGAATGGCTTTTGATAGGTAGCGTGCATCTACTCTGAATTTCTAATATTTCATCTTTACACTGCCTTCATTTTGTGTTTAAGCTAATGTTAATCTTTCAGATATTCCTTTTAACTATCTTCCCCAATTTTATGTCCTTAAAGTTTTTTCTTTTCTTGCTCAAAAGTGTTGAATTTTAGTGCATTACCGTCGTAGTGAATACAGAGTCCCACTCACTGCATGACTAACTCGAGAGTCACTTCTCCTCTGTGGGTTTCATAAATACAACCCAAATATATTTTTTTGTAATCTAAAATTTATATGCTCTACTTCTTGACATTAATGGTGACAATAACAAAAGTGTCATGCTAATTCAGTAAGAGCTTAAAAAAATAGGTCAACAAGCTAAAGGATAGTTTGAACAAGGAAAACAGCTTCAAGAAAAGAAGGAATCTGCTATGTGGAGATGAAGCTGGGATCCCCAAAGCTATGTAAAGTGAAATACATCATACCATTAATTAATTAATTAATTAAGGAAAATGAGATGTGGTAATCCTTAACAGTAAAGCAGATAGACCCCAGAAACACACAGCAAGTAAAAGCTTGCCTACATAGGGATGACTCTACTAGTAGGGATGTTTTTGACTGATTATCTAATGTGGCTAGAGTCACTGTGAGACACTATGAGAGCCAAAACGAGATACGAAGCACAAAAATATAAGAATACATGGATATGTAACAGGCATCTCTTGTTATTTATGGTATTTACAGTTAAGATTCATTGGCGCTACTGAAATTCAATAGAATAGTAAAGAAGGAATTAATGTTCCAGTAGTATTTCTACAACTGGGATTATAGTAAAGAACATGATTTTAACATACCAATTGTTTTATCTTTACTTTTGTATTATCTGCCAACTACAACTTAAAATTGTTTTACTTGGGTAAAACTTTCCTAGCTTAATTCCTTCCAAGAGATTTTTAGTTCTAAACCCAAGAAAGTTCAGCCATTTCCATGTGTGATCAGCATGATCCTTCTAAATTAAAACATGTTATGTTCATTTTTAGAGTAAAACCCATTCAGATTGTGTAGGAAGATCTTTGATGACTGAGAAGTATATGTAGAATACATCAACACTTTTAATAAAGTGTGGAAGGCTTCAAAGTAATACCTAAAGGTTATGTTTATCTATGTCTTTCTAGTATTCCACAGATTTATGATTCTCATACAATGACCAGAAAACATTTAAGGCACATTCTGGTTTACAGATATTCTAAAACCATATCTTAACAACTACTTTGATACTTAAAAAATATTTAATCTACTGTATAAGGTAAATAAAAACTTTATTAACTGATGATTTTTTTTCCTGTCATCTCAGAAGTAGCTAAGAAAACTATTTAAATGTCATCCTTTCTTAAAGAAAAAAAACAGAAAACATTAATTGTGCTACTAATTTAATTAGTTGCATTTTAATTTCAGGACCATGGTAACAACTTGTTATGTTTCATGATTTAACATTCTGTGTGTAAAACAGATTTCAGTTCATGTACGTATCCTGAAAACAAGTTCTCAAAGACTCAGAACTCTTTCCCTGTATTTTCCCATACTCCTCCTCCCCTATCCACCTGCATCCTTTCCTTTCCCCTCTTTTGGTCTTTACCCTGTACATCTCACAGTAGGTTTCAAATAGTTCCCTTAAAATAGCCTATAACAAGCTTTACACAGTCCCCAAATTCTCTCTGTTTTATCCCAGAACATCTTGCAAGGCATCCTGGAAACTTAGTTTCTTCTGCTGAATCATCTCGGTAAGTTTTGCAATGGGGACAATGACCCAATTGTGCTCCTTTGTTGGTCTTGAGAGTAGACAGTTCAGGGTTCTCTGGTTTTGCTGATTGCATTACTTAGTAGGGAAGTTCAAGTCTCCATAAGAACCAGGGTCTGCTGTACAGAGACTTCATCAAGTGATTTTAAGATGAGTCTGTCCATAGTTCCTGGCCTTGGCTGGCTTTCTGTAACAAGCTCTCCCCACTGTGTCATCCTCACTGTTCTCCCTTAGATCAATATCCTCTGACATACTTGGTTTAAAGCTTTCCTCACCTTGTTAGCAAAATTGCCTTTACCTCAATTTGACAAATAGATCCTGTTTTTCGCTAGCAGTCCTTATTCTTCAAAGAGGGATCCACAGTCATAAAACTTGAAGTACTACCTGCACCACCAGCTGCACTTGTGGATTTACAGGATACATCCAGTCCCACCCAGCCCTTTCCTCTCCACCTGTGGGAAGGAAGAGAAGAGCGTTTTCACCTCAGCTAGCTCCAAAGCTTTCCTTAATGGATCCTGATCCCCCTCTTTGGTGATTAGGGCACTGTGCTAATTCTGTAAATTCAGATCTGAAAGTGAAGGCTTTCTCCTGATGCCAAAAGTCACAAGCTTCCAACCACTTCCATCTTTGGAGTCTCAATCCTCCACTTGTTCAAGCATAGCCTCTTGATACTCTTACTTCCTTGCACTGTGCTGTTCAGGCTTTTGTGTGTGTAGGGTCTGTGAAGACATTGTCAACCTCCTGTTGCCTCACAGGCTGCTCATCTGCTCACCTAGCTCCTTCACCTGGTGACAAAGCCTGGACCACAGGCCAGCTCCCATGGATAACGCCACCAATTTAAGACCTGGGTGATGGCAGCTACCCTCTGGAGGGCTGTCTGTGTCAAGGCCACAGTCTTCTAGGAGGCAGTTTGCTGTTTGAACTGGTAGACTGTAGCAGCTCAAAATGCAGATTGTAAGAAGTAACTAGGCAACATATCAGAAATTGTCTGGGAGGGGTCTACAGTGAGACAGAAGGAAAGCATTAATGTCATACTTTTTGTCTCCAACTTTTGTCATTATTGGACTTCACCTCTTTAATTTCCTTTAAACTGTCATAAATACAATAAACATGGAATTTCCTTTCTGGAGGTGTGCAGTCAGAACCTGTCTCACTGAATGTTTCACTTTCCATTATAAATAATCAGATTTGCTATATTTTATGAAGTCTTGTATTTCTAAATGGACAGGTCTGCACAGTAAACAAATGTACTATGTACTTAAAGATTGCATATATATATTGAAAAATATTACTAAACCAAATGTTTTTAAAATATTTGGTTCCAACTTGGCTGCAAATCAGCAAGTGCGCTTCAATGGTGTCGTGGTTTAACTACAGCTGACAACCAAACACCACGCAGCTGCTCACTCACCCCCCCTCACCCAGAGGAGGGTTGGGGAGGAGAATCAGAGAGGCATGTCATACTTGAGGGTTGAGATAAGAACAATTTAATAGGTAAAGCAAAAGCCGTGCATGTAAGCAAAGCAAAGCAAGGAATTCATTCACTACTTCTCATCGGCAGGCAGGTGTTCAGCCATCCCCAGGAAAGCAGGGCTCCATCACGCGTAACGGTTATTTGGGAAGACAAACACCATAATGCCAAATGTTCCCCCTCTTCCTCCTTCTTCCTCCAGTTTATACACCAAGCATGACATCCCATGGTATGGAATACCTCTTTGGCTAGTTCAGGTCACCTGTCCTGGCTGTGTCCCCTCCCAATTCCCCACGACCCTCGAGCCCTCTCGCTGGCAGGGCCCAAGAAACTGAAAAGTCCTTGACTCAGTATAAACATCACTCAGCAACAACCAAAACCATCAGTGTGCTATCAACATTGTTCTCACATCAGAGCCAAAACACAGCACTGCACCAGCTA
>JAVJGI010000014.1:52824527-52834682 GCA_035590275.1 Ibycter americanus | reverse complement strand
CAGCAACAACCAAAACCATCAGTGTGCTATCAACATTGTTCTCACATCAGAGCCAAAACACAGCACTGCACCAGCTACAGCTACTAAGAAGAAAGCTAACTCTATCCCAGCTGAAACCAGGACAAATAGATTTATTTATTTAAAAAAAATAAAAATAAAAATAAAATGTAGTAATTAAGTCTTCCCTTTTAAAATGTTTCTCCTTAGAACTGACTGGGTAATACTGAACTGTTTTCTGTAACTGAATTTTTAATAGGAAAATTCTCCAGAATGCATTTCTGAGAGCAGAGCATTTTAAATTAGCAGAAACAATTGAGAGGCGTTTGCCATTGGGTAACAGCCAGGAGCTAGGAGTTATGTTTTCTTTTTGGTCATCTCCAATGGAATGGCACGTCAAAATATCTCTAGCATATCACTGAATCTCAGCAACATCTGAATTAAATTGAACTCTTTTGTAGCCAAGATTACTTACTGTTTAGAAAAGGATGTTAAACTCCAGTCAAAAATAAAGGAGGTGAATACTTGAAATAAAACTGCTTAGACAATCGAGAAATTTAATTGTCCAGACAGGAATTTAGCAAAGGCATGAGTTCTCTTGTGGAAACTGTGGTAATATCAATACAGCATACATTAATCTAAACATCAATTTTACATTTTATCCACAACTAATATGGGAAACTATCACGTGGTGGGGAAGCATATCACCAAGTAAACATTTTATGAATAAAAAAAACCAACCCCCAAACCCAAAACTAACCACACAACCCTGTCTACAGATTTATTTGCCTTTAGGGTTTATTCTCAAGATTTATGATTGAGTGCTTCTTGGTAAGGGAAATACGAAAATAAACTGACTTTGAAGTGTTATTTTGCTGCTTTCCTATCATAACCATTATCTTTTAATTTATTGATATGAAACATTATAATAACGATTATATATTCAGAATGTAAATCTAATACATTTTGTAGTCGAATGACAGCTATCCCGGAGGCAAAATGCTTATCATGCATACACTGTAAAATGTGTGTTTGCTTCAGTCTTTTGGGATTCCTCGATATACAACCCAGATCTCAGCTGAAAAATGTAATAGGAATTCCATTTCATAGCTGTCACCAGGGAGTAAAAAGAATATGGCTGACTGAATAATATTTACATGGAGTTCTCTTTTTGTATGCTTCAAGTTTTTGAACTTATGAAGGAAAGGCTTAATCAAGGACTTAAAAAATGTTTGTTAAGACATGTCCAGATGCTATTGCATTTGAAAAAACAACTGCAAAAAGAATCTCAAGTATATTATGTTTCAGACTTCTTGCCGGGTTTAAAAATGAAAAATCTTCAAATAAGTGTAGACGATCATAGTGAAAAATTGATTTACAAGATTTCTGGTCTCTTTGACTAGTCATATCAGGATTGCTTTGAAATGTGTAGTATTTTTAATTACATGTGTCAGATGCTGTGCATTTCAGAAGTAAACATTCCAGCTTATAATGATACAAGGTTTTATACCTACAGTACAGACAGGTTTGATTTTTTAAAATGTGCAAGGGAATTCAACAGGTGGGGAGCTCAAATCTCTCCTACTGTTGTAAAAAAACAAGTCCATGTGAAGAAATACTGTCACAAAGCTGGGAGGTAAAGTTAACATGGAGAAGGACTGGAATATCACATGGGAAATAACAACTGACCTTGATGATACTGAAGTAGGGCAACATGCAGGGATACAATGTCAAGATCAACTATAAAATGAATTTCAGCTATAAGATGGCAAATCTCTGGAGGCAAATAATGAATAGAGTATGTAGGGCACGTTATTCATAGCACAATGTGTCACCAATAGAAATCAGATTTGGAAATAAATGTGACTGTAGAAAGATTCAGTTGAAGTATATCCAATAGAGAAAGTGAAATAGTGATTTCTGAACCATAGTGAGACTTTATTTCCATAAACTACTCAGATCAGGTAGGTGCAGAAAAAGTTATCTGAAATTAAACGGATGCAAAGATGGAAAGTGAGAAGAATGCAGATCTATATAAATTAAACTAAAGAAACTTGATTTTCTTTATGCTAAAACTGTAGGAGGATATGGATAACAGCAGTTAATAGATTAGGAGGATATACAATTATAAAAGAAAGTGAAAATTTCTGAAATAAGCATGGCATAAAACATACAAAGTAGTCATCTGTTAGAAGAAAGTGTTTTCAAAGGTTCTGGACAGCATTTCAATTTTGGGGTTGTATAGACTTCAGTTTTTGTTTGACGTACCTTGTACTTCTCCTTTTCTAGGTAGTTTTATAGTCAAAGCATTTTGACAAAGACTGTCATGTATTACATGTATGCAAAAAGCTGAAGACAATAGATTCTTTAAAGTGACTAATGACTTTGGATAATATAAAAATATTCAACTGTCTTTGTGACTTTTTTATAAGAAAGTGATCTTTTTTATTTTTTGTAGACTTCAAACAGAAGTGAAAACAAACAGTTTACACTTTTTAGGAAGAGTTTTTTCCCGAACTATGTTTTTTGTTTTAATAAATGACAGTATTCATCTTATATAAATATCTGTCCGATATTCCTAACATCATTGATTTATTTTATAGTTCATGTTCTCTTTTGCTACAGTCAGCTTTTAAAACCACTTCTTTGTAGGACTACAGTGTCAGAAAAAAATCAGAGCTCTCCTCTCTCCTCCTTTTTTAGCTACTTAGATACTGCCATACCATCTTGTTAAAAAATTAAAAAAATCATCATCTGTCTGTTTATGGGGGTAATAAAGTATGAACTGCCCCATCATGCACCTATGTGCATACATACATGCACATACAACACACAAATGCATGTGTGTGCACATGCACAAAGAAAAAAAAAAACATCCAAGATTCAGGTCCTAGGCCAACCACTAACTAAGGAAAATTAAGGAAGTATTTCTCTCTGGATGGCAGTTCAACAGTTGTCTTCAGAAGCTTTACAGATATGAACTATATGAACTTGATATTGGCAGGGTTAGGACAGTGGACCAGATGCTCTGATCCAGTATGACAACATTGGAATTGTAATGCTACCCAGCTTGGGGCAAGCCATGCAATACAATCTGAAGCAGCAGCCTTGCATGCAACTGCTCTTGAAGTAGAAGGACAGCAATATGGCAAGCAATCTGTCATAAGCCTTTATAGCTAAGTTGGAGTTATATGGTTGTCACTTAATGAATAAAAGAGTGGTTTTCTTAATTTTTTTTTTTTTTTTAATTAGCACATTTCTTAGAAGCTTGTTAAAGTGAAACAGCTGGCTATTCAAAATAATTTATACATTTCACAATAGCTTCTAAGGCTTTTTTTCCTCTCTTAAGGTTTAGAACAGCTTAGGATTGACAAATTTTTAAAATTACTATTTTATTTATGTTCCTTTTGTTATATGTGTGAAATCTGCAACAAAAACATGGGTTTTTTTTCCTCTGGAACACGTAGGATGATAGTAACCACTAACATACATGCTGCTACACTTCAGACTATTTGGTTTCAACAATGTATTAGTCTGAGGAGAGGTAACTTTATAAATCACATAAGCACTTTTTCTTCATCATACTTTGGCACCCACATTCTGCTCTGCCATGAAACAAGTGTGATAAAAGCGAAGACAGTGGTGGCTACCCAAATTCTTACCACTTTGTAGCCTGCAGATCTGAAAAGCAAGGCAATTCATTTTAGGTAATCCAATAGAGATGCTGAAAGATAATTGGTGGACTTGATGTAGGTAAAGGTGGACAAGATACCTGAAATGCATCACTTAATGAAAAACGCTCAGCACTAATCCTCTGGAAAGTTCCACAGTTACTCAGTTTTTATGAATTGTGGTTATTATCCAAATACAGTAAAGAACTATGAAATGTATAACCAGCTTTGCAGGCTATACATGTACTAGATAGTACTTTCCTGGAAAAGTGCTCTCATTAAATTCAGTGAGACTGTAGCTTAGCATTCAAACAAACAATGAAAAATATTTTATCAGTAAGTTATTTTGAAGTGACATCTTCTTTTGTCAAAAAACAGTCTCCTGAACAGTTCAGTGAAGACTGAAAGTTAAGAAAGGTTTAAAAACAATCCTATACATAAAATCTTCAGAAAAAAACACAAATTCAGTCATATGTAAAGTACTATGTGTTCCACTTGCATAATAACATTTTTGTGTGTCCATTGACTAGAGCAGTTATATACTGGACAGTTTCACTCAAGCTTTTCAATACATGAAACAAGTGAGAGTTGTTTTACTTACTTTTTTACTTGTGTGATATATAGGCAGAAGAACAGACCATTTTTCAGGCTGTACCTTCCTGATGAGCTGTTGTGTTTGTTTCATCCAAGGTACAGTATTTCTCTGAGACATTTGGGGCTTCCATTATT
Organism: Ibycter americanus; assembly: GCA_035590275.1. Taxonomy (NCBI): domain Eukaryota; kingdom Metazoa; phylum Chordata; class Aves; order Falconiformes; family Falconidae; genus Ibycter; species Ibycter americanus. Next base: position 52,830,285 of record JAVJGI010000014.1, on the reverse strand, counting down.
CTCAATAACAAAATAAAATGAAAAAAGTAGTAAAACCTTCAAAATACTTATCTAAACCAACTCTACAATCTCCATTTATATTTCTACCAAAACAAAAGTGATGTGGGAATGGCAGATCAGTTTAGATGAGTAATGTTGCTAATGTTCTCATGTTGTACTGGGAAGTTTCACAAACTGAATAGAGGACAGGGAATTTTGTACCATATCTTCAGAATTTCGTGACTTTTTTTTTTTTTTAAAATAAAAAGTTATCCTTCTGATGTACTGGTAAGTAGGCTGCATTTGTATTCATGCAGAGGTGCTGACAGACAAGATTTCTTAGATTTGCTAGGATTCTAATACATGTACCCATTTATTTTTCAGTATTGTTTAGCTTGATAAGAGAGAAAATATTATCATGGTGCTGAAAAAAATGATCGGAAAATGGACTTATCTGATTATTGCATTTTTTCCCTGTCATATGTAAATATACAGCAAAGCTTTATTAAAAATGCTTCAGAGGAATTGACTGTATTTTACTGACCTTCCCTAGGCTGTGCAGCTTAGTTTGAATTCTTTCAAAGTTACGGTGATTTACACATTTCTCAGCTTTGTCATAGGCTAATTTGCAGTAAAAATTCTCCACTTCCATGCAAGATATTCTTAACTTGTGGAATGTGATTACTACAGTATATGCTACATTACAATATGGATACTGTTACTTAAAACAAGCAAGTGGGGCGGAAGACCAGCTTGGCTGAAAAGGGAACTCTTGAAACACAGGAGGAAAAAGAAATTGTATGGTCTTCGGAAGCAAGGTCAGGCATTAAAGGAAGATTGAAAAGCTGTGGTTTGTGTATGGAGGGAGAAGACACGAAAGACCAAAGCTCAACTGAAGTTGAAACTGGCCAGTGTTGTCTCAGATAACAAGGGCTTTTTTGAGTACATTAATAGCAAAAGGAGATCCAAGGAAAATATTAGCCCAATTTTTCATGAAGATAGTCATCTGACTAACAGGGACGAATTAAAAACAGGGGCATTCGGTGGTTTTTTTGCCTTGGTCTTTAATAATACTGATAGATTTTGGACTGCCCGGTCCTCTGAGTGAAAGGACTGCAAGTGTGGGAACAGTGGCTTTCCACTTGCGGGCACCTAAATTGTAAGGGACCAGCTGTATCAGCTGAATGTTCACAAGTCTATGGGGCCTGATGGGATCAATCCCAGACTTCTGAAGGAGCTGGTGGATGTTATGGCAGGACCCATCTCAATCATCTACCAAAGGTCTTGGGAGTTTGGAGAGGTCTCTGCTGACTGGAAACTACCTAACATTATTCCAATTTACAAGAAGAGCATGAGGGAAGACCCAGGAAACAACAGACCTGTTAGTTTAAGTTCAATTCCTGGAAAAAATTATGGAGAAGATTATGCTGGGTGCTATTGAAAGACATTTAAAGAACAATGAAATCATCAGGCAGAGTCAACATGGATTCAGAAAGAGAAAGTCCTATATAACTCATTTGATATCTTTCTATGATAACGTCACCCACCTAGTGGATGATGGAAGGGTGGTGGGTACAGTTTTTCTGGATTTTAGTAAGGCTTTTGATACTGTCCCTCACAGCACCCTAAGTGCTCATGATACTTCACATCTTACTTTCATTTTTGCCAGTCATCCTTCTGCATTCAGCAAGAGGACTGTGTATTTGCAGTCCCTTTTGCTTGTATTGTTCTTTGTCTTGCAGACTTTGTTACTTAGATGCTTCCTGCGTGCAACTATACACATTGCTATTTTGCCTTTTTTGTGGTCATATTGCTAACACATGCAAAATTCTTAAGCACTGCACTTTGCTATTTTATCACAGTGTTAACAAAATACTTACATACTGTTGCTGGTTATACTATTTTAATATACTTATATTGGGGTGTAAGGCAAAATAATATGAATTATACCCTAATTAATACACTTATGTTTTCTGAATGTTTCAGGTCTCTGCTTTGCCTGCACTATTCCTAGGGAGGATGGCTGACACCATGCACCTTGCCTGGTATGGTTCTGCTATGGAGGAGCCTTCATGCTGAAGAAAAAGCGTTGAAAACTTTAGGGTCCCTTTCAGAGACTTGTTCCTGGTGTATGTGCTTCCTGACTTTCTTGGTGCTGAATTATTTGGTAAGTGGAAATGTTTGCCTTCAGACCCCTGCTATAGTTTGTCTAGAAAGGGCAAAATCTCTTAAAGGTTCTTAAATGGAGAATTTTATCTGGAAAAATGTTGGGTGCCAACTCGCGAGTGCCTAAAATTAGAAACCTGAACTGAGTAGTTCTTATCATTTTGCCAACCAATATCCATACTGTGACTCAGCTGATCAACCTTGGACTTTACAATGTCTGAATTAGTCACCTGAGGCTTCCCTTTTAATGAACAGACAGTAATAAACATTTAATCTTATTCTAAAGAACATTTTCAAAACAGGACAAGTACATTCTTGTCTATTTCTACCTTTACAAAAGAAACAATCCCAAATGGTTAACTGAGGAGTAGGCATCCACATTACAGACATCTTAAATTAGATCTGCCTTAGTGAACATGGCAGACACTAAGCAATGCCAATCCTACCTATTCTTATTCTCTGAATGAACAATAACAAATCTGTAAGGTTGTCCTGCTACTAAACTAGCCTTTGAAGTGGCTTCTTTTGTCAGAGACCTGCTTTATTTCCAGGGCAGATATATGAATAGAAGGGAGGCAGACTAAACCATGTTTCCAGTGAGAGATCATTAAATGTCTAACCTATGTATTAAGGAACTTTGGGGTTTTTTATTTGTGCCACTAACATAAAGCTAGTGAATTATCATTGGTCCCAGAACAAGTGAAACTAACATACTATCTTGCGTAGAACTTGGATCTCCTCTCAACACTGCGCTTTCCTGCGAATGCTGTTTTTGTGTGTTCACAGTGTCTGAAATAATAGAGAGGTCTTTGTCTCTGTCCAATGGAGTGGTATTTTTATACTGTGAAATTGCAGATGTATGCTGTGTGCCATTAAGAATGGTGTGGGCACATGTGGATTGCTTCAGGGTTTAAATTTAAATTTTAAAATATTTTTGGAGGCCTGTAGAGTGGGATTGAGGATGTATTTGATGCAGCCTTGTCCATACTAACTTTTGGAAAAGGTTTTGAACTCAGCTGTCTCCTAAACTATGCTTAAATATTGGCTTTTGAGAGCTATTTGGAATAGATGGAAACAGAGACAGGGCGTAAGTCTGCAACAATGTAATGTAGATGATCAGAATCTGGTGGAATTTCCCTGCCCCCTTTTAATTTTGCTGCGTGGATCCCTTGAGGTAAAGTCTATTAGTTTCTATCCGTGTTTCCCCTGTAGCTTTTCCATGCTACTTATGACTTTACTGACCAATACACAAGATTCATCACACGTATTTTTGACATTTAACTGAGGTATCTAAATGATAAATATTGTTGCTGGTGGCTTCAGATGTTGTCAGACCTTCAGAGAGTGATTCAGTTCATGTTCAGCATCTGTTCCTTTCCACTGATTCCTAAGAGACCCTATGACAGCTATTCTTTTAACTCAGCTGCTTTCAGTTTTGGCAAGATGAATTTTGAAAATGCTTAGAGAAAACCTGGCTTACCATTACATGTACTCTTCTGCTTTGGACATTCTGTATCACTGTTCTGTTACCCAGTCTCACCTAACTGGTTTAACCATCTGTTGTTTTTTCAGCTGGGACAGAGTTAATTTTCTTCTTAGTACCTGGTACGATGCTGTGTTTTGGATTTAGTATGAGAATAATGTTGATAACGCACGCATGTTTTAGTTGTTGCTGAGTAGTGCTTACTCTTAACCAAGTGCTTTTCGGTTTCCCGTGTCCTGCCAGTGAGCAGGTGCACAAGAAACCGTGGAGGAGCAGAGCCAGGACAGCTGACCTGAACCAGCCAAAGAGATATTCCATACTATAGAATGTCATGCTCAGTATATAAACTCAGGGGGAGTTGGCAAGGGAGGGGCCAATTGCTGCTTGGGTGCTGGATGAGCGTTGGTCAGCAGGTGGTGACCGATGCTATCGTGCATCACTTGTGTTTTTTCCCTTGGGTTTTATTCCTCTTTCTCCCTCTCCTTTTCATTACAATTATTACTGTTGTTATTATTTTTTTTTAACTTATTTCAATTATTAAGCTGTTCTTATCTCAACCCATGGGTTTTACCTTTTTCCAGTTCTTCTCCCCATCCCACCAAGGGAGCAGGGGCAGCGAGCGAGTGGCTGTGTGGTACTTAGTCGCTGGCTTCCATGACACCATCTTCGAATTTTAACTGCAAAAGCACATGAAGATGTTAGCTCTCAGTGATATGTGTGACCTATAATTCAACAGAACACATATCATCTGCATCTTTCACTACAGATGTTGTAGGACATTATGCAAACTGGATGCAAAAGCTCCCTTGCCATTCTGATCACAAAGATGGATCACAAGGCCCCTCTGACTTAGTGCTTTACTGAACTGTATATTGTTGGGAGAGAAAATGTCTTGCAAGGAATGACAGCCTGAAGGCCAATGTAGATCTCCACAGGAGTATCTGAAGACACAAAATATTCTGAAGAATTCCCTAGTCTATATCTAATTCTGCCTCTGCAAACTTCTCCCTTTTTGAGCTATTTACTTAAGAGTTTTAACAAAATAAATAGCAGTGGGTTTTAAAAATTTATCATTTCAGTTCTTCATCTCTAACTAAACTGCTAAGGAAATGTGCTAACTTACAGAAAGAATCTTAAATGGTCCCTACAGCTTCTCCAGATACCTCTCAAAGGTAAGTAAAAGCAGGTGCAGCAATTTTATTGCAGTTACTTTGGTTTATTTTCATTCTTTGTAAAACAGATATCATCATCCTTTTGGAAGTCAGCTTCGTCTCTTGTGGCTCTTTCTGTACTTGCTGCTGGTGACAGATCATTAAGTGCTTCCCACACTTCCACCTGCAAAACAATAAATTTTAGTTGTAGAGGAATGTGAGATATAGTAGAACGTAATATAACTATCACTCATTTGAGTCTTAAAATAAGTAAGCGAGCAAGCTCTCTGAACAATGTTTAGCCTTTCACACTCTTCTAAGACAGCTCCTTTTCATTAGGCTTCTGCATAGGTGCCAAACCAGCTACATTACTGGACAGGTATTTTTATTTTTACTTGACATACATTCTCCAATGATTGTGGAATGCTGAATTTAATCAAATACCTAAAAAACCCTTGGTCATTCTCTTGATTTGTAGTCTATGCCTTTGGTCATTACCAACAGAATTATGGATTCCTATGGGTTTAAATTTTGATTTGTTTTGTTGTGGGTTTTTTGTGTTTGTCCATTTGTTTGTTTTTTAAACTGGAACAGAAACTGTTTATACTTTGTTCATTGCATTTCCAGCAAAGTGGTCTCCTTGTGCAGCAAGTCTAAACAAAATTCAGTTAAATACAGCAACCCTGTTTTGGCAGAATACTAGAGTGTAAGCAGTGAAGTAGCTAATCAAATTTTCATCTATTTATGCTGTGTTCAGCTTTAAATGAAGTTTTATACTTTGAGATATTATATTAGAAATTAAGTTAGACATTTGATTATAATAACTTATGAATAGAACTAAACTTAACCATGAAATTTCACAGGCGTTCTTGGGGGGAAAAAAATCAAACCAGAAAAAACTGTTAGCAGTCACTCTAGCTATCAGCTGTGCTAGAGTATACTCAAAGCCCTGAATCATGAAATCACAATTAAGAGGCAT
>JAVJGI010000014.1:52784876-52824427 GCA_035590275.1 Ibycter americanus | reverse complement strand
TTAGCAGTCACTCTAGCTATCAGCTGTGCTAGAGTATACTCAAAGCCCTGAATCATGAAATCACAATTAAGAGGCATAGATAGAACTTCACTTTCTTTCCATCATTAAAATGAATAGTTAGGTTTCTGATATGGTTAAGTGGAGTTTTTTCTGAAAATACTTCCTCCAACATGCTAGTGTTGCATTAATTTTAGAAAAGCAGTCCTACGCTAAGAGAAGAGTTCATAGTGATGTTCATTAAATACAGATCATGTCATTATTCAACAAAAGTCTTTAAGAAGATTGAGAAATATATAATCGTGTTGAAAAGCGGTGGAGGGAGACATGTGAAAATTAAAAATTGTGTTTCTCAAAGTACCTAGAGAAGAGCACAGTGATTCACCGGGGTGCAGGGGGGAGAGGAGACAGGGGAGGAGACGTTTTCTGGAAAGATAAACCATTTGATCAAATGGTTAGTGTTATACATTATTTTGGAGAAGTTCTTAAATATCCAGCCTCAGATGACTTCAATTTAATACATTTTCAATCAGTTCCTTCAAAGGTACAATGTCAGGGAAAATAATTTTGGTAATGTTGATAGAAATGACAATAACTAAGTGATGTTAGTACAATTTCCATCATATTATACAATTTATAATGCACATCTTAGTCCTTCATCAATTGCAAAACTTTTGTTTAGAGTATGGAAACATTATGTTAAAAAAGGTCAAGAACTAGGAAATTGCTTGAAATAGTGTCTTATGAAGAAAGTATTATATCTAACAAAATCATGAAGTTTTGGTTTGTTGAAGGGAATGCATTAAAATACATAGTCTGTGGATAAAATACCAGATTTATATAGGTGTTGGGGCAAAGTCTTATGGAATAGGGGTCCTGCAGCAAACACATCATCAGTCTCTAATGTAAACACAGGGTTTTCTGGGAAAACCTGAGAAAAAGAGAAAGTTGTTTCATATGGGTAGATCTCCCAGGTGGCTCTTTTGACTAAATGATATGGATCAAAAGAGATACTGTAAATAAAGATCAGAGTATAAATATTTACTGTGCCACTAATGTGAGTCAAGTGACAACAAAATAGAAATAAATATTTCTTGACTTTTGTAACTAATTTACAAATAAGAATTTTGACTTCATAGCTATTATAAGGATTGCAGAGTTTGGGTTAGTTACAAATATACACCACTCTCTGCTGTTGCTAGACTAGTTATGCAAAACACCAGAAGACCACTCCTGATAAATATTTGAGGTGAAATACAGTCCTTTGTATGACTACATGTGCTTGATCTACTTGAACACCCAAATGTTCATAGAGGGAAAGCAGAAAAACATTTTGAATGTGGCCAGCAGATGATATCTGGTTCATATCTATGTATGAATGAGTGTGTGAAGATTTTATTTCTATCTTTTGATTAGCATCATATAGTCAAAATAATACAGAATTTCCCAATTTAATTTATGAATTAAAAAGCTATGGATACCAGAAAAGCTGTACTTAGCAATAAATGTGAACTATGGAGGCATTTTGAAAGCTAAGTACATGGAATAGATAAAAGGGCATTTTCTTCTGAATGACAGCAGAAATTGAGAGGAGACATCAAGTTATCATCCTAAAGAACAGTAGTACTTTTGTCGTAACTACCTTTAAAAATAACTCTAGCAAGTATCCTTTATTTAATAGCTCTGCACTATTCATCTTCCCTGCAGTGAGTGAGTCATGACCCTTGCAACTGTAGTAATTAAACTTTTCAGTTGCAAAAAGAGTCTCTGACAGTCTCAAAAGGAGAATTACAAATTAGAGCCCTGACAGACCAATCCTCTGAAAAGAAAGAGTCTATTTCCCTTGGCTTTTTAACTCCAATTCAGTCTTGGTGGGTAGAGTCATGTGTGGGGAAAAAAAAAAGTTTCACATAAAAGATCATGGATTTTAGACTGGTAATATATCTGAATGTGCATTTTCTTTTACTCTAATCATGATGATATAAATATAACATTGCACCCTGCAAGTTCATTAGTGGGAGAAGAAGCAACTGAATGTTCATTATGGGCTAGGCAGTGACAATGATGCAATAAAAATGAAGTAGAAGGACATGAACAAGACCAGTGGGTGGAACACAAGCTAGTGGAGGATTGTTTCAGGTCTGACCACAATGTACCACACTGGGCTGTTCTGTAACAACCAGTACTTAAACCATGCCCAATTCAAATGTGTGAGAGAAGGAAGTAGCTCACAAAACAACCTGAAAAACTAGTATTTACCAGAACTATTGGAGATGTCTTAACCTTTTATGCAAGGTGTAGTAAAGATGAAATCACAGCTGTACCCATTCACCGTCCATCCTTCTGCTGAGAGGTTCTCAGCTAACCATTACATATCCGTTTGAGACTGGTGTATTTTGAATGCCTGAATTAGAACCTCTGTGATGGGATACAAAATACAAACTTTTTGAGGCATGGCTTCTGTCAAAAAGATCTACCATAGACCCTTACTTAGCTCCCCGTAATCTTATCCTACCAATCTCAGCATTTTACTCACCATTTGCTAGTTATTGTTATCATAATTTCTTAAAACAATGTGCATTAAAAGAAACAATTAAATTCAACTTTGCTTAAAGCCTCCTATAATAAGTCTACCCTCAACTGCCTTATTAAGCTAAGTAACAGTAATACACAATTAAATAATAATTAGATAATGACTTTTGCTGAGGTGAAATTATAATTAATGAAGTTTAAATTAAAGCACTGACCTTGAGGGATAATAAACCACGCTAATTGAAACTAGAAGTTAATATATTATACCATGGATTTTCAAAACACTGGAGGCTTTAGGGAGGTATGACTTTCCTTCTTTCCTCAATGACATGGGCTGGGTTCACCATTTTTTTGCCTTCAGGGGATGGACAAATGCATTGTCGTAGATTCAGATGTAGTAGTTAAAAAAGTTACTGCTGAAGGTAAATTAATTTAATCCATTTCCTCATTTGTATTGGAATGAACTGGAAATGTTCATGCTGTCTTGCATCTGAACTATGAAATCCTATGGATAGAAGACCGCACTGAACAACATACAGTGGTTTCAAAAGCTGTTCTTTTGAGATGTGAGACAGAACAACAATGATTTGCATAACTTCGTTTTGGTGATTTTCATGCTCTTACCAAGGTCAACACTTACTGACTATCATGACCCCCATCAAAACCATGAATTAATTAAAAGACTAGGAATTTAAAAACATATTGTAACCCAAAATTAATTGCATGTATATTCAGATAACTTTCTCCCTCCTACATCCATAAAGCATCCAAAAGAATTGTGGCCAGCAGGTCAAGGGAGGTGTTTGTCCCTCTCTACTCTGCTCTCATGAAACCTCACCTGGAGTACTGTGTTCAGCGCTGGGGCTCACAGCATAGGAAAGACATGGACCTGCTCAAGCAGGTCCAGAGGAGGTCCATGAAGATGACTAGAAGGCTGGAGCACCTTTCTTATAAGGACAGGCTGAGAGAGTTGGGGCTGTTTAGCCTGGAGCAGAGAAGGCTCCAAGCAGACATTATAGCGGCCTTCCAGCACCTGAAAAGGGTCTACAGGAAAGATGGAAAGGGACTCCTTATTACAGAGTGTAGTGATAGGGCAAGGGGTAATGGCTTTAAATTGAAAGGTGGTAAATTTAGATTAGATATTAGGAAGAAATTCTTTACTGTGAAGATGGTGAGACACTGGAACAGGTTGCCCAGTTGTGGATGCCCCATCCCTGGAAGTATGCAAGGCCAGGTTGGATGGGCTTTGAGTAACCTGGTCTAGTGGAAGATGTCCCTGCCCATAGCAGGGCAGTTGGAACTAGATGATCTTTAAGGTCCCTTCCAACCCAAACCATTCTATGATTAAAGATCCTATTCAAGGTGTTAATACTATGTCATAGCAATATTTTAATTTATTTATGGCACAGAGCTGTCTAGTAAGGAGTTTTAGGTTTTGTTTTGTGGGAAATATTAATCTTTTTTGCATTTCTGCCTGAAGTTAAGGTAAGCAATGGGTTCAGTGACTGATCTGTGCTATGAAATTTTATGAAAAGAAATGTCACTATGAGAGATTTTATTTTTTCTCTCAACTGTATTTTTTTTTAAATTGCATTAAAATAACATTAATCCCCCTACTACAGAGAGGTGGTCATATGAATATTTGGGGTGAAAATCCATAGAGTGCTTGTAATACAAGTATGTTTTTGTTTATTATTAAAGAGTTTTTCAGGAGCATGCATCAGTTGATATCCCGCAGTTTACCTTGAAAAGTAGTTTGTTCTGCAAATAGTCCATTGATTTCAAATAAACTCAATAATCAGTATTATTTTGTTTATTATTAAAGAGTTTTTCAGGAGCATGCATCAGTTGATATCCCGCAGTTTACCTTGAAAAGTAGTTTGTTCTGCAAATAGTCCATTGATTTCAAATAAACTCAATAATCAGTATTCTTTTTGAAAAACAGAACACAGTCCAGGTCCCCCATTGTTTTACAACATACATCCACTGGATTTAGTAGAATTACACTGATTTAGACCAGCTGAAGATCTGGCACATAAATCATGCAAAAATGCTATTCCAGTACACTGGGAAATCAGTATGGCTGTTTGGAAAGTAGAGATCATCTGGAAATTCTGGAACTGTTCCTATAAAGCTTAAGCATAATAATTATTATTGATGGTATATTGCTTCTCTATTTCCAACAGTGAATAAGATTGGCAGAATAATGTATAAGAATAGATGTTTTGGGATTAACTTCCTTATGCATAAAACACCTTCCCTCAATACTGATAAAGGCTTTTTGCCAGTGCTTTACTAACAGTAAGTGCTGACGGAGGGAGACAAAAATAGCCTTCTGCAAGATATACTGAGAGGCCACTCTGACAGAACAAATCTCATTTGCTTGTGTCCCAGCCTCACACTTAACATTGCTAAGCCTTTATGTTCTTGGCAGTATGAGTCCTGGGTCCTGAACACAGATCCTCTTTCCGCTTACATTTATAATGCAACCAGAAAGGCATCTTGGTAGAACAGTCACCTTCACTTTGACTTATAAAAAGGAAATTGTTTAGACTGCAAGGATAGTCAATTGGAATGTGCCTTGAAGCAATATTTCAGCACTGCATCCTGTGCTTAAGTGCTGCCATCTTTCAAATAAAGCATCTACTCCTATTCAGATCAGGAACAAGAGATCATCCTCCTTTTTATATTGCCTTTGTCCTACTCCAGTTTTGATTCTGACCTTCTCACAAAGACAAGGCAGGGAAGCTTGTTAGTGAGTCTAGGGCACTGTTTTTCAGTTTCTGTTGAAATGTAAGATGTAAATGTTGATCCAGAAGGGGCTGTGGAACTTGGCAAACACTTTGTTTCCAGAGACAGAATGAAATAGAACAGATTTTATCTAGATAAAATTTGCATACTTAAGTTAAAACAATGTTGAAGCCATTTTAAATTCCGATTTGAAGGCAAACTAGGCCTTGCTTTTACTTCATGGATGAATTTCTGGTCAGCATCCAATTGCTGAGGTGCTTGTTACTGGGCAATTAAAATAACAGCATAATGATTTTAGGCATTGGTGTTGGTTTTTTTTAGAAAATAGGTTGCATAAGTTATCCATACATTGCAAGATCTGAATTCAAGATTTTTTTGCCAACTGTACATTTTGATGAAAGTATATGAACGCATATTTATTTTCCACGTACAGACTTTACTAAAGCAGTATTTTAGCACAGTTCTAAGCATCAGCTTTATGAAAGATTTTAAATATATATACATATATGCATATACATATATGTGTGTGCTTGACTGCTTTGAGGAAAAGAATCTGTTACTTCTCCTTGGATTGCCATGACTAACTGAATTTGCACCAGAGCAATTTTAGTGTGAATACTCTGGGGCTTGTTTGCTTTTGGCTGTTCTGCACAGAGCTGTGTGAAGTGCTGAGCATGTACAATGTTCACTGCCTTCAATGGCTTTCAGAGAGCTAAGATTCACTCATATGCTCAAGGACATTTAGAGGACTATGTAAACTCCAAATGAATGAGTCATGTTATATTCATTAGCATCAGCTGTAAAGCAAAGCATTCAGGTAATCATGTCAAAAAACCCCCAACCCTCTATCATCTGTTACACATGCAAAGCAAGAGAGAATTTTTAGTATCACCTGGTTTTCATGGACTGAAGCTCCTGGTAATTACAAACTCTGTATTAATCTATATTAATGTATTCACACTGGATTACTATGATTAGTGTTTATATATATATATAACACAAATATGGCAATATCCCATGTGCAAAAATAGACAGTGAGATGAAAAGTGTAGAAGCTGCAGTTCTGCACAAATGACTCTGATCACTTAATGACTCATAATGGCTCACTGAGAATCTGAGGCGTAAAGTAATGAAGTACAGCTTGTTGACAGCCACCCACATGTGACAGCCTGTACAGTAATCCAATGATACAGCAACGATATTATGTTACAAATTTTAGAAACTTTTGACTGAGTCAAAGTGAAGTTTGGACACATGACAGAAAACCCAACTTGCAAGTGCCTCTTCTTTTATGAGATCCATCCTAATTAACAATTGAAAATGAGCATTTAGTTTCTTCTGGAGATGGGCTTGTGGTTTGATGCCTACTGGGCAGTTGCCCACATCAGAAAACTGGCATGTTATTTGCTACAGCTCAGTACACATTTCCATCTCCAGTTTCATGCTAAACCCTTATGGCGAATTTCCATACAGTGAGTCACCACAGAGCCCTCAGTGAATGGAAACTGTCCTATAAAAGGATGGTCCCATGTCTTCTGTATGTTCTCTGTTTTTCCTTATAAACAAGATGCCTAATTTGCGGTTCTATGTAACTTTGAGCAAGTGGTAAAACAAGGAGAACGTGCTTTCAAGACACAGTGAGATACGTTTTCCTTTCCTACTCAGCTCAGTGAGCAAGTACTATTGATACAAAGAACATCATTCTCGAAGTTTGTATTTTGGGGGAACTATTTCTGAATATTCTTTTAAATAGAATGCAAGCAGCATTATTTGGTGGGAGCAATTACAATTCAAGTATCCTATATAAAGCTGTTTATTTAGAAAGAGTGAACTCACTGTTTAGGATTTTAAAGTAACTTCCCCCTCCTCCAGTTTCCCCAGTATTTGCTTAGCACTTATAGGCAAATCTGGGTATTCAAAATCATGTAGACAGAAATGGAAGAAAAGAGGAACATGCTTTCAAAAGCATTCTTTCCTGGAGCTTCCATTACATCCCAATATTCTTCTGGCAGTTCTCATCCCAGACTGTTAGCATCATGTTCATATCAAGGACATTCTTAATCTCATACCTCTTTCTATCCATGTAACTTCCCTAATTGGATGTGGAATATTTTTTTTTTTTTTTAATTATTATTATTATTTGTTCTTTATAAAAATAGAGACTATTAACTAGAATAAAATCCAGATGTAACCATCAAATATATGTCTTTTGAAGATGTTTGGAACTGGGGTTTAGTTCTAAAATGTTCCTAACATTTTTCAGAAAGCAACAGCCGGATAGAAAAATGAGAACTGACAACTGTACATAGAATAACTGTACTTAAGTGACATCCCCATAAGGATTAGAACGTAATAAAAGCTGGTGATTCTATAAGAAATGTATTGTTCTTGCAAGCACTGGGAAAGGTTACTTTATAGGATAGAAGTATACCTCTACTCAGAGCAAGGAATATAATTTTTTAGCAAAATAGTCTGTCCTTTTGTCCTGTGCCTGACTGAATAATAATGTAGAAGGTATAAGGCTGAAATGTTTTGGATTATTAAAACCTCCTTTCCACTGAACAAAAATGTGATTGGCTGTCTAATGAATTGGACTGTGAAGAAATACATAATGATGGTTAGAGATTAAAAATCACCTGTGTGGACTCTGTTCAAGCGTTCTTATAATTATTTAAATATGAAGTAGAATGAAACACAAGGCAGTGCTAATTGATATGGATTTTAATAGGAAGTTTGTCCTTAGCAGGCACCTGAAATTTCATCCATAAGCAACAGTGCAATTTGATTGGCACAAAATGGAGTCAGAACAAACTATACCTAGAGTTCAAAAGTATATATTCTAGTCCTGTAATAAGAAAACCAAAGGAACTAATCTGTTGTTATTGTTGTTGTTTTAATAAGAAACCTTTTGGCATTAGACAGTGTTGCATTAACAGCAATTCTAATTCTGTGTTGTTCCTGAATACCTTGCTACTGCATTGTGACTTGAAGAAGCTGCAGGCAATTTTTTATGAAGTGAATGAAATGGAATGGAACAGCACACATGCAGGTTCGTTTGCACATGCACCCAGAATAGTATCTCTACTTACTAAAAAACTTAATATGATCGCAGAACAATGCCCACAGTATAGTTACTTATCTCCTTTGCACGCTGTGTTTTCGTTTATAGGTTGATAGCTTGTTTGTTTATTTAATATGTCATTAAATTAGAAAATCACCCCAAAACATATTGAAGTTTTTTCATAAAATGTACTAGTTTATCTGTGGAAGACAGTGACATGCTATGGCTTTTCTGCAAAGTTACAGTATTGTTTTGCATTATTCTTTTGTGATAGGCAGCACTATACCTGCAGAAGTGATTTTCCTCCTGTAGTACCATTCACAAATAAATATACCTTTATGCTTCTGATTTGCTCAGGACTATAGACACATAGATTTCCAGTCCTGCCTGACACAAGTCTGCTTCCTCCACTGGAGAGAGCTCTAACGTGTTCCATACCACTTTCTCAGCGTGAGAAGGTGATTGCTATACTGATGCATTTGCTACACGTAAATACTCTGACATCTCTGGCATGACAGTGCTGTTCTTGAACCTCTTGTCACATCTCTCCCCCATCTGGAAAATAATCTCTGCATTCTTCTATATTAACATTATTTTCTTTTTCTTCTCCATTTTGATAGTGGCAGGACATGCACTAACTGAAAACTTCCACTAAACACAGAATCACAGAACCATAGAATCCTGTAGGTTGGAAAAGACCTTGAAGATCATCAGGTCCAACCGTTAACCCAGGACTGCAAGTCTACCACTAAACCAAGTCCCTAAGCACCACATCTACATGTTTTTTAAACAACTCCAGGGATCGTGATTCCACCACCTCCCTGGGCAGCCTGTTCCAATGCTTGACCACCCTTTCCGTGAACACATTTCCTAAAATCCAGTCTAAACCTCCCCTGGTGCAACTTGAGACTGTTTCTTCTTGTCCTATCACTGGTGAATGCATACAGAGGTGTGAGGGAGATAAAATGTTGATGGATTATTACTTTTGTCATCTGTCAGTTGTCCATGCAAATACAGCCTTCATATGCAGAGGATTGCTTTAAACTCTCTTGGCCAAATGCAAACTGATTTTTCCAGGTCACCAAAAGTCCCTGCCAAATTTCAGATTTCTAGCAGTTACCACACAGCTTAGATGCTACAACACTTGAAAACTAGGATGCAGATATTGCTAAACTGCCAGTAATATATTTTATTTATATTCTACAGTTTTATAAATAGTTGACTATTTCTATTCAAACATTTCAAGACATCAGTTGTGCCTGGTTAGATGACAAATTCAATACAAATTGCTCTGAAAAAGACTTCCAGTTTCTCAGCTCTTAAAGTAACTATTTAAACAGAAAGCTATTTGCACTGTTAAATGTGGGTAGAATTCTAGACTGCATATGCAAAAGGGTTTTTATTATTATTTCTGACTTGTGCAAATGGGAGCTGCCTGTTTGTGTAGCACAGAGCAGCCAGGCAGCAAATGTGGCTTGTATCAGGTGTAAGAAGCAGCTAATTACTTATATCAGCACCGCAGCTGTAACTGCTTGCTCAGGAAGAGAAATGATGTACCTCCCTTTACACAGGAGCTCATTCAGTACTATTTCATGCACAATTACATTCCCCTATGATTACCAAAATGCCGGGGGGGGGAGAACAAACCACAGAAAAAGAGCACACAAAACAACTATTTTCTTGAAATTGTCTGAATAAGTACCAAACATTGCTGTCTGTGTGGTAGAAACAAAATGAAAGGCCAAAAAATATTTGAGAGCACATAGTAGCAAGCCATGCAAGTATTTGTCACTTCCAGAAACTGCAATTATTTCTAAGTAATAATGCATTTTTTTCAGGAAATACAACTTAAATAAATACATCCTCTGTTTATTTTTTCTAAAAAAAACCATCCACCTTTGCCAAAACTGACTTAGGTATTTTTTCTGTTTCTTGAGTGCCACATTGTGATTCCACTACCTTTACTCTTATTATTTTGTACTGAAGATTAAGGTCAGAAATACTGTTACCAAGAAGTCTTTCACCTTTCATAACATTCAACCCTTAAAGATATATTCTAATTGAAGGTTTCCATTCTATAGAAAGGGGTGGAATTTTGTTGTAAGTGTTCCAAACCATGTTTTGATGCTTTCCAGCTCTTCACTCACATGGTCTCCCAGGGCTACCTGAAACATACATGCACTAATAGTGGTGCAGGACTTGATGCAACATGAACAGGAAATTCCTTAGACATCTTGCCCAGTCTGTGACCTGGAGTACTAAAGATTCATTTGCATTGACCTTGCTGGCACTATTTGGGAGTTATGGTAGAACTGCATTAAATGTTAAACAAAAGTTAAACATACAAAGCAGCCACAGGATAGACAAATAAGCAAAGATAAACGATGATTGCAGGCTATCTACCCTTGGAAGAGACAACCATAGACATTTTGGTTTATTATTTTTTTCAAAGAGAAATAAGATTAATACTGGATGTGTAGCACAGATCAGAGGATTAACCTGTTTTACTTCTGTCTGGTTTCTTTCCTAAATGGTAAGCACAATAAGAAAGAGGTATTTTTTTCTTAAAACATTTCAGTTGTGCTGAAGACATTTAATCTGAATATTGGCAGCAAAAGAAGAATGCCAAATTCCCATAGAAACGGGGCATGTTATTTTATTCAGTGGTCACTGATGAGAATATATTAGGTACCTTGCATCTTTTCTTAAAAACAATATCATGCTTCATATTTTATTTGTTTTGTGACTGCAATTAAATGGAAGCTAGAGAATTATTCAGTTAATTCTGAAGTAAATACTTTGATTTGGTCTACTAAGTAGGTCTCTAACCTACATCCACCCACTGACTAGTTCCTATTTTCTCCAAAGGAGATTCAAACAACTGGCTCAGCAAAACACCTAGACTGCAGACATCTAAGTGTGTTTTTGGAGCTGACTTCCATTTCTGAATTACACATGCAAAAACCTTAATGTACAGCTGGCTCAACGTCTCTGGTCTAGAAGCAGTGATATTTTCTGTGATGTACCTTTATGTTATTAAAGCTGATTTCTTAATCCTTATATTGGTGAATAATCGTTATGCTTCAGTATCCACTAGTACTGAAGCTAATGCATAACACAAAATGAAGATTATTGGCATGCATAAGAGTTTCAGCATCAGGCTTTATTTGCAAATTTCAATGAATCTGAGCTGCGGCAGAAATAAATTAATTCCTTATAATCCTGATTACACCCCTTTATGTATCTTAGTTTACTTTCAGAAATTCCATTCATTTTTCTTCCTGCACTACAACAGACTCTGATCTTTTATTTACTCTTGACATTTTCCGATGTAAACCCAAAGAGGTCACAATACTGGAAACTGTGATAAAACCAGGATGAGGACACACATACAGGCTGAAGGCATAAGCCATACTCCTGAGAGTATTTGTACTGTTGGAGGGACAACATGGCCCGGAAGAGGAAGACTTAGCATGATCCAGTATACACTGGTTGTTGGAGAGTTTTCAGTAGCAAACTAACTTGTGAACCATAATCATAGGGGCTTTGCTAGGGAGACCCCTAGCTGTTTCTCCTCCTAAGGGAACTGCATTCCAGAAGGGATCTCAGAAATGCTTTGAGACTGTAGAGAAGGTGAATTGAGGACCAGTACACTGGAGCAAAACTGGGACGATTTCCAAATGACACATTGCCTACATAGCTGCTGAATTTACATAACTAGAGGTTTTTAAATACATCTTCAGTAAATACCTGTCAAGAATGGTTTTATTAGAGTTGATCCTGACATAAAATTGCTGACCTCCTGTAATCCTATCCTGCCCTGTTTTTATGATCCTATGATTAAATGTATAAAGAACCTCAGGAGCAAGAAGCTTAAATTTGGATGGTAGCAGGTTTCTTTATACTCAGATAGCCTCAAAAGTAAGGTAGCAGACCACTTTCAAAGCTCACCCAACATGCCAGTGTATGTAGCCTTGTGCAAAATCAAGCTTTAGGTGCATGATTCAATGCTTCTGAGTAAAACTTAGTTTTGTCAAGTACTTTAGCATTTACAGGAGGCAGAACATTAGCACTACTTAGGACATCGACTCTTAAATTCTGCTTAATTTACATTTCAAACATAAAGTCTTGTTAACAACGTTGCCCCAGCTTTATAGCAATTGAAGGCTTTTGGGGAATATCCAGAGACAGAACTTTAGGTACTGTAGCCTAATTTGTTTTAAGGATTATGAGATGTGTTAATCAAGCTGGAAATATACTCTTACTGCATTAAACATTTCTCTTTTATCAGAGGAACACTTGTACAAAGCTTTTTGGGGTAATATATAACAAATAAACTGAAGTTACTAAATTAAATATCTTGCTGAGTGTTCAGACTGTTACAAATTTGTTTCAATTTGAAATATGAGGTCGTAATATAGAACTTTAAAGCTACAAGCAGGTGCTTTTAGTTTTAAGTTGGACCATGTTTAACAGCAAATTTACCTTGCTCTAAGTAAGAAAATACCTAACGTTTGTAAATCTGACGCACAACATCAGCTGCAGATTATATACTTGAACTTGCAAATACTTGTTATGTCTGAACATCTTAAAAAGTAAAAACTTAAAGCTGTTCATGCTAAGAAAGGCTGAAAAAAGAATTTCATGGAAAATATCAGAAAGATAGGTTTATAGGAATCTTCTTTCTTTCTCCTAAACTGAAGAACTATGAAAACATAGTCAGAAACACTATGTTTGTGGCATATGGATATTAACTGACAAACCTCAACCTAAATCCTGACATGGCTTCAGTACCTGCAGTTCTCTGATTTGTTTGACAAATGACATGTCTGTTGGAGGAATTTAAAATACTGGATTGTTAAAGGATTTCTGTCATTGCAGGTTTGCATTTTTACAAAATGCTTCCCTTTTATTGAAAGAACACCTTTGTGGAGTCTTCTGCTATGTTATGAGAAAAATTTTAATCAGGCTACCAAATTAACTGATTTGCTCAGCAGTCATGGTCTGGTAAAGTCATGCCAGCATGTAGTATAGAATCATCATCACTGTTATCTTGGGCTGTCTGAGAAGTCTCAGCTCTCATTTGTTCATTCACTCAATGCCTTATACTTTCAGCATAATTGCCTTGCACAGAACTTCCTTCTCCTCCTCTTAGATTGTGACATGCTATCAATATGTTTAAATTTCAAACTGGAAAGGAAAGCAATCTTGAGCACTGAAAAACAGTTAAGCTTATCCTAGATTATAGATTCTGTTCTATCTTCTTTTGACCCCACTAATACTGAATGTTTTCTTTCTGCAGGAGTATAATTTCAAAGATAAATTCATTTACAAACATCCTTGTAAGTAGAATGATTTTCCAGCAGGTGATACCTGAGGGCTAGTATTCAGGGATACCAGGATATGAGTTTGCTCCCACTTCAGAAGCCCGTCTCCAGTGCTCTGTATTGCTTAGCTTCCCTTAATTTGAGGGGCCCTTAAATAATAGTTACTGATATTCTTTCAGCTATTTCATGCTTCAATTATTATTATTTTTATTATTTTTTATTTTCAGCAGTATTTATTCCAACAGAGCTACTATGAAAAACAGGCTATATAGACTTCCAATGATAACTGCAATGACTGGCATATAGCCAGGATAAATGGCAGCTTTTGAATTTCAATATAATTTCATATGCATCTTCACTGCCAAGGCTAAAATACTAATTAGGCAATAATCCCACAGCACTGTCAGGTATACAAGAGAGTAGGAACTTCCTGGACTCAACTTTATTTAAACAGATATGCTTATTCCTGAATTATGCAATGTCTTTATTGAGGTTATCAGAAATCCATTACAGGTTTTAATAAAGAATGTAATGAACCAGACAGGAAAGGTTCCTTTAGGGCCTTGTCCTGAATATCTTACTCACATTGAACTCCAGTTTGAAACCAAAATTCCAGAACTTCTTCCTGAATGCCACTTTCCACTATTAGTGTCTATGCATTTTGCTATTATTTCCCTGGTAGTCTTACAGAAATCAGACACACTGTGGGGCAAAAAGGCAAGTGAGATTTTTAAAAGATCTTTTAGTTCCTTTAAGCTGGAAAAGTTTTCTTGTCATCTTGGGGTGTTGTGTGTATTTGTTTCAATTATTCAATTCTAGAAGAGATAAGACTTAACTCCATGTGTACTTTCATGGCTAGTCATAGCGTTCAGGTTCTTAGGGGGGAAACACAAGAACACACAGAATAACACAGTGAAGGATGTTCTACATGGAACTAAAAGTAGGTATGAAACTTTATGGTATGTTTGCCAGTGAAATGTACATACAGCACAGTGAGTGTCAGAATGCAGTGTAGGATTCTGCAGGTTTGGACCCAGAATTAGTCATTTAATCACAAGAGATTTCAGTTAGCAGAAAATCAGGAAGTTTACAGCAATTCCCCACAAATGTTTGAACTATGTATCTTTAATACTTATGAAGAAAAACTAAAAGGAATGATTATACAG
This sequence comes from Ibycter americanus, assembly GCA_035590275.1. Taxonomy (NCBI): domain Eukaryota; kingdom Metazoa; phylum Chordata; class Aves; order Falconiformes; family Falconidae; genus Ibycter; species Ibycter americanus. The sequence goes on along the minus strand of JAVJGI010000014.1, from coordinate 52,809,593 downwards.
GTGAAAATAGAATGCTTTCTCTCAAAATTATTTATTTTATTCCTTTAAATCAATTCACCTCTTCACTGAAATTTGATGTGCAAAAGAGAGGTTTTATGAGACACATCTGAACCACTGTGAAATATAAAGGTAACATATGTGTGAATATAGAAAGTGTAATGGACTCAAGACTTCTCAGGAACATATTTTATGAATCAACTTTTGTCCTAATTTGTTATACTATTTAACAATACCAATGACTACAGGTCAAATTCGACCATCTTTTTCTGTTTTCTTGCAGCCTTTCTCATGTACATTTTAATTTTAAACTCTGCATTCCATCTCACAAATTGAACAACAAATTTACAACTACTTTCTGATGATTTATCTATAAAGAATAGAAGCCAAATACAACTGGCATTTGAAATAAACAGCCCTGTAGCTACAGAACAACTTGCACCTCTAACAGTCTCTGGTGGGTAACTCCTCCATAGCTTGAAAGAATAAATTAAGTTACAAAAAGCTCTTTAAAAGTTTACTTTTGCCATTGACTGACAGACACACAGCACCTCTAATCTTGGAAATTTATCTTATATGTCTACAGAATACTTTAGTCTGGCAGATAGTTGCAAAGATGACATGGGTCAAAAAATGCAAGGATAATATTGATTAAAAAAGAATCTTAAAATTGCCATTGAAAACGCTTAATGAATTGCCAAGGAAACTTGATGGGAAAGAAACTAAACCAAACCAAAACAGTACAGAACAAAACACAGAGGCAGCCAGTAAAATTCAGAAGTACTTTCCTGCTTTACAAATATTTCCGTGGAAACAGGTCACGTGGTATTGAGCTAGAAAGAAATCCTGATTGCTTCAGTTATGGCTCTGTTTCTTTAATATAGCTTTGTAAAAGTACCAAAAATTAGCTGTGCCACCTCCAGAAACAGCAGAAACAGTGTGAAAGAAATTAGAGGGGGCAAAAAGCAAGACAAAGCAATGAAATCTAATCAGATCTTCTTGCACTGGAGCTAGATTACACCCATATTTTGGTTTCGTGATGATGCCAAATTCTGAAAATGACCAGTTAAACATGAATTCCTGCTGGGCTTGATGTAGCTTTGTTTCTAGGGAATACCAGGCAATTACACACTTTTAAGAAACTCTCCCAGCAAATGTGTCCATTTTGAAAGTCATACTCTGCTGTTGTTCTGCTGTTATGTCAGAGTTGTAACACTGAATTTATAAAAGAAAGACTTACAAGGGGCAGAAACAGCTGAGACAGCTTCTATGACTACTGAAAGAAACAAAAATATCCTTAGAAGTGGAATGAGGTCTCTGCAGAGTTAGAGTCACTACTTCATGTTAAGAACTGTTAAAGTATGATCAGGGAAGAGGTCATAGGTATGACTGTTCATGATCCTGTGTCTGTTGAGAAGATAATATACTCTTCTTTAATTTTTGTTTTTCTTCCTTGGAAAAGATAATACATTATTCAGCTTTCTTCTACTCTCTGACAGGGGAGGGCAAATAGGCTGAGATATTAATTTAATCTAAAGTTTTTACTACAGGATATTCTATAGCTCTGGTCCTGGTCATGATATTTGGCAGAAATAATTTGAAATGATGTCGTCATCAAAGAAGATGAACATCAGACATCTCCATGGAACTGCATGGAACATTTCTTGGCTTTGCGGAAAAGAAGGATATACAATATTTCTCTAGCCATAGTCAGACCCTAAATTTCAGGGAGAAAAGAAAGGAAAAAAAATCATAAAATGACATATATAAACATAATTTTAGCTACAGATGATGACTCCAAATATGTTTTATTGCTACAGCTATAATACCAACAAAGCAAGCAAGAGATATACCTTTAAGCAGTGCAATACCACTGATTAGAATGAGAAAAAAGAGTATCAAGTGTCTTCTGGACACTTGGTGGTTTTTCTCAGAATATAAATATGAAGAAGTAGTGACTGTACATTTTTAGCAAATCCTTTTTCTAATCAAGAGAAAACAAACACTAGGCTCAGGATAGCGATTTGACCCATAATCCATGATTCCTTAGTGTTAAAATACTGAGCTAAATTCACAGGTAAAGAATGTAGGCACAAATCTAATAATCTTGTCTTTACACTTGCTTATGAGAATTTCACATTTGTTATATCTGCACATCGTACAGTGACCTTTAGCTAGGAACAATTATGCTTATGTCTTCTGATGCTAGATAATACAGATGAATCTAGATGCTAGAGAGTCTCTCTAACACTTTCCCACTGCTGAAAAGAGATGACAATGGGGGAAAAAAACAACCAACCAACCAAAAAACCCCACCAAAACACACCAAAATGCAGCAAATTGTCTTAAGCCTACTCCTACAGTAATGTAAATGTGTAATACTGTTGAAGTTCCTGAGATCTCACTTTTATGATGCTGTATTAACTATGTGGGTAGCATGGTTGAGAGAAGAATAGTTCACTAGCTAGGTTGTAAACCTAAAATAATTACGGTTTCATGTTAAGATATTTTTTAGAAAATATTGAAAATAAGATATCTCTTATTCAGAGATATGTGCATTATCAGTTCTACACTGTTTGCCTGTTGACTCCAAGAAAATGCAGCTGTCCCAGAAAGACAGGATGTCAACAGGAAAAATTAGTAAAAGTCAGCCCAGAATACCCTATCTCCTTTCTTCTCTGCCGTGTATTCTAAAAACTGTAGTAAAAGCTCTGAGTTCAGTACATTGATTTTAACAGATGTTTCCTAATCAGTCTCGTGGACAGTTTAACTCACTTTCCTTTTGATACTGGTAGCCCAGGAATCTACTGTAGGGTTATCCTAGGGCTTAGCAACTAAAAGGTACAAACATAAATCCTCTTTTGTCCCTAGAATGGAATGCTTAAATTTACTAATAGTTCAAAGAATTTAGGTATTTATAACAACTGTTCTAGCATCTTGAAGGTTTTCAATACTCTTTGATTATATGTATATTCTGCACAATTACTATTTTCTCAATGTGTGGAGGTGTGTTGGTTTGGCTGGAGTTGCATAAAAGGCTCAGTTGTCCGAGCTCTAACATATGAATTTATTATTCGCCTTGTTCCTTTTGATATCTCTGGTTTTTATAGCCCAGTGATAGAGGAAAATACTGCTGCAATACAAAAACATCACTTTCATCTCTATTTAAAGCTCACAGTCAAACTTTACGTGAGAAACCACCTAATAACTGTGGAAATCTAGGCACGACATGTGAGGGGGTTTTCTTTGTCTTTTGGCCATGTCTTGTGTTTACTGCTACACAGCAGCACAATTTCACTAGAACTGAACACCTGTGACACTTCATTTAACTTCTGACCTGGTGGCTGGGACGTGTGCTTGAGCATTGAAAGCATGTTTGAACCGTGGCGGGCTGAGGTATGCCTAAACCTACCTACTCAAGCTGTCTATGTGATAGGATATGATATAAAGGAAAGCATCTCTACCCCTTGTGTTTTTAAATTAGGGAGACCTACACTCCAGTCATTTTTCTGGGTTTGCTTTTTGCATCTCAGTGAAGTCTGTCTATGCAGCTTGTTTTTAGAGCATTACTTGTCAGCTATGTCCCTCAGGACACAGAGATCTTGTCAGCTTATTCTAATTCCTATGGGTCTTGTTTGGAGAGTAAATAACCTGACTGCTCAGATCAAGAAAGTTGTATCTATTGCTACAAAAGCTCTGGAGGAAAATTTCAGACCAAAAAGGGAAGACTCTATTGAATGTAGGTAGCCATTTAGCAGATGTCTTCCTAATCACAAAATCTGAACTGAAGTGGTTAAATACAACCAAGATTTTTCTTTCAGCCTGGCCTAAATATTTTTAGTTAAAGACACTGTGGGGTTCCATTTTGGTCCCTCTGCAATCCCTTCTGCAGCAAGCACAAATGAACAGTGTAAAACATCATCAATAACCCATTAAGACTGGATTATCATAATATCTGAGCATTATACTTACTTTAATTAATGTATCACCCATTTTCAGCACTGCTGGGACTTTCCTGCCAGTATGGTCAGGGCTTCCATGTGTAACGACATGCTAAGAGCTTAGTATATGATACCTTTATCCTATTAATGATAAATTAAGAGGGACTTGACTGATATCTCAGATGTCAAACAACAGAGGTCAAACAACAAAAGTTGTATAGCAACTAAAGAATTAAAACTTAATGCATAATCAGAAACGGTTGTCACAGAACTGAACTCCATGGAGCTGCCTTGATCTATGTTACCTGAAATTCTACACTTTGAATGCTGTTTTTAACAGCTGTCATGAAGTTACGTAACTGGAAAAATAATTATATTCACTTGTGTTATCATTCATTTCTTTAAAGGTGCCCTGTAATTAAATAATTGCCACTCTAAAGGTTTCCATAGCTATTTTTGAAGATACTTATTTTTAGCTTTGGCAGTAGAGTTCATTAGCATAATATGAGCACTTCCCCAGTTGTAATTAAATCATCATGATGACATGACTGTGAGGTAATGTCCTTGCTTGACACACCGTGAGGATGAGGCCAAATTTGCAGTGCTTACTTATTGTTACAAAAATAAAACAAGTAGAAAAAATGTTAGGATTGATAAAATCAATAATTTTGAACAATAGAAATTGAAATCTGACAAGTATCTCAATTTACTGACTTTAATAGCCTTTGTAATTAAAATATCTCAGTAATTTTGGGATTTGTTTGGGTTTTTTTTTAATTCTCCTGTAAGCCTTATGATTTTCAGAAGTCAACCAGTGTAATCTTTTTACACGCACAGGGTAGAGAAAAGTTCTATCATATTTAAGATAAATTTTTTACTGTTTTATTAACACTATAACCCACATTAAACCCACATTGTTTAGAATTAGAGGTGTAAAAAATGGTATAAGGCAATGATGTTATTTCCTGTGCATCCTATATATCACATTATGGTTTTGACTTTGGATAAGGACAAGTAATTTTGAAAACTGTTATAAGCTACTGCTATGGAATTTTACAATCTTTTGTACCATATTATGCAGTTATGTTCCTAGTATGGAACAGTTTTCCATAAAAATATAATTAAACCCCTCAACAAATGTTGTGGTTGTTTTCCTGTATGGTAATTTTGATTTATAACCAGTAGAATTGTTAGTTTTCATTAATATCAAGTACAACTGAAAAGTTAACATATTCAGCAGATTTTATGTAGTTAATGATTAATTCAACTCACACACTAAGCACTAACTAATCAAATCACATTTTTCCAAAGGCATTGTATGAACCTGATCATGAAAATAATTTCATAGACTTTCAAGACAGAACACTTTTAAAATGTGAAGCCTAGTGAATCTTGCCATTTGGCTTTGGTAGTGAAATCTGCTTCTGGTCAAAACTAGAGATGCGTGGCTGTCAGTACTATGATATCTGACAAATGAAAGCAGAATAATATCATTTAGCTACCAATCACCAACAGCAAAACCACACAAACAAGTTGTTGTATGACTCATTTTCTCTCATGTTTGCTTTTAGAGAACATGTTACTGAAATTGCAGTACAGCACCAGTCCTAAAACTTGTTTAAGTTGTCTTAGATTTTATGAAAAACTCCGGAATGGTCTGAGTTTTTTGTCAGACAATCATTAAATGCCATACTAACTGTTAAATAATTAGTATTTTAAAGGTTTTGAACAATAACAACTTTCTTTCAAAAGTTGATGTCCTTAGAAAAAATCTAGTTTGTAATTTTGGTAAAGAGGTCGAGGCAGAATAACTAGCAGAAGGTCCTTCTTGAGAGGAAACTTCTCTAGCTCATTTTTTGTGTGTTCTCAGCAGTGTATATGGAACATATATCTATATGAAGTTTCATTATAATGAAATGCAGGTTTATACAAGTATTTATCTTCTTCTGAATTAGAAATATTTAAGTGCCTAGGAGTTAGAAAAGTTGTTTAGGTTCTTAACTTTGAGTTCTTTCAACTACTCTAAAAATATTCTGTGTGGGTGGTTTCTTTCTTTGTTTTAAAATTTCATTTATTATCCAAAACAGTTCCCTGAAGGGTCTAATAAGATGTCAAATAACCTGCATAATTGTGTCGATGTCCACTAGCACTGTTACATTAGGTTAGGCTGAGAAAATCAACTGCAGATGCGAATGGCTTAAAAACATTTAGCCAGAAAGGCAGGGCAAAAATGTGTTTGTGTTTATGAGACTTCATGTGTGTTTACAATTTAGTAGTAAAGAAGCATCAGATAAAATACATAAAGAGCACAAGATGCTCAGGTCTCAGCTATTCTGGCTGAGTGCACTAAGTACTAGTTTGCCAAGATGATGCTCTTGTTCAGTGAATCTTGAATTCTACTGTGCATAGTAACAAAGGTAAAGGAAGTGTGGACACGATTGCTATTTGGAGTAGCCTGCATCTCTTTTCTTTCACATGTTCATAACTGGTGCTAGATTCTTCCTTTCCAGAAGGCAGAATGTGTCTAGAGCTGTTTTCCTCAAAATGCAGTTATAAGTAGAAACAGAGTCATTCTTTATAGAATTTTTCAATGAGATACAGCTCCTCTAAACTGGGGAGCTTGACAAACTAAACAAAGAATATCCCAGCTTCTATGGCAGAACGGAAAACTTGATATCCAAGTACCTTCTGTGATTAGAGTTATTTTCTTGGAATATGGCAGATGGTAGTTCGAGCCCCTTGTTCCTGAGATGGACCTTGAATATGAGTCTTCTGCTTCCGGACAGATAAGCTATTATGCAAAAAAATGGACATCACTTTGAGTTAGACTGTTAAGCATCCAGAAGCATAGCTGCTAGACATCACAGATCTCTCAGGAGGTTAAGCAAGGAGTTTTAAAACTCATTTGCCAGCATTCTGCTGTAATGGCACAGTACATACATAAATCTTTTCTTGGGTAGCTACAGCTTCTTTCCATAGAAAAATACCAAAAAGTCTAATAGTCATCCTCATTTAGTTTGGGAAACTACAGGTTATCAGTTCAGGACACGATATGACACGACATGACATAGCATATTATAAAAATGTTTACACTTCTAAGACAGAACTCTAACGTTTCTTGGCTAGATGATTGGTCATCTGCTACATACGTAGTGTTTATGATCATGTTGATCTTACACAATTGAAAGTTTTACAGAAGTTACTGTCATTTCAGTCCAAGGTTACATCAGCATTTCGACAGTGTATCACTAGATCTGACACACCATCTGGGGAGAAATGTACTTTTTTTTTTTTTTCTCCGCATGCTAGTTATTTTGCCCTAGATCATCTAACACATTTATGCCTTGTCTCTGAACATAGGATTTCAAAGGCACTTTTGATCTTGGTTGGACACTAGTTAGCCCACAGGGGCAAAATGCCTGAAAACCCAGTTTGTAGATCAATTATTCCTTGATACAGTATTAGTCAGCATCAAATACAATGTTTAAAGTTATAAGATTGACATTCAGGGTTTTTTTATATTTTTAGTCTCTTAAAAGTTTTCCTTTTTTACACCAGATAGGGATAACTGATAGATAGGTAAATAGAAAGCACTCCATAGGCATTTGTTACCCGTTGCTGCTCTACTTCTGTACTTCTAGCGTGAATCTTCTTTTAATGAGCAGACAGCTGTAATGCTGTTTAAGCTTATGAGGACCAGATAAACAAATAAACAAACACATAAAAGAGGTCTATTTTGGTTGTATGGTCCAGAAGGACATCATTGTCTAAAAACTTTGGTTCGCACACTGACTCCCAGGAAAGTGTTTAAGAACATGGCATACATCTGAACAATCTTTATTAGATGTTGGTATTAGACTTCAGTCATCTCACCACATTATTAGGTTTGAGTCTAAGTTGTTCATCCTGCCTGTACAGCTGTTTTGTGAGTTTGAGTCAGTCCTGTCCTGTTAATCATCTTTTCCTTTTGTTTTTAAAGAGGTTAGTCTCAAATTTTCAGGCAAGTATATGACTAAGTGCTTTAGTATACAAGCAGCAGAAAGAAGACTCAGACTCCAAGCATCAAAGTCCCCAGGACTTCCCAAAGACACCGTGCAATGACTCTTTTATGTGGCTGTCATAACTTTGGGAGACCAACCTTTATTTATTGAATTATTTTTTTCCCCCAAAAAGCCCCAGAAGTAAAACTTAGATCTTGTTAAAACCCAATTTGCAAATTGCAACAGCATTAATGGGAGGGTCATGCCATGTTTATTTGTTGCAGCAACATCAGCTCACTTAAGAACATGTGTTAATCACTGCTTTAGCTAACATTCAAAACTGGTAAAAAATAGTAAAAAAAGGGCCAGAAAATTGCAAAAGACCACATTTTTAGAATTTATACTGTTTGATACTGAGACATCAAGCAGTTCATACTGAGATAAGCAGGTTTTAGGTTTATTATTAGATTTTTCCATCAAGGCCAAGAGGTTTTTCTCAGAAAGTGTATTATAAATAGGATGATAATTGAATGGAGGGACCTGGAATAAGATAATACAATTTTCCACACTAAGCATGCCAAATACAAATACAAAACCTCATGGTAATCTGTGGTTTGTGTTTCTTGCTTAATAATTTAAAATATACTTGATTGTTTACCCTCATTCTTTCTCTTTGATTTTGTTTTTGGGTTTTGCATTTTAACCAGTTCTCTTTTATGAATATTTTTAGAAATAGGTGAAATTGTCAGCTGCAAACCACAGACAGTTGCCTAACAAAATCCCTTAATTTTGTGGTAGATATTGCTAAAAGAAGCAAGAAAAAAATAAAAAAACTTTAATTGCACATATGGCAAGGCAGAAGTTGTTCCATGATCAGTGAAACAGATACAGCTGTTTCTGATAGATTTCTGTTTTAGGTGTCATACATGTGAGGTCTGAGGTTTCAGCATTTTTAATAGGTTTTGTATATCAATAGCACTGGGAATAGGTTGATTGATTAGTTTAAATTGTGGATTGAATTGCTCACTGCTTATTGTATTTCTATGCAGAAAAATCACGAACTTTCAGTTCAACTTAGTCAAACATATTTCCTCTCACCACAGTTATGAAAAAGTCAAATATAACCCTGCTTTAGTTAGTAGTCATCTTTCCAGCTTACACATCTCAGTTCCTGAAATATTGTGGCATTTGAATAATTTGCTAAGTCTCTGTCCATGTCAAAATACATGGTTTGTTGTTTTCTTAAAGAAAACAGTAAAAGATAAACTGATTTCAGTGTACACACTGTACACTGACCTGCAAGTTTCACAAGCATATTACTTATTACATGCACTACCAATAAGGTCAAAATTTAAAGAAGAATTAATTTTGTTGCCTAGGCTTCCAGAACTACCTTTCACCTCATCACATAACTTTACCATATTTTATTTTCTTAGACAAAAGAGTAGATATGTTTGAAAAATAAAACTTTTAATATCTTCTCAGATAAACTGATGTTAACGTCACTGCTTTGATAGCATTATCCGTGATTTACAGTAGTGACTGCAAAGAGAATCAGGTCTCACCTTTTTATACTGCTTTAATGTCAAAGACATTTTCTTTCTGGTCCTTATATTTTACACTTTCTCTGTCTCTTTCAGTGTCTTATTCCATAAGCTGCCTCTCACAGCATGTTGCTGAGATGGACAATGATATTGTCTACATCTAATGTCCTACACTGATATAAGATTGAAAGGAAAGTTATGAGATAATTGCTGTGATCTGTTTACTGCAGCCTCCTGTCACTGCTATACTCCTGCAGTGGTGTTGTCAGTAGCCTGGAATAAGGAAATAGAAATGGACTCATTACATTAAGAAGACTCAAAAACATAGAAAAAAGTTTGCATAAACTGGAGTCTGGGAATTAGTAATGATATAAGAAGTAGTGAAGCATATATATTCATACAGAAACAGGCATTTATGATTTGACTTGATTTATGATAGCTTGTTAAATTTATGCCATCTCATTACATAAATCACTCTTTTCTTTAACATACAGATGTCACAATGGGGATATAAGGAAGCTTAGAATCCTGAATAGTGATTCTCTTGTTGTTAAACAATGCTACTTGCAAAGGGTCTAATGTAATGAATGGGTGATGAAAACTTACAAAAGGTCAGTGCCATTGGGCAGACATTTTCCAAAAAAATTTTTTAATATTGTTATACTTTATAGTAGTTTAAATGCAACATATGACAGTGCTTTCATGTTCATTCTCTTTTAACTAGAGCTAACTGTTGCTATCTCTTAACAATGTAGTGTGGTAACACCTCCAATAACTTAGTGCCATATAAACAAAGAGTAAATGATTGTCTTTACTATAAGAGCTTATAATCAAGAAAGAGACAAGCAAAATCAAAATACCTTTGATTTTTTAGGATGCAATGTAATGTCAGTTATTCTTTATTCCATAGTAATGTATGCCTTCAGTTACGTTTGAGCAGAGAATTAAGAAAAGGGCATAGGCTCTATAGAGAACTTAGCAATGAACAGGGCTTGCTGGGAGCGAAAATCAATATAAATACACTATGAAGCAATGCACACATTGATACATTGGCAGAAGTCAGCTGTAGACTGGCAAATCATACAAGCAATGGGATGAGCATTTTATCTAACATTAACCTATAACAACAGTGATGAAAATGTTTTCTGAGCAGTGAAAATAGTGCAGCTTGATTTCCTATAGCTTTCTGTACTATGCACCAATGACAGAACATATGTCCTGTATGTGTATTTTCCCTTTCAGTATTTCCCACACTTCCCTATATTTTTTTCCCTTGGACCTTACACACTGTTCTCAGAATACCTCAGACTCCCTTATGCACTCATTAAGTGCCAGTTACATAAGAAGCGGTATATGTTGATCCATTTGTTATTTTTGGCTGCTAACAGGCCAAGCAGAACAGAAAATTAATGAGCTGAAGCCCTTCTCAGACTCTAAGTATATGGGCCAGCCTTTCCTTTCCAGCCACCTGACTGATGAAACACAAGATAAATTGTCTTTGAGAGTTCCACTCTTCTCAAATTTGGCAGAACTTGATCAATCATTTAAAAATATATTGGGAAACAGATGACAAACAGATGGACAGTTTGTTAACTCATGTAAGCTTCATTTCATTAAGGGGTTTCTTAAAAATCAATTTATCATAGTGAATTTTAAGGAAGCCAGTAAATACAAGAAGTCTCATTTTGTGCCTTGTATAATGTCATTATGAATGATACATAATTATTTAAAATTAAAATGAAGCAATCAGCTGAACTAATTTTATTTGAGGTTTGATACCTATAGTAAGTTCAACTAAAACCTCATAATTGCCTAGGTATAAATATATATCAACCTGTTTCTCTTCCTGCGTGAAGAAATGATGGTTTTAAACACAGATGTTTCTATATTAAAAAAAAAGTCCTCCAAAAATTGGTAAAGTTATGAACAACTCTCAATATTAGAAATAGCTAGATGTAAAGTAGTAACAATCAGGAATTTTTGGGAAAATTTTAATTACAAATTTTAGGAAAAGTACAGTTCTGAAGTGTGAATCCTTGGGTTAATAGGAAAGAAAAGGAATGAGGGGAAAAAAGTAAGAGCAAAAAATCCAAATCAGAGACTAAAATCTACAGACAGATTAAGGTTTCCTTTTAAGGAAGCAGTAGTTAGGAAAGCAGTCAGGACTAGTAGTCAGACCTCCTCTGACACTGGTGGTCAGACCTCCACCTCTCCATGGTGCATAGAGAGACTGTAGCCCATTTTTCCTATCAATCAGCCTCGGATTCCTATCTTGTAGTAAGATAAACTGGGCTCTGAATGTGCTTATCTCTATCCATTGATGGAAAAGAGACTTCTTCCACCACTGCTACCATCTGAGACAGCTAATGAGGCTGCATAAATCCCATTCTACTTTTAGCAGTTAGTGACTCAAACAGCATCTGAGGGCCTTAATGTTAAGATTACTAGCATCTCAAAATACCAGGAGTAAGTAACAGTTATTAAATAATGACATCAATATATTAGCTGTACATAACTTACACAAAATGGTAAAATGGATTTTAGAGTATCTCATTTTACTGTATTCATATATTATGTTATTCATCTAGGAACATCACTGTTACTTCACTTGCAATATGTCATAAATGGAAAGTACTGAATCCGCATAGAGCTATTGAAATGATGTCAGATAATAATAGATCATAATGTGATACTGTAACTAAAAGAGCAAAGAAGATTCTTGGATTACAAATGCAAGACCATCAGGTAGTTGTAGGAAAAGTATCAGTTATCTACACATATTTATATAAAGATTACTAATAACATTTCTGGAATGCCTGTGTTTATTCAGTGACTCACTACTTGCTTTTTACATGCGCCAATGCCCAATACCAATGCCCTACATAGAATCAAGTAAGAAACTAACTTTTTTGTATATGTTGTTTAAAATTGCAATAATCACAGAGGACAGAAGTGAGTCTTGACTAAACTGAAACAATAATAATGTCCACTGAGGGTAAAATAGTAATCAGCACATTAAACAAAATTTTACAATCACTTCTCTGCAAGCAGATAATTTGCTTGCACACATTGTTAATGTAAGACAGGACTCTACTTGAGCAAGTACTAATGTTGGAAACTACAGTCAAAGGGGATACAGCCGTGTAATCACCTGTGGGCATTTATGTGAAGTTTTGTTTTAGTCCCAGAGGATTCGTAAAGGAAGGATACATTTAAAGATGTACTTACAGATCCTTTTCTGCAGGGTTGCCCCCCAAAAAAAGAAGCAAGAGAGGACAGCAGGAACTTTCAATAACTGTAAAAAACAGGTGAGCCATAGTAGTTCCCTGTCTTATCATCTTCAGGTACTTCAGTCTTGTACCCAATATTAGATACAAAATTTACTTTGAGCTGGTCTGCATTGTTATCTGCTGTAAAGCAGTTTTTCCCTCCTGTGAATGAGGCAGAAGGGCAGAACAGAATGGAAACAGAAGAGCAGAAATTTCAGAAAAGCCTGATTGCATGGTACATTCAATACTATGCAGGTGAAGCTTTTGCATGGAGTACATTAGTGCATAAATGTGCTTTTGTATTTCTTGATACATTCTAATGATCAACATAGATGTTTTGTCTGGGTATACTAGTGGTTCTCCAATTTAAAGCAAACAAACAAAACCTTCTTCAAAAGTTACAACTAAAAATAGCTCTTCACAGCTCAGACATTACTTATACAGTTCACTGTTTTATTATTTTCATCAGCTACAGCTTCTCTGTAATATTTTCTGTTAATTTCTTTGCTGGATATTGAAGTAGAAAAATGCAACAGTAAACGTTGCATACCATAAAAAAGCATAGGCCATAAAAATACTAGCTATAAAACATGACATTAAGCATCTTTCACATTGCTGTGTGCTCAGCAAAAGCCACTCTGTAGCAAATGTTTCTACAGTTATTATCTTACAGCGTGAAAAATTTGGCTCATTGAGTTTAAGACCAAAGAAGCAGAACACTTCTCTGAACGACAACTGGATGGAAACTGCTAGATACATTGATTGTTAAGAGATCAAAAAGAGTGTTCCAAAGGAAAAGCAGTACACAGGCTGCTAAAATGAACTACTACCCTTTAAAGGGGCAATTTTCCAAACAAGGTTCCATTAAACAAGAGGCAGCAACAGCTTGATTACTATCTGTGCTCGTTTGGATGGAAGATAATTTTAACGGTTGTGAAGGTTTATTGGACTCCACTGATTTAAACACTCTCACAGTAAAGAAAGATTTGCTGAATATAGCTGAGATACAAACTTACAATGCAGTGGATGCCCAAGGTCCTGAAGGAAATGAAAGGTAAGCAGCTGAGGGAATTTGAATGATCTACACACCTGAATGGTGTAGGTAGTAGCTACAGTAAAACCTGAAAATTTATGAATGATTTATTAATCAATTAAACACCTTCCCTAAAGCCATAAAATATGATGTAACCATGTTACAGCCTCACTGCTGCTATGTCACAGCCTCAATGCTGTCATGTTACACAATTACCACTAGGCGCAAATCTATTCTGTGGCTGTTTGTCAGGCAAGAGGCAAAAGTAGTATGACCCTTCAGTGAGATGTAATAGCAGTTTGGTGGTATTAAGGTGTTTCTCATCAAGCTGTTTCTGAAGGTGTTAGTTTAAATGAAAACCAAAGGTTCTACCCTTCTTGCAGAAGACTGCACACACATATGCTTATAGTGAGACAAAGATGACGGTACACAATGCAAAAGGAGCTATGCTGGACAATGCATAGTTATCATATAACAAGTCTACAGTATGCAAAAGCACTGTCATCTTAAAGAAAGCGTTGTGTGTCCATTCCTAAACTTAACTCCAGTATTAATTAATTAATTAATTCCAGGCTGCAGAATCACAGTCCTGAGCATGGGCAAGGTTTCATGTGAATACCCCACTCTAGGAACAGGATGGAAAGAGCCCCCTGAGAAGCAAAGAAGGAGCAATAGTTTCGTATGTCAGTCTTTGTTTAAAATTTGACATTCCTAGAGGTCACAGAGCCATGGAATGGTTGAAGTTGGAAGGAACCTTTGGAGGTCATCTTGTCCAACCTCTCTGCTCAAGCAGGGCCACCTACAGGAAGTTGCCCAGGACTGTATCTAGATGTTTTTTTGATATTTCTAAGGAGGGAGACTCCAAAACCTCCCTGGGCAATGTGTGCCATTTCTCAGTCACCTTCACAGTAAAATAGTGTTTCCTGATGTTCAGAGGGAACCTCCTGTGTTTCAGTTTGTGTCCATTGCCTCTGGTCCTGTCACTGGACATCATGGAAAAGAGCCCGTCTCTGTCTTCTTTGCACCCTCCATTCAGGTTTTTATAGACATTGATGAGATCCCCCTGAGATTTTTCTTCTCCAGGCTAATCAGTCCCAGCTGTCTCACCCTTTTCTCATAGAAGACATGCTCTGGTCCCTTCATCACCTTAGTGGTCCTTTGCTGCAGTCTCTCCAGTATGTCCATGTCTCTCTTGTACTGGGGAGCCCAGAAGTGGATACATCACTCCAGGTATGGCCCCACCAGTCCTGAATAAAGGGACAGCACCATCTCCCTCAGTCTGCTGGCAATACTTTGTCTAATGCAGTCAAAGATACCATCTGCCTTCTTTACAGCAAGGGCACACTTCTGGCTAATGTTCCACCTGTTGTCCGCCAGGACCCCCAGGTCTTTTTCTGCCAACCTGCTTTCTGTTAACATTCTTGTTCAGACACCATTTGCAGCTGCCTCACCCTGAGAAGTGATGGCTTTAACATCTGGAACTTAGTAAACAGTCTGATTTGGGACTAGGAAGAGCTAGTTCTGGATGTGTTATGAGTGTATTTTAAGATTCAGTTGAGAAAGGTATTGGGAAGACTGATTTATGTTGTGACAATTTCTGTTTGTAATAAAGGAAAAGCTGTTTTCCTAGACACATTATTCAGATGAGTATTCAGATTTTTCAGTGGTTTTGTTTTGTTTTCAAAGTGTACGTGTACCATTTCTTTTACTGTCATTTTTATTAACAACTTTTCACACTATCATTTTGTAGGTGATTTCTCAGGTAGACCTGACAGAGGCACCAGACATTACCTCTCCAAGCACACTTGAAGTTAATTCCTTGTCTGTCTCTCCCACTTCTCATCTGGCCATGAAAGGACTGGAGAAAACTGGCCTTTCACAACAGGGCCTCATATTGTTATGGGAAAAGTGTAAGTGACTCAAGAAACTAAAGATTATAGTAGAACTTTTAATTTCCTGTTTTAAGGGTAAGGCACATTTCTTTGGCTTTCCTCATCATAATATATAGCAACATTTCCTTGTTGTGAGAACAAACCCACAAAATTCGAAATCAAACACAAAAGTCTTCCAGATTTATTTATTTTTCTGAGGATACTATAGAAAAAAAACCATAAACCAACAAAAAAACCCTATGACAGATGTCAAACACATTATTTAGTAGAATATTTTCAAATTTAGGTATCATAGTGATGGGTGCAAAACCTACATATAAAATTAAAGATTCTGTGCTGCATTGTCTGTGGAAGATTAAAACAAGGAAAGTTCAAATAAAGGAAGGAGCAGATAGGCTGATAATGTGAAATATATCGCATGTCCTGATTAGTACTTTATTTCTGTTTGTTATGATTGTATTCTTGTTTTGATGTGGCATGCATTTTAACAAAATAATATGCTTAGCTATGTTACATTCAAAATCTCATAATGGGCAAAAAAGGAATACCATATATATGGAGACATTTTTAGTTCAATTCACTTTTAACAGCCTAACAGTTCAAATCATCTAATTCATAGAGAAAAGACTTGCTAATAAGACAATTGAAAATATTCTACACAGTATTTCTACTATCTGCTTCTGTTCTGTGATGTTGTGCATGCCTTATGTTTCGGTCTAAGGTTGATGGTACTTGTCTTCCTCAGGGACACCACAGGGTATAAAAGTGAGCCTTTGGGGTCACAGACTCATTGGGAGGAGTGGAATGTTTCTGGTGATGCCACCTTCTTCCTCCTCATTTTTGAGTCATCTTAGGGTTATTTTTGTGTGTTTTCATAACCCTGTCTGCTCTTTCCTCCTTGGTTCCCAGCTGAAGTATGACAGTTGCTCCCCAGATTTACTGGACTACATATGGTCACATAAGATACATATTTATGCTTAGCTTTTCTATAATCTGTTTGCATTTATAGCTTGATGTCAATGGATTGTGTTCTAAGAGGGAAAAATGACTTCAACTACTCTGAAATCAATATTTACAAGAGTGATAATCCATGTATCTTCACAGATCTGATCTAAGTGGATTTTTTCATCTTACCTGAAAATGAATGATTAAAAAAACCCAAAAAACCAAAACCCAAAAAGAATCAATTTGCTGAACTGGAACCCAGCCACAGAGCCATCCCTGCTCTTCTGGCAATATTTAATCAGTTTTAATACCGACCCATATGCACTATCAGTGAAAGCAGGACTGGACCTGCATGACATTTTACACGACTTCTCTGCCATGTTCTCTCACGGGAAAATTCACAACCAGAAGTTAGTCCAGAAAATAATGTTTTTAAAAATATGAATTAGCTTTTGCATGATAGTCCATATATATACAATTTTTAGCCTTTCCCCACAATACAGGTCAGGAAAAAAATACTTCAGAGATCAAAATCTTTGGTAAATTCTTAAATTTGTGATGAATATGAACACATGTACATTGATTCAGTCTTAGATCTGCTGGCATTCTAATACATTTCTTGATTAGCAGATGTTTTTAGACATAAAGATCAGCTTCTTTGTTCTCAGACAGGTAAAGTAATAAAAAATATTTTGTTCAAAAAACACACAGAGGCATTGACTGTTCGCTGTAACCAACAAATCATGATTGGTAGTCATGGACTTCTGGGGGTTTTGCTATTGCCTTAAAATGCCCTCATGCAGAAAAAGTAAGAATTGGCACTTTCTCCTGATAATCAACAGAGCAGAAGGAACACCTCATGGTGTTTGCTGAAACTCTGTATTTTATATATCTGTTGAAGTAATAAAAATCTCTCAGTCCTTATTCATAAAGTCTGATTTACCCCTATTATTACCTTTTTTGTATTTATGAGATACAAATAGCAGCATTTCATAGGATAGTCAGTGAATGTGTAATACCAAGAAGGCCTTGTGGCTGAAGGTGGCCATTGTACCAAAGCAGCCATTTTTTATTCAGCATACTGATAACCAATTTGTACTTTTTCAGTCCAGAGTCTGTAAAGAAAAATTGAATATTTCAAGAATAAAAGTAGAAGTAAAGCAGTTTTATAATGTTCTTCCAAGCTTGTCAAGATGACTTCTTTGTACTCGGGAAAATGCAAACTCTGGCATTTGTATTTTTAGTAGAAGTTCAGCTTAGCATGATTCCTAATAGCATCTTCCTTCCTGTTAAAACATATTTTTAGGTTAAAGATTTCTGACTCTTCTTTTAAGGGAATACTAATTTAAAAGCAATTGGCCTCACTTTTTTTCTTCTCCTTGAAGAATGAAGAATGCAGTGTCATTTATGACTGTGTAACTTTAAATGGTTTTAGAGATTATATTTATAAGTATATATCTCATCTTACCTCTCTCCTCTTACTCTTCATCATACTCATCTCAAAGACCACACTTAGCCCTAAAGATAGACCATATGGTGCAGAGCTGCCGGGTAATAGACAGCCCTGCCAGAGGGGATGCATTACTGGACTTCTTAGTCACCAATACAAGTGAGCTAATTAAAGACATCAAAATTGGAGGCAACCTGACCTGCAGTCATCGTGGAACAGTGGAGTTCTCAAGACAAGCTCAAGAAGTGGGCCCATGTGAACCTCATGAGGTCCAACAAGACTAAGTGCAAGGTCCTGCAGATGGGTTAGGACAGCCCCTGGTATCAGTACAGTCTGGGGGATGAAGGGATTGAGAGCAGCCCTGTTGAGAAGGACTTCGGGGTACTGGTGGATGAAAAGCTGGACATGAGCTGGCAATGTGTGCTCACAGCCCAGAAGGCCAACCGTATCCTGGGCTATGTAAAAAGAAGTGTGACCAGCAGATTGTGGGAGGTAATTCTGCCACTCTGTTCTGGTGAAATCCCATCTGGAATACTGCATCCACCTCTGGAGTCCCCAGTACAAGACAGACATAGACATGTTGGAGTAGATCTAGAAGAGGGCCACAAGAATGATCAGAGGGGTGAAACACTTCTTCTGTTAAGAAAGGCTGAGAGTTGTTCAGTGTGGAGAAGAAAAGGCTCCAGGGACACCTTATTGTGGCCTTTCAGTACTTAAAGGGAGCTTATAAGAAAGATGGAGACAGAATTTTTAGTAGGGCCTGTACCAGGAGGACAAGGGACAATGGTTTTAAACTAAATTAGGGTAGATTCAGACTAGATATAAAGAAGGAATTTTTTATGATGAGGATGGTGAAACACTGGAACAGGTTGCCCAGAGCGGTGGTAGATGCCCCATCCCTGGAAACATTCAAGGTCAGGTTGGACAGGGCTCTGAGCAACTTCATCTAGTTGAAGATGTCCCTGCTCATTGCAGGGCAGTTGAATTAGATGACCCTTAAATGTCCCGTCCAACCCAAACTGTCCTATGATTCTATGAGTTAGCATAGTGTCTGTTTTAAATCCTCTTTCTGCTCCTGCCATGAAACAATACCCCGGATGCTGTTTTTCACAATGTATACTGAGTTCAAAGTTAGTGAAGTGCACAGGTAACCTAAAGATCACTTAAAACTCATAGCCCCTTTCTCTCATTGCTGTCTAACATATAAGACAGAAGAAAGTCTAGAGGCAAGGTCTTAGTGTTTATGAGTTTCTAATATTTTCTAATTATCTGAAAGAAGTAATGCATGTGTGGGGAGTTGTTTGCTTGTTTGCTTTCTAAGGATGGTGAGTTTCTAAAAGACATTTAAGATGTGAATGACAAATGCTTGCATTTTCTTTTAAAAGTCTGAACTTGACTTTTCGGAGGGCATGAACAGCCTCAGTTCCAGATGGAGTCTGGAAGCTGTGAGTGTGCAGTCCTGACAGTTCATTTTTAAAATGTAACAATAATGCCGATTTTAATTACCTACTGTTACAATAGTTTGATTCTCAAAGAAGTGGAAGTCACTTGCTTTCTCTTCCGGTGTAGACATACTACTTAAGATTGTAGACATTGCTTAAAAAGAATGTGAATGGGAAGGAGGAGTCTGAGCATCTTTTTTATAGGAGTTATGACAATGCTGACATACAGCTGCATTTTACTTTAGTCATTTCAAGTGCACTCCCACTGGTACTCCATATGTGTTTAACTGAAAACCATAGGTTTGGTGGGAATTTTGTAACCATTTTCAGATTTAAAATGCTGGAATTTTTCTTGTCACTGAAAAATCAAAGATTAACTAAACATTTTATTTTTTCCTGTATTTTATTTTATGTTATATAGCATACAATTAAATGTCTCTAAATGGAAACATAATTAGGAAAAAACATGACTCCAAAATAAATCTCAAACAATTCACTGAGAATAATAGACTTTTGTATGCCTGACAACATTGAGTGGATGTTTGAAAATTGTTTTGGACCATGTTTTTGTTAACCTCCCCAATCAAAAAATACTGGATCCTCTACTGATAGTAACCTTGCCTAAATCAGAGGAACAGATATTCCCATCAATTTAAGGGCTTTGCCTACTTTAGGCACTTAGAAATCTTTTGATTTTCACCAAAAATATCATAAGATCATAGGATAGTTTAGGTTATAAGGGACTTAAGAAGGTCTCCAGTCCAACCTCCCACTGCGAGCAGGATGAGCTCTGAAGTCAGACCAAGATGCTCAGGGATGTATTCCATCTGGTCTTGAAAACATCTTCCTCCTCCTCCAGGGCTGGAGATTGCACAACCTCTGGGGAAAACATGCTCCGCTAGCTGATTGTTTTCATGGGGAGCAAAGATTGTTTTGTCATGTCCAGTCTGAAATACCTTTGTTTCTGTTGTTTCCTGTCCTTCTGCCATGTACCATTGTGAAGAGCCTGACTCCGTCTCCCCAACGATCTTCCCACAGGCACTGGGAGCTGCTGTTAAGTACCCCTGCAGCTGTTTCTTCTCCAAGCTGACCTCAACCTCTCCTCACACAGCAAGTGTGCCAGTCCTGATCATGCTGGTGAGCCTTCCTGTGATGCCGAAAAGCCTCGGAATAAAGAAAACTGCTAAGAGACTTTTTGTACTTTTAGCAGCAAGGTATTTTTTTTCTGCGCAGGGGAGGAGGTGGTTCGCACCACAGAAACTCACTCCAAAGCACAGGTGCGAAACAGGCTAATTTATACATTTGACATACATGATTGCAACATCTTCTCATACATTATTCATGTAATTACAACATCTCATTGCATATTAATGATGGGCAGAGTCTAGGCGGAGTCTTCTCTTGGCATCAGTTTTGAGAGGGTCGTTCTGGCCCTCGGCCTCGCTCAGGTGGTCTTCCTCAGAGGTGAACTTTTCAACTTTCTTTCATAAGTGACCCTGCCAGGATCTTGTATGTGAATCTTGGCTTGCTACCGTTTCCTTCTATTGATGTGTCTAACTCTACCTGATTTATGATTTCTAGTACCTGGTACTGCGATTTCCGACAATGACTTAGGCTTGGGTAGACTGAGCAGGAACAGGGCGATTCAGCACTACATGCTATGGTTCCTCAGTAACCAAGCTGAGCAATCTTGCAAGGCAGGACAGAGCTTTCACCTGAGACTTTTCTCAGGTGGATCTTTAGGGTTTTAGGCCTTTTTCCTTTTCACCTGAACCTGCACTCCAGTGGTTCAATGCTTTTTTTGCTTAGAAGTGGGGTGTTAGCCAGGGATGGCAGGCAGCAAAATGGATGCAGCGTTCTGTATGTGGTCTAGTAAGTGCTGAGTAAAAAAAAAAAAACAGCCAGCCCAGGATACTGTTGGCCTTGATTCCTGCCCAGGTGCAGTGCTGGCTCATGTTCAGCTTGCTGTCTACCAAGACACATGCATGCATGTAAAACTATTCATGTTTTGAAATAATTTGTTTTAAAATGAAACTAGACTATGTTCATACACTGTATAACCTTTTAATTAAAAACTTTTGTAAATAAAGTTATATAGCAAAATATGCAATATACATTTATTATTAAAAACAACCAAGCCAACAGAATAAAATTGTGCTGAAAAGTATCAATAAAACTATCCAGACTCAGAATTAAGCTTCAAGTGTATGAAATTTACTGGAGAGACTAGTTATGTCTCATTGGGTCATCACTTTTATTTTTCAGTTATAATTTTACAGTGTCTTTCATATTACTACAGAGATGGTTATAGCTGTTCTTCATGGTTTTTATCTTAAACTCTATCATTCTGAATGGTCTTGTTTTCCTTGAATCAGAAATACATGCCAAGTACTGATATACATGTTTTCAAACAGAAAAGGTACCTTTAATGCAATTACTAAACTCAACAAAAAATAAACATTTTACATAGTCTGTTCCCTGTAAAAGGAATTGAAAAGTTGTATACATTTTAATTTTATAAAGGCATGCTAAACTTCTATTATCCTACCTAGAAATCTTCCTTGTATGTGGGAAAAAACTTGAAGTTTGACTTTATCTGACTGTAAGTTATGTCAACAGTATTTCTGAACTTCAGGGTTTACATTCAAAGGAATTTATATAACATTTAGCTTCTTGAGCAGACAGTTCTTGCAGTCCACAGTGACCTCACACATGCTCATGGCAGTCAATTATCTTTCTGTAAATTTTGTAAACTCTCAGTTGTTTTATGGAGAACAAATAATTTAAAAATATGTGACTTGGTTGTCTTTCAGATGCTCATGAGGATTTTACATCATATGGCTTGCGAAGTCATCAGTTTAAAATAATTGTTACTTGCATTATTATAGTTAAAATATGAAGTGATGTGGATGTTGCTATTGAGAATATTCTGCTGCAGATACTGTGTGTCAAGGGTTGGCAAAATGTCTTTATCACTGTGAAAGCTTTGCTGTCTACACACCGAACACACTGTCAGTCATCACATTGCCTGTTCAAAAGGAAAGGTACATGCTACTTTTAATCTGTGTTTTATCTCCTGTTTAATTGAAGTAACAGTGAAATGTCCATTGCAAATCAAAGGTCATTTTCTCTATATAATATTTTAATGATACCAGTGCGTATTGGTAATAGAAGAAATAAAACATACTGAGCTAGTTCTTCATGTAAGATACAAATCGACCTTCCTCTCCCCATTATTCTTTCTATTCATGCTTTTATTAGACAACTTCTTTCCTGCTCAGTGATCTAGAGAGCATTAATAGAAAGCAAAAACCAACCAACCAAACAAAAAACAAAAAAAAGAAAAACAAAAAACAAACAAACAAAAAAACCCCACCAACACCAAACCCTCAAACCTAAACCAAAAAACAAAAATGAAGAAAGTTTCTACTAACCTTGGAAAATACTCATAGACTCAAAGATGGTCAGAAAAAAACCACCACGAGCCAGACATCTGGTAGGAGATTTTTATTCCTGTTTTTTTACACATCTTTTTTGTATAAATGTATGGATTATTGGCTATAGGCTAGTTCCTGAACAAAGTTTTGTCCAGCTGCTATGGGCCAAAATTTGTCACAAGTACATAGAAACCACTCTAGTCAGGCACACAATGAAAAAGTAAATTTTGGCTGAAGCCAGGAGAATACTTTGGCAGCAATATATTATCCCTCTTGGTCCTTGAAAATACTACATTTTCATTTTTCATTTTAATGTAGTATAATTCAATGGAGCCCACATGCCTAGCAAAATATCAGATTGGATTAATGACCTTGTTTCACGTTATTATTATTACAGAATAGTGGCTTTCACCAGGGACCACGACTCATTTAGAGAAGACCTTTACAGATGCTGAATACAATACACTGAGTATTTTAAAAACATCAAAAACAAGGTAACTCACAGAGCAAAAAGTATCCTGAAGACTGCTTCTCAATCTTTCCTGAAGCAAGGCTCCAGCTTATATTCAACAGGGATTTAAAGCTTTGTTCCTGTGCAATTCTGCACGAAGGCAGTGTTTATGAACTCTGTAAGTGTAGGTGATTTCTGTTTTCTACCACCCTGAAGTATGAACTGACTGATTTGTGTGAAAGTGTGAGTGTGAGGGTCCCATAGTATACACAAAATATAAATTATGAATTGGTAATCTATTTTATACACAGCAAACACAATCCACAGAAGTGAAGCTGCACAGAGGAGAAATATACCCTTGTCATTGACTCTGATAAAGTTTTCATCAGTGTAAATCAGAACATATTCCACTTAATATATTCAGTACACACTGGTTTAGAAAGCAGTATGAGACTATAATCATGCCTAATCTGTAAGGCAATCAATACACACAAAATTATGAAAGGAGAACTGAAAATCTCATTGTATTTGTGGATACACATACATACATCTTATATTGTCTTTTCTTCAAGGCAGTAGACAAGCAGTTTATGAGAAAAGTTTTTTTCTTTGCAATACCTCGATAATGAGATTTGTTACTACTTTTGACGTTTTTATTTAATGTCTTGGATCTAAGCTTTGTTATTACAATTTTACCTTTTGCTGAGGTTGATAGTCATGAATGATTTGTATTAGTAGGTTTTTTGCATGCATGACCTTTTTTGTACACATCTGGGTAGTTTTATCCTCCCCTCTATATACCTAGTCATTGGTTTCAATGTCACCTATCCTTTTGGCTTTTACAACATACTGAAACAATGAAGTTGCCTTTTCAGGAAAGCCAACTGCAGCTTGGTAATAACGTCACTCAATTAGTACTGCTGGTGCATCATTGATTCTCACATTCATAGTGTTGTCATCCAGATACTTGTTCAAATTTTAATGAGACTTTTATTATAAATAAATTCAAGTATATTCTACAATTTCTTGTAGAATGACATGATAACGGCAGTAAAAGGCTTTTCTGGATAGGTAGAATTTGTTTTAAAAAGGTTTAAGCTTTTGTCCCTGGATTACAAATAGCTCAACAAAGCTACTGGATTCACTGTTTGGTGCCCAAAGAGAGGCTTATGCTACAAAATAACTGTCCATCCATTTCAAGGTGTATAAAGAGACCTGGATGGGAGTCTAACACATCTCAGGAGTTCTCCAAATTAATCTTTGTGTAAATGAAGGCTGGGGGTTTGTGGGTTTGTGGGTTTTGTGTGGTTGGGGTTTTTGGGGGGTTTTTTGGGGT
>JAVJGI010000014.1:52720373-52784776 GCA_035590275.1 Ibycter americanus | reverse complement strand
GGTCTCAATTAATATCTATTCAGAAAACATGCAGTATTTCCAACAGAAAAGAAATTGAAACAGTAGCTGGTACTTCAGACTAGTGACTTCCCCACTCATCTGCAGGGTAGGTTATCAGGATTCACATCCCATGTTTAATCAATGTAGAGCTGACATCCTTACTGTCTTCAATTAACTACAACATTTTCAATAAAATGCCAACTACAGTGGAAGCATGTACTTTGCATGTACAGTGAACCTGATACAAAACTGCTATAGTTTAATATTTACACTAAATAAAATAATTGAAAAATACTAGATCTCCTTTCAGACAAATCATGACATGATGGTTAGTGAATATAATGTGTCATAATCACTGTCATATTTTGTTAAAAATGCTTGAAAGGTCTTTGCGCACTCATTCATTGTGTAGAAAAAAAAAAGTATGTGATGCTGCACCAATACTACACTTTTGTAGGCATCCTCACAGGTAAAAGGTGATATGGAATGTATTAATCATTAATCCTTGGTTATAGGAACTTCAAAATTTTAATTGAAGGGTGGAATACTCTGGGAGAAGCATCCAGGAAGCTGTTAAGAAAAGTGCATTTTCAAAAATGGATCAAAGCAAAAGGAGTATTTTTTTACTGTAATAAAAACACAGAATCTGACAGATCTGTAACCAGTTATTCTTTGGTAAATGGACTTTCTGCAGCTAAAAATGTGGAATTAGGCCTTTTTCACAAGAAAAGATAGGATGTTGACTTATGACTGCTGACTACAATACTTCTATATATAACTTAGGAATTTATGGGTTCAAGGGTAATTTTGTTTGTGAGTACTGTGATGTTAGTATTAATTTACTGTGATTTTGGTGACTTTTATAGCATTGGTTTTTGTTGCTTTTGACCTGAAGGAATTGCTGCCCAAAGTTGTATAGCCTTCCAGTTATAAATCCTGATTTGCCTTCTGTTTGTCATTGTGCTGTTTATGCTTCGTTGGATTATCATTCTTCATGTCAATACTTTTATGTGAAAATGCCATTTTTGTGGTGAATGGTAGCTTATATATCTATATATACACACACATACTCTGCATGTAAGATACAAATAAAAGATGCTGTAAAGATGTAATTACCACACTTAGAAAATGACCTGAAGATTTTATTCAAATAATCAAACTTTGTTTTGGCTTTATGCCTAGCTACTTTGTTTCCTTGGAGTCACAACAGAGCAAATTTTTGATGGGATATTATTATTTATTATTGTTGTGAACATCTTGGACCACACAAGTTAGTAATCCAAGTGTAAACTGAAAAGCAACAGGTGTGTATTGTACAGGAGAAACACTCAGGAAAAAATCAGTATTGATTATTGTGATAAACAGTGATCACAGCATGTCAGATTCCCAACTATGAAAGAATGAATGCTTTAAAAGCTGACTTTAAAATTAACTCTTTTCCACTGCCAACTGTATTAGATATAGAATAATAGTTCAATTTCCATATTCTTAATATAATCAATCTAAAATAAATTGTTCCAAACCAAAAAAAAAGACTAGATTTAACAATGAGTTCAGAGATAACAGGAAAAAAATTGAAAAAGTATGCTAAAGAGAGTAAAATTAAGTAAATGAAGGTACATTTAACTGTGCTTTACATTCCATTAATTCCATTATGCTCAAGTTATCACCAAATGTGGATTTGTAAATAAACATCCTATTTTGAAGTCATAAAGATGTGAATAAACGACTGAAATGGAATGTCACTGTAAGAGGGAAAAGTAAATCAGGTTTATAATTTGGTGGTACGCTTTTTGTTTGATTTGTGACCTTTTTCCCTTTAATGAAATTTTTAAATAATCAGGAGACTTGGGAGGAAAACAGTTGATTTCTTTTACATTCAAAGAAAAACAAAATGTTAATGCAGAATACTCCTTTTCATACACTCAATACATTACATTGGGATTCAGGTTGTGAACTTATTTATTAAGAGAATTTTAAGATATTGTAAAGCCTCTCAGAGACCTCATGAAAAATTTGTGCAAAGATTTTGCAGTTGCATGCTTCCAGCAAACGTTTCCCATGGGACTGAGCAGGACCCATTATAAGCCATATGAGAAGGTTAGTGTCTTTTCTGAACCCAGTGCTGTCTTGAACAGTATGACTGGACATGTAACCATTGTATAGGGAGATTTCCATGCCCTTCATCTCTCATCATATGACTTAGTATGTATTTGTGCCTCTTTTCTGCGGATGTGGCTTGTACCAGGGCAACTCAGAGATCAATATTAATATGAAGGTAAGATCAGAAATCCATATTACAGTGCACTGACTTGTCAAGCAAAAGTCACAATTTTAACAAGCTTACAGCATGCCTAGTTAAAACAGGTAATTTTGAGGAGAGGAATGGGAACAGAAAATATAGTAACATGCCAGAGATTAAATGTGAAACCTAACTACTCTACTCCTACATCTTACATAGCTGTTTGCCAACCTTTTATTACCGTGTGCAGCCTGTGTTCTGCCTCCATCTGTGATATACCTGTCAGTCACACGTGGAGTATGAGATTTATGTAATTTTACCTGTCTTAGAGGCAAACATCCAGAACAAGTCATCTAGGTTCCCTCTAAGTCAAAGAAATGAGGCAGGTAACACCAGAAGGTAAGCTTTCCTATCCTGTAGCAAGCATCTAAAAGATAAGATGAATTGCTTCTAGGTGCTTATCTATCTCTATTCATTAGTTTAGATAAGAAGACTGACATTTAGGTGACCTACAGTAGAAAATATGAATCCCATCCTTATTTTTTAAGCACTCCAGGTGCACTTTGTTTGCCCTTGCACAGGTGTCCAGTGCTATTTGAGATGCACTAAACTTTCTGCTACAGTTGCCCTCAAGATCCCGTGTGATACCTTCCAGCTCTGTGTAGGTACTTGAGCACTGTAGGCCATCACACAGCGCTGCGTGACTACTTGTGGGCAACTGAAAGGATCCTTTAAGGTTCAGTAAGATGCATCTAGGGAACAGCATAGAAGTTCCGTAGTTCAGATATTTAATTCCCAGTTTTCACTGCTATGCCATTAAACAGCAAGGGTCCAAGTTCTGTGTAGGTATGTTTTCAGTTTTCAGTGATTTCACAGGGATTTGTTGATTTGTTTGCAAAGATCTGAGAGCACAGTTTGTGACTTTCCACACACCTCCCCCCCACCCCAAGAACTGAGGACATTGAATCTACAGCTACTCTCCTAGTCTAATAATTTTTTAAAAGGGAAAGCCTTGTTCCTCTTTTCTGCTGCCTGCCTTTCCCTTCTGCTGCTGTCTAAAATTTTCTTTGCTGTAGACATAGATGCCTATATTTATATAAAAGAATGCCTAGCCCTTCCAGCAAGCCTTCATGAAGTCTGCACATCTGCCGTATTCATCCAGTCCCTCCGCAGTGCTAGGTGCACAGGGATCTGAGTCGGGGCTGGCCTGTTGCCTCTGCCAGGAGGAGCCGAGTGCCCGTGGTGGGTGTGGGCCCTGAAGCCCAGGGCCTTGCCTGTGGTTCTGGGTGTACATTTCTCTCCCCACATTCTCCCCTGACTCCTTCTGGGGGTCCCATGGGGGAGGGCAGCAGGTGCCCGTGACACAGAGGACATTGCTCTGGCAGGACAATGAAAGCACATGAGCCAAAGCAGGGGCTGACCAGCTCCAACTGGCTCCGACCAGCCAAGGCCTCCCCAGCCCCCTGAAACTGGCCTTCTCTGCCCCTGCCAGGGACATGATGCCTAGGACTCAGTTATGGCAAAAAAATCAGACTTGCTGAGCTGAAATTCCTACTACACACATTGTATTTCATGAAGTAAACAGGTACTACAGAAACGGAGGAAAAGGCTGTACAGTACTGCGAAAAGGAAGCTTCAGAAATGTGCATGAGAGATACATTAAGCATTTTAAATTATGCATTGGTGTCAGCACATTTGACTGCCCCACTAAAATGCAAAGGTGTTTATGATGAAAAGAAACATCAAACCTGAACGATGACAACCAAGTAATGAATTTAAGAGGCAAATTTTCATACAATTTTGCATGTAATTCAGATACAAAATCTTGAAACAGAAAAATTACTGCTGAGTGTAACAAAACAAGCGTAAGGGACATACAATCATTAGGAGTTAACACCTTCATGTGCACTGACAGTGACATTACCTTGGAGGTAATCCCAGAAGTGTTCTCTAGATACCTGAGTGACTATGAGATGGGGGCATTCAGAGCAGATATGCATTTTCACTTTCTTTATTCAGCTTTATATCCTTTTAGTGATTTCCTTGATTTACTAAAAAATTCGTGCCCTGATAGTAGTGAGTTGTTGGGACTGAAAAATGAAAAACTTTTATCAAAATTATTAATGAACTAGGAACAAGTCATCAGACTATTGGGCCTTTTGCCTCTATAGAGTTCAGCTGAATATGAAAAGGAAAAAAAAAAATTTTTCAAAGACTGGCGTGAGTTGAAACAGATATTATGCTTAGTTATATTAGAAGATAGCAGAATCCCCAGAACTTCCCTCCTTTCCCATATGAACCTCTTACTCCCCAATATAAGGGCAAACTTTTACACTTCCCCCACCAAATCACATGTGATGATTCTTGGAGGTCAGCTTTGAGCAACTCATTTAGTTGATGGGACACACCTTTGGATCTTCTTCAAAACACCCATTTAAACTAAATGACCCTGTCATATTTATTAACCAGCTACACTACATAGAGAGAAAGGAATTAATTTTTCATTTGAGATCCTCCAGTAATCTATCTGAATGGAAGGAAGCTATTCTGTCTTGTACAAAGCCATGATAAACAGCTACAGTACCTGGGTCACAGATGTTTCTCCTCTAGCACAAGATATCATAGAATGGTTTGGGTTGGAAGGGACATTTAAGGGTCATCTAGTCCAACCCTGCAATAAGCAGGGGCATCTTTAACTAGATCAGGTTGCTCAGAGCCCTGTCCAACCTGACCTTGAATGTTTCCAGGGATGGGGCGTCTACCACCTCTCTGGGCAATGCGTTCCAGTGTTTCACCATCTTCACTGTAAAAAATTTCTTCTTTGTATCTAGCCTGAAGGTAGTGCTGCTGCAGGTGCAGATTCCAAGAACTTTTTAAGGTCACATGGTTAATCACAGATCCACTGTAAAGTCAGTGCAAGATGTTATAATTTAGAAGACAAAAGAGGCATCAGGAATGACCTGGCCAAAAAATGTGGCAAGCAAGGAACTGTGGAAAAGGTGAGCATGCAACAGAGAGTGCCTTTACTTGCATTAAACCTATTTTAATAAGGTAAATTAGACTTCTGTAAGCCCCAGCATGCTGGGAGGACTGTGCTGTGGTGGTTGACTCTGTGGGATATGCTGAAGACAGGTAGAAGAAATCGGTGATGTATAACACCAGGGAGTTTATAAGAAATGACTGATGGTTTAGGGGAGTGGAGAAAAAGAAACAACAGAACAAACAAACAGAAAATAATTTCTTGGCTTAACATCACCAAAGAATAGCACCAGGACTTGAGAAGTAGCACTAAAACCTGGACTTCCCTGAGGGTTTGCGTGAGATCTGATTAAACCTTGCTTAACCATGAATATGCTTGGCTAATATGGTATACTTCATTTGTACTTTGACGTGATTTGGTAAACTGCAATAGCTTCTTGTCCTGCCTACACAAATTCCTTTTCGCACTATCTTGAAGGATCAGCTGGTGGGTGAGCTGAAAGTACTCACTCACTCAGCCAGCCCTGTTGGTCATGGGCCGTGGTCTTCATTTGATGTGCGGCCATGCTGTTCCT
This sequence comes from Ibycter americanus, assembly GCA_035590275.1. Taxonomy (NCBI): domain Eukaryota; kingdom Metazoa; phylum Chordata; class Aves; order Falconiformes; family Falconidae; genus Ibycter; species Ibycter americanus. Next base: position 52,778,980 of record JAVJGI010000014.1, on the reverse strand, counting down.
GCACAGAAGGTGTGCTCAGCTGGTGGTGGCTGTGAATGCTTGAGACGGTTTGAAAAGACTGAGAAGCAGGTGAAAGGCAAAAGCAAATGGAAGTCACTGCCAGTAAGTTTTAGTAATACACTGAGGTGCGGAAAAGCAAGACATTGGGCTTTGATTGCTTTCATTATTCTCCTGCCTGCACAGTGGCAGCATGAACAGCTCTAGTAAGAATTAGTTTTCCATCCTGAAGTGGTGTCAGGGATGGATGCTTCTCATGTATCCCTTACCACAGCACTGATCTCATGTAACATTCCTCATCCATCAAGTCTACGGTATGTTACTTGAAAATCAGTGTATTAGAAATACACAAAGGAAAATCAAGATACAGCTAAAAATAGCAAAATTCATTTAAAAAGGATTATTCCTCACTGCTGAATTGTCATTGACAATATTTTAACAAGCAAATACATAACAACAGATGAGTCGAATAGTGAAAAACAGTATAACTAGGACTCTTTGAAAAAGGCATAATTTATAGATTTACGCTTATCATGAGTAGCTACTAAAATATATCAGAATACCTAGGAAGACATTTTAAATTTAAAAAATTAGACAAGGAACCCTCAAAGAAAACGCAGGAATTAAAAAGAAACTTTTTTAAAAAAACATACTAGAAATCTGAATGTTGATATATGCTAAAGCTAGAAGTCACTGTAAACGTTATGCTTTTTTGAACTGTGTTGAAAATAAGTACAAGGTAATTAAAATTATTATTCTTTCTATACATAACATTTCAGAAAAAAATAAGTCAAAAAAAGAAATGTTTTCTGCAAGACCTTAAAAATATTATTTTCAAAACTTGAAAAGTTTAAGTAAGTTTGAATAATAATTTTTGCACATATACAATTCTTCCTTTTTACAGCCTTTTCAAATTAAAGAGATTTTTTTATGTTAAGAGAAGTACTTAGCTATGTAGTTCATAAAGTTGTTTGGGACAACAGTGGTAACACCTGAATATGACATTTTAAAAGAACATGAAGCAGAGTTAATATGAAATGTTTAAAATAAATTTAAGAAAAATAAGTTTTCCCACAACACACCCTTTTAAACACTGTAGTTTCGTTTCATATCTCACTGACTGCATAACAGGACAGCATGCTCATTATCCTTTAGTTACCAAGAAGCACTTAAATGATGGACTTCATGTATATTTAGAAATATTAAGGAATAGATCTGTTCACAATAGAGGTTAAAGCAGTTAAATTCAAATCTCTTTGGCTTTATGTGCATAGTCGTTATGGTAAATCTTTATACTTGGGATATGGATTAATTGTGAAAATCACTCAGGTGCATAGAAGCGCAATGGTTCGTGGGTGCAGAAGAAAAGAAGTTCTTCTTCTCCTTACAGGTTAAGCTTTGGCCAGAAACCTTTGTTGCTAGATGCCTGAAATGAGAGAATTCAGTCTACTTTCTACTGAGACTGTTCAAGAGACTAATGTATTCTTGTGCCTTGCATATCATCCTTTTTCCATACAGAGATCCAAGTGATGAAAAATAATACCCTGAAGGCATTTCTGCCAACTCAGATGTCCTCACTGAGAGATTCCTAAGAATTTATAAAGTTGAGAAGAAAAAACAGATCGGCTTTAGGTGTGGTAAGTAGCTAAGCTGTGCCAAAAATCTGCAGTGCTATTCCCTAGACATTCATGTTAAGGGAGCACATCACAGCTTCTTTCTTGGTTATTTGCCAGATTTTCTTTCTGAAGAAAATGAGACCAAAATTTTACTTGCACTTCATAATATTTACATGCATGGAATAGTATCTCATTCCAACATACAGTAGGGCTACAGTCAGCATACATAGAAAAAGCAGGAAAATAGTAAGTGCTCCTAGGTACCTCATTTAGAAATTAATACCTGAAGAGTGATGAATAGGAATGTCCTTGCAGATACAAGTGCCAAGTATTTGCTCAGTTGTTAAATATCTGTCCTTGAAAGGACTGGACACTGAAGACCCTATGACATCAGAACCTTTGAGAACAAGTCAAGTGTACATAAATGAAGATGTAGAATTGAATTGAATTGAATTGAATTAAAGCTGCATTCGTAATGTTCGTTGAGAATGTGATTTGAACTAAAAGAATGAAAATCCATTTAAAAAAAAAAAAGACTGTGGAATTTTTTTTCTTCCTTTCCAACTGTAGTTAAAGTCAGTGGCCAGGAACTAGGTTGTACAGTGACAGTAAGGTATTTCTCAGATAGTTAAAAGAAGTAGAAGCAGATCTAGTGTGTGTAGACAGCTGTTAATGGAAGCCTGCTGGAATACTGGTCAGGTAAAAGGACTTACTCAGCACAGGCAAAAAAAAAACCCATATGCAGAAAATGCAATATAGCTTAATGATAAAAAGGTTAAGAAACAATCAATTTCATTTATTGAACAGAAGACCTAGAAGTGATTAAATACTGGTGTAAAAGAGATTGGTAATGCAATGTTTTTCAGTAGTCTTCAAGTGGACAGACAAAGGTGCACAGACTACAACCTTAAGTCAGGTAGATCCAATTTTGAATTAAAATGCAAAATTATAAATGTGAAGTTAATTTATTTTCAGAGAAGCTGTTTAAGAAAAGTGAAAACAAATTTGTATTATTAAATGAGACAGAAGAAATTAAATGGGAAATCTTTTAAAAACATGTTTATTTCTATATCTGGAAGTTTTTAGATATTTGGTGGTCACTTTGTAGCCTTGAACTATATAAAATCCATGACAGATAAAGAACCATCAAAACACAATTTTAGGTAATGCATATTTCACCTAATTCTATTAAACTGTTTCACTTTAAAGTATATTCCTTGTGTTAAAGAGTGTCTGAAAGTGTCACTTAAACAGGAGATCCATTGTCTTCATTTTAATAAAAAAACAAAACAAAACCAAGAAGATGTTAATGACTGCTGGACTGTAAAAGAGATATACCCTGGGGGGCAGGAGGGAGAAGGAAGTGAATTGTTCAAGATCAACAAAATTCTTAACTAAAGTCTAATGGAAAAGACATACTTGTGCTACCCCATTGTCTACAGTTTCTGCCCTTGTTTTTCACTGCATATCGTGTCAGAGATAATAGTATTGCAAAGTTGTTTCTTGGAATGTAGTTTGAATAGCGTAATCATAGAATCATGGACTCCCAGGCTGGAAGGGACCTCAAGGATCATCTGGTTCAATCTTTCTTGGCAAAAGCACAGTCTAGACAAGATGGTCCAGCACCCTGTCCAGCCAAATCTTAAAAGTGTCCAGTATTGGGGAATTCACAACTTCCCTTGAGAGATTATTCCAATGACTGATTGTTCTCACTGCGAAAAATTTTCATGCATCCAGTCAGAATCTCTCCAGGAATAACTTGTACCCATTAGCCCTTGTCTTTTCCATGTGACTCCCTGTAGAAAGGGAGTCTTCCTTGTAGCCACCCTTTAAATACTGGAACATGGTGATAAGGTCTCCCCTAAGTGTTCTTTTCTCAAGGCTGAACAAATCCAGTTCTCTCAGCCTTTCCTAATATGGCAGGCTTCCCAGCTGTAATGACAAGTGAGAACTTGATCTGAAGAATCTTTGGCATAAATGATGAAGCAAAACCTCAAGTTTCCTGGACCTTAGGCTTAATTTGTACAAACGTTTGTTGGAATAACTTAAGGAGAAAAATGTGTATTCACTCAGTGAGAGACTGATTTTTAATTAGTCACCTTGTAAAATCCTTCTTGATTTGGATGTCGTGAATACCAGATAGCCTTAGTTGGTGCCATTTCTGTTATTCATGCACCTTATCCAGTGCTGTATTCATCCAGTGTTGGCTTCAGGCATGGGGAATCTTAGGCAGTTAGTTAGGGCAGCAGACTGCCATGATAACAAGTGAACACAGATCAGTTACGTACTTCACCTGTATGAAAGCAAAAGAAGTTGCAGTTGCTGCTCATGAAAGTGTGGAATTGAAGAATGGTTGCTACTGTTGAAAGGAAAAAAAACCAAAAGAAAATAAAATAGGGGAAAAGAAGGAAAGAGAGTAAAGGGCCTTCTGATGTTTTTCCCTACAGATAGCCTTTACACTATCCTGCTCTTCAGGGGTCCAGGGGTCTGTCTCAACTCTTCATCGTATTTTCCCTTCCCCCGTCCCCCTTTTTGTCTTGATGCTCTTCAGAAACAACCTGACCTCTCCTCTTTTTGGTGCAGTAAAATTCACTTTTGCTTACACAACTGAGAAACTTTGAGCTGGATCTTCCTTATCTGTTCATTTATATATAGAAATCAGCCTTGTAGGAGTGAATTGATCTGGCCTAGCTTTTTAATTTCCTGCTACTTTATTTATATATCTTATAAAGTAAATAATTAGCTCTGGTCAGAGCACTGTAACTGGAGAGAAAGACCTTGAATTTATAACAGATAGTTTTGTGAAAATATTAGCTCATTGCTAAATCAAAAAAGAAACTGGAAGTTGGGAATTGCTATTAAGAACGTCACTGTGCCATTTTATACATAAGGTACATCCAGACCTCAATTGCTCTTCTCTCTTTGGGTCCCAGTATTTCAAAAGACACAGAAATGAGAGAGTATGAAAAAAGGTATGAAAATGCCAGCATTTCTCCTGTAAATGTACAGATACCCAGCCTTCCAGTGACAACAGTGGGATAGATACCTCGTTTACAAAACAGTTGTCACGGGCAGGCTGTGCATCTGTGCAGCCTCTGTGCATGAATTAATTGTACTGGATCCATTGATAGCTTGCTAAAATACAGAAGATGGCACTAAATGCATCTCTGGTAAGTGTATTTGTAAATGCTAATGATTCTTTTAGTTCCCATATATATTGCTTAGGACCACAGCTCCTTTTCAAAATCTTGGCATACCATCAAAAAACCTGTTACCCAGGTTTGTGATACAAACTGTATAGCCTACCCTTCCTGTTTGCTCTCAAGTATGAATTCATCTTTATTATTACTCTAGATTGCTAGTTTTTCCTACTCTCCATCACAAAGTCATAATGTCAAAAATGTGTATGTATAATCTTGGCATGAGCCAACTCATTCCATTAAAGACAATCTGATCTCTGCATCTTTAAGCCTTAAGTGAATTAAATTTAATATATATATTTTATTCTGTCTTGTTTATTCTTCATCTTCTCTCAAACTATATGTTTCCAAGAATGACCTTGTATCTTACTTGCTTTAGCTTTTCCCAGGATAAAACTGAATTTGGTAGGAACTTTGAACTTATTTTCCTAATGAACAAACAGCAAATGTTACTAAACCAGCCATTAATTCATATAAACTGCTATTACAATCAGAGACAATCTAGCCAATACAGTTGTTGATCCTGAAAGCTGTTCTTTTCAGATGTAAATCCCTCTTGCCAGGATGAGCTGGGTTGCTCTCTATTCTCCACTGTCAGTACCAAGAAGGAGTTTGACCCACTTGCTTAAATGTAGGCTTCTGGTGTTATTTGTGATGCCTTGGAATGCCTGGGACATATGCATAGGGCCAGCAGGTATGATCCAGGGACATTTGCACTCTGTGAACCAGCAGCCAGAGGCTAGACAGGATACCCTGAGGCATCTTTCCATGGAGCTGTTTATATTGAGGTAACTGATTCTTCTCTTAGCCCTCCACTGAATTGTAGTAAAAACTTAGACATCTTTGCAGACAAATATCTTAAACCTTAAACAAAGATTTTTAGTGTGATTTGGGAAGCTGTAAGTATTTTATATGCCCTCCACCTGGTATTCCAGATGGCTGTGGTTCTCCTGTAGGTCCTGTGTCAAGTCTGCCAATCTCGTGGAGTTACTACGGGTTTCTTACAGTGTCTCATATCGCACTAGATGCCTAGTTTTAATTGCTGAATGAATTACTTTAGGAAATTAATATTCCATACAACTTAAAGGTTTTAGTGCTGCACCTGCTTTTTACTGGGCTATCACGGATGCTTTGAATGGAAGATTAATAAAAAATGCATAGATATGAAGAAATCCTTTTGCTTTTTCTCCAGTCTCAATTTTTTCACTTGTAGTGATTGTTTCATAAGCTGATGAGTGAGATTAATGTATTTTCTAAACCACGACGTAAAATGAGACAAAATTCTTTTCTTCCAGTAATTAATTCTTTCTCGTATGCATTGTTCCCTGCATGCACTCACCTTCATTTAGATTTGATGCTGGCCTGCTTACTACAGCTTTGTTCAGAACCAACTGCTCTTGGGGGTTTTGTGGTTCGTTTTTTTGGTGTTGGTTTTTGTTTTGTTTTGTTTTTTTATTGTTATTATACAGAGGAACCAATTTAAGCACATGTAAAATCTGCTGGAACACCTGCCACCCCCAACACCACCCATACCTGACAGAAATGTACTGCAGAAAGCTACAGTATAGCTGCATTAGTCAACCTGAATAGATATTTTTTATATTCCTAGCTTCCCATACAAGCAGCAAAGGATTCCCTTTTCAGCCTTCTATCTTTTTCTCTGTGTGGATCATTTCTGCTTCTCTTTGCTAAAACTTCCTGGAGCTTCAATACAGAGTGATTAACAACTTAAAACTTCACATGTACCCTCACATTTTAGAGCACCCAAGAGCACGGGGTTTGCTTTTGTTCTCCTGGTAAAATATTTCATAATCCACTTAGTCCATTGAGGAGGACGTTACATCATAGCATTACTGCTATGGTAATGGGATAATGATGTATCCATACTGTGTGAATGTTTTTGGATTTCTCAATGAACCATTTAAAGTGAAGGAGGATATGAAGAAGCAAATATTCCAGGATGTGTGTTTCACTCCTATTTATTATAAGGTAAGTTATTTACTTAAGCTATTAAAATAGTGATTGTATTTATTAAGCTCTGCCAGTAGGGCTCTCTCTTGCCTTATATTTGAATTCAATCAGGACATTTTCATTTTGTGCGTATAGTCTCCTTTTCTAGGCAATTTTAACCCTGAATGATAAATCGCAAGTCCTATTTATGGAACCTATTAGCCAAAGAATTAGAGTGCCTTTGTATTCAGGGCTCTGACAGGAAGATATTTCTAAGTTATTTCCTTTTTAAGTAATTTGATTCTTGTTTAGTGAAGATGTGCATATGCAGTTAATGCCTCAGGAAATGTAATTAGCCAAAATTGTAAAATTTGGCTACTTGCCACTGAAGTCTCAAATTCTTAATGTATACTTCCAAGAGGTGGAGGGAATCCCGACAGTGGTGCAGATCCCAAATCCATCCCAGGATAGACGGATACTATGTCTCTACCTTGAATCTATATTGGAACAAGACTAAGGTACATGGCATCGCTCCATGTCTTATGGTTCCTACCGGAAAGAAACCCAAGCCAGTACAGAGGTGCCCCATTCTGAACAATCAGGGATCAAGAATATACCCATAAAAAAAAATCAGACCTACCTTCAGTTTATACCAAACCATCCAGACCCTTAACCGGAACAAGGGCTTTCCTTTCAAAGGAGTCAGGATTCCCACAGAACATACACTGTACATATGCTCTTTTAGTAAGATTTTAACAAATATTTTTTTTCACAGCACCTAGTACCCCCACTGCCAAAGATATCCCTTTGTACTTCTATGTAGTAATTTTGTTTTGATATTTGGAAACAAATATCTTACTCTTCTTTTAAATACATAGAAAGAAAAAATTCCAATGTGAACAAGAGCATCTATTGACTTAGCGGTCAGTAGAGAGAGATTTATCCGGTTTACCTCAAATGCCAACCCAAGACTTTTGAAAGTGCCTATATCTCCTCACTAGATACAGCTATACCTGGCTTAGACTAATTTTCTATCTGTTTACACAGTAAAAATTGGGTGAGATGCTTCCATCCTTCTCTTCCTTTGGAAATTTCGCATTTCATGTCCATCAGCTATGTATAAACTTTAGTGCACAAATCCTTCACATATTCAGAAACATCATTATGATGCAACTGTAAAACACTCATGTGAGGTAAAAGAGTCACAGTAGACATAAGGACAGTGTTCCAAGAGTACCTCGCTCAGAATAGGTACATTGTTTGGCAGCAGCTAAGACTTTTGCATAAATAATTCATTTTCAGAAATGGTATAATTTTAAGTGTTGCTGTGATGGAAGTGAGGTTTTTTTCTGCAGGCCAGCTTGCCCCATCTGTTACTCTTCTGTTGTTATTTTTGAGAATTATTTCCCTGGAATTTGGTAGTGATGCAAACATTAAGAATTCTCAAAGATCCTCCTTCTTCAGCTTTTTTTTCTTCCCCCCCCTTAAAGGCACCTGATTTCCTTTTATGGGCTATGTGCATCCCAGTTAGCATGCAACACCTTTTAGCTGTTGTGTTTATTCCAACTTCATAAAAATAGCTCTCAGGCCAGAATTTTAGAGCAGAGATTTTCAGATCTGTTTACCTGGTCTTGTTCAAGTTTACAATTGTATTCAGACCCCTAGAAAACCTTAGAACTGATTCCAGAAACTTGAACATCCAAGAAATATTTTTGAAATCAGGTGTCTTGGGAGGGATTTAGGCAATTAGTTTTCAAAGTCTGAGATTGCAGACTTTACATATAGTTAAATGTGTTAACTGTATATCACAGCAACCAATGATCCAAGATTCAGTTCAACTAATTTAGATCAATTATGAATCAGATTAGAAAGCAATTCAGAGCACAGAATAATATCGATATGTTTTTGGTAGTTTCTAGCTTTTTCCGTTGATTGAAGACATAAAGTAGATGACTGCATCTGAGGCAACTCAACATAAAAGGGGGTAACCCTTTCCTAAGTGACCATATTGTGAGTAAATTTAAGATTTACAAGTATGCGCCAAAGTTTCTTTTAAGTACAGGATATAATATAATGCAACAGGCTAAACAAAGACTGAACCAAGATTTAAGTTAATTCTGAGTCATTGGGCAGCCTGGAGATTCTTAATTCTTTGCCTTTGCTTTTAATTTCCTGTTAAGGATTGTATCTGCAATCGAGATCCAAAAATGATAAAATACTGATAGAAAGGCTATTATTGCAGAATTTCTAGCTGTGAATTGTACCAGAGCAGAAATACTAGTCTTTTATTGTTACTATTATTATTTTACTAAAGTGAAATTAAAACAAATGCAGTCTTCTCAGGGTTTTTCTAGTGGGAAGAAATCTAAGTTCCAATAAACCATGGACCTTTATTCAACCATACCAAAACTGAGTACATCTTGCTTCATGGACTTCTGCCATGGAATACTGAACATAGGCTAAATGGCTTTGATCAAAATGAAATTCTATGTAAGTCGCAAAACTTTAGAACATATCAGACAGCTCTAGCAGAAACTAAAGAGGTAAGAATTAAGACTTGTTTGAATTTTTCCACTCTCCACATCAGTGTTGCACAATGCCAGGATTCATTTATGATTCTTTTGTTCATATCCCAGTTCTTTGTTTCTACCAAGGTCAACATGTTTTACTAACTAAAGACACTAATAACAGAACCCAACAGAAACCCCACGGTAAATTTCATTTTAGAAATCAGTCTTCATTGTAATAGTAATATGATCACTATTGCTTTCAACTCCATGGTGTTGCTCTGCCTTGTGTCTAGAACTTCAAAGCTCAAAGCTGATATTAAGACAGACCATTCTTCTCTCTCATAGTGAAAATCAGCTACAATTTGCTGCTACTTTTTAGAAGTTGCATTCACTGTGATGAATTTAAAGAGTCAAGATGTACTGCGAGTCCCCCAGCTGCTGCTCCACAGGGCTTGGGTCTTCTTTAGGTTTTGCCTCACATTCTGTCTTATGCCCTGTCTTCTTAGTTCCTTTCTGCTGCACCAGCCATGTGTGGATGTTTCAGGTAGCCTAGGACAATTTAGAATGGTGTGCTGGAAGTATTACTGGAGATGCTGAGTCTTGTCCATATCACTCACCTACTCTTGTAGACGTCCTTTGGAATTCTACATAAACTTCATTCTTTAAAAACCAGATCTCCTAAGGTCGTGACTTTTCTTGGGTGAAGCTCATGAGGAACACCGTGCCATGCTATTATGGTATCTACAGCAGTGCAACAAACACCTCCAACATTTCATTTAATATGTTTATTAGACTGCTCTCAGTTTTTCATTTAGAATTTTCAATAGACCATTTGTTTTCTTACCAGTTTCATTAAATATTTACTTTTTTGGTCTGATGACATACACTTGACAAGATTCTAGAATTATTTTTTAAATTATAATAATTATTGTCATTATAACTAAAACAGGTAGATTTAGATTAGACATTAGGAAGAAATTCTTCACTGTGAGAGTGATGCGACACTGGAACAGGTTACCCAGAGAAGCTGTGGATGCCCCATCCCTGAAAGTGTTGAAGGCCAGGTTGGATGTGGCTTTGAGCAACCTGGTCTAGTGGAAGATGTCACTGCCCATGGCAGCGGGGTTGGAACTAGATGATATATAAGATCCCTTTCTACCCCAACCATTCTATGATTTTAGGATTATTCTGTTTTTGAAGTCAGTGAGTAAAAGTTATTTTCAACAGAACAGATTGATAATGCCATCGTAAAAATAAAACAAAACAAAAAACCTCTAAAGCAACTCTAGTAATTAGATATTGCAGAAAAATGATTTGATGATGAATGAATACAATGTCAGGAAGACAGTTTGGAAAATATGGTTACAGGAGTCTCCATTTGAAGAAGACAATCATTCAGCTGACAGGGAAAAAAAACCCCAAAGAAACAAAAAAACCCAAACCCCAGAAGTCCCAGGAATGATATACATAAAGAACATAGAGACCAGGTAGAATTGGGAAATAATCAGGCGATGAGATCATCAGTAAAAACATAAATGAGGAGAAAATTGGTTTGTTTATCATCTCTTAAATCAAAGGTGTTTAAGAGAGATACATTTATTATTCCTCAACTAACATGTGAAACTTCTATCTAAAACCATCTCTTTGTAGGGTAAGATTATTTAGAGCTTTTCTAAAGAAAACTATGCTCAATGAATTCTTTGAATGACCGTGGTGGGTTGACCTTGGCTGGCTGTCAGACCCTCACCCAGCCACTTTCTCACCCCCTCTCCTCAGAAGGACAAAGGGAGAAAATAAAATGGAAAAGCTCAAGGGTCAAGATACAGACAGGGAGATCACTTACCAATTACTGTCACAGGCAAAACAGCTGACTTAGGGAAAATAAATTTAATTTTTTGCCAAATAAAATAGAGTGGACTGTAAGAAAAAAAAGACAAAAAAATCAAACCTCTGACCCATCCCTTTTTCCCAGGCTCAATTTCACTCCTTCACTCCTGACTCCTCTACTTACCCTTAGCCTTGAGCAGCAACAGACTTTATGAGGAGTGGGGTGTTGTGGTCAGTCCACAACACTTCGGTTTTGCCACTCCTTTCTCCTAACGCTTTTCCCCTGCTCCAGCATGAGTCCTCTCCATGGGTCACAGTTAATTTAGGAAGCATCCACCTGCTCTGATGTGGGAACCTCCATGGGCTGCAATGTGTACATCGGTGCTGATGTGGTCGTCTCTGCAGGCTTCAGGCTGCAGGAGTACCTCCTCCCTCTCCTTCGTATCTCACCTTGGGGACTGCAAGGCTGATTCTTACTTTGTTTTTTCCTTTTATTTTTTTTTTCATTTTCCCCTCAATCCTCAATCCTCTCTCCTGGGCAGCATTTTGCTTTTTCTTGAGTCCATTTTCCCAGAGGCACTACCATCTTGGTTGAAAGGCTCAGCTGTGTCCTGTGGTGGCTCCATTGGAGCCAACTGGAACCGTCTGTGTCCAGCATGGGACAGCCTGTCCCATGCTCCCTTCTGAGAGACAACCCTTCTCACAGAGGCCACCTCTGAAACCCCCACTGCCAAAACCTTGACACCTACACCCAGTACAGTGACCTTCTCTGTAGTTTCACACTTCCCTTTTTTTGGCTGCACCTGTACTATATAAATTACATTGTCAAATATGTGCATGTCTTCCAACAATAAATACTTTGGGCTGTATGGACTTCCTGACCCACACATGAAAATATTTCATAGAGCGTATACAATGTGTATTAAAAGACAATGATACAAGAATTTGTCTTCATTATTTTTATTCTCTTCATTCCATGAGATATTGTGTTTAGGGTATAAGCAATATACCAGGTGGTATCTATGCTTGAAGACTACTTTGGAGCCTCTGAGCTACAAAATACGCTCTGTCTTTTCCCTTTCACAGTTTTTTAAGTGTTGTGATATATATTTCTTTTCTAATAAAAGGTTATTGAAATCTTAGAAAGGTCCCCAAATGAGATATGATATCAGCAGTATCCTCGGGAAAGATGCCAAATGTCTTTCCCTTAGATTTTTTTTTTTTTTTTATGATATATTTAGAAAATCAGAGTCTTTCCAATTTTTGTAATATGCATCAGGTGATTTTGATTTTCTTTTCCTTTTGGTCATTTACTGGTGGGGAAAAGGAAATATTTTATTTTGTCCAGGAAAGCCACTTTGCTTTGTTATGAGATTTCAAAGGGCTGAGAGAGACTTCAAACTACTTAAATGCCTTATCTGTATTAGTCAGATGGAGATACTGAAAATCAAAATCATCACGGGTTAGCTAATCCTTTTGAAATTTAACATAAAGAGTTGTTCAGTGCACTACACTACCACCTCTTAAGTCTGCGAAGCACAACACCCAGTGATTGACTTAGATGTTTAATTACACCACCACCTTTGAAACATCAAGGAAATGTTTGTGGGTATTTTTTGCCTTTTGACCGTTACAAGTGCTATGGTTTAATCCCAGCCAGCAGCAAAGTACCACACAGCCACTCACTCACCCCCCACCCATCTCTGGTGGGATGGGGAGGAGAATCGGATGAAAGTAAAACCCATGGGTTCAGGTAAGAGCAGTTTAATAATGGAAATAAAGTAAAATATACTGCTACTACTAGTAGTAATAATAACAATAATAATAATGATGATGAAAATGAAGATAACAAAAAAAGAAAGAGAAATAAAACTCAAGGGAAAAAAATCAAAATAACAAAAAGAGAAATGATGCACAATACGATTGCTCACCACCTGCTGACCAGTGCCCAACCAGTCCCTGAGCAGTGATCCCATCCCCCAGCTCTTCAGGCCAACTCTCCCTAGTTTATGACATCAGATGGTATGGAATATCCCTTTGGCCAGTTTGGGTCAACTGTCCTGGTTCTGTCCCCTCCCAACTTCTAGTGCCCCTCCAGCCTTCTTGCTGGCAGGACGTGAGAAGCTGAAAAGTCCTTGACTTAGTATAAACACTACTTGGCAACAATGAAAAACATCAGTGTCTTATTAATATTATTCTCATACTAAACCCAAAATGCAACACTGTACCAGCTACTAGGAAAAAAATTAACTCTATCCCAGCTGAAACCAAGTCTGATGGCTGATCTTTCTTGTATGTACCTTTAAGAAATGGTTCCAGATTTTAGGTTCTGAGTATGCAGAGGTACCATGTGCAGTCAAAATTCAGGCACAACATCTCTGAAGAAGAATAAGATTCCAAACACGTTTACTGATGCCTATGACAGAATTCTTCTCAGCTAATCTCAAAGTCAAGTGTGTAGTTTAAGCTGTTGATGGAAGCTGCTTCCACTCATAGAGGACAGAAGGAGGCATCTCCATCAAGTTGTTCATCCTTGTAACACATGTAAGTGGAAGAAGTCATTCACTGGAGGGTTATTATGTTTTTCTATTAACTGTAGAAAAAATTTGAATAACTAGAAGAGATATTTCTGGAGACCTGGATTTAGGTGAGATAAATCCTTTTTTTTTTTTTTTTTTTATTTTCTCTAGACAGTATTTTTGCTCTATGTGCTTTTGGCTTTATATAGATAGAATATGAATTGGGGCAGTGCTATGCAAGCAAACAGATTAAAGGAAAGAAGGAAAAAAACCTGTCCAAGAATATTAATCAGCAGTATGCAATTAGTGGCTATTTTCTAAAAGCTGGGTTTGTTATTGGGATGCAAAAAGCAGCTAAGAGATGTTCAAATTCACTGGTGGTGTCTTCCCTGCTCCCTTGAGAGCAGGACTGAGAGTGACTCTGCTAAAAGATAAGAAACCTGTAATTACATTTTTTTTCCCTCAGCCCATTATATCATACAATTTTCTATCTTATACAGAAGCTTGTTTTCTTTCAAAGACTGAAAGTGATCATTAAACACATTCATAGCCTGCTTTTCAAGTGAATCTGAAATTAATCCAAAACTTTCTGTTTAACTGAAGGGAAGCAAATTTTTTGTTGTTTTTTGTTTTGGCTTGCGGGGTTTTTTTTCATGTGAACTGAAGTGTCATCATAACCTTTATAAAAAACAACAAGAAAGAGTGTGAGCAAGGTATAAGTAAGGGGAAGTATGGAAAACTATGTTTCTTTTCTGCTTCTGTGAAGGAGGGAGTGCTTTGAATGAAATTCTTCACATTGTGAGCATCCAAGTAGTGAACAAATTACCTGTATGACAAGTACACTACACTTCTGCCATCTGTCTGCAAGTGGCACTTGTAGGAGCCAGAAAGACAAAACGTATGTAGAAAATCAGGTCTGGGTCAATTTTCCATTAAGCTGCATAAAATTTAACTTTCCCTTATATCTAAGTCCTCTATGTATTTTATGTGAGTTCTGCTGCTGAGTTTAAGCCATGAGTCAACATTTTCAAAACACACAGTATTTCAATGATACTGAAAATTCTTTAACATAGCCATATACAAAGCTTAAATGAAAAATAGTACAGACGTCTGTAGAAGTCAAGAGGATTTATTGAAGTTTATGACAGTTCTGAAGAAATTACTCTAGAAAAACTGTCAAATTTTATAAAGTGCGCTGTTGTTTTTCTATAGGCTTTATATTTCATCCCCCAAAATCCCATGTTAGGAAATACAATTGTCTCTTATAGTCATAGGATGATCAAATATTTATAAATATGTCTTTTTTATGTTCTATAGTTTTCTCTCAAATTATTTCTTAAAAGCAATAGATAACTCAGTTCTTAATGAATGTTGCTTCTGTTTCAATCTCCTGTAATAGTTCTTCGCATTGTTTCTCTCTCTGTCTCTTCTTCTCTTTTTGGAGGGGACACACGTATTTTTTCTCTCAATATCTGTGTATTTCCATGGAAACATAATTCCTTGGCTGTTACATCTGCTGTGTTATTTTTCTGCTTTTTGTGTGTTTTGTTTTTTTTTCCTGGTGCTTTAGTATTTATCTTTGCAATGGAATTTTCTCAAAGTACATCTCAATGATTCATACAGGAATAGCATCTTTCATTGCCACAGTCCCATCTTTTTCAGATGGAGGGAACCAGTTTTGCTGCAACGTACCTCAATAAATTTTCCATTACCTATGAGGATACAGGAGTTTTTTATTTACTTCTTGTCATTTCTTTAAAAAAACATTCAAACCCCAGAAGAATTCAAATCCTTTTAGTATGTATAAAGTAGTCAGCAAAAAATAAAAGGTAGATATTTTTCCGGTACTGATTCTTATGGCAAGTTCAAAAAACATTTCTTTGCAATATTTTACTATTTAAACAATTTCCCTTTATTAGCAGGATGTTGAAAACCTTAATATCATCACGGTATAATGCAGCAATAATTTGATGTGATTGAACAATACTAATAGAGCACAACAGTTAATAATGTGATGTGATGGACAGTCATAGTTGTTCACATGTTATTTTGACGGAACCATCTAAATAGCTAGTGTTTCAAAGGACATCATATCAGAACATATAGACTGCACAGCCTCTCCTGGAACCCTAAGATATGATTATAATAATCAGCTTACTGCTTTGCACTTGCTGGAAGCTGTTTGCTATTTCTATGGGTTCAGACTAGTGCTGTTATGTCATCTCAAAGAATTTCAGATGAGATTGCACCAGAATGAGAACATTTATTTGTAGAGTTTTTATACATTTATGCATCAAAATAGAATGTACAAAAAGGTAGCTTCTGAAAATACATATTGTTTCAGAATTGTAATGAAAGAATTCTATGAGAAGGAAATATTTTTCAACTACTCAGTCCATAGCCAATCACCAAAATACTTTTTTTTCCCTAAAGCATCAGTAGTTTTTGTGTCAGCTTTTGGATATTTTTTTTATTTACTAAACTTGAAGAATTATTCATAATTCCAGGGAAAATTTCCCCAAAATGAATTAATAAAAGCATTTGATAGGAATTTAGATTAATCTTATTAAAGGTAAGAGTACAAGTCATTTTTGAAAAAGCCATAAAAGTGGAAGAAATCAACACAGCATTACTACCTTCATTGTACTGTATGTGACAGTATTAAATGCAATATCAAATCTTATCTCATTACATTACAGATTTACTACTACTATGTCTGGGTCTTCCATCAATACCTGAATATCTTATGCTATGATTATGTTTACAAATTTCTAACTCTATGGCAATCTTCTGCCAACGTTTCCCTAAGACCTCCCAGATTAAGACATTCAGTATCAGTCCATATTGCAGTATGCTAGGTGGTATCTCCTAGCTCAAAATACTCAATGCACTCAACATAACCTTTATAGATTTATAGATTTGCAAGGCCAGGTGGAATGATTATGTCATCTTAGCCTGATCCTCCATATAACACAGGATTAGTATTTCCCTGTATTGATCTTTTTTTGGTCTAGACCATATCTTTCAGAAAAACAAGCAAACAAACCCAACACATATAGCAACTTTCCTTTTTAGTAAGGTTCAGAAGTAATAATCTACTACAACTGTAAAATTTTTTTCCAGTATCAAAAGTCATCTCTGGCAAAGATTTGCCAGTGTTTCCTAATTTAAATTTGATATAACCCAGTCAGAAACCCAGGAACAGCTTATCTATCTGACTATATATTAAAATATTTCAGTATCAAAATATCCTTATCATTTGCTTGTAAACCATGCTGGTATTCTTTCAAAATTTCAGTATTAACATAAAGTTCTTTTGTGTTAGAGGGATTAATGTCTGCCTGCCTGTGATGGGCTAAACTCTATGTTCTTCACTCAAGCCTGTACCAGTTTTGGCTGTGATAGAGTTGATTTTCTTCATAGTAGCTAGTATGAGGTTGTGTTTTGGATTTGTGCTGAAAACAGTGCTGATAATACAGGGATGTTTTAGCTCTTGCTGAGCAATGGTTACACAGAACCAAGGCCTTTTTTGCTTCTCACACCACCCCACCAGTGAGCAGGCTGGGGGTGCACAAGAAGCTGGCTGGGGACACAGCTGGGACAGCTGACCCCCACTGACCAAAGGGATGTCCCATACATGCCATATGATGTTGTGCTCAGCAATAAAAGCTCGGGGAAGAAGAACGAAGGGTGTACGTTCAGCATGATGGCATTTGTCTTCCCCAGTAACCATTAGGCATGACGGAGCCCTGCTTTCCTGGGGATGGCTGAACACCTGCCTGCCAATGGGAAGTGGTCAATGAATTCCTTGGTTTGCTTTGCTTGTGCTCACAGCTTTTGCTTTACCTGTTACAGTGTCTTTATCTCAACCCAGAATTTTTCTCACTTTTACTCTTCTGATTCTCTCCCTCATCCCACTGTTGGGGAGTGAGCAAGCGGCTGTGTGGTGCTTAGTTGCCAGCTGGGGTTAAACCATGACAAATCCCTATAAATTATATTTTCCTGATATATTGTGAATATATGTAACATATTCTGAATATATTCTATTTCCTGATATATTCTAAAATAAGTTTGCTTTGCCTTATCTCTCAGTGTTTGTGATTTTGCTTTGCTTATGTTCTGAGATGACCAAAGACTATGGGACTGTTCACATAGAAAAAATCCAAAACAAAATAAGGCAAAACTCCTTGAGTTATTGAACTGTTTCCCCTAGTAAGGTTTATAAAATTTAACTCTGCATCTCATTAACACTGTCACTGAGTTTTTGGTATCTGCAGAGCTCAGGCACAGCACATCAGGTCTGCCCAGCACATATCATGCAAGCAGTATGATTTCTATACTTACGAAGGAACTTGTGTCTATTAGGAGATGAAATGTTAGTTTTTCTGTGTCTCCCAAATGGCTGTGTTGTTCATCATGGTGTATTAGGAGTCCTCCAAAGGGACCAAATACATTTCTCTGTCTTCAAGGCCAGAGAATAAGTTTTCCTCTTTTCATCATGCTCATCCAAAGAATGCATTCATATTTCCAAAGTACATCCCTCCTGGTTTTCCTTTTGATAGGGTAAGAAAGCAAAACTTTTAATTTCTTCCATAAAACTGTCAATTCCCTCAATTTTTACAGTAGCTCTCCGCAGTCCAGTTTCAGTTCATCTTTCATAAACATGGATGAGCTCTTTGAAGTGCTTTGTATGCTGTAAATACAGCTCTCCTTTTACTAAAATTATTTTTACTGATGTAGGCCAAGATTGCTTTTATGAGTTTAAGACCCTGTATGAATCTGGAAAGAAACCTGGGTGCCAAGGTGTGTAAAATGATACAAACACTGGAACTTTCACACCTGACTTGCATCTGGACACCTTCCTGTAAAGCTTTACATTTAGGTGTCTTAATTTTGAATGCAATAACACCCTTCTGTTGAAAAGAAAAAAAAAAGGCTACTAAGTTTGCTGCAGAACACTATTGTTACTGTTAAGCAATGATGCAAGCAGCTAAACAAAAAGGGAAAACATCAGCAATGAGCAATACAACAACTTTTACAGGTTCTAGAATATGTACAGATCAGACTGTGCATTGATGACACAATGAGCTATTTACACCTGTAAGTTGTTTGTACAGTCTTCTCCTATAAGTGTTCAGTACTATTTATTTTCCAGCATTGTTTGCTATACCATACTTGATTAAATAGTGTCAGCATTGAGTAATAAACTGATAAACTAGTTATCTTCTAAAGTATCCATTTGCCATATTTTGCTTGCTTTTTTGGATGTTCATATAAGGAAAACCAAGATGACAAGCCTGGTCATTTATATGCAATTCCATATTAAATCACATTATTATTCAGTTAAATCTAGTTCATCAAATGCAATGGTCAAAAGAAACATGAAAAACAGAAGTAACTCATTGAAACTGATGGTTACAGATATAAAAGCCTGTATGAATTCAATTCTATTTTTATCTAAAAAGATGAAAAATACAAGTCTCAGTTTTCTATAATTAGTGTAATATCCACAGTGAATGAAAGACATTCTGGTTTTTTTGCCATATTCTAGTAGGGTAAAGGAACTTATGCTGCTGGAGCATATTTCTGTACCTTTTATCCACATTTTAACACACACAAATGCATGCTGACTTGTAAGAGAAGACTGTAATCTTTATAAAAGTGTTCTTCAGCCCTGCAACTGAAGTTAGATTTATGGAACAGTTTGCCAATTGTACTGCTTTTAATCTCCTGAAAAGTTATATATTACACTTCAATTTTTGTAGTATTAGTGAAACATCCTTCCTAACTCTCGTCTTGCATTTTCTTTATAAAGCAAACTGCCTGAATGTGGGCATTCAGACTTTTCATTATTTTGCCTCTTAATTTTTTTAGATGTTCCTTCTTCCACAGAAAATACCTCTTCATTTTTTAAAGCCCCTACTACATTGCAGCCTCTACTTGTTTTAGTATTATGTTGAAAGAAGATAATTTCCTTTTTTTTTGCACATATTATCCATATTTTTAGTTTTAAAATGCTAAATGGAAGTTCCATATAGCAGTTCTATAGAATCGAAAAAAACCCAGTGGTTTCAAAAAGACTTTTTGACTGTACTAATTTTTATGAGATTTTCAGCTCTGTTTAGGTCAAAGAATTTCAGCTATGCATTTCTATTTGGCTAGAAAGACGCATTTTTACTTGTAGAAATTGCTTCTATCTGAATGTCTTCCTATATAGATCAAGACAAGAACAGATTAACTTTAAATAAGTAGGTCTAATAAGAAATTGAGTTGTTCTGGTTTTGCCTTGTTCTTAAATGTAGACAATATCTATAAAATACATGTTTTACTTTTTAGGCTCTAAAATAATGAAGAGCCATAGAAGTTGCTTTTAGAAATTTGGAAATATTGTCATTTTCTATTTTAATATTTATTAAAATGTTATCATAAGATTTAGAGGTGACACATCATACTTTATTTCCTTTACAAGTAAATTTTTTATCTTTTTAAAAGATATTATTAAATTACTTTATTGGACTTCTTTTTTTTTCCCCTTTCTTTTTTCTCAAGGGTTTGCATTTCAGTAGGGTGAATATCATATTATCTCTCTACTTCAATATTTCATCTGCTTTATCTGTTGCACTCAGCAACCAGGAGATGAACATAAGAGCTCCAGAAGCTGGTTAAAATCATGAAACACATTTGTCATCTATTAATTTATTGCTACAGTTGCATAAATTGCATAAAGTTAATTGTCTTAAGTGGCAATGAAAAGAAAGGATGCAATTTATAAAAATAATCTGCATCTTCATTGATTAAATAACCATGCAACCTTTTGTTATAACTGTCAACATGTTCTTTGAAAAAAAAAAAAAAAAAGACTGAAACATAGAATGGTTTTCATGAGTATGTTGTTTTTTAGTCAAGAATTTTAGTCCAAGAAGCAAAAGAAGAATGAGCCTAACACAGCGTAAAGACAAGAATATTTGACAAATTCTGAAGCTGGGGCTAGTGTATATTCCTGCATTTTAGTCAATGCATATTTAATACAAGATAAATAAGCCTGTGGAGAGGTTAGGACTAAGAACCACATAAGTTGCTTCCTTCTGGATGCCCTAGAGGATGTATATATTCTCTCCTGCACAGCATTTTCTTTGGCCTTCTCTTCAGAGTATTAAGTACAGTCCGCTCCTCATTTCCCTGTGATGTCCGGGAAAATTCCTGAAAAGTGGGAGCTGTGGTTATGTGTAACTCCAGGCTTGCAGGGAAACTGACACACTATTTCCTATGGTTTACATTGCTCTAGCCATGAAGCTGTTTTACAAAGGCTGAAGAGCACCTCAATTTCCAGAAGTCCTTCTTTATGATATTTCCTTATTAAGCCTTAATACATCCAAAAGGTACGCTTTAAAATACTATTCTGATGATCTGATTTTCCTTAGTTTATATAGAATTAATTCACTAATGTGGTCTGATGAAACTACGCAGTTTGAAGCTCCTAACATAAAAGGATGCTTAGATATTGTTCGTAATATCTAAAGTACTTTATTCTGGACATGATTTTGGTGGAGATACAAGGCCTATAAATTTACTGGTTTTCACGTTTGTAAAGAAGCAAACAAAAGAAGTAGGGACAGGAGAAGTAATAAATATAAGGGTGTGAGGTTTTGCTTTCATATACTGGTTTTTATTTGATGAATGTAAGATTAGCTTTTTATGTTCATATCTAAATCTTTAGTCTCAGGTTTTTCCTTAGACTGGCTTCTTATGTTCTACCTCTTCCTGAAGCACTTTCAAGAAAAAAAAAGAGAAAAAGAGAGATCGAAACTGTCCGATGTGGACAATGACAGGAACTCATCTGATAAGTTTAAAGGGCAGAGGGCTGTAATGTTAAAAAATATCAGTCATCATATCTGTATGATGGTCTTTTAAAGCCTCAAGAAAACTGAAAGAAATAGAAGGTTAAAGCTTTGCCAATAGTGTGATCACTAGCAGAGATAAAGCTAGACTACCTGGCAAGCAGGTGCAGTGGCCTGGGAGCTGGCAAGACGTGTCCCTAAGAGCAGGAGCACAGGAGGAGCTGGCTATCAGAGGGACCCTAGGCCAGCTGCTGGAGGGACTACGTGGTCACTGTGTGCTCGTGTCTAGGGGTGAGGCACCTGGGGACAGCAAAGATCTGGGACCACCTGCTGGATGGACCATGTGTCTGACACCAGCTCCTGGGAATCTGTGGTATGTCAGTGTTTGTGTGTGTGTGTGTGCATGTGCGCATGCACATGTTAGCAAGGGCGTCTGGAGTGGGGCTGCGGTCTCAGGGGCTCATATGTCCAGGTGACAGCAACTGTGGGGACAGGGATCCAGGGGCAGCTAGAGACACTGTGTGTCTGAACTCAGCTGCTGGGGCAATCCATATTAAACAAACAGGTAAATTTTGCCTTGATGTACGAGACTGAGACAAGAGAGGTGCAGGATGAGGCCATTGGTACTGTGTTCATGCGAATGCTCTGTCTGGCTGTGATCTGTGTGGCTGGATATGTTTATACGTGCATGTGTACTGTGTATGTGAGTTTGTGTGCCTACTGGGAATACAGGCTCAGGTTTACTACTGGTTGGTCCTGGGGGCATGGAGGTGTGTCAGCCTTGTCTCTGTTGGGCAGCTGGATTTGGCTCTTCTCTAACAGATACTCCAAGGTAAAATCTGTCTTTTTCCTTGTTTCGCTTGGATAGTTAGGCATAGTTCTTTAAACAGCACAGTTTCCTGAGACACTTTATAAAACTGTTTTCCCTCTGGCCCATCTCTGGCCTCTGTTGGGAGTATGGTTTCAGCTCAGCTGGTTTGAATAACTAGGCTCGGAGAAACTTGTGGATGTTGTACTGCCTTGCTCAAGGAACTTGGTCTTAAAGAAGAATAACTGAAACATAGGCAATGACACAGCCACCTGCACACAGAGATAGCTTAATAAACTGAAGCAGAAACAGGGAAGAAAACTAGTGACATATGTATATTTTAGAATTGTCTCAGGAATAAAATTATCTCTGTGGTGGGGGACCTTGGTGGGATGCCAGGTGCCCACCAAGCTGCTCTACACTCCCCTCCTCGACAGTATGGGGCAGGGGGTTGGGGGGTGGGTGGAAGATTAAAAAAAAAAAAACAAACTTGTGGGTCAAGATAAAGGCAATTGAATGAAGCAATAGCAAAGGTCACGCATGTGTAAGTAAAGGAAAACAAGAGATGTTATTCTCCTCTTCCCACCTGCAAGGCACTGTTTGTCCACTTCCTGGGAAGCAGGGCTTCAGTACATGTAGCAATTGCTTGGGAAGACAAATGCGGTAAATAAGGAATGCCCCCACTTCCTCCTCCTTTCTCTTAGCTTTTATATCTGAGCAGACATCGTATGGTATGGAATATCCCTTTGGTCAATTTGGGTCAGCTGTCCTGGCTACGTCCCCTCCCAAGATACTGCCCATCCCCACCCTACTGGGGAATGTTGGAGAGACAGCACTGATGCTGTGCAAGCACTGCTCAGCAATGACCAAAAAAATGGTGTGTTATCCCCACCTTTCTAGCTACCAGTACAAAGCACAGCACTACGAGGGCTGCTATGGGGCTCAGCCAGACCCAATACAATCTCTAATTACAAAATCAAAGAAAATTAACAAAAAGAAAGGAAACAAAAATGAAAATTATATTATATGAAGGAAGTGAGA
Organism: Ibycter americanus; assembly: GCA_035590275.1. NCBI lineage: Eukaryota > Metazoa > Chordata > Aves > Falconiformes > Falconidae > Ibycter > Ibycter americanus. Next base: position 52,755,674 of record JAVJGI010000014.1, on the reverse strand, counting down.
AGTGTTCACAAGTAGATTGAAAACCAGATTCAAAATCATCAAAGAAGACGGAAAAGGAAGAATATTTATAGAGGTCAAACAAAGCCAGATTCTCAAATACCTATGTGAGAAAAGAAACAATGAGGCAATGACAGGTTTATAAGCATTTTTTTTTAATTGGAAACACACATTAAATAAATGGAGTCAGAGAACTGTGGATAGATAGGGATAAGTAGATGGTGGAAGCTGGAGTGAAGGGGATGCTAAAGGAAGAATCTGGGACAAGAATAATAATAATAATAAAACAAACCCAGAAAAAATCTTGGAGAGCTGTAGACAAGGAGTTTTTTGGAAAAAATTACAGAACCATTACACTGAAAATGGAGAAGAATGATTTAAGTAGGAAATGCTTTGAAATCTGCAGAATAAAGTGTCAGTTTATCTTTGAATTTAGTGCTTTGCAACTACATACACTCAAGTCCTCAAAATTTTATCTGAAGTGTCTGTATTCACTGTAAACTCTACCACAGTTCACAAAGCACTTTCCAGTTCTACAAACTAAGGAAATCTATATATATATTTAAAGAAAGACTAAAAGTCACAGCTGTGAAGTTCTGTGAAAAGGGAGCAAGAAACATCAAAGTTGCTGTAAGTACTCTACTTGCAGCAGTATGAAATTTGATGATCTCCATGCCAAAGGGAAAAGGAGAATAATCCCAAACAGTTTCTCAAAAATTAATGTGTTGAGAATTTCTTCCTCTGCCAAAATCTCGTGATCAGCTAAACACTGAGTACTTGAGCAAGACATCAATAAGGAAAATTCAGGATTTTAATGGCAGTGAAAGAAACTACACATTCTGCTATACACACTATCTTTTCCTGTGATCAGTATCTAATGTTTGATAGGAAAGAAAAAAAATACTTGAACAAGGTATATGAAGGGCAGAGAAAAAGATCTTCCCAGGCTGCTGTAAGTGATAAGCAGAGCCATGAAATATGCATTTCATATAATAAAATATTTTGAAAAGTATAAGTGCAGCTGAATCTAGTGCTAGGGCTATTTGAAATGGGAAAGAAAGTGGGACTACAAGTGGAAAAAAGCTCTTACAGATAGACACTACAATTTTCAGATGGAAAAAATGTCATAAAATTCAAAGTTTCAAAGTTTGTTTCACATTTTTTATCTACCTTTTTCACTGAAGAGGTTGGAACAAGTATTTTTTCAAAAAATGAATGTTTTAAAGTATTAGTGTAAATCTTCACTTAGTCCTCAGCGGTTACAATTTACTGTTGTACCTGCAATGGATAATAGCCTGGGGTATGCTAACCCTAGTAGCTGGTGCCCTGAATTACTGTTCTTTTGACATTAGAAACCGTGCCAGTGAACTGTTACAGCTGTAACTGTAATGTTTTGTGACCTCTCCATATTTGTAGACACAGTAAAAGCAACTGAAATACTCAGCTTATTGGTCTTTCTCCCTGCCAAAGCAGTATTCTCTACAATAATTTTTCTTGTCTTTTATTTACAATGTGCAAAGCACTGAAATTTCCACTAATTCCCTCACAAAGCCATTTTATATCTTACTATGGGAACTTTTTTATATAACAAATTGTTATAAAATTTATCTATTTATTTCTTTTTATTTTCTTTGCACTTGCTTAAGATACCCTTTCACTTTTCAGTACCAATACTGCCATTTTTCTTTTTAATTTTCCAGCCAAGCATTATATATTTAATTTATTTAAGACTTGCTCATGTGTCAATTCTTCAGGAACTTTCTTCTGATGTCTTTCCAAGTATTGATTGTCTTTCTGGTAAAGGGGTACCTGTAAGAGAAAGGAATACACAGAGTACAAGGGGCTGGTCTCCAGACAAATGTATATAATGTAATTAGATGTCTCTGGCCTATGGCATTGATTTATGTTCAGATTATGAGTGGATTTTTATCTATTAGTAGGCAGTAAACTGATTTCTAGTGTTCTGCTTAATATCCCCTTTGGCTATGTTTTATTGTCACAGCTTAGTGGTTCCTTAGAGTCATTGTATTTCTTTGAGAGATAAGGGATAACATGCAGATTTCTAGAGAAAGCATGACTGAAGTGGAAGTGCTACCTCTTGTTCTTAACAGAGGTGGCATGATGGCATTTAAACATCTCAGATATACTGAGGCTGATAAGTAGAAATGTGTAGCAGGTGCAGAATCCCACATGAAGAATAGAAGTAAACCCAGGAAATGATTCTTTAATGAGCTGTTAAGCAGATTATTGCACAATAAACATATCCCTTAACAAAAAAGAAGCAGCACAGTAGGTGCATTTCTTTATTCATCCTTATAAAATTCTGATTTACTTTTTATTGCCTTGTTTTTCTGACTTCTCTTAAGTACAGTTCTGGGTCATTTAGCACTTGTCTTTTCTCCAAAATAGAAGCTTGATCGTGTGGGTTTAACATTTTAATTTCTGCTGCTTTTGGTAAAGATAGACTAATCTGATGGATGGTAATATTGAAATACTCAACCTGCTGAGAATATCTTACATGGTTTAGAAATGTATTATAGTTGTGTGAGAGTTTTTCAGCATACCTAGAACACATTAACAAAATGTTCCACATAATTCTAGTGATTACTTTGAGTTTTTAAAAAAACATTACAATTTTTCTCTGTGGGATGCTGAAAAGAATGAATCTATGCTATCTGTTCTTTAAAGTATACATGCTGAAACCTAAAGCAGAAAGCATAACATTTGGATAAGGAATTATGTTGTCACCTATGGCGTAATTATAATCTGGTCACTAATAAATGATAACTCTTGATTGTTATTGCAGTTTTATAGTTTGTCCACATACAGATGCCCACCCTTAGAAGTTTTTACTGAAGCCTAAAGATCAGAAAATACTAAGTTCCTAACCCCCCTTTTTTAATCCCTTATTTTTAAATAGATACATTGAAATTAAATTATTTATATACTTCCAGTCTCCATAAATGATTTTGAAAAGTACTTGTGTTCGGGGAATAGTTATTGATTGTTAAAAGAAAATCCAGCATCACTCTTCAGCATTTATTACTGAATAACAGTAAACAACTCACTTCATCTACACCCTGGCTTCTGAAGTTAAAATCTCATCCTGGCAGCTTGTTCAGTTGCTTGTTCTTGGTATCCTAGTTGGCATCCAGCCTGCACTGCAGATTTACCATATCTACTGGCTCTGTGTGGATGCCTGGGATAATTTGAAAGTTCTCATATCACACTAGAAGACTGTGTCTATCTTAAAACCTTTTTTTGAAAAGACCTCAGGAGACCTAGAAGATTAACTAGTCCAGCCTCCCACTCAGAGCAGGTCTAGTTAGAAAAGTTTGCTCAGGGCCTTCTCTAGTTAAGTTCAGAACATCTCCCAGGATCAAGACATCTCAACCTCTCTAGGCAATCTGTTCCAGTGCTTGATCACAGTGAAGGTGATTTTTTTTTCTCCCCCTGCTGTCTAATTGGAATTTGCAATGTTCCAACTTGTGTCTGCTGCCTCTTGTCCTATCATGGTATGCCTCTGAGAACAGGCTTCAATACTGTTTGTAGACAGCAGTATGGTCTTCCCTGAGCCTTTTCTTCTCAAGGGTGAACAAGTCCTGTTCTCAGCCTCTTCTCATTCCTCCTGTGCACCCTGATGATCTTCGTGTCTCTCTGCTTGACTTGCTCTAACATTAATAAGTTAAGTCAGTACCTTTCATGTACTGCAGAGCCCCGAACTGGTGACAGTACTCCAGATATGGTCTCACAAGTTCTGAAGAGAGGGAAGTAATTGCTTCTCCCAACCTACTGTCTTCACTTTTGCATATGCATCCCTGCAGGGAGTTGATCTTTGCTGTAAGAACATCTTGTTTTCTAGTGGGATACTCCCATCTTTTTCTGCTGTTTTCAAGACAGTGACCCCCCAGTCTGTACAGTTGCATCAGATTAACCTGTCACAGGTGGAGAAATTTGGTTTTGCGTTTGTTAAACTTCATAAGGATTCTCTTAGCTCATGTTTGTAGCCTGTTAAGGTTTCTCTGAATAGCAACTCAAATTAAATGCTCCTCCCAATTTGTCCAGGCCATTAATAAGTTAAAAAGTATTGGCACTTGCCTAGACCTCTGAGGGATGCCGCACCTAACCAGCTGATCATAATCTTTGAAACAGAACACTCACCCTGTAGTCCACTTATTCAGTCCTTACCTCGCTGATCTGGCAGTAGTGGAACCCACAGCCAGAATGCCACTGCCAGAGAATGGGCACCTGTGTTCAAATTGCTGCTGTGCTGAATGTTGCAACATCTAGATTACAGTTCTGGAGAAGTGTTTTTTTTTAGATTTTGTTGCACTCTTTTCTGTTTACTTAATAAAACTTGAGAGAAAATGTGCACTACTGATAAATAAAACCTGAAACCCAGCCCTCCTCATAAAAGATGCATTTTAATAGGTTTGAACTTACATTTCTAGCTTTAAAATATGAACTTCATTTCTTTTAGCTATTTTTATCCTGCCGCCCCACCCCACCCCCTTTTTTCCCAAGCTCTGTTCACCTACCACAGAAAATTTAATCAGCCTGTTTTAATCAGTCTATTTCCCTTGTAAGGCAAGTAACACAAGGTATTTTTTTTCTTAGATGACAGTATAATGCTTTGCTGTGCAATACCTAGCCACATCAATACTTTCCTGTATTTCTGTTTTGTCTCACAGGATAGCTTAAAATGCAAGTGGATGTATGATTGCCATTTTTGTAGCTACCAAGTTATTTTCATTGGCTTTCTACCTCACATGATTATCTTATCATCATATCTTCAAAAAAATCAATTTAATTGTTGTCCACAAAATTTATTCATTCCCATACTGTGCACATCTATGAAGGTAAATAAGTATCAGATAACTTCTGAAGAGTACATAAGTTTTTAAATAAGAAAATAGTCTTCCAACAGTAAAGCTAATTACAGAAAAGATTACAGACACTCCAACGAAAAAAAATCTTCGCTTACACTTTCATTAGAGGAGAATCTCTTCATAAATATTAAAATAACATAAATGTATCCTAAAAAGGGAAATGGACTATTTTCTCATTCAGGATAAATGAAGCCGATGAATTTCCGTATACAGACTAGCTACGGTTATAAAAGACTAATTTATTTATTTTTTCCCCTGCTTTTCCCTCCACATCACACTGATCAATAAATTGACAGAACAGAAGTATTTCTGGAACATGAAATAATGCTGCAGTTTCTTGACTCTAGATAATGTCTTCAAGAAATCTGTGCTTTTGATGACATTAGTAAGGCTTGGGTCTACTAAGCATAAAATATTTTCCTGACTATGCCAAACTTTTGATTGTGCTCAAACTCATCCATTTGCAAAGAGAAAAATATTAATCTTAGCCTCATGAGTCCTAGCAAGGTGAGTTGCAGAACCTAAGTTAGGAGATTGCCCAGCTTGTACTTCGAAAAATACAGTTTACACATCTCTGTAGGGAAGTTAAATAATCTTGAATAACAGTATAATTGAAATACACTGGAATTGTTGATTTCAATACAGAACAATGAAGTTTTGTTGATGCAAAGTACATTTATATTAGAATGATAACATCTGCACTGTGGACTGAATGAAAAAGATGATGTAACATTGTCATACCTGTAAAGACTGAAAGGCTTTATTTAGATATAAAAACAAGTTGAAGAGAAAATTAAATATTAAAGGAGGTAAAGTAATAAGATGCAAAATTGACAGATTTTATAGTTATTTTAACAGAAGTGTCTAGTCAATAATATTTGGTATTGCCATTTAAAATCTTTTTTTACTAGTCAGCAAAGGCTTGTATTTTTCCTGGGTTTAACATCATTAATTAATCTTTCTGTATGATTATTTTCCCTTGTAGTTCATATTTGCCATTCAGTTGCTACGCTTTCCCTTTTGCACTCTTCACTGTTAATCTAAGATTAAAGACTTGTACTCTCTTTGAAGTTAGGAAAGCTTTTTATGGCTTAGCTTCAAATTATATCCCTTAATTAACAGACTACTGGAAAAGTGTTTAAGTATCTAAGATCATAGGAAGAAAAAAAAAGAAAGAAAAAAAATATACCTCTGCCCTCCCTCCTGCTTTGTGGTATAGGCTCTTTTATTATTTGTACTGTGGTAACACCCAAAGGTCCCAACCATGAAGCTGCTGTATATCCTACAAAGCTACATGTGGTAAACATTGTAAAAAACACCAAAGGAAGACATTTTCTGTCCCCAAGAGGTTTTGACCTGAACAAGGGCCACCAGATATTTTCAATTCACTAGAATATGAATATTTATCTTAGAGGTATTTCTGGACATAGACAACAACTTTAGTCTAATGTACTTGAAAATTGTCTCACCAAACTCCAGAACAGTTGCTTGGAATGCCTTACCATTACCTAGAATGTACAAATCACGGTTCATTACACTGTACTTCTGCCAAAGAGATAAGTTTTCCTCAGCTCGCAAACATCCTAAAGGAAAAATTGCTAGTCTATTTGTATGGTTTTCGACAGCTTGGTTTACTAGCACTTACAGGATCAGATCACATTTGAGAAATGTTTATAGGAATTTGTTAATGTTTTCTTGGCTTCCTGGTGCATTTCTGAAAGGCATAAGCCAGCTGTGTGCCATATGTACCAGTCCAGGGTAGACATACTGGCTATCTTGAAATGTCTCTGAATGTGCTCTGTGTGCTCTGAATGACTTGCTCATCGATGCAGAATCTGGAAGATGATTCAGCTGCCTAAGCCCAGGTAACTCCTGCCGTATGAGGAATCCTTTGGTATCTTACCAGATCTGTAGTTGCTGCCTCATAAAAACACAGGTTTCTTGTAACTTCTGTGTCATACCTGCCAACTTCCTATGGATGTTTCAGGTAGGCATGGTGTTAAAGCAGCAACAGACACTAAGTTGAGGTGTCTGAATCAATCCTGAAGAAAAGGAATTTTATATGCTTTCCTGGAAGAATTGTGCAATGGACCCAACCAAATAAAAGGCAAAATGAGTAAAAAGTAAACTCAATATACTTTTTCAAGCACTAAAATATTCTGAGAGTAGATATTTTTGCTGGTGGGTGGGTTGTTTTTTTTTTTTTTATTATTAATAATAAAGCATGGGGAAATTTCAGAAAGCATTAGAGCATCAAGGAATTTCAGACAAGTTACATAATTTAACTAATTTATGTTTTTTCTGCTAGAGCAATACTGCTACAAAATTTTTCAGATGAAGACCTAGTAACACATCATTAAACAGTTTTTTGTATTGTGCCTTTATCAATTGTAGTTGACCTGTCTGTCCAAAACATTTGTCAAATCAGATACCCGCATAATAAAATCCCTTGCAGTTGCATACATAGTGGTAACTGCTTTACACTGTGCAGAAGTAAAATAATCTGCACCAGAATTAAGATAAATGTGTTTTCTTGATGACCTGAAAAGTCATTGAATTTGTTGAATTATTCAAAGTCACATTAAGTTTTACATCTCTGACAAACTTCATAAACCTTGCAAACATGACTTTTAATTCTGATTGCCACTCCATCTCTCCTTCCCCAAGCCAGCTCATTGAATACAATTTTACTGACAATTGTAACAAAATGGAATAGGGCAAATCATCAGAACACTGTGCAGCATTGTTTGGGATAAGACATGAAGTTTCTGGAGAAGTTAATATATTTGAACAGCTAAATCCCCATTTACTGCGAAATTTTTAATCTTCTGTAAAGATTGTACAAAAGAAAATTACCTAATAAGCACAATTTTGTTGCTTGAATAATTTTTTCTCCATTTACTAAAAGTCCAAACTCTAAGAGGCCAATAAAGACCCTTTCTGGAAAACATATTTTAATCTGTACATGGAAATGTGACGCCAATGTAGACTATAACTCTGCAGCCCTATAATTACAGCACTTCCATTGCAAGTAACAGACTTCAGGCTCTGTATTAACTCTGCATGGACTCAGGACCAGGATTTGCGTGTCTTGCTTTGTCTGGACTTGTCTTGGTCTGCCAGGAATTTTTGTTTTAGCTCAGTTAAGAGCAACAGTCTCCCAGACAGGCGGCTGTTATATTATTAGTTTTCATTGTTGTTTAGCTTTGTGTGATTTTGTTGTAAAATAACTATTGCCATAATTGGTTTGGTATAAATTTCTTTAACTAATACTATTAACCAGTTGTCATTCAGTGTAGAATGATCTATGACCACAGAACACAGTGCATAAGAGCAGTCTTTAAATTGTGAGCACAGGATGAAACCAGAATGGCCAGGACTATATGCAGGTCATGGATCACCAGTTATTGATCATCAAAGGAAAGCAAGCTTGATTGCTGGGTGCAAAGGTTATGGGGATAATGAAGAAAAAAGAAAGTAATCCTGTATACACAGTATAAAACATACCAGAATAGTAAATTTGGGATATAATATGGAAACACTGGCCAATGAAAAAAAAGCATGATGTACTGTGTATTAGAAAATATTTTAGAGTAGTCCTAAGTGGACTGTAGGGGAAGGAGGAAGACACTCACACCATCAACACTGTACTTCTCTTGGTGAAGAATTTGTCATTCTGACAATTTGCTGTGACCCTTCTAACACCTGCCTTCTTAAGGAAGGCTAACACCATTGTCTTAAAGACCCAGAGCAGCACAGCAGTGGTTAGCAAAGCAGAAACCAGGATAGAAACTGGAAACTTTGTGTATACCAGTTTTTATTATTATTATTGGGAAGCAGCACTAATAGAATACTTGAGAGTGTATGTGTTATTATGGTAACTGGATTCGTAGTAGTGATATGGTTAGACTGCTGGTTTGAATTACACTTTCAACAAATCATTGTGTGTACATATTCACTGTGTTACTTTAGCCCAGATAACTTGTTTGGGGTCTTTAGTCTGGCAGTCTGCCTTTGGGACTGTTGTAAACTGGATGCTGTCAGGGAAGACCCAGATGGCTTTGTCATAACCCGCAAAAATGTCCCATATATCTTAGTATGCTTACTCAGATTCTGTGAGGCAGGTAGATAGTTAAGCACATGAAAGCTGGAAACACTAACATTAAGGTCAGGTGTAATGTTGATTTGGGACTCTTGTGCACATGCTTTACAATACAGTCCTTAGTTATATGATCACATTCTGTATTTCAGAATTGCCATAAAACAGAGAGAAGGAAAGAAAAAAGTCACATTTAATTCACCTTGTACAATGTAACTTGCTGCTTGGGTCCATTAGTTCAGAATTTTCAGTCAGCCTTTTAAATATCCATTAAGTAACACAGGATTGGCGGTGTTAAACTTTATGGATGGAACTTTTATCTAGATTCAGACACCAGATTAAGGTGCATGCATACATATCTGTGTATGAATCAGGGAATGGGATCTAATTGCCTAAACATTGGCCACCTGTGCATCTAAAATTACACACCTACAAGCCTTGTCTTTATGTGTATTTTAAACTGATGTTCCATAAACTGTTGTTCCAGCTCAATCAAATAAATACAAGTTTGAAGGAGGTTTTGTGTATTCATCTATATATCTATTCATGAAAATATTGTATTTGAAGGTACAAGGCGCAGCAATGTATTGCAAGGTGAATGAATTCGGGACTTTTATTGCTGATTTGTTTTTAATCTCTCATTGGCATCATTTTTTTTATGTTTAGTCAATAAATAGTAGGGAAGAATAACTGATAAATGGTGCTACTTCCATTTTCTAAATCTAAATCTTTCCTGTGCTGTCTTTGACCAATAGCCTAGGATTTGTCTATCGTATTAAAATAAATTTTTATATATGTTATTTAAGTGCTGTAGTTTTATTATACTCTGAAAAATCTGTATTTGTTTTTCCGTTAATTTCTGTTAACTTACATAATAAGAAACGTATCCCCAAAACCAGTCATTGTTCTTCTCATATTCTTGTTTCTTAGAGTCTAGAACACTTGTGTTCAAATATTTTAATTTTTATTAGACTTTTTTCTGCTTTCATTCTCTTATTCTCTAAATTATTTTGAGATGATGATCAAGAAAATCAACAATGCCTAGAAAGCAGACTAATTAGATTTGTGGGCAGAACTTAATTTGATAAGCAGAAAAGCACAAGAAGTATATCACCAAAAGAAAGGTTAGATCCCCGGTAGTTTGGTCAAGAGACTGAGTTTCACTTGATGCCACATTGACACAATTAAGAAATACATTCCAATCACAGTGCTTTGAAATGGATCAGGACTCTGTTCAATTCTTCTGCACACACAATTAGAAGATTTGCAAACCATGCTGAGCCCTTCATTTTTGATCCATGGAGTTGTGGGCTATTTTGCTACAGAACACCAGGAATGCATCAGGCCTGTGGAGGCTGAGGGGCAGTATACATCCACACCTTGTGATCCATGATTTGTAATCAATTTGTGAGAAGCTTGTAATTTCAATTTTCCTTTAAGATACTAGTTTGTACAAACTCTAACTTTTTTGAGTGAACACACAGAAAATAATTCTCAGTGTATGAATTGTTTCTCTCCATATTCTCCACAGAGAATACTAAAGAGATTATCCTATGCATGGTTCTGTTTGTCTTTTCATGCACTTTCTTTTAATGTGAGTTCCTTTTATTAATCTCTGTGAGAATACAATCTTCAAGTATGTTTATGTTTCTTCAGAGGATTGTCTTTTTGTGAGTTTGTTATTCTGACTTTGGGATTTATTTGTTTTGTTGCGGGTTTTTTGTTGTTTTGGTTTTTTGAGAGAGACAGAGAGAAGGAAAGAGAGAGATGGGCAAGGCAGTTCATTGACATGGACAATCTACTTAAGACATCAAAAGACAAAGCTGGAAATAGTAGAAATAATTACAATTATTTCAGTTAGATGGACATCAAAGACAGGATCTAATTCTAAATCTGCCACATGAAATGAATATGTATAATTATTTAGAGAAGAAGAAGAAATATGTTCTGAATTACTTGGAAGCAAGACATTTTAAACTCTAAATTTATGGCAGATCTCACACTAAGTACTTACACCAAACTGGAGCTGAGTCTCTGAGAGAAATTCTGAACACTTCAATTAGACACCCAGTTATCTTGGATGAGTAACTCCCAGCATCCTTATTGTTTGCAATTAAAAAAATGAAGTGCCACAAATTCAGTCTGTTTCTTCAACTTATGGGATGTTTTCCCTTCACTTGTCTTTTAAAATCCCTGTTTATTATGTTTGACAATGTAATGGCTATAGTAATGACAGCTTTTCCTATTCACGGCTTCTTTGCCAGTACAGACTCTCCCACCAAATTGTATGTCTTTCTTCTGCAACAAATAACTCTGTACATTGTATATCTGAAGTTTTCAGCTTATAATAAGTTACTAGGTAAAATAACACTCTATCCTTTACACACAACATACATGAATGCCTGAATTCCCTTGGGCTCTGTTATTATTTTCGTTGGGTTTTTTTCAAACTCATTGCCATCATAACAGAACACATATACTATTACAGGCAGTGAACCGTAAATGGGAATGACTATACCATTTTGTTCCTTTTTACTGCCTGTGGGAAATTGCTGTAATGATTTCGATCAGGTCAGACTCAGTATCTCTAGGTCAGCTTCTAAAATAAAACAGGACTGATTTCTCCACTATATAAGATTTGCTGCATATATTTGTCTCATATGCGCTACTTAGAATTTTAGAAAAACAACAATCCTACCAAATTAAAAAGCTCAAACAGACAATAAAAAGCATTCTTAGTGGAACTGCCTAGTTGTATAGATTTGTGAGACTGGATCATATAAGAACCAGACCAGAAAATTCCACAACATTTAAAAACCTGATTAATTTCTTAGACTACAAAACAGTAACAGAAATGACTTCTTAAGACTAACAAAATATTAAATAACCAGGAAGAGAAGATATATATCAGAGCATGTGGATATATTTGTATGGTAAGAAGGTAGATTTGTAAGATTTTTGTGCATGCTTGTCTTGATGCTTCCTGTCATGCCTATCGCTGCTCAGCATTTAAGTGTAAGAATCAAACTAGTCCTTACACTCCTAAGGTAGGATTCATCTTACTTAACTTCAATTGTCTGAAAGTTTTATCGTTAATCGTTACCCTCAAACATAGCTATGTATGGCCCCCCTATTGTAGATAAAGGGAGATGGCTTTGGAAAGTGATTTAACCATAGTCCAGGATAAGTAAAGTTTTCTGAGATATCTTTCTCCCTATTGACTGTAGAAGGACCCTAGCTGACTCACACTGTATGTTGTTTCTAATGGGCAACAAGAGAAGAACTTATATTTCTGTGTACAAGCCAAAATCCTGCCAAACATAAGGTGGGTAAGATTCATCTCACATCATTTTAGAAGTCAACAGTAGATACCTGCACTTGAATTAGTTTATTACAATATGCTTTTTATTTCACGGTGAAATAAGTGCTTTTTGTGTGCAACCCGTCTGACCTATTTTAGTGATCATACCTCGGGAAGAAAGGGCTTGTGCCTTGTGTATAATTACATTTCCTGGTAAACACATAGATCCCTGAAATTCAGTCACTACATAACAATTCTTCCAGTTTTTTCACTAAGTCTGTTTGAGGTCTGAAAGTTGGCATAGTTTGCATAAACAGGACACACACACCGATAGGGGGAGGGAAAAAGTTACTTGTACTTTTTTTTGTTAAAACACTTGCCTAGAAAGAAGAAAACCTCACTTTCTTGTCTGGCTCAGCAGAAGGGAACTGAGTCCAGCTAGAGCTGATGCATTCTAGGTAAATACCCCAGCAACATTCTATGCAGTACCATTTTATGTGTGTTTCTCTGTAACTGCATCCATGCAGCCAAACTGGCCAGGTAAAACCAGTGAGACTGAAAGCTGGAGTGAACAATTTGTAAGTTAAATAAAAAGACTCTGTTACCTAATTATTCCTTAATTTATTCAATTGCAAAATAATGTAAATACTTTCATTTCTGTTTCTTAATAGTGTTAAATAGCTTTAGAAAGCTGAAGTATTCTATTTAAGAAATAACATACAAGCTTGGTAATAGTATTTAAACAGATGTGGTATACAGTTATATACAAAGCTCGTAACGATTATGTTGTAATATCGTAAGATTAATATAGTGTAATTTTGGATTACTCCTAAAAGCTATAGCATGATAGCTTTAAAAGCATTTTTGTATTTGCTTTGTTATTAACATATTAAAATAAGGAAAACATCTGGAGAAAATCCTTACCATGAGAGATTTATAACCTAAACAGAACATGGATAAGAGAAATAAACTAAAATGACCACAAAAAAATCAGAAAAGTTTCCAGTTTAGAACTTGCTGATTACACTTCAAGTAGCATGAAAATAAAATATAAGCAAATGTTATCTGAAAGCTTCATCGTGCATATGTATTATCATACTGCAAAAACTTGCAGTTATAGGAAAACACTTTTCCTTCTCATTATGATAGAAACATCATATAGCTGTCTTTTTGATATAATATTACTACATTTTATGCTTGAAATTGTACTTGCAGCCAAAGTCTCTATGTCATTCAGAAGGCCTTGTGAACACTTTTGGTAATGGTAGTAAATTGCATTGTGTTTGGATGAGCAGCTTTGTATTAGCAGGGATGTTGTCACAATCATTTTGAAGAATAAAATATTTAATATGCAGTTAAAATATGAATAATCTAGTAACATTTTCCTGAATAAAAGTTAATGTCTATTAAGGAGACTAAACATTTTCTGTTCAGATAACTGACATTAGCATTATAGCTGTTTGCTACTGCTGCATGTCTCTTGATAGGAAAGTGTTAAAAGGCTTATAAATAAGTCTGTAAATCAGACTTATTGTCTGATGCTTACTACTTGCATATTCTATGATATGTTTAGTCATTGTAGGTAACATCTCTCAATATGCTTCTTGTATATAAAGTAAGTATAAACATACAATACATCCAATAAACAATTATAAAGATTATAAGACTGCATATTTATTTGATTGGGACAGAGTAAGATTGTTTACAACAAAAATATTTTTACCTGTCATTAGTGCGAAGTTATATGCATGCAAATACACACGTATGCACACAATAGAGAGAAATATGAAGGGGATTATTTATTTTATTTTATTTTTTTAATTTTCTTTTATTCTTAAAGTCATATAAGAAAAGCTACAGGAATAAATTAAGACAAACATAAAAAATTTTCAGGGAAATTGACAACCTTTATCACACATGCATAGAACAATATCTCTGAGACTGTAATGTTTCATAAGCAAATTAACGCTGAAGTGCTAAGTAAACCACAACATTCATGGTTATCACTGAAGCAGCCTTTGGTTGCTGTGAGCTAATACTTGCTGAAAGGAACACATAGTGACCCCAAAGTAGATGCTGAAATTTAAAGTTTGAAACAGAAGTCTTAATACAAAAAGATTTTATGTGCTTTTCATCAAGGAAGTGTATAAAAAAAAATATTCTAATGCACTGCAGTTGATACTGTAACAAAAGAAAATAAAAGGTTGAAAGAACTTTCATAAACTTTGAAAATCTCTCTTCCTCTTATACAAACTCGGTTCTGTACTTTATAAGAAACATATAGTGCTGAACACACAGTGCACCACTATTTACACAGAAGAGACCTACTTGTCTGGAAAATTTAGCTGCTGTTATTAGGTATTGCAAAGTACTTCAGAAACATTACAGAAGCCTCAGACATCTGCGCATCTTCTTTTAAGAAATCAGGAGTCACGGTCTGTGTCTAAACTACACTGCAATATGGCCAAGTATTGTGATCTCAGGATGGAGAAGCCCATACTGGAAAGCACCACAGGTTTTTGCCTGCACGTACACTGGGTTCTGCTCAGTAAAACGTGAGCAAGAAGGCAGAAATATGTGCTTCCACCTCTCTCATGTGCTGAAGGTTTTCAGTGGTGTATCAAGGAACAGGCAAATATCCTGGAGTCCCTCATTTTAAACATACTCACATCATCTGAGAAATTAGGAATCTGAGAAATTATTTCCTGTCCTGGAGTCCACCCTGCCTTAGTATTTCATGGTAATAAGCTAAGCCAAGGTTATAGCATCACAAAGTATCTAAGGAAAGCCGAATCAGGCAAACCTTAAGTTATTACAATGGGCCACACTAAAAACCTCTGAGGCAGACAAAACTGATTTTTTTTTTTGTCATGGAAATAGTCTTCACCATTTATTCTCGATCTGTGCGTGAATCTCCCAAAGGTATCAGCTGGCACTCCATTCAGTGGCTAAAAGAAAAATGCAGTCCCAGGCTTCTGTAAGTGTCTTCTGACTAAATTTTCCTGTGAACAGAACAGAGTCATAGGGCTATTCTGATCTTCCTGCATATGCAGAAACACCACCGTCAGAAATGAGAGTTCTTTGCAACGAAGAAGAGCAGAATAGATAAGTGCCTCATTGTGCAGACAGGAGAGAAGAATTTAGTTTTAATGATCCCATTACTTTCTGCTAGACTGCTAAAAATTGCTAGACTGAATAAACTAACCCAAAAGATGCCTTTTTTTAAAAAAAAAACAAAACTGGAATGACTTATGAAATTTATTTTTTTTTACAGAGACTCTGTAGGGCAATTAGGGCAACTTAGTAAATTCTTTATGTCCCACTGGATATTGTAATTCATAACAAAGTAATTAATATTTTATCTGAAAACACAACAAAATTTCATTGTTGTTTATTTTTAATTAAAACTAAGATACTGAAACAGTCAATGACAATTACAAATACATGAAAGGCATTAAATATTATAATTTGAATTGTTAATTATGCATTATCACATTGACATGCTAATCATTTCTCGTGAAAACACAGGATACTTTACTTAAATACCAATATAACTGCACTGACCATTTCAGCTACTGAGAAAACTTACGTAGTGCCTACACAGAATTGTAAAACTTAGAGAGAACAATATTATATGGGACTTCTTTGTCTTTTGAAAGATCAAAACATTCACCTTGGGGACATTTTCAATCTTATATTTAAACTGTGAAAGACAGTAATGCACTTATACCATAACAGTGCAAAACCAGTAGGCAAATTTTGAAAGCTTTTTCAGGAACCAATCCAACTATGTATTTAAATATTGAAAAATGCACGATTGCATAAAATAGTACCAACAAGACAGGCATCTAGATGTATCCCTGGTGGACACTAATTCTCACAGGGAGAGGCGTGCTAGAGCTCTCTTATCATCAGCTGCATTGTGTAGCTGCCTCAAAAATCACCAGTATGAAAAGCTGAGGGTTTTTTTATTAAGACACCAAAATGAACATCACTGCTTTTTGCCCCGTGCTTTATCAGAATGACAGAAGCCAATGTCTAATTAGGATTTTGGTGTCCTTACCTCAGGATTATGAAAGAAGCAAAAAAAGTGTGAACTATTCTAGAATCTGATTGCTTCTTTGTTACAGCTGCTTTCCTTATAGAATGCAAAGAAATAGCTGCTTGGAAAAAAATAATCAGAAAGCTGGTTCTGACATGAGTGACACAAATATCTCATAAAAAAGAAATGTAATAGACTACAATTCCTTTCTGCCTTAAGGGCATGAGACAGTGGTTGCATCCTATAAGAGATATATCCTATATAACAAAGAGAACAGAAAAGTTTTTAGTTACTCAGTTGTGATTTCACAACTCTGTGGGTATAGTTTAGTACAGTTACTGGCTGAGACATAAGCTTGGCTGCTTTCATGGATGCCAACATATGGTCAATCTCATTTATAGCTTTTTCTCAGTATCCTTTACATCTTTTCAAGCTGTACTGGGCATAGTACCATTACCTGGGACTGGTACTAATGGTGATTTAAGAGATACTTTTCACAGACTTTATGATCGGTTCTGAGTATATTAGACATGTTTTGTAAATGCTCTCTTGGAATTGGCTCTAAAGATCAGCTTGACTGCATGCATGTCCTGGCATAGATGCCAAAGACAATGGTTGTAGTCCTTGTACCTGTCTTATTTTATATGTTCATGACTATAAATTATTTTCTTTTCCCCTATGTTGCTGAAAACAGAGCTAGGAGTTCTGTTCACCTGTACATGAACACACACTCAAATTTTGTAATGGTGACTTATTAACTAATACAACTAATAAAATAAAATAATTACTTTGGTGATAAAATAAAATTATTACATTGGCAGTTTCTGTATTCGTTACAGGTAGTGTTGTTTTCTCTGTAAACACCATTGTTTCAGCAGGCTGCAAAACCCTGGGCACAGAATCTACTGAAGAATGTCAATAGAGTAAAATTTATGCTCTGCGCTTTGTGTAAATTCTGCTGTTGGAGCAGTCAAGGGGGGAGAAAATTGCATGGTGTATAAGCTTGCTGATAGTGGATTAAATACTGAAATACATTGCAAAAGAGTCTAGCTTGATTTATTGGGCTTTGCTGTTTTCTGAGCAAATTGTATTCCTTGGCTGAGCTCAAACAGAAAAAGGATATGAAAATGCACCAACTGCAGATTGTCTTGATAAACGTCCCTAACACTTCTAACATTCTGCTTTGGCTGAACTGAAAAAGGAGAGGGAGTATGGTGATTAGATTTTCTACAAAATTTTGTTTGTTTGTTTGTTCTTTTTACACAAAATTATGATTATTCTGATCAATGTCAGCTGTTTAGGATCTCCAAAACGGAAGGGTGAGGTGGAGGGATGTACAGACAGAGGGAGGGAGGGACAGAAGTAGGGATGGACAAAATGGTATTTGGACTGTCTGCTAGATAAAATGTTTGTACTTACTCAAAAGACAGATATAATAGAAAGGTCCAGTTCAAATGTAATTTAGGTTAAGTGTAGGTCTTTAGATCTTTTAAACTGTATTTTGTAGGAAACAATTTCTTTGTATCATCCTTTGAGCATTGAAACTCATCTCAGGAACTTCAGAAAGTAGAACCAGTTCCCATAAGGTTTTGTGTAAGACATTACATCAAACCCAATTTTCCCAGTATAGAAATAGAAATGGAACAATAATGCAGAATAACAAGAAGAATTTGAAAACCTTGAAGATGTGCAATACATTCTAATCATAGCAGTGTTTTTGCATGTATGAGGCATTTTCCTCATAAGGAATGAAACCCACACTTTTTAATGCATGTTTTCAGAAAATGCTGAACAGAGCTTTGTAGATTAAAAAAATGCTTAAACTCTAGAAGACATAAACATAAAAACTAAAATTATATTTAGACAATGTGGTGGTTTTGTCTCATACACATGCAGATTAATTCTGTTAGTATTTTGCAAAGATGAAGTGTGTGTCTCAGAAATTTGGACAAATTTCACTTATTGTTGAGCAGGTAGCCAAAGGGTTTAGCCGCTAGAAATTGTTTTGAGGATGAGACTGAACAAAAACTCCAAACCCTAAAAATCTTTTGAATGTGCTTATGCTTTTTCTAGAGATCCTGTCACTCAATGTGTCAATCTTTCAGTCAGAATTAGTACATTGTTGAACAAAAATCTTGAGTATAATAATATTTTATTTATTTTTGGCCTATATGAAGAAAGTAAATTCTAAGCTATTACTGTTTAGTGGTCTCCTGAAACTCTCTTGGTGTAAAACCTAAAATTTCATAGCTTTTGCTTTTATCACCTCAGTCAGAATCCTAGCCTGTTCAGCAAGTATTCTCCTCTGACACACTACAAAAGTCTTCAGATCATATTAATGTCTAGGATATTTCCAGTTCCTGGCCTGTCCATTTTTTCTTGAACATAAAAACATAAGGTCAAAAGTACTGGGTTAGATCAACATCTTATCTCTGAAAGTAGCTAAACGTCAATCTATCGGAAAGAGCATAAGGAAAAGGGAAAGCACATATGATGCTTCCCCTTAATAATCTTCAGCTTCCAAACACTTATAACTCAGTTAATTAAGTGCCTATGTAACCCATAATAGTTTTCTTCTCCACAAGCTAATACAGCATTCCTTTGAATTATGTAAACTTTTGAAAAGAATTCCCTAGCCTAACTACACATTGTGTGTGTGTGTGTGCGTAGGAAATATATATTAAAAAAATACTCTTTTGCATCTTTGTCACCTTCTGATGTTCCCTGGCTATTGTGTTTAAACGCAGTGAACAATTCGTGTGAACAAACAGTTCCTGTCCACCTTGTTCATTCTGCTGATATGGCCATGAGTTCTTCCCTGTGGTAGGTCATTTTCATTTCTTCTTTGATAATATTCAGAATATGTTAAGGTTTGGCCCTGACAAATCTGTTAGGTATTTTAAGCTCCGTTTGAGCTGGTAAGGCTTACATGTGCAAAGAAAGACATTTTGGAGCGCTGAATGTTGTCTACAGGTTTGTCATAGGGTGGATTATCGATTACACTAAAGTACTACTATAGAAGCAGAAGGAAATTATGGGCGACGGTAAAAGTCTGTGTCTCAGAGATCCTCTGGCAGACAAGTTTGAAGAAATACCACTGAAAATGGGAATAGCATTCTGTAACTCTATACATTATTAAGGTTGCACAGGTTATAGATTCTATACCCATATTATATGAAGTGCATTAACAAAGGAGAGAAAGAAAAGAAATTCAATAAAGGCATATGTAAGTGTGCCAAATAACTGTATAAAAATTCAGATGGTCTTTTTGTTGGGACATCTATTTAAGAACTGATTTAATCTAATGACAAAGGAATGGGCATGACAACAATTTAGGAGAATACTAAGATAATTTCTTTTTATCAAAACCATTTTTGCGTTGTGCTGTTATTAACTGGTGTTTAGCTGTGTATGAAATAGGAGAAATATCCTAAAATCTAGTAAGTAGAAAATAAAGTGTCAAATAAAAAGATTAAATGTAATTTTTTCCCCCACTTCTTTTATTTGATGGTGTTGTAGATGAATGGGATCCAAACCTTTGCTTAGACGTTTAATAGTTTTTGTTTTTAAGCAAGAATTTTCTTCAGCAGAAATGTTAGCTGCCCTTAATTCTGTGATATTTCTGTTATCATTGCTTTTCTATAAGCAAGTGGTTTTGGAATGTCAAGGTATAACAGTAGAGTGATTCAGAGGTGTTTTGCCATGTGAATGTAGGGTTTTTTTTTGTGTTGAAAGTCCAGTATCATATATATATATATATATTTATAGAGAATTGCAGTGGTGTGCTCCGCCTCGCCCATCCAACACACACACACACAAACACACACACTCCGCCATCCTGACCTCTATTTCTATAACAATGCCTAAGCGATGACCATCAGTGGCGGTCATAACGGATGTGTCTGGCCGTGGTGGCTGTATCCCACACAAAGGGGATTGGCGGGGGGGAGGGGTGTGGAGGATGGAGACAAACACAATAGTCAAGGGTTAATTTGAACAATGCGCATCTAATAACAGTGCTGGTCAAGGTCTGACTCAAGCCAAGTTTAAAAGAAACTAACTGCTGTAGTCCATACGTAAATATGAGTATAAGTCAATTACCTTATTCCGTAAATAGTGGACAGCCCAGGACCCGCTGAGCTCTCCTGCAAGGCAGCAGGCTGCACGCCAGGACCTCCCCTTGAGTAGGGATTCCTCTCAAGGCTGAGAGATTCCCTGCCACAACAGATTCTCAGTAAGTGATAAATAGCATGCTAAACTTTGAAATCTTAACTAAGTGATATAAAGGATTGATTGTGCACATATAATCCTTTAGATATAACCCACTGACCAAGCCTGGATCTAGCTGTGCCTAAACTCCCCTCTGAGGAGGAGTTTAGAATGCAAGGAGATCCTTTCTGAACCTCATGACTCAACAAGAGGGTCTCCCTGACAACTTCGTCTGACCCTGTCCTTTATGCAGTAAATAATCAAGTGTACCTTGACATCAAATTTTGTTAAACTGTAGCATTTACTATCAAACTTTGTTAATTCACTATTTTACATCATAGAATTATATCATAGATTCATACAATGGTTTGGGTTGAAAGAGACCTGAAAGATCATCTAGTTCCAGCCCTCCTGCCATGGGCAGGGACACCTTCCACTAGACCAGGTTTCAATAAACATATTGCTGTTTCTCTCTTATGAGTGAAATGCATCAGTCCATCAACGACAAGGATGATCTGATTTTTAAGAATTTAAAAGCAGTTTTAGGGAGACAATGTTCTCAAGTGGTGAGGTAGACAGCAGAGGAGCTTAAGGGTGGTTTTGCAACTTCAGGTCTGTCCTCATGTAATAGAAGCACTGTACTCCAGCTCTCAAGAGGGAACCTATACTGCAGTGAAGTCAAGGATCTGATAGTGTTATGCTTCTTCAAATTAAGTCCTCAGTTCTTTACAACTTTTACATACCTTGAGTGAGCAATTCTTATACAGATTATGTGGACATAATGGAGTACCATTTTTCTGCCTAATGAAGCCATTAGAGATAAAATTTATCTTGACTAACTGGTTACTTGCACAAAGCTAAATAATGTATGCTCATCTTCAAACTGTAGAAACAAAACAGGTACTTGAAAAATTCATCTAACTCATCTTTAGGAAGAGTTGAACTGTACATTCTAAGGCCCTGTTATTTGCATGAAATATGAAGTGAGATGGAGGTGACCAGTTGAAACAGAAAAAAAATAGGCTGTTTATATTAGAATTATGTGAGAATAAATCTCACCCTAAGAGCCTCTAAATTGCTATAAATGCATATTGGGTCAGGTATCCTTCATTTAACCTTACATAAACTCAGATTTACTGATCCAAATCCCTGGCTCAGACTAAACATAACACAGCCTCAAGCAACACCCCAAAATCAACGTGGCACTTGAATATGTCAGACGTGACTGATGTATTTGACTCTTTCCTGCCTTTTCCTTTCCCTGTCTACACCTGCATCTTGTACAATTATGATACACTGCACTATGTCCTCTTGCATTTTGATCCTCTGTATTAGATGTAGCAGTTTGGGATGAACTATTTTGCTGCTAATCAGCTGTGCCTGGAGATCTGAATTCTGCATAAGAGGCTGAAAATGCCGTGCTTCTGGTTTGTGGCATGTCTTACAATTAGGGATCTTACAACCAAAGAGATCCCTGTCCTTTCCTGAAATCTTATTTAGCATGAGCCGAGTACCCACTCTCTGACCAGTCAAATACTAGAACCCTAGAAAAAATATGAGTTCTGAAAATTATATCTAACATTCTAATTCCTTGTCTTTAATGGGTATCCAAAACAGCCCAAAAGTTGTGGGTGTTTGGGTTTTTTTTAGAAATCAGTACTATTGAGGTCTTTACTTTCTTTGCATACTTATTGATTCTGTACCAGTCTTCCATTCCTCAGTAGCAAATAATTTTGATGAGATTTATGAAGCCAAAAATAAGCAAATGCAACATATCTCTTTACATGGCTTACTTTTTACGCATTTAAACATTATTGAACATAACGCGTAATTGTTCAGAAAACTATCCAGCTACAATATTCTACAAACGCTATGCATAACATGCTGCTGGATTAACAGTTCCTATTCAAATGAATGAGATTTGGGCTTTTCCATTTACTTTGATAGAAGTACCAGTGCTAAGTATTTGAAGATTCAGAAATCAATAAGCCATTATGTTTGGCTGACTACCTTTTGAACTACTGCTATACAGTGGCATTAAAGTTGAATATAGACAACCCACATTCTGTAAGTCTGTGTCTAACCATACAGATACATATATTTATATGTATGTGCATGTATATATTTATAAACAGAGGGTCCTACAGTTGTCTTCAAGGATTAGTTATCTTTGTGTTAAAATTTCAGATGAAATAATCAACAGATATCAAGTTATTTGTGAAATGGGTGATTTAAAATGAAAGAAAATCACTTTTTCATTTTTTTGTTATAAAAAGATTCTAATCTTAAATGAAGTAAAGAAAGGTCGAAGAAAGGTGGTGTGGTTTTTTTTCCCTTGCAAGGCATGCGGGAAAACCAGAAGGTAGCAGAAGTCCTTGTTTCACCTCAGTTTAATAACAATCTATCAAACTTTTATAAAGCATTTAATTAATCACTGCATGACATTTTGATAAAGAAACTGGAATGATATAAATGTGAAGTAAAACTGATCAAAAGACAGAAGGTATTGTTAATAGAAGAAAAAAAAAAACCCAACTGAACCAACCCACAAACAAACAAACAAAACCCCAATCAAACAAAACCTTTATGGAACAGATGTATTTCTAATTTGGACACTAAAGATCAATGTTTCTCCCTATATTATGTTAACATGGAATGGAATGAAATATTCTAGAGAAGAGAATATTTCTGTTTGATTTAAAAAGAAAGCAAAATGAGTCAAACATTCTCGTGGGCTGTATTCACTAGAATATCACAGTACTATAAAAAGGTGACTAAGAAGCTAAATAATCAACAGAAGCAATGCATGGAGTTCCGTAACTGGCGGCTGAGATGAGCTGATACAGTGCTGGGCACATAGCGCCCGGTTTCACCCCGGCCAGCAGCCGGGCCCCACGCAGCCGCTCGCTCACTGCCCCTCTGGCTGGGATGCGGGAGAGGATCGGGAGAGTGAAAGTGAGAAAACTCGTGGGCTGAGATAAAGACAATTTAATAGGGAAAGCAAAAGCTGTGAACACAAGCAAAGCAAAACAAGGAATTCATTCACCACTTCCATGGGCAGGCAGGTGTTCAGCCACCTCCAGGAAAGCAGGGCTCCATCATGCATAACAGTTACTTGGGAAGCCAAAGGCCATCACTCTGAATGTTGTTGTTTTTGTTGTTGTGTCCCCCTTCTCCTTCCTACAGCTTTATATACTGAGCATGACATCATATGGTATGGAATATCCCTTTGGCTAGTTTGGGTCACCTGTCCTGGCTGTGTCCCCTCCCAATTCCCCGTGCCCCTCCAGCCCTCTCGCTGGCAGGGCCCAAGAAACTGAAAAGTCCTTGACCCAGTATAAACATTACCCAGCAACAACTAAAACTGTCAGTGCCCTATCAACGTTGTTCTCACACCAAATCCACAACACAGCACTGCACCAGCTACTGAGAAAAAAATTAACTGTATCCCAGCTGAATCTGGGACACGTAAGAAAAAGGAAACAAACTCAAATGGACTCCATCACCTGTAAGAATCTGAATGTGGACCATACATATTCAGCAGATTATGGACATCTATTTTAGATTTACAGTTATCAACAAATAGCTACACAGTAGAATATAAATGATATTTAGGACTTCAAGAAAATACTAAAACACTTGAGGAAATAGCAAGGGTATATATTTTTTTATTAATAATGTATCAGCAAAATCTTAGAGCATAGAGCACATACTTATGTCAATGTGTCCTGGTACTGCTTTTGTTCAGCACCTCAATTTAAAAAACCCACAAAACAACAAAACGTCAAAAAACCCGAAACCAATCACTTATCTTTGGTGCACATGATATTAAGAGTGTGCTTGGACTGAGAAAAACAGTAGAGGGCCATTGCAGGCTCTTTAAGTAGTTTTAGAAAGAACCAGAGCTGCTGAGGCAGAAAGAAAACATAAGTATCTAAATTTCTGAGTAAAGTTATACAATTCAGAGGAAATGTAACATAGCAAGGTACAAAGCAGGTAACATGATAGCTGAAGCCATGTTTTCATAATGGAAGTACAATTGTGTAAGTACAAGGCACTCCTGTCATATTGAAACACTCTGTGGCAGAATGAGTCATGTCTTCTCTAGGGAACAGGAGAGAGGAAAGAAGAGCAGAGAACTTGATTTGGAGATGCAATAAGTAGACAACCAGAATTTGCTCTTTTTTCAGAGCAGAAATTATATTTTTGCTGATAAGCCTATAATCGCACAGGCTTTAGGTTGTCTCACAGGTTAACTAAATAAAACAGAAAACTTAAATTCTGTTTTAACTGTGCACTACATTTCTATATAAATACAAACACATGTGGAAAGTATTGTTGTGTTTAAGCATAGGGTGGGTTGTATGTAGATGGAAGGAGGAAGAGGAGAAAAGTAGGGCTGGAAAACAACTGAGCTTTCCCAATTAGAATTTAAGGAAAAAATCTGTGAAGCTCTTGTTTATGTCATGCACAATCAGTTAGAACTGGAAGCAAAGAAAAGCTTGTCTCTAAGCAAGAACGATCACTGAACAATGTGTACCTACTACAAGAAGCAAACTGGTTGAGAGTTCTTGGCAGAGTTTAGACACTGAAGAAGAAAATAAAATGAAAATGAAACTGAGGGAAGTATCTTTTTGTTTTCTGTATAAGAATGATTGGCCGTATAAATAATCCACCAAGGTCTACAATGCATCTGACATCATGGTCATCAAAAACAAATCTTAAAACAAGTATTTTTTTTCTAAAATACAAACAGGTACCAATTAATGGAATACACTGAGGCATGCTGCTAGATGATTGCCACAACATCTTCTTGCTTCATTGCTTGCAAATCTAAGTAACCTATATTTTGTGATCTTGTGTAAATGAGAATAAGAACTTCTTTGAAAGATGATGTGGAAAATGTTCTGATATTAATGAATGAATTGTTAAAACACAAAAATGTGTCCAAGTTAGCTGGGGGCTGCAAGCTAACAAGTGAAAACTCAGAATCAAATTTAGTAGCTATAAAATCCTCTTGGTTCATTAAATGATATAACTATTCTATCAAACCAAAATAAAAGTCTAGCAGCTTCTTTAAAGAGCTCCAATTCACTTTGTATTACAAAAAGAACATTTAGTGACATGCTGAGATTTAAATGTCCAGACTTGAAGGAAGGGTTGAAACCTTTTTGGAAAAAAGCAAATTTAATTTGGTACATTACTCTAATCCCTGCAGACCTGACTGACTGAGTCATTTTCTATAGACAAAGGATTATTAAACTTTTTTTAGAGCTAGATCACAGTTATGGTCTGGCTGCAATTCTCACCACTTCACAGCCTCTCTGATTATACTCCTCAAATGTCAGTCTTTTTGCCTTTATCTCTTCTCAGGTTGAATCATATATTTCTTCCACTGTTAAACTGAACTCTTACAACAGTGACCTGTATATCAGCTGCATGCTACATCCTGAGGGTTTTATTACCTGAGGGACTTGACTTCTGGGAACTATGGACAGTGATGAATATGCCCAAATACTTTTCTTAAAGCAGAACATCTTTTACTTTTAAAAAGGAAAAGAACATCTTTTGTGAAAAGATTTTTTTAAAAATTAAGTCTATATATTTCTCTCCTAAACCTTTCTGTCTTTCATAACAAGTTGCGTAAAGTTAATATTCTAACGGCAATCTTGATACAAGAAGGCCAAACACGTCCACCTACTAAATCAGATTTTTTTTAACCCCCATTTATTAGTAAAGGCTACAGGCTTTGCACTTGTCATGGTTTAACCCCAGCTGACAACTAAGCACCATGCAGCTGCTTGCTCACTCCCCAACAGTGGGATGCGGGAGAGGATCAGAAGGGTAAAAGTGAAAAAAAACATGGGTTGAGATAAAGAAGTTTAAGAAATAAAGCAAAAGCAGTGTGCGCAAGCAAAGCAAAACAAGGAATTCTTTGTCCGCTTCCCATGGGCAGGCAGGTGTTCAGCCATCCCCAGGAAAGCAGGGCTCCAGCACGCATAACGGTTACTTGAGAAGACAAATGCCATCACTCTGAATGTCCCTCCGCCTTCATTCTTCTTCCCCCAGATTTATATGCTGAGCATGATGTCACATGGTATGGAATATCCCTTTGGTCAGTTGAGGTCAGCTGTCCCAGCTGTGTCCCCAGCCAACATCTTGTGCACCCCCAGCCTGCTCGCTGGTGGGGTGGGGTGAGAAGCAGAAAAGTCTAACAACCCTGTGTAAGCATTGCTCAGCAGTAATGAAAAGATCTCTGTGTTATCAGCACTGTTTTCAGCACAAATCCAAAACATAGCCCCATACAAGCTACTATGAAGATAAATAACCCTATCCCAGCAAAAATCAGCACAGCACTACAAGGTCCCAGGAAATACCTGGGCTTTCACAGTTTAACTGGTAACCACAGAGAGATGAACAGACTGTGATAACTGAGTGTATAAAAACAAACGCATGTGTACCTGAGAGTAAGGCACAAAGACCTTCACTGGCACTACACTTGCCCCACTGAGCAATCCAGGATGCTGAGGATTCACTGTGACACCCACCAGCTCCCAGCTTGACAAAGACTTTTATTAAATTTAACATTCTGAATGACCTTGGAAGGAAAAGCATAACACGAAAGAAATGGGGTAGATACTTATAAGACTTCTTGTACAACAATTTTGACTGTGATACTAATGAGAATTTTCTCCATTAATCTGTATGGTGAGTGTCAGTACTACTGTAGCAGGAAAAATGGCAATTGTAGAATTTTGATGGCACCAGTTTACTTTGATTTTAACTAGGCTAACAGTAAGTGCTTGTTTCCAGGTATATAGTCTCTTTGACACTGTTTCACATAACATCCTCGTACGTAGACTCAGGAAGTGTGGAGTAAAGGAGTGTGCAGTGAGGTGTGGGTTGAGAACTGGCTGAAGGGCAGAGCTCAGAGAGTTGTGACCAGCAGTGCAGAGTCTGGCTGGAGGCTGTAGCCAGGGGTGTTCCCCAGGGGTCAGTACTGGGTCCAGTCTTGTTCAATTTATTCGTCAATGACCTGGATAAAGGGCCAGAGTGTGTCCTCAGCAAGTTTGCTGATGATACAAAACTAGGAGCAGTGGCTGACACACCAGCAGCTGCGCTGCCATTCAGCGAGACCTGGACAGGCTGGAGAGCTGGGCAGAGAGGAACCTAATGAAGTTCAACAAAGGCAAGAGTAAGGTCCTGCACGTAGGGAGGAACAACCCCATGCACCAGTACAGGCTCGGGGGTGACCTGCTGGAAAGCAGCTCTGTGGAGAAGAACCTGGGAGTCTGGTGGACAGCAAGTTGCCCATGAGCCAGCAGTGTGCCCTGGTGGCCAAGAAGGCCACTGGTGTCCTGGGGTGCGTTAGGAGAAGCATGGCCAACAGGTGGAGGGAGGTTATCTACTCTGCCCTGGTGAGGACACATCTAGAGTGCTGTGTCCAGTTCTGGGCCCCCCTGTTCAAGAGAGACAGGGAACTACTGGTGAGGGTCCAGCGGAGGGCTACGAAGGCGATGAGGGGACTGGAGCATCTCTGTTATGAGGAAAGGCTGAGACAGCTGGGCCTGTTTAGCCTGGAGAAGAGAAGACTGAGAGGGGATCTTATCAATGTCTGCAAATCTCTTCAGGGTCAGTGTCAGGAGGAGGGTGCCAGGCTCTTTTCAGTAGTGCCCAGCGACAGGACAGGGGCAACAGGCACAAACTGCAAGACAGGCAGTCCCATCTGAATATGAGGAAGAACTTTTCATTTTGAGGGTGACAGAACACTGGAACAGACTGCCCAGAGAAGTTGTGGTGTCTCCTTTTCTGGAGACATTCAAAACTCGCTTGGACACAACTGCGTGCAACCTGCTCTAGGTGAACCTGATTTAGTAGAGGATTGGACTAGATGATCTCTAGAGGTCCCTTCCAATCCTGACCATTCTGTGATTCTGTGATTTTCTTTTGCCTGTAACAGAATCTATATTCTTGCCACTTCCTTGAATTTGGCATAATTGTCAACAGTTATTTAGTATGCTGACAAACCTAAGAATACAATTGTTTGTTAATGATTTTAGTAAATCTTTATTTTTTTCAGAGTATGTTTTATGTTGTGGTTTCTAATCTCGGTATTTTTTATAGTACTTTAAATAAATACGTTCATAAGATAAACTTCTTAATAACCAGATTGATGTACGATATATATAAATTGTTGCATAGTAGCTTCATTGCCTAAACTCCATCACATTCTGGTAGTAAGACTGTACTTTATCTGTTTGTGCTATTTTTTACAGTTTCATAGAGCTGCTAGTGAGCTCACAGTCAGACTAGCTAACAAGTAGGACCAGAGGCCTGAGTGGGGCCGAAGAGCTTGAAGGCTTGGGTGCCAGCTACTGGAGGAGAGCGAGTGTCTAGATCCAGCTACTGGAAAAAATTGGTGACTGGGGTGAGCTACAGCAGTGCACTGTATTTCATGTGTGCATGTAACCATTGGTGAACTTCAAGCTGAATTAGCTGATAAGTCCAGGACCTGGAAAAACCCATGTTGGAGCTGGTGTTTCAATCCAGGCGTGGATATTGGATGAAGTTAAGGTCTACACTAATATCTTCTTCTTAAAGAAGAAAGTGTTTCTCTTTTTCAAAGGTAAATCAAGGCCTCCAGAACCATAAGTATAATGTCTTGTAGTTTTAGAAAAACTTGGTTGTCTGGGTTTTTATAAGCTTCACAGTTTCTGGATGCAGGAAACAATACACTGCAAATCTACTTTCTTTGATTAGACAAAAGATAGCTGATTAAGAATTTCTAAGGCTTATTATCCTAAGACTTTGATAATTCAAGTTAATAAACTGCTTTCTTCCTTTTATACCCTATGCACAATAAGCACTTTCATTTTAATTAACAGCAGTTACTGAATTGGAAACCATGTGCATAAAAATATATATCTTGTACTGCAGTTGGGGCTAATACTGATTTTATTCTTAGAACCAAACCCAGAAGATAAATATGCAGCCACCTATATGTTAATCACTAAGCTTCAAGCTGTATCTACTTTGCAGTTCTAACAATGCAGTCTTATATTAAGAAAATCTTGAACACCAGCATTGGAACATAGGATTAGATACATCATGATAGCTCAGTGATTTTCAACCATTTCAGGTAGTTTGGTCTGCATGGCAAGTCTAGTAAAAGATGTAGCTGCGTATGTCTATGAAAGCAATATCATAAAATCAATTACATCTGATGACTAAGAACAGTACTCCAAAGTTTTATTAAAAATTGATAATTCACCAGTAAAAAGACTTGATGTCTCAGTGAGGGAATATCACCAGTAAAACTATCTGATCTACAGACAAGGATTCCCATCTATCATGCACTGTTGGAATTTTCTGCAGAAAGAGTCATAGGATGGGGATGTAAAGGCATGAAATTGTAATTGAGGTTTCCTTAGAGGAAATGGTAAGGAAGAAATCAAACATAAAACCCCCACAACAATCCATTTTACACAGGTGGTCTTCTGTGTGTTAGGTTCCCAGGACTTGGAGAGAAGGGAAAGATTTCCCGTGGGAAAGGATCTTCCCACAATGAAGGCTACTTCCAAATAACCCAACCCAATACTGGATTTTGGGCTTTCCCTAATTAGATATTAGGGTTTTTTTTCCCCAAGTGTGTGTGAAACCTAATAATACACTTGTGAATTAAAGAAGGAAATCATAAGAAAGGTGCTCCAATATAATAAGAAAAATGTAGCAAATGTGTCAAGCAACAGTACCAACAACCATACTGCTCTGTTATAGTGCCCTACAGATTAGTCCCTCCTGGTTTGAATTAAGAACTTTAAAACTTAAATAAATCAAAAGATTATTTAAAAAATAAATTTTATTTATATATATACACAAATTTGATGTACAAGGTATGTAATACATAACATATTTATATAGATAATTTATATTTTTAAATGGCAAATAGGAAATAATCTAACAAACACATTTCTAAATTAAAAGAATAAATATGAATCAAAAAGAGGAGGAAAACATTATCCCTATTCTTATTTACTTAGTGTGTCTTAGTGAACCATCACATATTTTAAAGTGTATCCCATACCAGTTTGAAAACAAACAAATAAATAAATAATAATAATAATTAAAAAAAGGGTCCATATCCAAATACCACAAATTGTTAAAGAACTAAGGAAAAACATACATTTCTTTTAAGCTGTGTGGCTGTAAAATAATCCCTAGGTATCAAACTGTTTATCAAGGAGGTATGGAAGTAGGACTTCAGTGGTCAAGCTTCAAATACATTCAGAAGGCCTCTATTTCCAAGCTCCAGAGGTTAAAAGGCAGGGGAGAAAGCTTTTAAAAAGATAATTTTCCATGAATTTACCCTGAGCAAAGTGCTAGAGTCTAGTACTCTCTGACTACATTCTATTAGATATTCTATATACAGAGCATATAATATTTAATGTCAAATTTACTTGTTTGAAAGTATTTGATTTTTGATTTAACAGAGTGATACAAAGTGTACTGAAATCACAATAAAAGTGTGAGTTGCACTTTGCAAAATAGAGCAATTGCGATGCACAGTTCAGTCACAACCCCAGTGAGAGCCCCACTACTGGTCTTTATAGTACGTTCACCGACACAGCACAACAGCATCCCCAGTTGCCGAGAAGGAATATATGTGTGTTGCAGCCAGCTCAAACCCGTTAGTCTCTTAGAAATTATTTTGTTAGTTATTCAGTTTTTATACTCTGTGTTGGGCTGAGACATGCATTTGATCCCCTCCACGCTGCTCCAAATCAGGTGGATATTTACACTCTAAAACTCAGGGAGAAACATTTACACCATCAATTGATCCACTCAGCTATGATGAGTCAGTTGATCCACTCAACTGACATAACTCTTTATCTTCAACAAAGGCCACCATCTGGACCCCTTTGTGTTGAGATAAAGTCAGCTTTCTTTGCAACAGCTGTGGACAGTCATGCCCTATATTGTTCCCTGAGTTTCACGGCCACATTGTCTTTGTCTGTCTCCTATAAGCCTTCTTCCATTGTGGGGGCTTCTTGGTCGGTTATGTAAATGCATCATTTGTATACCAGTTATAGCTTAGCTTAGTTTGATTTGGCTTGGGGCTCTCCAGCAGCCATTACAGGAATGTTTTCAAATACCTACAACATACACTTAAATGGAAAAGTAATGACCAACTTTAATAAGATTATTAGGAAGATCAATAGTAATATGAGACCAACAGTATAAAGCTGGAAATAATACCTCATCATATAATTTTATTCTGTTGGATATTTTTTAAATGTAATGTTGAGGAAAGACTTATCATAAAGACTAATTATAAACAATAATTAGTAACAGCTATGAAAATGCAAGTATATTGAAGGATTACTTTCATATAGATGAAGTGGTATCTCAAGCTATTTCTTCCTAATATTTACTACCTGTAAGTAAAAAAATGCACCAAACTATCTAAGGAATAATATTGTAACAGAAAGAGAATGTGAATCTGAGTTAAGAGGAGCAAGACAAAGTGAGAAATGCTCTGGTCAGCCTTGGTTCTCCAGATGATACCGTGCGCTATGAATGGGGAGGAGGAAAAGCCCAACACTCTCATTTCTTTCTGCTGTAACTGACTGAAAGCTAGAAAGAGGGAAAGGAGAAACTGATTGTTTGCCCTTTTGGCTTTGTATTGTTTGAAGTGTTTAAGAACACGTACTAGCCATACTGCTGTTGTACCTTACCCGGTAAGTAAATTGTTTCCTGAATTGTAGTTCTAAAATGCAATGGTTTTGACTGATTGCCAATCTGGGAATCAGAGTAGAATCTTTCCTTTGGCAAAAAGTGATATGGTACCTACTTGTTTGCTTTTCCTTTTTGTCTCTGTATCTGCTTCAGAAAAATTCATATTTTTCACAGTATGTAGCTCTGGTTTTTGGACAGATTTGGTGGGAATGAGACAATGAAACAATTACATAAATGCATAGTTCCTAAAGAGGTGAGCTGAGGTGCACTTGATCTAACATAATGTGCCTCACAGAAACTAAAAATTGGATTAATATTGCTTGTTCATGCTTGAAATACAGAACATTGCTTAAAGGCAGATGGAGGGAGAGCAAAAATTCTAAAAATAAAATTCCCAGTGGAAATAAGGATTTTCACAGTTCAGTTTGGATTCTTCTAAGGTATAAGTCTCAAGACACTGAAGTGAATAACTCACATGAAGGAAATTTAAGAGCACTGCAGTACTGAATTTTCTAGAAAAAACAGAAATATGAAATCAAGAATTATATAACATTTATTTTCATTTGCAACTGATGAAATACCTGAAAATTTAAAATAGAAAGGAGACATAGAATACAACCACATAATATCAGTTATCTATATTCCAGTTGGCTATTGTTCATAGTTTTATGATTTAACTTGTCTATGAGAGACAACAATATTTATCATTTCACAAGCAATGGAACACAATCATGTTTGCAGCATTTTTCACTTTAACAAGAAATACTCTGCGGACATCTGAAGCGAACAACATTCTGCTATCTATAGTGTTTGTCTACCTATTGGTGAAAAAAGATAAATCCCTAGCTACTGGAATCACACTACATATAAATAGTTCAAGTCTTCTGACTCCATTGTAACAGGAGATCACAGTAATTATGAGTATACTGAACAACTCATGAACATAGTGCTTGGTATACATTTTGCTGAAGTTAAATAGCATAAATTAGTGTATGCTAAGTTTACTTATCACTGAACTATTGAATGCTATACTACGTTCATTTTCTGGCATTTTTTCTTCTGTCCTTGTAGCGCTACATAGCTGTAGCACTAGTAGTCTAATGAAGTGAATAATCTAGTTTAACATTAGGTGTCCAAAGGTTGTGTGTTTAAATCTGAAATGATCAGCTCAGATGCTGAAGCATTTCCAAAGGAGGCTTACCTAACATTAGTTGCCTATTTTAGAGTCAACAAAAATTATCCTGTGATAACAACTTTCAAGTGACTATTACGTGTCTAGAACACAAACTTTGAAGTAATAATTTTATTTCTAAATGTCTTAAGTTAGGATTGATTAACTTTGCCTACTAACAGTAAGCCGTCAGTAGCTTTTCTGAAAGATAGAAGACTGTTAAGTAAAATATTTGTTCTCAAATCCCTAAACAAAACAGGTTTCTATACTTGTGTTCAGAGCTTTGCCCGATCTTGCATTTTTTTCTTATGATTTGTATATAGTGGGGAAGTGGTAAAGGTGTCATATTTAGCCTTTTTTGTTGTTAGAAGCCATAATCTGCAGATTTCTGAAATCTCATCAGACACTTTCAAGGAAAAGTAAGCACAGAACATACCACACACAAAACCCTTTTGGGGTGCAGTAGTATACCATTATGAATCTAAGCAGGTAAACTGTAGATGAGCCGACAACATAGCTTTTTCTTAAGTTTTTTTTCTATTCCTTAGCTATTGAATAGTTATGATTGTGTTCAGGCACAAGGCAACTAAGGAATTTGTTTTTTGCAGATCCATGAAAAGCACCATGCCATTATTTTCATTTTGTGCCAGAAAACAAGATGATAAAAATAAGTCATGAGTTTTACACTAAAAGCAACACAACAAAAAATTATTAGCTTTTAGTGTTGGTTTTAGTTCAGTGATGAACTTATGAATAGTTCCTTCTATAAACAAAGTCAAGATGTTTTGCATAGCCAAAAAGATCACGTAGGATGAGCATAAATCATTAATGAAGAAAAGAATATTTAAGAAAAATGGAAAAAGATATAAAAAACTACTCTTTGCAAGAACTGATAAGATTTAACAGTCTTTTTAGATTTTAATTGGGACAAAATGAGGCAGAAGAAAACAACATAAATCATAAAATGCTAAACCTTGATTGCCTAGAGAGAAGAATGACAGGCATAACCTTATTTTAGCAACTAAGTATCACTACAGAGATTAGTTTGTACATTTCCTATTACTTATTTTTCACAAAAGGAGAATTATTTTGGTCAGATCTCATTTATAAGGAAGATCTAGCTGTTTAAATCAGGAAGAGTAAAGTCAGTTTCCCTTCTCCAACATACTAAAACTAGCCCTATGAATTAATTATATCCAGGGGCAGCTCTTACCTTGAAAATAGTGAGATCTGTTCCCAGCAGAATTTAATATCCTCTGATTAAAGCAATATGACCTCCAGCATCTTTCTGTGACTTGTTTTCCTCTTGCACTAAACATGAACAGCATGCATACTGTTGCCAAGCCCAGCTCCAAAACACTGGAACAGAAAATGTTTAATTCTTGTGTAGAATCAGTAAAAATAAGTAGCTGTCTTTGAAGATCTCAGGAGGAATAGCATGTCTGACTAATTTGGGTGCCTATATTTCTTAACCATAATTGTTTGTTCAATAGCCCGTAACAAAGTTTTTGGTAATACCTCAAGTTGCAGGCTTTTCAAAACTGGTGTGCTTTCAAAGTCAGCAAAACCTGTACTGTACATGTGGTGATTACCTTGCCAGTGTGAGGGTGAATGAGGAAAATACTGACTCACATTATTTTTTCTGGTGAGTATAAAGAGTGTAGAACCAAGGAAAAAAGGTAATTCAAATAAAATTTGAAGAGTAATCTCAAAATAACTCCATCACTGATCAAAGTCTCCCTCTGGGGTGGGGGGATGTAGAGGGTTATTTATAATTGATTACAGTTGTGGGCTTGCTTCAGGGGTGGTGGGTTGGCTGATGTGGATAATGTACAGCTGTGGCTTGTTTGGGCTAAG
>JAVJGI010000014.1:52690505-52720273 GCA_035590275.1 Ibycter americanus | reverse complement strand
CAAGAAGCAGGGTGGACTGACCTGAAGAGGATGAAGAAACAGCACGGACAGTAGATGAACTTTTGGAACCTTGTGTGCGACTGATGGTGGTGTTGAGGCATGGGAGGGCTGGTATGGGACAGCAGTAAAAGCCTTGTTGCAACTTGATAGTTTGGTAGTGCTGTGACAGGGGGAACCCATAAAATTCCTCCCTCCATTTTTGTTATTTCTCTATTTTCTAAATTGCAGCACGTTTTCTGTGAAAGAGGGCTAAACATAGAAATACCTTAAACATTTGTTAAGAAAATAAGTAATTATTTTTATCAATAACAAAATCTTTTCTGAGGGTATCATGGGCTTAGATCTTCACCACTCTAGTCAATATGAACTTAACATTGACTTTAAAAACTTGTATTCATAAACATTGAAGAAGTTCCTTAAGCTTTCAACCCAATGAAGCCTGTTTCTGGCTCCATCACTGCCTGAGTTTGTTCTTTAAGACTGTGCACAGGTCTGATGAACTCTTGCTACCTTTGCAAGCCTTTTTCCTCTTTGGATTCTCGGATTTCTACACACATGATCTCATTGTGAAGCTTTTTAATTCATTAGCAGGTTTATGTGCACTTATGGGTATTTCCTCTCATTTTTAACTCCTTTCTCATTTTTACAAAAAATATAACTGAAAACCCTTCCTTTAGTCAAACTTTCTAATGGATACTACAGTTAATGGCAGGTGGATAGTATGCGGGATGATGCTACCAGCTTCACCTCTTTAGGAAAATGTGATAAAAATAGTTATTTTCATCCTCTGTAGAAAGCCTTCTAGTTCATAGAAGACTGTTTAAAATTCAAGTTAGATGTGCCATTTCCATGCAGTCTAATTCACTCTGTTTTGATTTTGTAATAGTCCATGTTTAAAAGAAAAACCAAATGAATGAAAGAAATTAAACACATGAGTAGAAGCTCTAGGTGGCTTTGATTTCAGGTTCTGATATATATTCTGGTTGATTCTGATGTTGGCCTTGCGAGTTTGTTCATATATGCCAGCTATACTTATATAAGTCACATCTTCATGCTCTTAAGTCAGGTTGCAGATTCTTTCCATTGCAAATTAAAACACAGGATCTATCTGAGCCTCCATCTTGAGAAAGTTCAGCTGAAATTCACTGAGATTTAAATTTTTTTCTGTTTACCTGCCTTTTTTTAAGTTTTGAAATGTTATATATAGCAGCATGTATAATTAAGATTTCATTTTAAGAGCTACCTGTGTCTTCCAGTTTACAAATCTGATAGACTTTAACTTCTATAAACAATGAATTTGCAAGCCAAGACAGATAAAACAAATTTCCCCAGAATAGGTGGCAAAAACTGTTACTGACACGTTCATGTGCAATGTGAATGTAGAAAATACTATAAGAAAAAGCAACAAAAATACTGGAAAAAAATGCACAAGGTTTTTTCTTATTTAAAAAAAAAAAAATCTTTCCAGTATGTTAATAATACAGGATACTGGCAACTATATGTAGCATAACAGTAGGTATTTTTTCAAATTAAATTTACATATCCTTATGGACACCATACCAGATGGCTGTTCAACACTTTTCCCTTCAAATTACATGTGGAATAAAGGAAAAATTTGCAGAACTTTAAGGTGTTTTTGCTTGAGTTCTAGTTTTGATGTCTTAAAGCAATATAGGGGTTTCTGACATTGAGGGCAACGCATCCCACAGGGTAATTTTTCACCAGAGAGATGTTTTTAAAATGTCAACAAAGAGAAGGTAAGCCCTTGGTATTTTATAGGCATTTCTCCTGGTCTTTCAACATATGGCACTACAAGCAAATGCAGTTTTTTAACTTACTTTAGTGCAGGGACTACTGTATAGTGTTTTTAAATTATCTGAGTTAAAATGGTTAGTTTAACATTTGCTTCTCTTTACTTCATAAACACACTAATGAGATGGAAAGAAAGAAGCCCTTTCATTTCCACAGCAGGGAAATACCTTTTCTTGAAGCATGCAGCAGTCCTGCATATGTTCATGTGAGGGATGGGTACTGTGTTTGGAACATTGCATTCTGTTGTGATGGAGGAATGTGTCAGATCACATTATAACAGGTGAAGAACATTAATAATTCCCATGATCCAGATGAGAAGTGGGGCTCATATCTGGCTCGTCTAAACGTAAGACACCAGACATTTTGCTTTGGCATAGCACCATAGCCTATCTTTAGCTCTTAAGATCTTGTTAACAAATGGCAGTTGATTCCCCAATCAAAGATCAAATTAGGTTGACCAAGCTGGCTTTGATATGTGACAAGAGCAGATGAAGAGTAGTCTGCATGAGCTTTAAAGTGCTTGCTTTTCCAGCTGTACTACTATTTTTGTTTGATAAATATGTAGCTAGATCTTGTTTATAGGCCTTGAGACATTTAGTAAAAAGCATGCTGAGGCATCTTCTCAGATATCAAAAGTATGCTAGGTAAGACTAAACATTTTGATTTAATCTGGATATTTTGTACTAAAAAATCAGCAGCGTTTTTACAGTTCTGAGTACACCTGAATTATGCTGATGGAATGATAGGATATTTCCACTATGCAGCTGTACCAAGTACCAATGCTTCTAATTGTTGGATATTCATAAGTGAGATGGTCTCATTGTAAAATGTATGCGTAACTTACAAAATCTAAACTCTGCCAGCAGTATAAAATCTATCATTGCATAATGTTTTCTTAAAATGTCACCAAGGCTGCTTGATTTGTGTTGTCAATAACTAACTTTGGGGATCTTCCCTGAACAGCTCTGCATCTCGTGAGTATTTTTCTATTGCCTTTTTCTTCTCAAGCTATGCAATAAATAAAAGTGCCTTCCTCTCTACCCACCTTATGTGTATCTCTGGCTCCTGTGCTGTCTACATGAAGTTCTTCTATTTTTTTTAAGCTATTTATGGTTAAAAACACAACAAACAAATGAACACCCCATTATATCTTAATTTGATATATTTTTTGCTTTGGACCTTCATCTCAGAGGTCCTGGGAAAAGATTGATTAGTATAAGACTTCCGGTTACTACCATAAGAAGCACAACAGAACATCAAGAAAATAGTTAAAACAGAGATTATTAAGCAGAAGTCGCAGAATCTGTTTCTGTCTTTTTAAATATTCTTTATACATACATAAGTGAGTTATTTGATTTTGGTGTTGGCTTTCTTTTTTCCTCTGTCCTTATAAAAAGATCTCTTTTCACTATATATCAAGTATGAAGATTTTGTGACTCCTTCTAATTATATGAACTACCAAAAGAATATTAAAACAATCATCTTTTTTCGTGGTAATTGTGAAAAGTGTCCATTCATGCAATAAGACTGTAGAAGACAGATTAACCTGCTTGCTTAAAGGAAGTATAAGCATGATATCCCACTCTCTCCTGGATGCCTCTAAGGAAAGATACAAACCCCCCTCTACTGGTATTTTATTTTGTGTCTGGAATCTGTCTTGGCAATGCCAGTCAGCATGAAACCAGAAGTTCCCCTCTTCATTTATTTCTGCTTCTGTTCCTGAAGTATTCAGACAATAAATTATGCAAAATAACATCCTGAGTGGCAATTAATAAGAAATTGTCTGCTTGCAGGAAACAAAAACATCTACATGCACTTTATTTTGTTTGCAGTTATGCTGTTTCCATGGGGAAATTACAACAGCTAAATCACAGCACACAAGAATAGATTAATCTATGAAGTATGTTCATAGTGTTACTTTTCACATCCTTTTTAGTGACAAGTGGTACAAGTGGACATTTGAAGGCAACATGGGAATAATTTTGTGGAACTGATATGTGTTCCTTAAAATATTCATGTCACAGTCCTGTCTTGACAAGATGCTATATAGTCTCTGTGTCTATGAAACAGTCCCTACAGCCGGAAAACCAGAAGGAGCTGCAGAGTTGCAGAGGTTTACTTTTTAATGATTGATTTGTACTTTTTTGTTGTTTTTTTTTTTTAAAAAGAAAATATGTAGCAAGTTCTCAGGTTGAGATTGTTACTGTGTTTTGGGTGCTAAAAGAGATGCATCACAAAGCAGTGTTAATGCGTTGCGTTTACTCAGTTAATCGTTATTTGTCTAACTGCATTTGCACAGAGGCAGTTTGCTTAACTTTTAAAAACAGTACTTATGTAGCAACAGTGACTATTTTTTTGTGGTATCTACTTCTTAGGCAGGTTTGAAACATTTGATATTATTGTCAATTAACATGAGAGGGAGTGGTTTATAAAACTGAGTCTCAGGAGTGTTCAAATTTTTTGCTTCAGCAAGGCTGCTTATTTAATAAAGAATAAAATTATACATCCCATTGTGTCATTTCTAGCTTTAGAAGTCTATATGTTGAACTTCTGTGTCTTGAGTTAAATCTCTTCGAATCCATCTTACAAAGAAAAATAGAGAACTTTTTGTCTCAGCCATGGTAAACATCATCTTAAATGGAGGCAAATAATACCAAATGAAGAGGATACTAATGCAGCATTTCTGCATGTTCTCTGGAATTTGAAGCAGTCAATTATGTGTATCATCAAAAGCATTTAATAACAATTTATAAATGAATAAGTCTGAGAAAAGGGGGAGATAGCATATGCTGGAGCTATATAACCAGTTTATTGGAATATTCCCTACAAAACTGAAGTTAATTGAAAAATTCTAGCCTAATCAGGCCTTCCGGAGACTCTTGACCCCATTTCCTTCTAAACTATTTTACTTTGTGTAAACTCACTCTTCAGTATAAATTCCATGACTAATTCTGGGAATAAAGACTAGAGCTCAGGACCACTCTACTTTTAACCTAAAAGTAACATGGTCAAACTATGAAACCAATGATTATTTTTGTTTTTCTGCTCTTCTTTAAATGACCAATTTCGCATTCTTCCTGTCCATAGCTTTTACATTATTTGCTGGTTTGGGTTACCTTTATGCTGGGTTTATGAATGTTGTTTGAGAGGAACTAAATGCTCCTCCTGAATTGCGGAGGGAATGAATGTAACTGGGCTGGTATTGTGAATGCTAGTCAGACTAAAGTTGACCATAGTCAACAAGGACAAGACATGCAAAAGTTCTTTTGGTGACTGAAAAACCTTTATTTGTGGTGCTTCCCTTTCTCATCTGGAAAAGAAAGAGAAGGGTGCCTTTTAGTGGTGCTGGTAGGAAAAATATATTAAGAAATTTAATGACCTGCATGAGAGATTTTATCTTCTAGGCAGCCAGGTTTTAAGGTTTTGGGGTTAGATTTTTGTTGATTCTTGACCAACAGACTAACTGGTCTTGTTATCCAGACAAGTCTCTACAAGTATAGTCTTGATGAACTTTTAACTGCATACTTTTATTTGGGTACGCTGTGAGTGGAAATACTGGTCTTGAATAAACACTTTTATGAAAGATAATGTTTCATTGTCTTAGTATTTTCCAGTAGATTCCTGACGTGTTATTGAGGTGCCTTTTTTTAATTGGAGGCATAACTTTCATTGTTCCTATGAATTAGTTGCAAAGTATGTGTTTCTTAGCCTCAGAGAATCTAGAAAGCAGTTTGAGATTTTATCTATTCTCAAAGTTTCAGTTCCAGTTAAAACCACTTGGAAAAGCTAGTGCTTTATTGTCCTGTTGCAACAGCACACCTGGGATCACACAATCTCATTGCAGGTGTTCATGTGACCACCTGCATAGGCACATTACAAACTAGTCTTTGAATTAAATTATTGGTATTGTTCCCTAGTGAACCTTTGCCTTAGTCAATACAAAAGATGTTGTCTTTTCCTTCATAAGCAGCTATTCAATATTTATGTTTTGTCTTCTTTACTTAGCTCATATTACTCTAGCTCTGGTTTGAACAGCCAATTACTCATGGTCTCACAGGACTTATCTGTGGGCTCATCACCGTATCTATGCTATTTGAGTGATTTAAAGATATTGATGAATTCATATGCATAAAAGTTCCTATAAGGAGAAGACACATTATGAGTAGTATTTTAGAGATACTGAGAAAGTGAAATGAATTGTTTCCACTGGAACTTAATGACTAACAGTCATAGTCATTTTGTTTCATGAAGGATTTTGACATCTGACTTCTCCCTAAACTTGCCTCCCTTCAATTTCATTCCTCTTCTAAATCAAAATAATAAATAGGTGAATGCTCTTTGGAAAAGTGTATATGCATCTCTGCAGTTCCACCTTAAAAACAGTGTTCCTACAACTCTTTAGAACATGTGAGAAGCTATGAACCTTGCAGCCAGGGCTCCTGTGATTCTAGGAGATGTCCTACCAAGGAGAAATCTATTGTTACTAAGCAGGAAGGGTTATGCTGGACTCACACTAATTAACAGGGGAATCTTATTAAACTGGGTTGCCTCCTTGAAGATATTCCATTTGAATTTTAATGAACATCTGATCCAACAAATAGGTTTAATTTTCACTTAAATTAAGTGGGTTTTCAAGATACAGATCTGATTTTTCAGATTAATCGCTGCTCTATTTATTGTTCAAAATTAAGATCTAGAGTTCTGTTACAGTTCTTAACTGCAAATTAGAGTAGGCTCAGGTGAGCCTTCTCATGGGTGACTAGTGGAAAGATTTAGTTCCACTGACTTATTCAATGTTACATAGGACCCTTGCAGAGGAAGGGATAGAATCAAGTTCTCAGCAGGTACCACTCCATATTTTAGCCATGAGAATGACCCTTGTTTTTATGGTTGCCAGGCTAACCTTCAATATTCTTCGTTGCACAAAATGTTCTGTGCTCTCTATGGGTACAAAATATTTCCTTTTCAAAACATTTCCCTTGGCACTATGTACAGTCTTTAATGTAAAATGAAAATGGGAATCAGGTTTCCATAAAAATGGGGATATAAAGCTATTTGAGTATATATTACATATTTTGAATACAAGCAGGCTTTACAAATGCACTGTTCTGGCACATAATAATAAATCTGCCAGAAAATCAAGGAGTGTACCCTTTCAGCTGCACAGTATTTAGAAAGAATTCCCTGTTTCTATATCTACATCTGTGTCTGTCTATAAGTTAACATTCACAATGGCAGCACAGATATTGCTGGAAGAGTAAACAGTTATATGGTGTCAGGAGGTCTTCACTATGTTGTTGGAATGATCAGACGGTGTGCAGAGGCACATCAATCACTATTTTTCCTAACAAAAAAATTAGATAATATTCACAGATCTTTCTGAAAAAAATCCTCAACACATACTCAGAAATTTTTTACTTTCTTTGGAGGCATAACAGCTTTTTTTTAAACTCAAATTACAAGCAGTCAGGACATATGTATGACTCAGTTGCCAAAATCCTCTTTTAAAAATCTAACCCACTTAGTACTAAGCAGTAAAAGTGTTAAAAATCAGCATATTTCTTACAGGCTTAAAATAGAACTAACTTAAGAAATTTTCAGAAAGAAAAATGTGTTTTCCTAAGATCATGTTGTAGCCTGAAGCAAATTCCTGTAAGCACACTGACTGGGGAAAAAAAAAAAAAAAGAAAAAGAAAAAGATGGATATTGAAACACCAGTCTTAGTTTATCAGAGCTTTGGTCATACATTCCTATGTTAATACCTGTTCTTTATGTGTAAAAAGTCAATAATTGCTCTGCCATGCTCTTTAACGTATAATATTTTATCTGTTTAACAGAATAAAAGGCATGATAACGAAGAAAGAAGTTGCCTGTCACGATTTCAGGAACAAGATATTCAAGGTAACCTGCAGATATCTTGTAACAGTAGTATATGCATTATTTCATCTTCTGACTCAGGCAGTAAATCCTGATTAGTGAGCATAATGTACCTGATGAAATGATATATGATAGTTAAAGCATGTTTTGTTGTCCCTTGGTTTTGAAATCCTGAACGGTGTATCCGTTCCTTGCATATATACCATACAGGTATATTTTATGATCCAGAATCTGTCTTCATTCTTAGTTGCCCTGAAAGGGAAGAATGTTATATTACAGTCCCATAAAACTCCTGACAAAAGGAAAAAGGAAGTGATATAACTTTTCTAATGTTAGTCTACTCATGTAAGATTTTAAGGTTGACAGTGTGGTTTATGTTGATCGGTTCTCGTCAATCCAAAAAGAGAAAGACTGCTTAAAAACACAGATTAAAGAGAATAGCAGTTTAGGGACAGAGACAGAGAGTATTTGTGGGAGAAGTTCTAAGAATTGATACAGCTGGGATGAAAATTAGACTAGGATTTATGCTTTTTTATTTTGTTTAAAACAGCAGAGATAAAATGGTTATTGAATGTGTCTCATGTATGTACAGACAGCTCCTATTACATATATAAGAATTTTATTTGATGCCTAATGATGTTTTAAGACAACTACAAACAAAATGGGAACTGACCTAAAAAAAAATCATGTGAGTAATAAAGCACTATGCAAGGTCTTATATCTTGCATAAGCAATTATGTTTTCATTAAAATATGGTTTACTTTGAATTATATTTCCTTCATACTTTCAGTATGTATCTGCTACCTGGTCCTGGTGCTTCAATGCTGTCTTCAGTGCTTCAATGGTATGCCCATTCCCCCTGGTTTACCCTCAGAACTACCCTTGTAGTAGGAATTGTCTTTGTCTTTCATAGTACACATTGATGCAAAATGTTAGTCTTCACAATTTCACTGATATCTTTGAGGCAGTACTCTTTTCAAACACTTTAAAGGAACTACAGGCAACTTGTTCTGTTTACAATTTGACTTGCTAGGATATTTTTGTTTTCCAGAATATAATAATGACCTTGTTGATACTCCATCAAAAACTAGCTGATTCTCAGAATTAAAGAAAGAATCAGCTTAGTACTATTCTGGGTCTACTTAATTGTTAGGTGGTCATTCAGTATACTAATACATCTTGTTTGTCCTGGAAATAGAGCAGGTCCTACTCATGTAAGTTGTCTTACATGAGTAAGCATATAGGTACAAGGATCACATATATGAAGGATATACTGCATGCACTGAAATCACATTTATGTTTGAAAAAAATGCATACAGTGATGAGGTCTTCAGTTACTTCAGCTGTACCGAGAGGGCACTGAAGATATTTTGTACTTAGAAAAACTCATAACTTGAATAATCAGTCCTTGCAATTTTCTGGGCTACCACATTGAAGCTACAGACATATCTTCTATGTGTTTCAAGTGTTCATTTACAGGATAACTGAATAGACTTGATTCAATGCCATTAGATGTCTAAGTCTCCCATCTGTTCTTCAGCTGCCTTCTCAAGGCAATACCAGTCTCTTGTAGGTTTTGTGCCATATCTCCTAGACCTTCAATGAATATCTCGAACACTGCAGGGTATCTCAGATGTCACCAGGCCTCTATGTGTAGGCAAGAAATGATCTTGTGGTGTAAAAATAACTAGACCATTATACTGTGCCTTTTTAAAAAAAACTTAGCCACTTATGAAATGGTCAGAAAGGGATTCCAAATTTTGTTAGAATAAGAGTGATCTGAAAAAGTTTCTTTTAATCACAGGAGATTCTGGTGGGAACTTCTGTGAACTACTATAGTAATTTTGTCTCTTTGAGATTACTATGTATTAGGTAAACATTTGAAATACAAGAAAAGGTATTAAAATACAAGTATCATTAGATATAATATATTTGTTAACATTTAAAAAATTATTCTGATGCCCACATGGAAACACATTCAAAATATATTGAACTTGTA
Organism: Ibycter americanus; assembly: GCA_035590275.1. Lineage (NCBI taxonomy): Eukaryota > Metazoa > Chordata > Aves > Falconiformes > Falconidae > Ibycter > Ibycter americanus. The sequence goes on along the minus strand of JAVJGI010000014.1, from coordinate 52,710,585 downwards.
CATAAAAGCATGCTCTGTTTCAAATATAGAAGGATTCTAATGAGGATCTTCAAGTTTGTTATTAAGTAAACAACATGAATCACCTGAGAAAATTTATTTTTCAATTCAGTGTGCACTAAGGACGGTTTGACTGAGGCAGATACAAAGATTTTATTTTATACATCCAACTTACTGATTTCGTTCTGAAAACAAATTGAAATTGTAACTTTAGAGACAATGCTTTTCTTACCTGTGTCATTTTTCTCTCACCTTTTCTCCTCCCTCTACATGTAACGAAATCAGATTCTTGAATTATTATAATTGCATATACCTTTGATTTATTTCCCGTTGATGTATAAGCTCTCTTCATCCACATAGGTCATATACTGGAAAAAGTAAAGGCATATGCACTTTAGAATGTTAAACCATTCCTCAGAAGAATTTTAAAGAGTTGAATGCTACAGTTAGTACACAGACAAAATGTAGGTTCATCTAAGGACTAGGAAAAAAGGGGAAAAAATCCTTCTACCTAAACCAAAAACTATAGAAGAATCCCTGTGGCATTATATATCTGCACTGTGCTACTATTTGGTGAATGGTGTCATGTTATTTCATTTGAAGGGATATTCAGACCTTCAAACTTCAAAGAAGTAACTTCGGCATTTTGAATTGACTTCTGAAACCTTCCTGTACAGAGGGAGCTTAAGGTTCCTAAACCGTACTCTCCTTTGACTGGCTTCTGACTGAGGTGCTGTGGAAGCTTAAAGTGGACACCACAACTGGCCTGTTGAAATCTTTCATGTTTAGCTGTAATGGATTAATTGGAAAAAAGTGCAGAAAGATCAGGAGAAAACACGACTGGTTATGGAAGATGGGTAGAGATGGATTTGTTTAGAGAAGGAAAGGAATAATAAACTTCAAATATGCAACTGTTTGCTGCAGAGGCAGTGAAAATTGTCAGTCCTTAAAATGACAAAAATATCAGTAGGCTTAAATTGTAATTTAAAAGTTTGTTTGGGTATATATAGACATATTTATTATTAATCAGTAATAGCTACCCTTTGTATATACTTTTCAATAAAGTCTAATCTTTATGGGATTTTCAGCAATTTAAAGAAATAAATTTAACTACTCCTGAACAGCTTCCATTCGGAACTGTTTAATGTAATGAGCTTGTATCTTTCTGTATAAAATATTTCTGAGCAGAACAAAAGAATTTAACATAAGTAGTAAGACATAATTTAGTGTCAATACAATCATAAGAAACTCATTCACAATTAGCATGTTTATGTCGTCCCCCCCCCTTATTTTGTATAAAAAATAGACAACGATCATCAAAATAGATAATGCAGAGTCTAAGAGATAAATCTCCTTCTCTACAACAATAAAAAGCGGAAAAGTAATTAGTATTTCAATATTTAACCACACAATATATTCACTCAGTACAAAACACTTCAGGATTTAATTCAGTAAGATTAATTAAGTCCAGCTGTGTGCATGTTCCCATTTTTCTAACAAAAAAGATCTTCTAAGCTGAAGTATTGCACATAATTTTTTGTGCTCTTGAAGGTGCTAAAATATAGTTGACAGGAGATATACAAAGTGTGAGGTTATCTCAAAACCTTTTATCCAGACTAGAGCTAACCAGCTTCTGCAGAACTCTGGTGGACAGAATTGCTTAATTTATTTTAGAAATAAGTAGCCCATTGATCTTTACTACTGCTGCTGTTACTTCTCCTACTGTTGCTACTACTATGACTAATTAATTGCTTCTTATGATGCTTTCACTGCAAGCTAAAGCAGCTTCACATTCTCATACTGTGAATTTGTCCACATCAGTGGTATTCCCATATTTCCTTTTCCTTCCTCCTGCTAATGATCCTTTTTGTACATAAAAAATGGGCATGTCTCTCAAAAAGAACAGAGAAGCTAATACAATGTAGCAACAGTAACATGTATGATGTTCTTTGGCCATTCTGCACTTATATCTGTGAGTTATTAATTTTGGTTAGTGTAAAATCCATTAGGTAAAATGTAGGCAAGATGTTACAGGTAAACTTGATGTAGGCTGCTTATTATTAGATCTTTTCCCTAGAAAAAGCTTAGAGTATACTGATGTAGTTGGTTACTTATATTCTGGGTTTTGTCTGTGTTTTTTATTTATTTGTTTATTTACTATGCATTAATTTGCCTCATTGTTGGGCAATTTTTATTGTACTAAGCTAAGTGTCTTGTGTTCCTTTTACATGAGGAGAGAATGGGTTAAATCTACAAAATCTTTGTCCAGATATGAAAATATGAGAGAACAGCCTGAAGATGGTATTTCTAATGAATTAATGAAGTTATTCATAAGGCAGGGAAATTAATAATGTGTAAACAGAGAAAACTGATTTACCTGTTAAAAATAATTCTTCCCAAGGAAATGACTGTGCCATTTGAAACATGCAGTGCTGTGCAAATCACTTTCAGAACCACTTGCATGTAGGCTTGGAACCAACATCGAAATCTTCCAAGAACTGAACCTGACCCACTCTGAGAGCTGGTACATACTAAGGAAACTTTATTGAGGATGCTGATCCTCCTTACTAAAAATTCTGAGAGGTCAGGATTTTCACAGACAGGACACTGTGATCCAAATTAAAGAGGACTTTTAGGGAGGAAACTCTTACAGAGTAAGAGTGATCAATATTACTCGGATGCTGCAGTGTTGGACATCACAACTTCTAAGTCTTCTTCCCTAACAATCCTTTTTAATTCCTACTCATTAAGAGTAGGAATGCCCAAACCTAGTGATAGGTGAAAATCCTTGTGCTTGAAGTCATCAATCCACGGCACAGATGACCAAACTGGACACTGATTTTGTCCGAGTATTTGCAACTAAGAGCAGTCTGTACTTTCAGTATTTTGAAAACTTCTGGGGTTACAGAGGTTATGGTTTCCTCTGAATCTTACATTAACTAATACAAAGGAATTTCCATTTCACATACATCAAAATAATGGTAAAATAGAGATTGGCAACGTCATGCCTCCCTGATATCAGGATTCTCATAATTAACTAGTGCACTGAACATTTGGTTTATGCAAACAATCAAAAAACCAAACAAACCTTCGAAAGATTAATCTTGGATGATGACTGATATTTTTTCATTATAAGAAGCTTCTCCATAATTTTTCTGTAAAATCTGAGATACCAAGGACTTAGTCCAAATGGAAGGACAATTGGAATGTTTCACACGATATGTAAACTTTACCTACATTCAATTTACCTCTCCTAGTCACTTCTAGTAAAACTACTATGTATGACACCAGTTGATATTCAGAGAACCATAGAGCATGACTATTTTGTTGAGTATTATTTCCTTTGTACATTTTCTTTTAAAAGCTGACATACATCTATTGAAAAGTGACCTCTGTCAGAGACTTAGAGGGAGGCATATTAGAAATGACATCCAGAAAGACCCTTCTTTTATAAAAATTTCCACTTCCTATTATAATATAGTATACTTCTTCTAAAAAGACATGTGAAGTATAGCTGAAATAAACCCAAATATCTTTCTGACCAAAGCAAGGTAAAAAAGACAGACAGCACATGCTTCCACCAAGATTCTGCATTTGAAGACCTTTGAAGATTTGTCTGTCATTTCTTTGCCATTGATACAAAACCAGTAGGGAAAAAAAAAAACCAACAAAACCAACAAAAAAGCAGAAAAAAAGCCCCTCACTAGTACTTAACTTTTGTGTATGTGTGTTATTTTGCCTTGCTGATAACATTCTCCCTTGGCAATGACAATGAAACAATTATTTTCAGCAAATCTAAGGAAAAAAATCCCATTAGTAGAAAAAAAGACGATAGCATATTTAAACAACTTTTGTCCTTGATTTTCATTTTTTTAAACAAAGGACTAATTTACAAATCAAATAGCAGCAGGTGAGAAAATACAAACAAATACATATTCCTACTGCTTGTCAAATTATGAGTACAAACCATTATTATACTTGCTCTGTATTTCTGATTCAGTGTGTCAACTGATTACTGATTTGTCAAAACTTTTAATTAAGACTGTACTCCCTGAATTACAGAAAAAAAGCTGGTGTCTTTTTAGAGTCTGTTTAGCCTATTCAACTTTGCTTCTATAAGAGTTGAGATGCAAGAGTACATTTTCCTTAGTATTGCTTATAGGCTTACATAGCTCATATGATGTTTTTCTCAGCTCTAAATTACACTTTTTTTCATGCAATCTTAATTTAAAAGAAATTTAAAAAAAACCAAAGTAGCAGGTAATGTGCCAAAGTAGTTCAAAAAGTAAACTAGAATTTACATTTTATTTTATTATCAGATTTACACATACTTTGTAACAGCCTAATTTTCATACTTTTATAAGATTCAAGATGCTTAACAGAAATATTTTTACAGAATTGCCTGTGCTGATGGTGAAAATTCTGCTCATTAGGAAGTAAATTATGTATTGGAATGCTGTTCCCCTTATCTATGCAGTTTGGTGTATGGGTATCTGGGAAATTTAGAAGTCTGGTGTAACATTTTGCATTAAGGGTGAAAATAGTGAAAACAAGGGATACTATATTTTGCTTTATAGCATTCAACTGGAAAATGTGTCAGTAATCATACTTATGGAAAGCAAATGAACCAGTTTTTGTAAATCAAGACTAAAGTCTGGGTTCTTTCCAATGAATTTTGTAAACTTCACTGTATTTTGTAGCCTTCCTTCAGCTATCATTAAAGTCAAAGGAGAAAAACATACACCATGACGGAATGATTTTAGGAATGCTTATCTCTTCTTATTGAGTATAACGTTAACCCTGAGCAATCATTATCTAATTGATATCTCGTTAAAATTCCTGAATTTATGTGAAGGAAATCTGGGGGTTTATTTATCTGTAATTTAATTCTGTTGTTAATTTGTGTGCGTTTGTTAAAGACATTTTCTGTTTTAATGCTTAAAGGTACAATGGATGACAAGGAAAATTATGCCCAGCTGCTTATGAAATTTCTTTGATCCAAAACCCCTCTGTGAATCATTTTCCCCATGGCTTTAATTAACATAACCATTTCTATTTATCTGGTAGTGGCATTGATATTCTTAGAAAAAAATGAGCTATGTGAATGCATTGTATCTGATACAAGTATAATTATTTCAGATTATTTTCCTGAGACCAGTGAGGAATTCTCTGTACATTTAGTGTACAGAGGGAGAGAAACAGACTAGATGCAATACTGTCTAATTTTATAAGACAGAAATGACCACATCAGAAAAAGTGGAGTAAAAGTTGGGTGTTTTGTTGTGGTTTTTTTTCGCTTGCCATCTTCAGTTCTATTCAATGCCCCTTGTTCTGGCACTGAAGAGACAATGAGATGTTTCTCATTCATCATCCTCCAGTGCAAATATTTTACAGTCTTCTATCGGTTCTTAATCTAGAGGTCATTTCCATATTCATCAGCTCAGTTTCTTGCTGTCATGAGGCTGGAGGTGCTGGTTTGTAAATTGAAACATTATGCAACATCCTTAACAAACTTGTCTGCTTTTCTTTTTATTTCTCAGCGGCACTGGGGCGGCTTTCGTATTAGTTGAAAGATATCCCCAAAGATGTTGTTCATCAACTTTTCTGTCTTCCTGAGTTCCTCCAGAACTGACCTCGTGATCTTGAAATGCAGTCTTTTGTCTCTGAAAGCCATGTTCACGTTACATAGTATGCACACACATGCCATTACCGAAGGATCAGGTCAGAATTCTCACAATACTCCGTGCAGTGAGTCGGAACTTTCCCCACTCCTGTCTCTACCAGGGGGACTTCTGCTTGCATTCTTTTGACTTCAAGATATCAGTTGTTGCTTTTGTTTGTTTGTTTGCAGTTGCTGCTTTAGGTGGTGTGGTTTAACCTGGCAACTAAGCACCACAGAGCAGCTTGCTCACTCTCCCCTGCTCCGGTGAGATGGGGAAGCGAATAGGGGGGGAAAAAAAAGGTAAAACTCATGGGTTGAGGTAAGAAGAGTTTAATAATGGAAATATAATAGTAGTAGTAGCAGCAGCAGCAGCAGCAGTATTAATGTGTGTGGGGTGGGGGTGGTGGGGTGAAGAGAGAGAAGTAAAACCCAGAGGAAAAAGAGTGTAGAATACAGTTGCTCACCACTCACCGACTGATGCCCAGCCAGTCCTCAAGCAGAAATCAATAGCTTCCGACTAACTCCCCCTCCCCGTGTATATACTGAGCATGCCATTCTATGGTATGGAATATCCCTTTGACCAGTCTGGGTCAGCTGTCCTGGCTTGGCTCCCTCCCAGCTTCTTGTGCCCCTCCTCACTGCCAGGGCATGGGAAACTGAAAAGTCCTTGACTTAGGGTAAGCCCTAAGCAACAACTAAAACATCAGTGTGTTACCAACATTATTCTCATACCGAATCCAAAACACAGCACTGTACCAGGTACTAAGAAGAAAATTAATTCTGACCCAGCTGAAACAAGAACACTGGATGATCTGCTACAATTTTGAAATACATACATTTTAAGAAGCAGCATATCACATTGTACTATATTCTTCATTCTGGATAGCATCTCGTGCATTTCTTCTAGAAATAATTACAAAATCCTTACAATTTAATGAAACCATATAATGCCTGTTAGTGAAAGAGAAGTGTAATTGTCATCATGCATTATAGAGTGTTAAGCGCTGTGCATTTTAACTTGTCTTTCCACAGGAAGTAGAAGAATATAGATAAAATAGAATTGAATGTATTAAAGCTTAATATACATCACATTTAACATAGTACATATTCCACATTTAGCACCATAGTCAATCACAATATCAGCCATCTACTCAAAGTTCCATTATAGGTGTTTCAGGACAGTCAGTATTAACTGTTCACAGCCATATTCTACCTGGAAATGGGAGGCAGAAGTACTGCTACAACCCTATAACACTGCCAAATGATATGATGGGATATTAATTTTATGGTTAAAGAGCAGTAAAGTTAGTTCCCATGGGAATGGTTTTTCAAAAGGAGGTATTATTTTCAGCAAGCCTCCCAACTGTAAACCTCTCTCAGTTATTCTGCTATTTCCTAAAATCTCCTGCTGGTAAAGACCCTAAATAGTATTCATCTATAGCAGTGAATGCAGGATTTCAAACCATTAGTATATAGCGTTATACTCTGCACCCTAATAATGAACTAGCTGAATTTTGAGATAAACTATGTTTGTTCTGAGCTCCTCCAGTACAAATTTTTTATCACAACAGTGTTAGTAAACATGGAAAACTATATTTGAACAGAGGATTTTAATTTTTTCCTTATAGCTGCTGACTTCTTGTTTTAGAGATATTTATATATATATGAAAAGCCCAATCTCAATTAGAATAGACGAGTATAAAAAGGGTCTACTTGATAAAAAATCTGAGATTGGTATTCTGGTTATTAAGGACCTCAAAAATTCATTATGATTCTGAAATCAGATACAAAAAAGTCTCAAGAGACCCACCTACAGGATCCTATTGTCACTGAGAGGGCTGTAGTAGACAGAATTAAGCAATAGTATTTCATACATTACTGTTCACAACATTCATGTGTCTTACCTTGTCAGTAAAGATACTAAAACAGAAATTGAATTGTCTTACCTTCTCTGCTACTTTTGAGTGGTAGAGTCATAGTATCAAATTGTGAGAATTCTCTTCACGTGTTCTAGAACAGAAAAGGGAAAAGAAAATCCTATATACCAAGTTAACTGGTTTAAATGGAGATGAGGTCAAATGACTCTCTTGAATTTCCTCTAGTCACCTCAGCTATATTAGTGACATGAAAACCTTGCTTTCTTTAAAGGCCATAAAAGCTGTGCATTCTACAGATGCTATTTATGACAAACATGTATGCTTCTGCTGAACTCTGTGTGTGTATATATGTCATCTGTATACATGTGTATATAAAATCATCTCCATTTCCTGAAATACAGAAATCCTGAAAAACTTAAAAATTTCAGAAAAGATGCAGCAGCAATAGTTTTGTTTCAACTTTCAAAATGATCCTGTTGAAACTCTACCAGGCATCTATCTTTCTGTGACCAGACTACAAAGATATATATATATATGTTATTATTTTCTCTCTTTATAATTCACTTGCAGAAAAACCAAACATTTGTTTTGTACCTAAAACATAAATTCCTTAAGTTTATCAATTTTTATTGTGAACCTTGTGTATCTGTGGAAGTGTTTTTTGTACTTACAGAAAATTATTAAAATGTTCATTTTCATAACTGGCTGCAATATCCTAGCCTGTGATTTGTGAAAAGGAAGGAACACCAAAATCCAATGTAAAAGTGGTATTCAAAATATCTTGTACAAAGTTTGGACATATTAAATTTACTCTTATGGTTTTAATCAATCACAAAGATACTAAATCAGTCAAAGATATTGAGGATAAATCGATTATTAGAAATCAAGGCATTAGCATAAGCTGATTGAGAGAAAAATATATTTTCAGAGCTTTTAAATTTCCACGTACAACTTTCAAAGACAGAAGGAGGTACTAGCTAAAGAAGTCATAGTAAATTCCATTAGAACTGTGCCATTAGCAGTTCTGTGTTTGGCCTTCTAAGATGGTGAGAACTCATACAGAATCTATGGCAACTACCAAATTCTTGTGAAGCACAGACTAAAATTCCCTTTCCTTGATGTATATTTTTAAAGTCAACCTTTGATAACCCACTGGTTATATGTTTGTCAGGGCATGGAAATCAAGACCTGTTCAATATTCTTTATTGCATTATAGAATTTATGTGCTGGAGAATTTCCTAAACAGACAGTACATTGTAATCAAACATGGGAGTAGTAATAATGGCATATTTTCATCTTCTTAAATTCTTTACACTAATGAGAAATTTTCCAAGTTTCCTTGGAGAGTAGGAGGAAATAAGGCTTTCTAGAGTTTCCTCAGTTGCAAATGAGTAAGAATATTTAGGTTCCATTTCCTGATTCTATATGTAAGTACTTATATATGTATATACACTCACAGACCCAGAAACAGACAGACACACGCACACAAACATATACAAGCACTGACTATTTAACTGGTATACTGGAAACGGAAACGTTATCTTACTTGGCCAAATAGCTTTTTAAACTGAAAATTCCAGCATTTGTGTACATACAGCCTTCACTCCACATAGGTTGCTTCAAAAGTAACAGTGCTTGGGCTCTAAGTGCAGGTTGGGAGGCATAAGGCTGAGAGAGAGCAAGAACAGGGGAAATACTGGGAGAGAAGTGGTAGCCTAAACAATGATTATAGAAAGAGAATGTCTTGCTAGTGAGGAACTTTCTTATAAACTTATTTGGATAACATCTGTATAACTTTCAGAACCAGCGGAAAAAGGGATTTCTTGCTCATTTGTTTGTCCTGCAGATAAAGGCAAATAGGAATGAGAATATTTTAGTTCATTTTATGCGTGCAAAGTCGTTGATGTATTTATATATGTATGTATGCATATAGTGACATAAATTTGGAATTAAGTGCCTTAAAACTCTGTATCTCAGATTCAGATAAAATTAGATATGAGAAAATAATTAGATTTTCCTATGACAATTATGTACAGCAGACACAACATTCACTTTCAGATCTATAATATGCACATCTTTACACATTAGTCACATAGTCATATTTTATTCAATATGTCATTGATATATTTTGCTATATATTTTGTGTTCCATTTGGTAGTTTCCACATTCAAAAAACAATTAATTGGAGCAGTTTTTATAGGGAAGAGGACTTGTATTGGCTAAATTAAAAAAATTATAAGACCATTTATAATTATGTTAAAAGACTTATTATCAATATTAACATATTACAAGGAGCATTTTTACATGAAAAATTCCAAATCAATCTTGTTTAGCTGAGGTAAAGATGATTTTTCTCAGCAGGACAAATATTAGTATACTGAAATATCTTTTTTCTTGATTTCAGTAGGAAATCCATATTTCAAGGACACATCGGAAGTCTGCTTTACGCAAAATAAAACTGAGATTTTCAAACCACCGTGGTCAAGAAACATGTAAATTGTCTTCTCACTGTAACTACTTTAATGTATTCATTTAGCACATGTTATATTCAAGGGCTCAACATCTTACCATATGTTCACCTCAAGAATATTACCAAAGGGAAGGTCAAGCTGATCAGCTTTCTATATACATTTTTTGCTGTCGCCCTCAGAAACTGTGCAAAAGTTGTTCCTAGAGTTACAAAATGCTCAAAGTATATAAGATTGTAGAGTTCTGCAGGTAACATCAGGTTTGCAATTAGAAAACAATTCACTTTCCATTTTTGCAATCTTTTCCTTACAAGGGATTAACAGAAGGTCAAATTACAAAGAAAAAAATAATCCACATTTTTCCCAGGTAGGACATGATCTAATCATAGGGTCTTGGGGTCTACTCTTACCTCAGTATTAAGCAAAACCTAACAAAATACAGAAAAATTACATCTGACATACATTCCTCCATTTTTACTTTCATTTATACATTAATATCAAGAGTTTCTGTCAAAAAGCTATTTTTTTTATAACAGTGTGAAATGTGAAAAAAATGTACTTAACCAAGGAAGATCACAGTTTTGATTTTTAACAAAGTATATAAACAATAATTAAATGAAGTGGAATGTAAAAACTGGTCTACCATAAACCGTCATCAGGCAAACCTGAGACCTCTCTGCTAAGAATCAGTCTGTCTACAAAGGCTGGATGCTGAGTGAACCTGGGTCCTTCAAAAAAAGTGAATCAGAAGGTAAACGCTGTTACAGCCATCTTAACCTAAAGGTGCCTAAAACTCACTGCTGTGCAGTAATGCAAAGCTAGATTCATATACCTGTATTCCTCTTTCCATAACCAGACTACATCTACTATTTGCTATGAGACATTGCCGAGATTCTTTATATACAATAGTTTAGCAGATCTCACCCTAGGTAATGAACTTTTACAACACTAAATTCAGGGAAATCTTGTTCTGATGTTTGGCCAACCTGAAGAGTTTCTCCTTGAGGGCTATCAAACCAGTAGTCTGGCTTCTCTGTCAGACAAGTCACTATTGCTTTTTTTGAAACAAAATAAGGTAATAACAGCTCATGTGCCTGACTGTCATAAATGATATTTAATTCTTTCCCCAGCAGGATCAACACCTGCTCACAGTGTGAGTCTTTCAGGAAAAGACAGTTGTCTTTTTTTACTGGCAAACAAAGATTATGAGCATGGAAGCAAGTCAGTAAAGACAACTGTAAAGGTTTATATTGCTGGGAAAGCAGGCAAAAACTGACCTTTTTTAGGGTAGAATGGTGTGGGTGGTGGTAAATTAATTTTAAACATAAGACATTATTTTTAGGTTAAAAAAATGAGAAGAAAAACATAATTTTAGTTTTTAATATTTCTGCAGAGTTTTCCTAGAACTTGGAGAGCAAAGCAGGCACGAACTACTTCTAACATAGAAATAGTTGAAATGCGAAGGCCTCTAGAGTTTTTAATCCAATTGTTCTGTTTAGCATTGGACTCTGTATTTTATACTACCATAAGAATTCCATCTGTAAAGAAATGTTATTTTTTACTTTTATTCGTGGTAATGTGTCCTGTATAATATTGCTATAGCAACAAGATGGTGTTGTCTCCTTGACAACAACTGTATGCTGCCTTGTCAAAACTGAAGTATCTTCCTCTTATTCTTCTCTCCACAATATTTTTACTTTTTTTTTTAGAAACATAATAACACTTCACAACTAATAAACTATTTGTTATATAGTTTGGACTAAGTTAATATGGCTTCATTTGTTGATGTGATACTTCTGCTATATGAGACATAGTATAATATCTCTCCATAGTGTAACATCTCACCATATAATTTAGGTGCCTAAATTTGAAAGGTCTGGGGTTCCTTAACTCAAAACTTCTGCCTTGAAACTCCCTGCTCATTGGCAGGTCTAACCTTAAAGGCCTCTAAACTCTGTATATACCTACATTTCCAATAGCAAATTTCACCAGCTTCCAAGTTTCCATTTATGGAGGTACTTCAGTCGTAATGTTTCCCACCAGCATGAAAACTGGCTTACACCACAGCACAGTCACTACACATACACTACAAATTCTCTTACTTTATTCCTCTCGTAATGTATCTAAACACTTAAAACGTATCTAAACTATCTAAAATGTATCAGAAACAGCACAATACCCATATGTCTTTTGGGCTATAATTTGGATTGCATACTAAATACTCTTAAGAATAGGTATTTCCTCACAAGCGTGAATTCAAACCGATTTATCCCTGGAAACATCTTGGTGAACACTTCTCTCATGGGAAAAAAAAAAAAAAAAATCACTAGTATATTAATGGAGTAGCTTTCCTAATGAATTAAACTTTTTCTTAGTGTTGTTACGTTGTTGAAGTGTCATAATCTTGCATTCTGTGACTTCCCTTCATTTTTAATTTCATAGTTCATCTAACTGTGCATGATACATGCAAAGTCTATTATGTGCCCCTTGAGATTTTAATCCCTTGCTTATTGGTACAACTCCTTTACCAGTTTCACCATTCACTGCTAAAAACATTTTTCAATTAGTTCAACTAGCAATTTTGTTCTTACTTTCACTTCCATTTCTCCAAGGTAGGAATCACTTATTTTGATTCCCTGGCCCCTCAGGCTCTTTGGTGAATAACTGTAGTCTCAATACAACTTAAGTCATATTAAAAAAACCACAACCCAAACCCAAACAATAATAGTGTGGGATTGGTTCAAGTGATTCACGTTTCAATCAGTTTTATTTTACAGCTTCTCCCATGAAATAGTCATACATTAGGATCTGGAGGAAAACATGTACAGACAGATGTGTGCTAACATATTGTACATGATTATTACAGAAATTAATCATATATTTTCCCTTACTTTATGTTTCCAAGGCACAATTCTAGTCCAACATACACATAGCATACTGGGTCTGGCTGGGATGCAGTGAATTTTCTTCCTAGTAGCCTGGATGGTGCTGTGTTTGTGGAAGACTGTGTTGAAAACATACCAGTGTTTTAGCCGTTACCGAACAGTACCTGCACAGCATCTTTTTACCATGCTGTCCCGCCAGCGACTAGGCTGGCAGTTCTAAAGAAGTTGGCAGGGGACAGCTGATCTCAATAGGCCAATGGGATATCCCACACCATATGGCAGGATGCTCATCAATAAAAGCTGGGGATAGGAAGGAGGAAGCAGGGGACACTTGTGGCGATGGCGTTTGTCTTCCCAAGTAGCCATTACGCATGCTGATGCCCTGCTTCCTGAGAAATGGCTAAACATCTGGCTGCTGATCGGGTATAGTGACGAAGTTTCTTATTTTACTTTGCTTGTGCACACACAGCTTTTCTTTACCTATTAAACTGTCTTTATCTCAACCCAAGAGGTTTTTTTTTGCATTTGTCCTTCCAGTTCCCTCCCCCATCCCACTGTGGGGTGAGTGAGCAACTGAGTGGGAATTTGCTGACTACCAGGGTTAACTCACAACACATTAAAAAATAAATTAATAAAACTCTCGATGGAAAATCAGATCTTCAGCTTTAAAAACCTGGTCTAAATTTGCTGCTAGTTACAAGTTGGTTTTCTACTGAAAAGCAAAAACAAGCAAGGAAAGCTCAATGTTATGGAGCAAAACACAGACAACATTTGTTTCAAATCAACAAATTTTCTTTGAGATGTTTCACATTTAAAAAATTAGACTTTTTTGTATAAGATGTTTTCATGGTAAAATTATTTTTTGTTCAGTTAGTTTAACACTCAAAGCTGAAGCTTTTGGAGTGTCTACAGTTGTCGCCACCTGAAAGGAGCCATTCAGGGCAACCTCCCTCCCCTTGGGACTGGAGACCAAGTTCATGATCCCCTTGGAATGAATTAAGGTGAAATGACACCAGCCAACCAACTTTATGACTTATTAATACACAATACAAGGCATGTGGGTAGATACAATAATTCAATGGCAATTACTTAACTGAATAACTTATCTGGATAAGCAAGTCCCATGCCACATGTTTCTAAGGAGAAAGAGAGGAGGAGAGGGAGAAAGATACAAAAAGGGAGAGGTATAAAGGAAAGAGATATCACCACTCATGGATCCAGCAGAATCCCATTGGTCCTCTTCACTCTGGGTATCTTGGTGGTGGGGGTCCCACCTGAGCTTCTGGTGGTACCATTTTTATATGGTCCAAGTCCCAAAATCTCCACCTGGTTCCCAGAAATGTCATGCATATGCATGGTGGGTGTGATGCTAGGTGAGGGTAGGTGCGGTCTGCTTCTGCACGGGCTCGGCGTATCCCAGGTGTTCACAAGGGAACTGTTTTGGGGTGGCATCAGATGAGACCCTCCCCAAGGTTGACAACTTAGTACCCTTGCACATGCACAGTTAGCTGTTTACAGGCACCAAAACCACAAGATGCGAGGGCAGAAAAAAAAATACTGTCTCAGTTTTGCCTCTGCAGTGCTGGAAAGATATCTCTTTCTTTCTTGTGGTTATAACACCTGCTACGCGCCTGAGTCAGTAAAGCTCGCACCCTTCTGCACCAAGAAATGTTTAAGACAAATGTCCGCTCATCTGTCTGCCACAACAGTGTAGGTAGTATTCCACACTCATGGTATGAGTTATCTAAATTAGTTTTATTTCTACTCACTATGAAACAAGTCGTATGCAAGGAGTGCCTGGATCTTTTACATCAACTATAACCAACCATGGTATACTGTAGAAATGCGTGTATCCACAGTGAGATGGCCATAGATCATTCTCACTCAGTGTATAAAAAAGTTAATCGTGTCTTTTTGCAAAAAGATGTCTTCCATAACATCCTGCATCCCCACCTCTGTTTCTAACATATCTATCTTCCTTTTTATGCCTTTATCCTCCAACTGGAGGGTTTAGCCTTTCTGAGGAATACACTTGGCTAGTTCCCTACTTTTTTCCTCTCCTCAGCCAATTTCCTCACAGTGTTAAAACTCTCCCACATAAGGCCCAGTCACCACTATGATCAAATGGTTCTGTAAAGGAATGGCAAGCTTAAACATCGGTGCTCACAATGATTTTTCCCTATGAATTTTATTGTAAGTCAAATAACTTCTTGTTCTAAGATGCTTTTTAGAGTGAACTAATCATTTTCAGGTCTGAAATTATTTGTCCAGGTTTAGCTAGGCAAAAACTGAGTTGTTGCCCAACAACTGTTCAGAAAAACATAAAAACATTAGAAGACACATCTTTGACTTGTATTGGTAACTGCAATGTTAAACACTGACAAACAGAAAATCTCTTTTAACAGTGGGCTAAAACTATTGTGCCCTCTCAGGGAGCAGCTTAACAGTTACAATTTACAATAGTAAATATTAGTGAGACCCTGAATAAAGATGTATATTCATGAGAAAATACAAAACATGACATTAAAGCAAAGAAATACCATTTTTCTGGTAATAGGATAAGGAAGCAATATATTACAGGTTAAAGTAATTGCTAACATGCATCTTTTACAAACAGCAGTGGTCATTGACAGTAATAGTTCTGAACTTTGGTATGTTGCAAAGGATGTTTAAGATACATTCTATTGATTATTTTTTATTTTTACTTCTTGAAGATTACTGTGTATTTTGAGGACTGTCTTCTTCTAATAGTGCAAGGGTACTAGAATTATAACCTGGAGTACAAATTGAGAAAGTTCTTTGGATATTGTCCTATCTTTAAAGAGAACCTTGAAAGAAATAGCTGTGTTAACTAGTGGTAACTGTTAGCAACAGTGAAGTTGGGGATTTTTTTTTGTTTGATGCCATTTTACCCTTTGTGGACCACAGTACTGCCTACATCAGATGTGTGCATAATTCAGAAACTATATATCATTCAAAGTTTCCCATTATCTGCACAATCAAGCATTATAGCTCATCATGTAAGGAATCATGAAATTCTGATAAATAAAAAACATGCTGCTCTATGTCTCAGCCTTAAACATTCTAAGGTGGTGAACATGAGCTGGAGAAGTGACATTTCCCCTTTTACATTAATTAAGCACTACCAACACAGCACTGATACTGCAACAATAACGCTGGAAAACTAATTTCTTATAGCTCTGCTACCATAGCTTGCTATAGGCAAAGTAGACTTGACTTGAGGAATCAAGTTTGTATTAATTAGTTCACATACAAGTTAATTAATTAAATTAACAATATAAATTTCTTACCCCTGTTCACACTTCTTTTCCCCCAGGCTTAGCTTCACTTCTTCATTCTCAGCTCCTCTGCCTCCTGTACTACTGTGGGAAAGGGGAATGGGGGTTGTGGTCAGTCCATAACACATTGTCTCTGCTACTCTTTCCTCCTCACACCTTCTCCCTGCTCCAGCATGGGGTGCTTCCCATGGGCTGCAGTCCTTCACAAGCTGTTCCAGCGTGGGGTCTCCATCGGCTGCAGCCTTCTTTAGTGCATGTCCACCTCCTGTATTGTGAGGTCTTTCAGGAGCTGCAGTGTGGGTATCTGATTTGCCATAGCCCTCCATGGGCTGCAGGGGGACAGCCTGCTTTAATATGGTCTTCTCCACAGGCTTCAGGGAACTCTCTGCTCTAGTACCTGAAGAACCTCATCCTTCTTCTCTGTCCTTGGTATCTGCAGGACTGTTTGTTCCACATTTTTTTCCTCACTCTTCTGCCCCTCAGGCAATGTTTTGCCCTTTCTTAAATATGTTGTTATCTCAGGTGTGCCACCATCTTGGCTGATGGGCTTAGCTGTGTCCTCTTGTGGGTCCACTGATGCTGATGGAAACTGTGTCTAGCATGGGGCAGCCCCAACTTCTTCCCACAGAGGCCACCCTGTAGTCCCCCTGCACACCTGCACCCAATACAAGCTGCAAAAATGGCCATATGATATTGGTTGTCACTTTAGCAGGGCTGTTGACATTTTTGGAAGTAGTAAAAATACAATAATCCATTTTTTGAAGTTTTGCTTATCACCTCAATTAATAAAATGAATAAATTATACTCAAGAACAGAAAAGAAGAAATCTCTAATGAAGGTGTCTGACACAATTCCAAAGTTTGGTGTTTTTTTCGCGAGAATTCTTATTTCATTAGAATCAGAGGGTATTCAAAATTCAGTAAATAGTTTAAAAAAATATTAATGTATTTATTTTACAAACCATATCTAATGATATACTAGTCTTTTTTTTCCTTTTTAAAAGATATCTATAATATGAACAATAAAATTATAAAATCACAAGTGATTTCAAAGTGTTTTCATTACGCAAAAATCAAAACAATCACAAGTGAAGCATTTGTAATAAATACAACTAAAAATTAGGTCTTTTTAACAGTGTTTTTTGAAGTTTGCAGCCTACAATAAACCAAGTGGAGTGTGGGATAAACTGGAAATCATCACTTAATGGAAGGAGGTGGATAAGAAATGTGGGACATGACAAAAGGAATATGAAAACCCAACCTCAGATCCCATATGGAATCAAATATTGAAAGTGTAAGATTCAAAAGCTATTTCTCATGCTGTTAATTATGGTCCTATTTATGCTGGTGGAAATTTTTTCTTAGAGTTAAGAATTACTTGTGTCAGATTTGCTTTCTTTAACCCTCTTCTAAAGAATGTCTCCTCTCCCAAAATTAGAAATAAACTTTTTTCTGCAGTGTTTAATAATCCTTTTCAGTGTAATAAGCAGACGCACACCTCATAGTGTGAAAAATAATTAAAACATTTAGAATTCCAGGTAACATTCTTATGCCTCCTAGAGACATATTGCAGGTATCAAATGTGGGTGTTATGCTATCCACATACTCTTAAGAAAAAATAAAGATACCTCTGTTCTGTTTATTAATTTTTTACCATAAAGAAAACACATTTTGTGGAAGGGGACCACATTTATTATATTTTGTCTCTGAAGCTCAATATGAATATATTAAGACAGTTGTAATTAGAATTCAGCTTTCAGATAGAATAAATGAGTCAAGCACTGAAAGGTGTAGGAATGCTTTTTTTTTTTTTTTCATCATTCTCTGAAATACTGGAGACTGTTTGTAGCTAGAAATAAGATAGACATGAAGGCAATAAAGTGCCCTCATGTTTCTAGAAGCATAAAAATCTTTCAGGTGCCTAGTCTATTTGTCCTGAGGGCCAGCTCAGCTGTGAAATCGAATTTGTGATCAAGAGGGAATTTTCATATTTGCAAAGACTCCTGGACATTTTTGCAATCTTCTCTTCTGTAAGGCATAGTTCTCTCCCAAGGATCATCACATCAGATCACAAACTCTCTGCTCTTGCAAACTTCAGACCTCATTTTCATCTCATCTGTTCTGTGGAGAATACTAGCTTGTGGTTTTACTCTTTTATGCTTCAGCTTCTGATTGTTACAGGCTGTTGGAAGTGTTCTGCAACTAGTGTTAAGTAGGATCATGAGCAACAGCTGTTCTGTAGACCTATGCTGATATATGACCTTTTTGCATTTGTCTAACAGAGAGGCTGGTTTCAGTACCTGTGTGCATACTGGAAAATAGAGAAAACAGTGCTGGCCCCCAGAGCCTTACATCCATAGAGTTTATGGCTAGTGTAAAGTTAATTTATGATAATAATGTTGTTCAGATGTTATTACAGGGTGTGGCTCCTATTTAACTGAAAAAAGTAAACTACCAGCCTGAGATAGTTTCTGCTAATTAGGCATGACCTCATTTATATTAACTTCAGAGAAAACAACTGAAGAGTACTTCTGATAATTCTTCACACTACTAAAAACTGAAACAATTCTGAAGTCTTATAAATGAAAAAATAGAAGATTCAAAAACTTGTTCTTTAAGTCTAGGGGAATATGGTTTTTAATCCAAGGAGAAAAGTTTATAAAAGGATGTGGGGACATTAAGAAAATCTTTTCTCTTAGTTGAATGGAAATATTCAGTGCAAGAAACAATGCAAGACAAGAGGAGGATGAGAACAAAACATTTTGCCTACAGCCAATTTTCTTCTACTTTGATGAAGCAACTTTGATGATGGGAAATTCAGATTAAATTGACATTAACTTTGGGATTTAAGTAATTTGGTTCATTGAGGTAAAAATAATAGTATTTAATATGAATAAGAGAAGAATCCAGTATGATACCAGTGGCAAAGTGTCGACAGAGAACTGATCAAAATAATTACTACAACTGAGGTAGTTCTATCCATAATTTTTATTTCAGGAAAATGAAATATGAGATTAGGGAGGAAAGAGTACAAACACATAGCTAAGGACAAAGACAGATGACTGAGATTATGGAAAAGAAATGTATTTTGGAAGCTGTAATGATATCATAAGCATCAAGAAAACAAGGGCTACGTGTGTGGTACAGGAAGAGAGAGAAAACTAACTGGCTGAGCAGCAGCCTTGCTGAAGAGGACTAGGGGGGTTGCACCAGCTAGCAGGCTGAATATGAGCTGAAAGTGCACTCCCCATGTCAATAAAGCAAACTGTGTACTGGAAGGACACAGTAGTGCAGATGATAGAAGTTAATGTACTTTCTTTCATTTCTCAAGATAAGGAGAAAGTAATATACTTGGATACCTAATTTTTGTTCAAAAATACTCCTGTTTTTTCACCCACACCAGTTATCTTTCCTCACCAGCTGTCTCAATTTGGAATAGACAAATATTTCTTGGACTGTTTCAACAGCATAGCTGTAAGATCACATCAATCCCATTCGATCCACTCCTCTTATGCTATTACTAATGTCTTTATTCTGATGATAATATACAGAGAAAAAGAAAAACAACAAACAAACCAAACAAGTGGTCAGTAATAGGTAGCTGTTGTTCTACATCAACCCAGCAAACTAGAAGTCTGAGCCAGCAAGTCTCACTATACTTATGACACCCAGGAAATAAGAGATATTTTATCCAGTAATATACTGAAAGGTATGGGACTGGATCTTTTCAAATGAGTTATGAATGTTCTGCCGCTAACTTCCCACAGTCTGATTCTTGACACCAGCTTAGCAAGCAAGCCATTATGATGAGTGTGTTGGTTTAAAAGTAAACCAGCAGGAGAAATGAACCCAACTCAAAAGAGTTTAGAAGTCAGAACTACAATTTAATAAAA
>JAVJGI010000014.1:52663147-52690405 GCA_035590275.1 Ibycter americanus | reverse complement strand
CAGAGAGGGTGTAGAATACACAGTTCCAGTTACACCCACACAGTGATAAACTGGTCCCAGCCACTATAACTAGGACAATGAGTCAGTGACTTGCAGGACTGAGAGCCTTGATGTCATCTCGCCAAACTACAGCTGCTGCACCACTAATCTTACAAGGCACTTTTCCTTTGCAATAGAGCCAGACAGTTGAATTTCTTTCCCTGTTTTTTCAACAGCTTCCTGATCACTTCCGCTGATTATTGCCCGTAACTCACAAGTGAGACCAATTTGTTTGCTCCCTTTAATGAATCCTTCTAAGCATACAGTAACAAATGGGTAAGCAGGAGAAATGAAGGCAGTGTGACAACTTCTGTTCACGCCAAGTTATTTGAAAAGCTTTCTTCTTTTAAAGGAAGATGTAAGCCATGACAGGACTATTAATTACTGTGTTCCTTACCTAATTTGTTTGACTGAAGCCAAGTAATGTAATTGTTGTCTTGCCAGGATTTTTGATGGGTATCATGCAAAAAAATGACTCATTGGTCTCACTTTGTAGAGATTGAGTGAGTCTTTCAGACTACTTTACAGGTAATGGAGACACAGAGCCTCTTTTAGACCACAATTAACCCCTTTGCCCTCTTGGGTAAACCTTTAGGTAAGTTAGAAAATCCATATTCTAAAAATACCTGTTTCTTTGAAACAATATGAAAACAGTTAAGTGTGACTTCTTCAGATATAGATGTCTACATTGCAGTCATCTAAAGCTAGCTGAGATACACGTGTGTCAGAGCTTTATACACTATATAATATTGACTTGAACTGGTACAGATTGAAGAGAATGAAGAATAATGTTGGAATAAATAAAATTTTATACCGTTTTGAAGGTTGTCCATTGGTTATGTCATTAAGGCCATGCTGGGACTGAAAAAGGAACCTCTGAAACTGGAATATATAATTCCCTGTAAATTACTGTGACATTTGAGTGTGGAATCCTAATGTCAGTTGAGTTCATGACATTTTTGCTATTGATTTCTTAGGTGATATGGGTTTCAATATGTACAGAGCTACACCAGGTTCTATGAACCAAGAAGCAAATAGGTGAAACACTCAATCCTGATTTTCACAGTGGTAACATATTCCTGAGGCATGTAGTGCCACTTTTAGATAAACTACAAAAACATATATACATTCAACAGTGTACTGTTGAGTTTGAGTCATGCTTATGTATTGATCTAATTAACTTTGTTCATTGTGGATAATTTTTAGATATTCTGAAACATCTATATCTTATATCTTGCATACAGCTAATATACCAGTTATTCCAGTATTGTAAGTTTTTATGGAAGTAATATTCAAAGAGTATATAAAATTACTTTGAGGGGAGTGACAGAGGGAAGCTGACCTATGAAGAAATGTAATTTCTTTTTGCACAACTGTTACTGAAACACTTTCTTTACTCATCTATAGCTTATCAGAAGAGTGGGTTTATTCTTCAGCTCTTTAATTTAGACTTATAGGCTACTGCTTTGGAAATATACCTAAAGTATTCTAGAAAGGATATGAACATTGAAATTCTGCGGAAAATTTACATCTCTCAGCATGTGAAAATCTCCTGCTGAGTCCTCTTACAGAAGCCGTGAAAAACAAGAGGTTCCTGACAGGCATAAATGCTCAGGAATTATAACAAGCATAGCACTGTGGAAATGACTGATTTTTTAACATCCAATATGAGATATTGATATGGCAAAACCCATTGTGTTTAAAAATTATTAATAATGCTATCATACTGATTATTGGTAAAGATTTTATTTTAATGTAATACAAAGAAGCTGGAAAAACCTTTCAGTTTGCCCAAACCAGCCATCCCAAAATATTAGTGTGGTATCAGATATTTGATTTGATTTCAGGAACAAATATTCTGATTCAGGAACATACAATATGAAAAAGCTAAAATAACTACCTGACAAAACTAAGTAGGAAAAGGTTCTCCTTTTTTTGCCTATTTGTTCCATGCATTTTCACAGGCAATTTGACTTTCTCTTCAGCCTGAGTAGACTCGAACACATGCTTTCCTCACAGAGGTTTCTGACGGCAGCACCACAAAGGAGTCGAAGGCAAAACCAGCTGGTCTGCAATTAGTGCCATGATAGCAGAAAAGTTCCAAAAGGCAGTTTACCTCAACATATTTTTGTCCGTTGTTTAGGGTGCTCTCTATATGGTGAGGCTCACTACTTTATGAATATTTTCTTTATGCCAGAGAGAGACCGGACGCCGTTAGAAGGTTTGTACCTCTTCAGTGTGTAACCGAGCACTGAGAGTCACGTTTCTGCCTCTGCTGTCTCTGCCTCAGCGCAGGTCAGCTGAGAGGGGAGCAATCACCAACAGCCCCAACCCAGAAACACGTACTTCCTTGTACCAATTCGTGCTTGGCTAAGATGTCCAAACTGACCATAAAGAGGTTTCCTCCCATGATGCTTGAGAAAGACTGGAACATTGACCATAGGACCCAAAGGGACTTCTTAAGGGTGAGCCAGAGAACCAGAGAAAAGGAGGGGATATGAGAAAGGACGCTTCTCAATAACTTTTTTTTCCCCATTTAATTACATTATATAAATTCTTACATTGTTAAAACATTAATTGGTGGACTGTAAATTCTTGAATCCATGTATGTGGTTTGATTCTTTTCACATGTGATAAGATCTTGAGTGTAAAGCTAGTTAGCAAATTCACGGTTTTGGAAAAGGCAATACTGTACTGTAGGGTGAATTAAATTGCCTTTACAAAATGGAGTGACAGGACGCAATAAAAATCACACTACGAAGCTGGAGGACAAAGTAGGTCTCTAAGTAAAGACATATTCACAAGTCTTTAAGCCAAATTGTTTAAAAATTATGTCTGTTTGGCTAATGGCTGTATCTTCAGTTAATACTTAATGACTGTCCAACAGAGATGTACTCAGTGATCAGGTTAGAGTTCCTCATTTGTTTCATTGTCAGTCGAGACAATTTATATTAAATTAACTTCAATCAAATAAGCAGTAACTGAAAGGAGGAGAACAATCTGAAAGGTGGTGTCTTCTTAAGAGGATGACTGTAAGCCAAAAAACCACATCAGATTCAGCCCTCTTTCACTTCTAACATAATGGATTAATTAAAAACATTAGGGTTGACAGAAGACAACTGGAGAGACTTCTAGTTCCACTGGTGTGTTTTGTTGTTATTGCTGTTATCATATCACACTTTTCTTCCACTTGCTGCTTCTCCCAGGGTGGGTTTCTCTCTGCCATTCTGTGGTTATGCATGATTTTCACCAGTGTGCAGATGATTCCAAGGATCCTGACCCTCTACTGCCACACCATGGCACAGTTGCTTATCTGTAGTTGTTAGCTATTAATCTACACATTTTCATTTCCAATGGTTTTTTGATAATGTAAACCATAAAAATCCTTTCAAGACAGAATGAGCTGTCTGCTTTTGCTTTCCTCTCAGGTGTCACATCTTTCCTGTGAAATAACTAACCACAAAGGACTTTAAATATCAAATATGTATGTACTTCCTGCTCATTTATCAGTTATATCATAAATAGACCATGGCTGAGATACCTAGAAGTGTGTTTCAAGCCACCACAGGAGATAGAGCCATTTAAATAGCAGTTTTGAATTTTATAGTACTTCTTACTTACTCCTGTTTTCTAGATAGTGATGCTTATTTATTTTTCCATATCTGCTAGAATTACATTGTCAAACGGCTTTACTTTTAATCAAGTATTTTGCTACTCCCATTATTATGAAAAAACAATCAAAGAAGGTTAAACAGCACTGAATTACCTTGCATCTTCACCTGTTCTGCTACCACAGCTTCATTGCATAAAATATATGCTATTTTTTTCCCTGTAAGATCTTGCTGGTATACCTCACTGGTCTGTGACTAGAGTTTCCCCAAAGATAAACTTTATGTCATAAATCTCTCTTTGCATTTTAAAAAGGTAAGTGGTTGAGTCAGTTATTGTTTGTGGATAGAAAACTAATTTCAATACAAAGCAGCCAATAAGAGAACCTTCTGGTCAGCATAATTCTTGTGGATACAATAAAGTATGATTTATGAAAGGAGTAAACCAAAATAAATAGCATGTTTTTTAATAAACAGTAATGTTACTTTTTGAACATGCTTGTGATTCTTCAGTAAATGTATAGCTTTTTAATGTTATGAGAGTTGTTGTTCTCACTTTTTAATATAACTTACAAAACAGTTAGCTGTTCTTTTTGTCATCACCAAAGATATGTGTGTTATGATATTTTATGAGAAACACCACATTTAATTTAAAAAAGCAGCATTTCACACAAAATTTAAAATTATGTACTGCTATGATTCCAATATGTCAGTATCTCTCCCTAAGGGAAACCCAGCATGGAATTTATAAAGAAACCAGAAGTCCCATACGTTGACATTCTAGTACAGGTTTAATTTTTAATTGTGACACCTGAGCTTTTCTGATACCTTCAATTACTTTCATTCTTCTTTTTTTTTTTTTTTTTTTTTTAAATAAAACGGCTTTTAAAACAAACCCATACATGATTAGTTAAAGGACCTTTTATTATATTTTACAGAATGTTTCTTACAATTTATGTCTGCATATCAGGTCTAGATAGCAAAGACTGAAAATCTACAGAAAACCCAAAGTTTGCTCAGCATTGTTTGAAATAGACATACACTGTCATTATGATTTGAGGGGTTTCGTACTTTTTTGATGTATGCAATGAAACCTGGAACACTTTTACTCTAAAACAACTTGGCTGTTCCAGTTCTTGCAGTGTAGGCAAAGACTTAAGAAGAAAAACCACTAGGCAGAGCACAATAAGAACTACAGGTTTAGCATTAGTTGGCTATATTTTAGAGCTAATTAGTAGAATCCATTAATACCTCTTCGGGAACACAAGGTAGACTATTATTTCTACATTCACACTTAAACTAGCAAAGGACTTTCACAGTTGTAATGTATTTATATTCATATTTACATGAATCGAGATTTTTTAATTCACTACTTTTTTTAAGAGGTTCAAGTCCTAAAACCTTGTGATTGCACTAGGCTGTACTTCCTTTTTAAGTAAATTACCAACTTTATACGAGAATACAGGTATAAAAACATGACTTCTTGATTAAAAAAGGACAGGTATGAAAACACAATATTCATTATTGTTTTAAATCTCATGACTGTTCAGTCAGTTTCATGATTAGACTTTAAAAACTGCTTTGGGCATGATTGGTAATAAAACATCATTTTTGTCACACTTCAGAGTGAGATTTTCAGAGGTTTGGAATGCATGAAGATCCAAGGACAATGAGATATACCTTGCTATTGAGTGTTGCTACCGTGTATCCCTTTAGGAGACCTCTCAGTATTATTGCTTGAGATAAGATGCTTCACAACCAGCAATACAAGACTGCTGAATCTAAAAGTAGTGATGGACATGCCACTGAACAATAGGGTGTCAGTTCCTGTTCCCTTTGATATTTATGAATGTTATTAATAAATTATAATAAAAATGTAATTAATAATAAAGGGTCAAGTTTTCTTTTGTTTGTTTTCTCTACAGTCTTTGAAAGCTTTTTGGATATGTGGCAGCCCAACCTTACACTAGGCTTAGCAAAGGTAGGATATGGCGTTAAACTCATCCTCTGGATGGGTATGTCTCTTTCTTTTGACCACGCAGGAAGCCTTCAGGATTAGTTTAGCTTAGGAGCTTTTTTTAGAAAGCTTAAGTCTAAGCATAACAGCAGCATATGGGTATATCCTATAATTTGAATAAAAAGATAAGTTTTAAACCTTATTCAAGGTCATATGTTTGGCTTTAACACAGTCTAGAAACGTTTACAGTCAATTACAGTTACGAAATGTTTAGGAAGATCATCCTTTTTGACCCTCAGATGTTAGTTTCCAATTTATAACTAAAGGCTCAGAGAATAACTTGGTTTTTTTCTAGTTTACTACCTTGTTTCACTTGAAAAAATGCCTACCTTATTGGTTCCAAATCTCAGTTACTGATCACCGAATAACAGATGAGGCATGGTAAGAAAGATATACCTCTCAGCTAAATCAGCTTTGGTGTACAGCTCTGCTTCAGTCTTTTCATACCCACAGAACAAGAGTAGTCTATTCAGTATGAGGGCCACCACCCTTGCTCCAAAGTGAACTCAGAGTTATCTCACTCAAGAGTGTTCTCTGTGAGGGTGCTGAGAGCATCATGCCTTGGGCATTTCGGTATTGTGTTTGAAGACACGCCTCTTGTTTTCAGTACTGAATTCTGACTATGCTACAGCAAAAAACTTTTTTATTCATATGGAAAAGCTGTAAAGATAAAAATGCCAGACAGATTAGTGGAGATTAAAGTTTTGTTCCTGCATGAGAGAACGGTGAGTTGATATCTTAAGTGTAGAATTCACACTGTAAAGTCCATTTTAAAAAATATCCTGCTGAAGTAACATAAACCTTCTTAATATTTTGCTGCCTTCAGCTGAAATAATTGAGTATGGTATTTTCTTTGTTGTTCAAATGTATATGAGGTTTTCATCAGATTTTAGTTATGCCTCCCTTGGTTTGAGAAAATATTGCAAAATAATAGTTTCATGTGTTGTTAACATACATTAAAAAGACATAGATGTTGGCTCAAGAAATAGCTTTTGGGATATATTTTATAAAGTCCTAATTCCTGTGGTTTGATTTATTCAAAATTAGAACTTACTGTACAAACCAAGTCCTAGGAGAAGCTACTGATTTTACAAGTACAGTATTGAAAAGTTGTTCCAGGTCCTGTCTGAAGTATGTAATAGGTATGGAACACCCTAAGAATTAAAGAAAAAGTATTCTGTCATCAATAAATGTAGTAGAAAGTTACTTTAGTCTAGTCTAGTCTAGTCTGCTTAGCACCCATATGGAGAGCGTTAGGGTTATGTCAGATTTTAGGTACTTCCAGCAAGGGATTGAATCATACCTTTTTTATTCAACTGTTTCTGATGGAATGAAAAAATAGTAATTTGCTAGGATCTATACAGGATAGTGACGGAACTGCTTTCACTGACTATTTTTTCTGCTTGTAAAAGTTTTATTCAGCTGCTAGGGATGTTAGAAAGTGTTGCATGTTGAGCTGACACTTGCTGTTTGTGCTTGTGAGCACCTATGTATGGAAATGTGTCAGTGGTACTCTATGGACAGAGTCCTGTGAGTAGGGCATAATGACATTCTCCCTGAAAGTTAAAAAGAAACAAAAACCCCAAAAAACCCACCAAACAAAACACACACACACACAAAACAAACTCCCCAAAATAAATACAAACCCCTGTTTTAGAGAATGCATTGGGAAAGAAACTACTTTTCAGTAGAGTTTATTTTTTCCTTCTCTGCTCTCATTACTGATCCAGGACAGGTTGAGGGAAGGAAATCAGTTCTCCAGCAGATCCTGCAGCTGAAGACAAGCAGTATGTTTTGTCCATTTAGGCTTCATTCCTGCATAGTCAAAAAACTCCCACCACTAAGAAAACACAAACCCGACTGTACTCTAGTCTCAAAATTCTCATAGTCTTTGCTTCTACAGTTAGAAAATATCTTCCACTCATTACTTTGAGTATCTTTAGAGTGCCGGTGAGTAGTGTGTTGAGATTACTCTAGGAAAATCTACTAGTTTTGGAAGCAGCTTTATTATTTCATCTGGTGTAAATGACAAGAAGAAGAAGAAGAGCAGGCAGAAGAGGAAGAAGAAGGGGGTTTAGGTAGAACTACATCTCAAAAATAGTCTGATATTTTCGGTGGAAGCAGAAGTATTTGTTAAATACCGTGTTTTCTAATCAGAAGACTGTTTATATAACTACCTTATTGAACTACTAAACCATCAGTATTAAATACTGTTCTCAATGGATTTTAAATAATTGGCTCCACATGCAATTTTGTACACCAGAAATATAACTGGCATAAGAATTTGGAATAATTTTTTAAAGAGAAAAAAATAACAATTATATTCCAAGGTAAACAAACCCAACAGTAATAAACTCTTCAGCCTTCAGACTGGAATTTGAAAAGAATGTCAGAAAATATAATTAGACTATATGAAATACCTAAATTGGTTCACTGGAAAGTTTTCCACATATTTAAGATGTCCACAAATTGACTTCAAAGAAATAAACAGGATGAATCAGGACCCAGTGTGTGATCAAAGCTGTGACTTAGTGTCACAGAGTACTTTTGGGACAAGTCACAGGACTGGAACATTGCTAAAGAAAAATATGAAATTGCTGTAGAGAATGCTTCAGGGTGAAAAAAGGAACAGAAAAGCTGATGTGATATTATTGCAGAGGTCCACTAGAGACTGTTTGATTAGTGTGACAGTACAGATATACCTTTTTCTGAGCCACTTCCAAAGGAACCTTGCAAAGGACAGAACTTGGTGATGATGAGGGATTTTTATTCCTATATCTATGAAAACAACCCACAACAGTGCATTGATAGGTGTCACAATCTAAAGGCTTACTTGTCATTTGGGTGTATAGGGGTCATGACCATGGATGGGTTCATAGGATTCTGTAATACAAAAGGACATGGAGGCGTTATTCTGTAAATGTCTCTAATTTATTATAGATTACCACAAATACCAGAATAATCACTGCTAACAAGTATACTTCTGATTAATAAAGAAAAAAAATATATAACAAGCTGTTACAAATCAATAGCAATAAATAGTATGGCAGAGATCAATTATAGCAACAAAATAGCAGCAATCAAGTATTTATATACTATTACAGGTCAGTACAAACAAAATTAGTGAAACAAGCATCAATGTTTTAACAGCAGATATACTTATGATATATTACTTATTTTTATCTATCTATCTATATTTTTATATAGATATATAAATGGCATTAAGTAGATTCCAGAAGGGAACCCAACCATCCCAGGAGGACAAACCAAACTGACTCCAGAAGTGGGCCCAGAAGGGGACCAATAAAACAGCAGAGAGTTTCACTTCGAAGATGATCTGTGTCATGGAGTTTGGAGTCAGCCAGGCATCCCCAGTGAGGGTCCAAAATCTTGTAGAAAGTTCTTGCTGACCTGTTTAAGAAAGGGGGAAAGTACATGCAGCATGGGAAGTCATCAAAAAGAGAAGCTCCATTTGTATAAAAATCGGATAAAAGTCTCTGTTTTATCATAGAGACATAAAAGGATATAACACACCATCATCTATAGCAGCCAGTAGGTGTTTTTGATTTCTGGGTTTGACCTGGAACATCCAATAGACAGTGATATTTCCTACACTCTCAGACAAATTTTTACTTTTTCAGACTGTTTTCCTCTTCTTACAGTTGGAACAGCCAACAACAGTTACTGATTTTTACTTTCTCAGGATGTTTCACCCTTTTTAAAGACTATTTTCCACCTTTTTGGATAACAAATGCCATTGCAGTTCCTTGGTTTTGCACTTATTGATGCTAGTGCAGGCTGTCTCCAGTTTCTAGGTACTCAGCTGTACTTCAAAGATTCCAGCTGCACTTCTCAAGGATGCTTCTGGATCACAGGCATAGTTCCCAGGCTCATAGTTCCCAGACTGGCAGGAATTTTCTCTGTCAGTAGCAGACATTTTCTTCTGTTCAGTAATTTTCCCCTTAGAATCATTTGCCTTTATCACTGCTCACATCAACAGGTGATCAGGTTGCGGGATGTGCTGAGGACAACATGGTGCTTTAGAGAAATGAGGAAACTAGTAAGTGACCATATATTTTATATAGGTTCTAATTAACTGAAAAATTGCTTAAAGAATGTAAAACTAGACAGAAATTTACATGAAAATGGTCATTATTAGAAATGTAATAAGCATAGACAGTAGAATAAGCATAAAGGATTAAAACCAATCAACCAAACACATGAATAGCATATTCAGAGGCTGGGGATCTCTTGGGAAGATAAAAAAAATGTAGGAAATCAGACAGTTGCTGAAAGAGAATAGGTTGAATTTCAGTGGCTGTATCAGCATGTGAAAAACAAGGTATACTATGAGGTCATTGTGGAAATATCAGGTGCCCTTTTATGATTTGAAAACAAAAAAAGGAACAGTGTAGAAACAAATAAAGACACAGAATTAAAGATGACTGTGAACAGCTAAGGGAAGCTTGCACAGAAACAGAAATATTCCAAACGAAAACTAAGTTTCAATTCACAAAGTGTATAAAAGGTAACAAGAACATATCTATAGATACTCTATTTAATATACAAAATTATGGAATCATAGAGTGATTTGGTTTGGAAGATACTTTTAAAGACCATTTAGTCAAACTCCCCTGCCATAAGCAGAGTCATCTTTCACTAGATCGCGTTGCTCAAAGCCCTGTCCAACCAGACCTTGAACACTTGCAGTGATGGGGCATCCATAACTTCTCTGGGCAAACTGTTTCTCTGTCTCACCACCCTCATCATAAAAAGTTTCTTCCTTATGTCCAAGCTAAGTCCACTGTCTTTCAGATTAAAACTGTTGCCCCCTGCACTGTCACTACAAGCCTTGGTAAAAAGTCTTTCCCTGTCTGTCTTATAAGCCCCTTTTAAGTATTAAAAGGCCGCAATGAAGTGTCCCTGGAGACTTGGCTTCTCAGGCTGAATAACCTCAACTCTCAGCCTTTCCTCATACAAGAGGTGTTCCAGCCCTTTGATCATTTTTGTGGCCCTCCTGTGGACCTACTCCAAGGTCCATGTCTTTCTTATACTGGGGGCCCCAGAGCTGGATGCAGAACTGTAGGTGCGGTTTCATGGGAGCAGGGTAGAAGGGGAGAATCACCACCCTCAGTCTGCTGACCACACTTCTTTTGATTCAGTTCAGGGTACAATTGGCTTTCTGGGCTGCAAGTGCATATTGCTGGCTCATGTCCAATTTTTCATCTACCAGTTCTTCCCTTCAAGGCTGCTCTCAAACCCTTCATCCCCCAGCCTGTATTGATACTGGAGGTTGCCCTGACCCAGGTGTGGAACCTTGCACTTGGCCTTGTCGAACTTCACATGGGCCCACTCCTCAAGCCTGTCAAGGTCCCTGTGGGTAGCATCCCTTCCCTCTCATGCATGAATTGTACTGCTCAGCTTGATGTCATCCCCAAACATGCTGTGAGTGTACCCAGCCACACTATGTCATTGATGAGCATATTAAATAGTATTGGTCCCAGTATGGCCCCTCAAGGGACACTGTTCATCACTGGTTTCTACTTGGACGTTAAGCTGTTGGCTGCAATTCTTTGGATGCTTCCATCCAGTCAATTCCTTATCCATCTAACAGACCACCCATCAAACCCGTATGTCTCCAATTGAGCAACAAAAATGTTGAGAGGTACGATATCAAATGCCTTGCAGAAGTCCAGGTAGATGACATCTGTAGCTTGTCCACTGATACAGTCACTCCATAGTAGAAGGCCACTAGATTAGTCAGGCACAATTTACCCTTGGTAAAAGTCATGTTAGCTGTCTCTAATGACCTCTCTGCCTTCGATATGTTTTGACATGTTTTTCAGGAGGATCTCTTCCATGATCTTACCAGGCACAGAGGTGAGGCCAATTTTCTTTGACATCTTAAATGCATGTATTAACTATAGCTTTGCATCATGTCACCCATATTTACTTCCAACCTGCTGGCACTGTGTCTTTGTTGTGATTTTATACTTGATGATGGTTTTTAAACTGTTTCCTCACTCTTAGTCCTTTTAGGTAGACATCATGTGATTCCCACCCTCTAGTATTTTAAGAGACTTTTGTAATATCAGGCTGTCCTCTTAATATTCTTTCTTTTGATTTCATTTTTTAACTCAAACCTATGCAGAATTCTTTGGTTTTTTTCTGACTAGAGCAACAAGCTTTTTAAACAGACTCTCCTCTTTATCTGAATTAAAAAAACCACACCAACTGACAAAAGAAATATTTTAAACTCATTTTTACCTTAACAAAAGATTAAGTACTAATTTCTGATTATGCATCAGTACAATGTGTAGAAAACATGTAGAGTGTTTTGGCTGAAAGACCAATGGAATTTGAGATCCTTACTTATTATCCCTAAAACATCTAGTCCATTTTTTTTTTCTTTTTTTTTCTTTTTTTTTTGGTTCTTAAAGTACTTGTCACTCTTCATGTAGAAAGAGAACAAAGCAAAAATTACTTCTGTATGCAGCAAGAGCTGTATAAAGGTCACAGTAGAATAGTGTCATACTCTGAAGGGATGCATTTTACTTAAAACATCATGTTGTAAATTTTTGTAAACTATAATTGGCCATCATAGAATACTTTATTATATTTTACTTATCTCCGAAAATTAGAAGAGGAAAACTAATAGCCTACATATTGTAGAAAAATTAGTATATTTTGAGTAACAGTAAAATATTACCGAAACCTAGCAAACACCTTTTGACATTACTGTCCAAAAACCTGGGAAAGTAAAAGCTGTAACTTTGGCATCATATGGTATTATGTATGCAATCTGGGTGAAAGCTATTTGAGTTTAAGATTCATCAGAGAACATATTTTTTACTCTTTCTCTACTTTGAATATTTCAATATTACATTTATTTCTGTTTTTCAAGATACAAGTAACTTTCTCTTTCATTCATTAGCTCTCCCTGACTTCTATTTCTCCTTTCTGCAGACTTGTTATTTTCCAGCTCTCCTTCATGTCTTGGGAGAAACATTAAGTTTATGAAAATTCATTCTTACCTCCTTGGTTAATCTATCTTATATAAAAGTTACCCTCTGTCCCAGCTTCCCATATAATATCCGTCAGCAGGGCATTGGAGTGTAGTGTCTATAATTCCAGTCTCCACACTATTTATAGAAACACATTATGGCACCTTTTTCCCTCCCTTAGTATCTGACATGCATAGTGATATAAATGTCTTGGCTTCATGACCATGTTTAAGCTTCTCTTTCTGATACCAGAGGCTGCTTCTATCAGCACTTCCTCTTGCAGACTAAGTGATCAGCCAGCTGACTGAAGACTTTTGTATTAAACCAGTGATGTGATAAATGGGTTTGACTTCAAAAAGACTTATTCATCTCATACACTTACTGGAATTTGAAGATTGGTTCATAAGCTGCAATTCCAGTGCACTTACTTTTAAAGAACATTAGACTAAATATAACTATTCTCTTCATGAAAACTGATATGAAAGTTGTCATGGGGAAAAGATTCTCATTTTGACATGAAAGAATAAAGAATACATGGCAAATATAACTTTGATCTCTGCTGGCAGTAACTTCCATTGCCGAGAAACATGGCAGCCCCAGGTGATTTGTAACATCAGCCCATGATACAGAGGAAGCAATCTGAACCAGACAGACAACATCAAAGAGACTCATCACGACACTAGAAAACTTATGAAAAATTAAATAGTATTATATCTAAATAAAGATAAATTTTAAATCTCTGTCTTAATTAATTCTCAGTTTTACTAACCAATCTTTAAAGTAACTATGTGAAGAAACTTGCATCTACAGCACAAAGGGCTCCCTCATACAGCAGAGCACTTGTAATACACAGCGCTTGAACCCTGGCCTTACCTGCCGCAGGCACTGTTCCCTGTGGCCTTCAGATGGAATTCTGATGTTGGGAGGGTGGTCGCATTTCACTAAAAAGTTTTCATTACCTCTGTAACTATCAGTGATGGGAAGATAACTGAGTATAAAGAAGAAAGTGAAGGTTCTCTCTCTTTATCCCATTCAGTATTTTGCTCTTCTAGTGTTTAGCTCCTGTGGTGCATTTTCTAATTATTGAAAAACAGTTTGTTGCATCAGACTTTACAAGGAAGTTATTTTGTTTTGGAAAATCAGGAAGTCGATGACAGACATTAAGAAGATGTAACATCATTTTTGGCAGTATAATCTAATGAAAAAAAAAATATATCACGTTGCTGATCTGAAAAATACAGGCACAGTGTGCTGACAAAAGGAGAGCTGGCAGGACATACACTGTTAAACCTGCCAGCTAGTGGAAACCTTTGGCCTAGCAATTAAGTTGTGGTATGACAAGCATAGAGAGGATTGTTTGCACTTAACTGATAGAGGAGAGGTTATTATCTACCATTTCAATTTCAGTATAATAAAAATTCATCATTTAATAAGAAATGGTCAATGAAACGTAAATTCAAAAACTAATGAAACAAAATTTAAGACAAAAATTAATGGCTTTAGTTGATATACTGGAAGAAGAGTCATGTGCCTCTGATGGAAGTTAACTACAATTAGCTGCAGTTGACTCAAAGCTGTTCATTTAACAGTTGTTGATCTTGAAAAGTAATATAATGAAATTCTTTTTTATTAACTGTTAACTACTTTTAAGTAACACACTGTGAATTTTTGTATTTAATTGTAGTTATCATCAAACCACGTGCAAAATAAATAAATAAAAAATAATATTCCTACAGGAAAGTCTTTACTGCTTTTTTCTCCCCCCCCGCCCTCAATAGTGGATTCATTTGCATCCATCTACCTTGAAGGCAATGATAAATTCTTAAACTGCATTATTTCATCCTTCTCACTGCAGTGTTAATTTAACATGAGAATAATTCCTAACCAAATACAACCAAACTAGATCATCTAGAAGCAGTGAGACCAGGATGTCCTGTAAGAAAAGGGGCACTAGGAGCAGGGGGTTCCAGCCAGGATGGCAGGGCAGGGCAATCCGTGACAAGGACCCACCATGCTGAACAACAGTCTGTCAGTATTTTTCAGCAGTATTTTCCTTCTGCTTGGTAATTTTCCCCTTCTAACAAGACCACCTTTATGGTTGCTCATATCAAAATTCAAGTTAGCAAGAGGGAATCAGGGATGGAATTAACAGGGATGTGGCTGGGCAGGGGCAGGGCTGCAACATAGCTCCAGGACAAAGGAGAGACCCACAGAAGAACTGCAGCTAAGAAGGGCCACCACAAGTCGTTCTCTGGCTCTTTTTTGCACAGCAGTCTGAGCCAAGACTGCGCCACTGCTCTGCTTCCCACCACTGGCCTGGCGAGAAGGCAGGTCACCTCCAAGGAGGTAGGGAGCACACTCCAGACCTGACACTAAACCAACATTTTTTTTTTCGTCTTAGAACAGCCATGGTTCAATTTTCTATTGAAAAAGTCATTAAAAATCTAAGAAACCATTAAAAATCAAAGAATCCAGGCAAACCAGGTTTACAGGAAGTCTCAGCTCAGCAACATTACTGGCAGCTCAAGGAACGTAAACACAGATAGGGTCCTGGCTCTACATTAAACTGCCTTTCAGGTCCAAGTTGTGACAAAAGGAACAAATAAGCAGTCTGAAATGAAACCTCCTATAATTTTGTGTACAAAGAATACAGGACAGATTTTATTGTTGTCCTGTGTCTCGTGAATGTATATTACCTATAATCAAATCTCACTTATTCATATATAAATATAAAAATTGAAAAATCAAGTTTATATTAAATAATACCAAAAGCTCACATTTCAATACAGATTGAGTATCTCTGATTTTCTAGCTCCAGGTAATGCGAGTAGGATTACAGGGTAGAATAATCTGGGAAGGCTCAGACTGAAGAGAAAATTGAAAGGAATGCCTGAGGAAGGGAGCTTGGAATTGAGTTACAGAAGTGATTACTCTACATGATGAATTTTAATGCGTCAAAACAGACATACCAACTGACTTTTGAAGATTTTCAAACTAAGGAAAAGGGAGAAGTCACAAATTTAGATAATGCCTTGGGAAAAGAAGAACCTTCCTCTGTTACAAGGTAAGAAGATATTTAGAAGCATGAAGATATATTTACAGTGTAAATATATACAAAATGCATTTATATTTAGAATATAAAACATATTCTATAATCTAACAATATTCTATGGAATAATCATATGGTCACTAATGGAGGAAATCAAAGTGCTTGATATAAGTTATCAAATAGGAAAAGCTATAGAGAAAAAGAAATCAGAGTTGAAAGACTGAAGAGCAGAAGTAGGTGGTGATTCTGAACAGTTCACTTTCTGTAACATTCCAATTAATAATGATAATGAAGTATTGTGTCCCACTATATAATTATTATTCTTTCAATCAGAAGAGAAATTAATTTGTATGGGAATTGTAGTTATGCTAAATGAGGGACTTTTCAATTGCAGGAGGTAAAATAGATCTCTAAAGGGAAACAGGGATTCCTTAAAGTTCCTCTGAAAAAGTACTGTGATTATTGTAACAAAAAATTGTGGAAAATACAACAATCCATTGAAAAGCAATTGTGTTAAATTCAATCATTAAATTAAAAAAAATGAAGTGCTGTTAATACTACTTGATTGCAAATCTCAGTGAGGACTTAGATATAGCAAGCATGGGAACAGGCTGCCCAGGGAGGTGGTGGAATCTCCATCCCTGGAATGTTTAAAAACCATGTAGATATGGTGCTTAGGGACACAGTTTAGTGGTGGACTTGCAGTCCTGCAGTCCAGTAACAGTTGGACTTGATGATCTTAAAGGTCTTTTCCACCCTAAATGATTCTATGGTATAGCTACTGTGACTTTCATAAAGCTTTGGAATATACTAATTTTTCATAAATGTTTCTTAATCAACACTGTTCAGTGATGCACATTTTATCTGGTTAGGTGATACAGATGATAAAAGTTATTGCACGTTATGCACATACATGGATCGCGGTAAGAACTCAGTGCTTCTTGGAGGGAACGTAATTTTTACAGATTTTCTTGGAACAAGAGTGCTCAGTGATTTCCAAGAACATAGTGATTTTCTATTCGTGAGCAGACCAATAGGGTTTACTAGATAGATAGCCAAACCAATGTTCACTGTAGATTTCTCACCCAATACATTTAAAAGTTATCTTTACCATTTTCCCAGCTTTGTCATACTGTTAACTATAGACATCCTCTGAATGATTTATACACATAGCTATTTTCTTTAAAGTGTCTTTCCTAACTGAAGAGGCCCCATATTGTACCAGAAAGACTTCTTATGATGCCAGAGTTTATGTTCTACATTTTTGGATAAGAAATGCAATCTCACTTTATAAATCAGGTTCGCAACATCATCTACATAGTATTCCATTCATCCAAAGTGTTAGTGGTTTCTTATTTTCTATCAGCATATTTTTTTTTTACTTTCCCACTTGTATTTTAGTTGAAATAATTGGTGAAAAGTATTAAATATTAAATAAGACTGCTGAGGAACTTCTTCCTGCACAAATAAACTGGTGGTCCGCTTTCATCATTATCAAATGTATCTGTCCTTCTGAACAATTCCTTTTTTGCTTAACAAATTTCCGCCTACTCTAGATTTCCTAGTAATGTGGCACAGTACCGAGAGCTTTGTTGATGTCTAGGAAGATTAGATCAAGTGTATTTTCCTACCATAAAAAATCAATTATATCATCCCAGAATTTATCAGGTAAATTGGGCATGATCTATTTTTGTTAAATGCATGTTGTATTTCATTCAGTCTCATCTAACTGACTTACTTTTTTATCAAGTATATAATTCTGTTTTAACTAGGTTGAAATTGATCTTTGTTTGTACTTTCATGGTTTTATTCATTGGAATATACCCATATCTTACATGAAGTCATACAAAATTAAAGTTTAAAAAAAAAAGACCAACTAAACATGCACTGATAATTAGGTAGCAAAGTAATATTTCATTACAAAGAAAACTTTTTTTAATTTGAAGGAAAAGAAAAAAATGTATCAGAAGCTATGAGGAAAAAGGTGACAATGCATCATGATACTGGTCTACTATCTTTTTTTATCAGCAGCCTTTCCATTCTTGTAGGACAAGGGTTGACATAAATCATTAGATCAGCCTGTTTTCCAGATGTCAAACTTACAGTCTGAGCTGAAGTAACAAGGAAGAGATGGTATTAAAGGGGCAGACACTAAAGTCAAATGTGCAATTTATCACTGAATACTTTCCTTTTATCTATATGTACAAAGGGCCTGAATTTAAGAGAAATCACCTGTCTTTGTCCTAAACTTCAGTAACAGTTTTCACTAGAAATAGCCAAAACAGTCACGTAGTCCAGAGCAAAAGCTGCTGTTGTTCGGGGTGTAGGGAGCTCCCAAATTTGTGAAATTTTTCTCTAGTGGAAAGCTTTTGGACTTTTAATTGGAACCCTTATTTTAAAATAATATTTGCACTATTTGTAAAGTCTACTTTGCTTGTTTGTTTTGTAAAAATCTTTAATATAGTAAAATGGATGAGCCCGACAGTGCATGTGTGCTTCAGAATTTCATATCTAGAAACTGAATGTCATGTGAAATTATTGATAGGTGTGTCTATATCTCTCTCCACCTGTAAATTCACCAAGGATTTTCAGGACCACAGAAAATTCAGCTCAAGTAAGTTCTTTCTTTTCTTAAAACTATTATGTATAGATACAACAACTACCAGAGCTACTATGCCACTCATTTTTAGTATAATGGCTGAGATTTCAAAGGGTGTTAATTTTGCTTTTTCATATATTTCCTGGTTTACAATTTATTAGTCTTCTGAATGCATTGCAAGAATGGTGTAGCTTGAATGGGGTCATAGAGAAAAAGGAAAGGTGGCTGTCCAACCAGTCCTTTGGAAGCTTCATTTTTCTACAACAAGTCAGATCTTTCACTTACTTCGAATTCACATTTGAGAATCCAAATCTATATTGAATATATAAAAATGTATTTTTATATAACTATTATTTTATTTATTCTGTACATGATTTATGTAAGTTAGAATGAGAATGGTTTGCACTTGCATTGCTCTTAATAAACTACTACTGAAGGAGACTTAGTTGGGTATTATAAATCAACTTTGTTTTTCTGTAACCATTAGCATCCTAGATTAAATCTGAGCTGTGAAACAAAGTGAAATTCTGACCAGCTGAGGTAGTTCTGTAATTTGTTCAATGCACTGTAGGCACTTTGCACAGGTTTCAAGATAGCAATGTGTGAAACAATATCCAGAGTAAAAGTATGATAGCTATTAATCCTATGCAACAAAATTAAAATATATTGGCTGAGCCAAAGTATTCTATGTGTAAGAATATGCTAATTTATTCCAGGGAACAAATATATTTATTTTGTAATTGTAAATTTTTTTAATCTTCAGTTTACTTATTCCAGCAGTCTTTCTTGGTTTCTCTTTTAATCTTGATTTAATCATGTAATTGCTGAACTGGAAATTTCCAGTTCCTTCTAGGTGACCTGCTGTCACCCAAAAGTTCACTGGCAGTTGAATTATCATCATGATTAAACTTCAGAGCAACTGTACAAATGAAACACAATCAAAGAATAAGGAATGCCATTTAAGTTGCTAATACATGCAATATCGTTTTTCACCAACAAAGCAATTAGCCTGGTTTCTGACTAAGGAAGGAGGTTCTCTGATTTGTTACTCTTATTGTGGATGATGATAGTAACATCTCATTCCTATATATTCTAAATTATGCATATTTTTATTTATTGATAGCATTCAGTTTAGTTTTAAAATGTGACTAAAATCATTAATAACATCTTTGAAATGAGGAAAGTGAGGTTTAGAAAAATAAAATTAATTCTTTAAGGTCTTCAACAGTCAAGCATCTAATCCAGGTTTACTGCACTTTGTTACTAATCTAATCAATTTCAAGTGGATTATTTTGAAGGAATGTGTTACCCATGTCATTATATGGCTTTTATTAAGTAGGTTAAGCATTATTCCAAAAATAAGCTACTAAAGAGTAAGTAAAGAATATGTTTCCAGAAGTGAAATTAAAAATTACCTTTGTGACTATTAGGTGTAATGGATTTTTAAACCTTTATATTGCCAGGATATACTTGATTAATAGCATTCTCTAAATATTTATTACATGATATTAAATTTACATGAGCTCATTACTTGACCAGGATAAATAACTTTTTATATGACCTTTTCTGGACAGTTGGTTAGTACTTTTAGAAATATGTTACAACCATACTTAGTTGATGATTAATGTTAATGTTGACACTACAATTATAATAGACATTCTTAATTGATTTCTCCCTTAAGATGATTGCAGCTCAGTAACTGAGGAAATAGTCCTTTATTTTTTTCAATGATTGAAAATAATAAATTTTCTATTTTAAACGAAATAAACTTTAATATTTTTGTAAGCATAAATATATATATTACTTTATATAATATAACCAATATTACTTCAATATTTATTATTGACATGTATTTATAGTAATAATCTGAGAGTTTATCAAATCCAATCATATTCAGAGGAGGCTTTTTGTTACATATTTATCATTTTGTTTTCCTTTTGTTTCCACTTTGTTCCTGTTCTTTTATTGCTGGCACTGATTTTCTTGGTTTATTTCCCATTTCTGGTTCTACCTTTATATATATTAACTGGTATATACTAACAGTTTATGCTAACTGATCAATAGTGTAAGATCTGGCATCTGAGCAGCTGAATAAATTTTTTAACAGTAAGAATGTGCAAACTTGAAGAATATAGTTTTCACCATGATTTTTAAAAATGTAGTTCAGTTAATATAATTAAGCACACAATAACCCTCACAGTTCTAGTGAAAGTTTAGTGTAATGAAAAAGGCTTTCCCCACTCCCCCATCCCACCCACCCCAGTTTGTCTCAAAAGCTGCAGTCAGCCAGAGGTTATAGGGGAAGGACTTTCTAAATTCAGCAAATAAGAATCCAAACTATTCTCAAGGGAAGGTAATGTATTGTAGCTTTTTAGTTATAAGCGGTTCATTTGGTAAGCAAACTCAAATCTTTTAAAGACTGCTTAAGATTGACAACCCTGGTGAATCTGTTACCCACTAAGCTACAACACTAACGTGTAGGAAACCATTGCCACTTTTACCTAATAAAAATAAGAATAGTAATAACGTGGAGCCAAAGGGTGATCAACTATGCAGAGCAGGCAATCCTAGAACCTGAGAGAAATGTGCAGAAGACCCCAAACCCCAGCAACCAGCGCTGTATGTCTGGGACTACCATGCTGACTCACCCAGCCTTAATCTCAGGCTGTGTCATCTCTCCTGTGGTGAAAAGTGTTCATACAGATACCTGTAATACGGATTCTTACAGGTATTAGGGACTGGGACTGGAGACTGCAGCAAGACCTTGCTCTCAAGAAGGGATTGGTGCAGCAAGGGATGTCCTTGTGGCAAGCATTGCTCAAGTTCGTCGGTAAACTCCAAATCCAAGAAGTGATTGTGTAGGGATGAGACTTGGTGAAATGTTTAGGCAATAAAGTAAGAATGAGAAAAGAAATAAGAACCCTCTGGTTCCCCGATGGGAGCCTTTGTTGCAGGCTCGTTCCTTTGTACACTATTTTTTCATGGGAAAAAGTACAGAAACTGGAGGAAGAGAAGGGTGATCTGGAAAACAGTTAAGTGCTCCCAGCTGGGAACAGAGGTCTAGGGTAGGGATTTAGAGTCCTTCTTTTCCTCCAGTAGTGATGAGAGGGACTTGTTCCTTCCCCAGAGACAAACAACCATATCACAGTTATTAAAGAACAAGGGGAGGAGAAGACAAATGGGTCTGCCCCAGGGGCTGGTCAAGGCACCTGGCTGGGTGAGTCCAGCTACTGCTGTGGAGCCTCAGTGGCTGCAATGATACCTCAGCCCCTGCTCCTGCAGCCTGCTGGCACTGCACAACCTGGGAGGGAGCATAAACTGCAAGGATGGGAAGGAATGATCATATCTTTGGTGAAATCCTGGGAGGGGAGAGCTGCAGGGGTAGAATTAGCATTGAGGCATTGTCTCAAGGAGCAAACAGTTGTAATACAAACCAGTTCCCCAACAGCAGTGTGGTATGGTCTGTGAAAAAGCCAAGTGAGGGGTGGTGGCTGATGGGTTAGCAAGCCCTGAGTGAAAAGCCCCTAGCTTTGCCTGCTGTTGTCTTGGA
The DNA here is from genome assembly GCA_035590275.1 of Ibycter americanus. Taxonomy (NCBI): domain Eukaryota; kingdom Metazoa; phylum Chordata; class Aves; order Falconiformes; family Falconidae; genus Ibycter; species Ibycter americanus. The sequence goes on along the minus strand of JAVJGI010000014.1, from coordinate 52,668,539 downwards.
TGTACTTCATATGCAAAGCAAGCTAGACAGCATGTCACTATGGACGAAGCAAACACCTTCTCCATTCCCACAATGGAGGCATGTAAGCACAGCTTGCTTTCACCTGGTAAGGAATCCAGTACACCGGAAGCAATTACCTCATGGGTAGAAACATCATCCCACCATTTACCATGGGCTAGTTTAAGAGACCCTAGTGGTGGGTGGTACCACAGAACACATGCAAAACATTGAGGACATTGTCCTCTAGGCTCAAACACCATAGCTATGCAATTAGCCCTCGAAGTGGATGAACAGAAAAAGTAGCCCATAGTGTATGTCTACACTGATGGTGGCCAATGCTGTGTGGGGGTAGTTAGAATGATGAAAAAAACCCACAGATGGAAGCCAGTGTAAACCTGTCAAGGAAGCAGCTTGATTACAAGAACAGAGAAGTAAGTTAGCATGAATAACCTGCCAATCAGTGTGATAGCTGCAAATGTGTCAGTCACTGCAAAAATCATGGATTCCCAAGAATCTCCTAGACAGGCAGATTGTACCAGCAATAGTCATGGCCAGTTGTTAGGTCCCAAGTGACGTTGAAGAGGTTAGTGAAGAATCAAATATTGTCTGCCCCATTCTAGCACTGATGGTGTCTGGGGTCACACAGGAGAAACAGTGATAGGAGAGATGCCTGGGGGAGCCCTTGCCTAGCCCCAGGACCATGCACCCCACAGGTAAGACTGCTACACTGACCCCATTACATCTTTCCTGCAGGACAGGGAGGTTGTATGAGAAACCACTAGCATGAGATGTTCAGCTTCTCTACCAGACTGCACTGTCTCTCCCATGTTAGAAGGAAGTTGTGTAATTCACGAAATTTTATATACATCTGTGATTGAAATAATTTGATATACAAGTTCATATTGTCTCCCCAGTGTCAAATTAATCTTAAAACATGACAGTTTGGAGCACAAGGCTAGGAAGTAGAAACCACCTCATCATGAATGGGATTTCAGCCACACCTCCCACTATCCATGTAACACTTTGCTATTAGGACATAAAGAGACAAAAAAGATAGTCAGCAGGGTATCTAACTACAGCCTGATGAGCGGAAATCATGTAAAGGGAATTCTGACTCTTGATCTCTCACTCCAGTGTTCTTCACTCATTTGCAGATGTCAGTGATCCCTGCAGAGAAAATGCATACCTTCCCCAGAAGCTAGGAAATTGAAGGAATGGAAAATAATAGAATCATCATTTTGTCTCTACCCTTCTAGTTAAAGCACTCCTCTATGTTGTGAAAAGTGAAGGATCAAACCTGTAAGCTAAGCCTCAGGTCTTGTCTTGAACTTCTGAAGTAAATTATTCAGAGATGCAATTTCTTTATGTAAAAGAAGATACTTCTTCTTTTTTTTCCATCATAAAACATGAAAGCTGAAATGAAAGTAGAAGGCAAACCCACCATATGTTGTAATTTTAAAACACCTGCCTGTGCCTTTTGTTTTTCTTATATACTCCCTCGTTGAAAGGAGCATTGAACCATACCACAGTCTCAGTTCCTGGCATAGACTATCTGAATTGAGATCTAAGCTCCTAAGTATTCCCAAAGAAAACTGCCCCTGAGTAATTTCAGAAAGTTCATCTTCTCAAAAACAAGATTTGATTCTGGTAACTTAAAAGAGCCAGGAAATAATCATAAAATCACAAGATGATTCATGTGGGCAGAGACCTGGAAGGTTTTTCTCCAGCCTCCCGCTCCAAGCAGATGAGATTGGCCAGGGCTTGATAGTCATGTCTTGAAAACCTCCAAGGATGGAGTGTGCACAACTTCTCAGGGCAACATGCTTCCCTGCCTGACTGTCCTCAGCATTTTCTCATAACTAGTCTGAACTTCTCTTGTTTCAATTTATGCTTATTGTCACTGGTCCTGGCACCATGCACCACTGTGAAGAACGTGGCTCTGTCTTCTTGGTGACCTCCCTGTAGGCACAAGGGGCTGCTCCAGCATATCAGCTGTTCCCCCTGTTAAGTGTCATGTGCAAACCCTTTATTGACTCCTCTGGTTCATTGATAAGGACGTTGAAAAGAGCAGTTCCCAGGACAGACCCATAAGACCTTCAGAGCTTCCTTTCCTGAGTTCCCAGTCTGCTTACTTGAAGTCCAGAGTCAGTAAATTTCTTCTTACACTCCTTGGAAATACAGTCCCATGTCAGAATTAAATGGAACTCAGTCCTTATACAATTAGTCTAAGAAAGATGCTAGACATGAGATCTGCAAAGAAATTTAGGTATTCCTTCCGAACTGTTGAGGTGTTTTAACAGTCTCCCAGGGTCTTGTTTCATGTTGTGCAGTGTCTCTCCTTCATTACCATTACATGCATAAGTAATGGTGAAGAATAATCATAAAAACTTGAAGCAAAAGAACACGTTGGATGGGCTTTGAGCAACCTGGTCTAGTGGAAGATGTACCTACCCATGACAGGGGAGTTAGAACTAAATAATCCTTTGAGGTCCCTTCCAACCCAAACCCCAACCTAAATGATTCTATGAATCACTGTTAAGAACCCCTAGCTATTTTACTGCCAAAGCTTCTCACAGCCTGTAGTTCCCAACATCTAAGTAAGCACAGCCTGTGAAACTTGCTGAAGCCTGGGGATTTCCCAGCCTTCATATTGCATTAAGCTTGAATTCATGAATAGTCCCAGAATATAGAAATCCTTTGAGATACATATTCAGGTTATCATTACCTTATAAGTATTTAAGAACTATCTTTGGGACTTGACTCCCAAAGAAAGTCATTGACTTTGATGGATTTTGGATCAGGACCTAAGTGAAGTGTCCAAGTTCAATTCAGCTTTACAAAGAATTTCAGTGGGATAACATCATAGTAGAAAGATAAGGAAGGTGAGTATTTCACTAGTCATCTGAAGAATCAGAGCACATCCAGTGGGAATTAAACCATCAGCTTGGGAGAATAGTCTTAGTGGGGAAAAAAAAGATAAGTTTTTATTCCTTTAATAAGTAAAGTTTATTTTTCTGCATTATAATTAGAAAGTATAAATATGCTTTTGCATACAGATTTGACATAGATGACATCGTCAGAATACATTTTAATTTTTCAAATAAAAGTGAATAGGTAAAAATGCATAATTCATAAGCAAGATGCGGTGCCTGCCCCTGTGGAGACTTAAGTGAATCCTATGATTACCTAGTCACGTGTGTGACTGACATATAACTTAATATCTTTTCTGCAGTTCTAGACTATGCCATTGAAAATCCAGGATATTTTAAGGCATTTTTGCAGTTTACCATATATTAAACATGTGTGTTCCTCTAAAACAACAAAAAATATGTTATATTTTGCCTGCGTAATTAGGCAGCTTTTTTAAAACTATAATATGTAAAGATACATGTGTTTATATATAGGATACCTTTAACATAAGATATCCTTTTTAAAACTTAGCTGTGGTGACTAAATGAAAAGACAACATAAAATCAAGTTTTAGGAAGAAAATCTGCCTGGATTATTCCGTTTTCTCTTTACAACATACCTGAGACACTTTGTTCACTCTTTAGGCCACTGAGATATACTGAATATTCATTAGAATATGATATATGTGAGGACATTTTTTATATTTCTGCCCTGGAGATAGTATCTAGTTTAAAAACCTCTAGCGTGTTTATAGGAATTCCTCTCAAATTTACATTTTGTACTTATTGAAAGACTCATCTATTAATGCATGCCACAACTACTTATTGTAGTCACTAGCTTTTCCTGCTTCCACTCCAAGTGTGAAATAAAAGACCTGAAATTAATATAATTTATAACAATGTGCTCCTTAAAAAAGTAACTCTGAGGGTTTTTTTCTCTGACAGCTCACAGCTATAAAGGATCACGTTGCTCAACAGAATAACTACTTTAATTTTCTGGATAGTATATTAATCAATACATGACATTCCTATTACTTACTAAATTCCAAATGTCGAACAAGTCTGTTTTGATAAATTCTTAAATATTTTAGAAAAAAATATTGACTAAGTGACAGGCTTATAGATCGCAAATAAAAGTGAAATGTTTACTAGTTTCTTTGGATAGGGGAAAGAATAATGCATTTGCTGTCATTGCACAAATGCAGTAGCTCCATAAAAAACCAAATTGTTTGTCCATTTCTGAAAACACCTCATTTGTTTTGTAAATATTAATTTTCAACTAAATATATTAAAAATACTAAGTGTTAAATTGAAGAGAATAATATGAAAGTAAGGAAAAGTAACAAAGGCAAATCTGACATCTCCTTGCCACAGTCTGTTAATGAACTGGATAAATTCACAGACAATATCTGAGAGTAAGGCAAAGGATAATATTAATATATATATTCAAGCACATATTTATGTTCTTCTACCTTGCAAAAAAACATACATATCAGGCACTGTTAGTGAACTTCTCCATGTCCTCACCAAGACATAGGCCAAGTCCCTTCCTAAATGAGTAGGAATCATAGTTGAACAGGACCTGTGTAATGCCTGCAGGCCTTGGAATTTTAGGAATCACAGATTAAAACAGTTATAGAATCATAAAGTCTTAGAATATCTTAAGTTTTAAAGGACCCATAAGGATCATCGAGTCCTATTCCCTAACTAAACCATATGACTATATAACTAAACCTACTATCTAAAACTAAATCATATGACTACGAGCATCGTCGTCCAGATGGTCTTGAACTCTGACAGGCTTGATACTGTGACCACTTCCCTGCGGAGCCTGTTCAACCGTGTGACAACCTTCTCAGTGAAGAACCTTTTCCTAATGTCCAATCTGAACTTCCACTGTCACAGATTCACTCCATTTCCTTGTGCCCTATCGCTGGTCACCAGAGAGAGGAGATCAGCACCTCCCCCTCCACTGCCCTCCTTGAGGAAGTTGTAGCAGCAATGAGGTCACCCCTTCTTGAGGCTGAACAAACCAAGTGATCTCAGCTGCTCCTCATAAGTCTTGCCCTCAAGGCCTTTCACCATCTTGTTTGTCCTCTTCTGGACACACCCTAATAGTTTCATGTCCTCCTTATATTGAGGCGCTCCAACCTGCACACAGTACTGGAGGTGGGGGCTGCCCCAGTGCAGTGTAGAGTGGGACAATCACCTCCCCCAACCAGCTAGAGAAGCTGTGCTTGATGCACACAGCCCAGGACACAGTTGTTGCTTTTGGCTCTCAGGGCATACTGTTGACTCATATCCAACTTGCCATCAACCCAAGCCTCCAGCTGTCTTTCTGTGGGGCTGCTCTCCAGCCTCTCATCCCCCAGTTTGTACATATAACCAGGATCACCCCATATCAGGTGGAGAATCTGGCACTTGGTCTTGTTAAATTTCACATGGTAGGGGATTGCCCAGCTCTCTAGCCTATCCAGATCTCT
>JAVJGI010000014.1:52631130-52651296 GCA_035590275.1 Ibycter americanus | reverse complement strand
CCCCCCCCCCCCCCCCCCCCCACCAGTTAAGCATGGCTGGCAACTGGGACAGGAGTGAAGCCTACCAGGGTGCATCTGTTGTACTACAGACAAAAATTAGAATTAAATACTTACTAGCTGTAAATATATTATCTATTCAACAAGATTACAGAATTTACTATGGTAGGCTTCTTTTTTTGTTCTATAGAAGCCACGTTTTTCGTATCTTCACATTTCCTAATGTGAAAAATAACAAGTTTTGCTTCATTCTTAGAAATACTGATATATAACGCTTTTACAATAGTCTTCTTTTGCTTGCTGTGTTTTATCTGACAATACAACATCAGTAACTGCAAGACTTCGTATATGTAAAATACAATAGGTGTGACTGTAGTTATTGATGTCTTTGGAGAGAGCATTCTGTCAATCAGCACTTTTTTCCCAGAGGTATTTTGTTCTTGGTTAACATAACATATAACTTTATGCAGTTTGATGCTATCACAATTATGTTCATGATAGTTATGGCTGTAACTTGAGCGATTTAACATTAATTCAGTCTTAGACTACATGTGGTACAAACTACACTGTGACAGATAGCAGTTGGGAGAATCAATTTTTTTTTCATTTTAAATGTCAACTTTATACCAAGAGCATGAACATTCAGGATGATTCTACCTGCAGTTCTCTTAGAATTCAGTTCTCCTTCTTGATCTCTACTTTCTTTCTTTCTGAAGTCTTTTTCTACAGGATTTTAAAAGACTTTTAACATCTTCCATTATTAAACGTTCTAAAGAAATCATAATACTACTGCTTGATATCAGAATGTAGTATTTGATCCCAAACAACTGGTGGTGTGGGAAAATGAGACAGCTTTCAGCAATGACAGCTCACATACAGTTTTGAAGAAGTGCCAGAGGACTGAGTGCTCATATTATTCTCTCAGTCGTTTCCAGGTTTTTACCTCTGCTCAGGTTCTTCATCCATCAAAACACCATCTTACTAAATGTCCTGAAAGAAATAGCAGCACTATGTTTTTTTGTAGGAGTCTTCCTTCTCAGTGCTCTTCCAAAAGTCATGCTGGCCTGTGCCTAAACTTGAAAGAACCCCCTTCTCTTTTTTTACTCCACACATATCTCTGAAGCTCACCTTAATCTCTTCAGTAGCTAGGAATGCTCCACAAGCAGCTAATCTCTGTAAGAACTAGAGTTCTCCTCTATTTATACATTACTGAGACTGGAATGTACTTTGCTGAAAGCTACTGAATAGCTTTCATAAAAGAATTCTATGCTATGATTAAAGAACTTAATTGATAATGCCCAACGAAGGCGTATTCTACCTTCTTTACTCACTCAGCATTTCCAGTAAAGCATAAAAGCCCACCTCCATAGTAATTTTATCCAATTTTTCTTTCATGCTCTTTCATTATTTTAAGGTTGCAAATGTGAAATACAGAAATTTAGACTAGCATAGTGTTTTAACTGGCAAAATATTAAACCTAAATCTTTATTTTTTCTTTAAGATGTGCTATCAGACCTTGTGCAAGACACACACACAAACGGCTGATTTTAAAAAAAAAAAAAAGAAAAGAATTTTACCATGCTTTTTTTATTAGAATATCCTCTTTTTGTTTGAATGCTATAAAAAAAGCAAGATTTAATCATCAGTTGCAACCTTAGTGTTGCTATGTGAAGGTTTGATTGATTGAAGTTTCCCCTTACGGTGACAAACTATTTAAATAAGATTTATGCCCTTAAAACACAAGATGTACAATCATTCCAAGGGACAGATCTTTTAAAAAAAGATGCATGGTCATCTTAGCTGGTTGTACAACTGTGTCCTCATCAGTCAAGACTTACTGAGTGCATAAAAAGGTACAAGTCTTAACAGTTAATAATTTGCAATTTAATCATTTAGTGTACTGTGATTGCTGCTGCTATCCAGCTGGAGTCCCACTGGCACTCGTGGAGAAGAATGGATTTCAAGTCAAGTCCCACTATCATACTACAGCATCTATCTTATACTACTTTAAAATTCATGGTTGTATTGTGATCTAACATGCTATAGCCACCAAAAGGGAAAGGCCAAAGACATACTGTGATCAAGCAGAACAGAAAACAGTCATGGAGTATCTGTAACATTTTAAGCTGTTAGTCTTACATGTAAATATTAGAATAAACGGCAGAGAAATTGGTAATATAGCTGGGGATGGGGGGGAAGGAATAAGAGTGGGATTAGAAAAGAAGAGAAAAAAGATGAAGACAGACAGTTCTACAAAAATGAACATCATGACGGTTTCTGAGAGAGAGAAAAAAACAAGGTTAAGATTTGGTACAAAAAGAAAAAGAAAGTAAGCATACATAAGAGAAGATAATCAGGTAAAAGAGAGACCTTGAGCCATTAGATAATTTGAAGCATAAAGCAGAAATGGTGGAAAGATGAGTGGAAATGCAGAGCTGTATCACTTTTGAGTAACTGAGCAGAGAATTTTTACGCTGAGGGAATACTGGCCTTACTTTGCTCTTACTGCCTGCTTGACAACTGGAAAATGAAAAGGAGAAAGATGCAGGCAGCTGGGATGCCAAGTGTTGTATGTCCTGTTCTTGCTTATATTATGGAAATAATGGCTTTTGCCTTCTGTCAAAATACGTGTGCCTCTATTCCAGCTCTTACAGGGGGTACTTGTATTTAAATGCTGTCTCTACTCCCACATAAATACAACATCACATCTTAAATATCTATGATTAGAATAACAAGGAGAAATGCAGAATAATTTCCATGGTTTTGAACTGATCCTACCCTTTCAATTTGCAAGCTAAATGAAACAAAACTGACATCACTTTACAACAGAAAAAAATGGTAGATTTATTTACAGGGTTTCTCAGTGTCCTGTGTAGTATTATAATACTTCTACATGAGCAGCCTTTTTCAAGCTGAACTTCCCATGGTGAAAACTGAAATGAAAATTGGACACCAGAGAGTAGTTTTCTCTGCATGTGTCCTACTGCCTTTATTTACAAAAGGTGATTTTTTAATTAACGTTGCTAACACAAAATATTTACCTAAATGTATTATCAGTGATTGTGATTCGTTTTTATGGCATTTTAATGCAGTTTATACTTTCTTATTCTAAAGTCTGAAGTATGCCTTCATTATGAGATGCTTGGCGGCTGCTATTTTATTTGTGTCAGTACACATGCTGAAAGCACTGTTGTTACTATTACGGACATTAAAGGAAATATACTGTTACGTGAGAATTCTGCTTATCCCATGAGTCTGTGGATATTTGGATATGGAGAGGTGAACTGTGAAAAACAGTATACAAATAATTCATTTGCTAGCTATCAATACCATTTTAATGAAAAAAATATAGAGATATCTCAGACTATAATAATTTTATATAAAAAAAATCCCAGTATATGAGTAAATTGAGGACAGAGCAGAAAAATCTCATACTCCAGGAGGCAAAACAGTATTCAGTCTCAAACTACAGCTCTGTGAGACATGTATTATCTTACTGCCAAGCAGTGAAATGTTTTCCTTCGGAATTTGAGAGACATAATACAATTGGATAATTCTAAGGAAACTATAATAGACCTGTTGGTACCTTAAATTTAAAAAGACCAAGCAGATGCTGAAGTTTTTGCTTGAAAGGCTAGTTACACACTGCTAAATCTGATGAACAATCATAGTACATCTCTTCTTAATTTTCCAACCAGTTTGCCAGCCTTGCTAGATGTCCTGATGACCTACGGAAAGTACCCACATTAGGGGTTCACAAACAAGGATTTCAGGAAGAATGTTTCTGAAAGTGATGATTACTGTAGAAAGAACTTTTATGTGCTGGATTCATAAGTTACAGTTAGACAACTGATGTTAAAGGAAATCGAAACATTCACTAGATGACTGAACAATGAATATCCCAAATTGTTCCCAGACTCATAAAACTCATCAATCCCTGCCAAATCAGAGAATGAGCTGTGCAAGTTGTAACTATAAGGCGGTACTCAAGAGGGAAATGGTATGTAAGGCTATTTCAATGAAGTGTAAAGGAAGAGAAGAAAGATACTGATATGGTAGAAATATGCATATAGTTTTATAAAAATGCCATATGATGTACATGAAATCCTTTTTTTCTTGGAAAATAACGTTATTTTTTATGGTTCTCTGAAGTTAAACTAGAAAAATGTTACTACACTGTTATGTGGGATGCTGATGTCTATAATTATTAAATTACCGTTCCTAAATTGTCACTTCATAAAGGTTGGAGGATCTAAACAGAGTCTACAGACACAAATGTGATTAAAAAAGAGAAAAAAAAACACATTTGAATTGCCACTTCAAGTGGTAGCTGAGATTTCTGACCTCTTATTATATTTTCCTAAATTTCCAGGGAACAGCAAAAGAGGTAATGAGTTGTGACTGTAGTCTGACATTATCCTAAAGGTATCAAAATGAAAAAACACAGAGTGCTTACCTCCTGCCTGAATGCTTTTCCACCATTTTTATTACATATTAATCTTTCTAAAAAGGAAGGTTGAAGACTACAGTTTCCTAAACTGTATAGCATCCTATTCAAAACAATGACATACAAATTAAAACCATCAAGTTTTTGGCCGTTACCCCTGTCTAGTTTCTTATTCTATAATAAATACATCTTTTCAACCCAGTCATGAAATGGATGCAATAAACACTGTGTAACATTCTGGGCTGATTTCAGATTTCAGGCTTGTTAAAGACTCTTTCTGATCTCAGCCATTCTGGGTTTATTCAAAGCCATGTTATTATTAATATCAGATTTTAGTGAAATTGTCTGAACTTTGTTCTAATATGTAGTAGTAATTGGGTTTGTTTCATAAATGTAACAATCATCACATGACTTTCTCACAGCATGTATCATGCTGGCATATACCTTCCTAAAAGTAATTAAAAGCTTGCATATACTCATAATTTTGTTCTCAGTCTCCTCACAGGCGTAGGAAACCTGTACCCTCACAGCTATTTTTTTATGAATTATCCCCTAAGTCACTGACGTCCTACTAAACCTTAAAGCAAGTTAATAAACAACTTAACCCTGCACACAAAGTAAATACCTAATATTCTTCTCTATGGGTGAATGCTCACCTGGAGTGGTATTGATTATGTAATTCATTCTGATGTTTCTGCAAGTTGTATCACTAAGAGTACTGAGTCAGTGACACATCTGACATAATATCAGCAGTGGAAACAGAAGAATTAAGTCATCGTCCTGACACTGCTAAATTAAAGAATCCTAAAGGATTATCTATTAACAAAAAATAGGATAGTAACCATCAAGAAAAAGTTGTATTCTTTAGAATCGAACTTTTACTCATTTGACATTGTAGAATCCTGCATTACAAAGCTTACACACCGCAGTTTTGGAGTCAGGGTGCAGAAAGCATTGTTGATGTCATTTTTACTCTCCAACATGTTACAGGTTTCTATTCCCTCTTTCATTTGAAACTTCCTGATCTGAGACTTGACATTCAGAGTATTGCATCATGTGGATTTATTTGACAGGTGGGCTTGTATAATTTAAGATATTTTTTTTCCAGAAAGAAAATAGGTTTTAGGTTTGGTTGGGTTTTTTTTCATTTACTAACTTAAAACAATGAAATGGGAGTGATGACTGGAGAAACATGCAGTTTTTCCGTAGAACAACAGTTTCCTTCTTCACTGTCTTCTGTTCATGCTGAGTTTCTCTTCTGCACTATAAAGAGTTGATTTTCTACGTTTTTCATTGGCTGCTAATCTTAACAGTCCCCAGCTGGCCTTCCAGTGTTTCCTGGGTAAATTAGCCATCATCTCCCGGGCTAACCGCCAACACAGCCCAACTATTTCTGAACAGAACAACATTGGGCCCGTTCAATCAAACATGATGTCCCCAAAGAGAGAAAGAAAACTAAAGGTCTCTGGAGATGGAGGCCAGACAGGGCAGACTTCAGATTGCTAGAGTTTTGTTTAGTTTAGCTTAATTTACGTGCCCACAATTGTATACAGGGAGTTGTCATGACTCAAAATATTTACTTTGAAACTATTCCAGTGAAACAGAAAATTCCTTACCAATGTGTTTAAATGAATAAATAAATAAATAAATGAAAATCACAGGAATATCAAGCAAAGTCATTAATTTTCCGATTTAAAATTTCCCCTCTTAAGTTTTAAAGGCAATTATGCAACAAAATATTTTATAGCTAAATATTTTGTAGTATATCTTAAAGTAAAATGATTGTTATGCAGTCTAAACGTAAAATGGACATCTCATTTAAGTCAAAGTAAAGTCTAGGACCAACTTAATGCAATAAATTTTACAGCATTTGGGGGCAGTTAGTTTGGAGTTTGAATTTAAAGAAAAATAATGAACATTATTTTTATTATGAAGTAGTTTTGACATCTAGCAGTATTTAAATGGATACACAGAAAATCACAATTGCACCATGTAGAGTACAGTGCAGAACAACAATAACCTGAAATGCATGCAAAGTCGTTACTTCCTTTTCCAACTAGGGCATTAAATCTGCATGGAAAATTAATCTACTATTATCAGGAATGCAGAGATAATTTGCTTGTTGGTACCTCCATGATTTTAGTACAATTCATGACACCCGGATAATGTGTTTCAGTGAAAATTAAACAGGAGCTATTAATTTCAAGCATCCCAGAGGCCAGAAAGAAACTTCATAAATGTTTCATTCATTTTGGAATATAAAGATACATATCACTGAGGAAACAGAAACAGCTGCTGTGGCTGAGAGAACAGTATAAAGAAGCATAACATTTTTGTTGATATGCAGAGCTCAAGAATGATATGTCAGTGTCAGGAAAAGATAAGAGTGAGGCACTGAGATAATTAAAGCAGATAAGATGATGGTAACAACCTGCTGCAGTCATTGTTTTATTTGAGAAGATAATCATTATTACTATTTAATTAAAAGTGTACTAAATGTGTAGAGATAGTCAGTTCCTACGAGAGAGATTATTTACTCCATATACTGAAATGTGTGTTACTTTCCTACACCATTTATGTCAACAGCTTTTGAAATCTTTCCTTAGCATGTAACTGATCAGCAGAAGCCAAGGTTGTAAGGATCTGGGAGTGATACACTCGTCAAATGGCTAAAGATGATGATATGATAAGGAAGAATGATTTGATTTGGTTGCTAGATATTTAACCAGTCATGAGAAAACAAACACGGTAGCCAGAAGCACACTATCTGAAATCAGTCTGCTTTGATAACAAATTGAGACTTTTGAATGTCTAACATTAGATGTACTTGATGCCTTCTGGAACAAACAATGGACCTGTTTTAATCTCACTGTTCTTTTGGGAATTTTAGGAAGAGGTGCCTACTTTTCTATATCGTTAGGTTTGATGATCCATAGCTATAACAATTGTAACTTAATCTTTAAGGGTATTTGAAGTTAATGACAAAAACTAGTTATTTGAAATGTTATGATATAAAAGACAGGTAAAAAATAAGATTTATCCTAGAAAATGCATCCTGGTCACCCAGAATTAACAGTGTATTGCACTTATCTTGATGATACTTTTATTTGACTATTCTTTATATAACTTAAAGTTGGCATTAGCTGTATCTGAAATAAGTTACATATGCTGTGAATATCTCTTGAGTTTATCTGAGAGAAAGAGGTTGAAAATTTGTCACCTTATATCTATCACATTCAAGAGTGTCTGATTGCTTTTATGTCTGGTCTGTCTACAGCCAGAAAAAGCCCCTCTACATATAACATCTGTTTAATATTTTTGCATATTTTAATGTACAACCTGAAGTAAAAGGTAAAGTTCAGTAAACTATGCATTCCTCACTGAAGAATACCCAATAACTACCACAGAGAGGAAAGAGAATTTCCTAGCTCCTTGAAGCAAAACATAGTTAATCAGATACCAACAAGGTAAATGCTGCAGCTGCTTCCCAGCAGAACAGCTTAGACCTTTACACAGCAATGGAGATACAACTTCTGTTCTCATTGAGAGGATATTTAAAATATTTTTTTTCCAACTTGAGAAGGAAAAAGAAGGGGCATGACACCACAGGAAAGATTAGATGAACTAAACTTTGGAGGAGGATATTGACTATGAAAGCTGAGAATTCCAGCCAAAGAGAAGCAGAAAAAGTTATGCAGCTGCATAAGGAAAATAAGTCCTTTTTTGAATAACCTTACTGTAATCTATATTGCATCTGTGTGGAATCAGTGGAGTAATTGTCCACAGAAGTCAGCAGAGAGAGATGTTTTCTTCAATGACTGCCAGCAAGGCTGCAGACGCCCAAGCACACAACAAAGTACCAAGAGTATAGATTTAAACTTGAAGGGCCACATAGAGGTTTTGCTTCCATCAGGTTACAGTGGACTTGACCTCTCATAAAGGATTTTAAAAAAAACCAAGAAATGTTAAAAGGTTATTCTTAATCCTGTGTAGCCCAGTGGTTAAAGTAATTAGTTAGGAAACTGATTCCCATCCTTACTTCGCTGTACTGTAGAGAAACAGTTGCAGGAGTGTCCAAGTGTTTAGGTTTCAAAATATTCTGAGAAAGTTTTGTCTGAGTGGCATTTGGTGAATCTGAGACTAGAGAATTTGGCAGAAGGGAGACTGTTGTGTTCTGAGCAGTTTATACAACAACAACAACAACAAGTTTATTAATAATAATTTATTAATTATTAAATTATACTTATATCAGTTCTATGATATTTAGATCATTATTAAAAGAGTGCATTTTTAAACTGAAGATCTGCTCCTTTCCGAAGTAAAGCACTCTGAACTTCACTCCTCAAGGCTCATACTGCTTCAGATATTGAAAATAATTGAAACTTTTCTGTGAGTGTTTTTTTCAGAAGGATGTTAATGCTAGAATTAAAATTAATCAACAATCTTCATTTTTCAAGTTACTGAACAAATTTATTACTTCAGTCAGGAAAGGAAGTAGTGATTACTTTCAACAAATGACAATACCAGCAATACAACCTATTGTGTAATTTCTTTAGTAAAGTTTTCAGGCTTTGCTTTGCAAAGTTGTATTAAAATAATGTAAGAAAAACCAAACACTGAATACAGAGTGCTTTTTTCTTAATTATAGCTTTTACTATTCTGTCATCAGCTGAGAATAAGACTGTGCTGGCACACTACCAGTCACATCTGTCTTGTTAATGAAACAAACTATGGAAACCTTTCCAGTTTTCTTGTTCGGGTTTGAAAAACAAACGTGAACAATAGATGCTCCAAATAACATTGAGCTGTTGTATGATTTTTTAAAAGCATCCATCACATGAACATAATGTTACAAGATTAATTGTTAAGTTGTGACACTGCATTTCAAATACATTCTGTTCTATGGAAAATGTAATTACACTTTTTTTTTCTCTTTTCCAAATAAGAATAGCTTTCGTAAGAAAGGATATGGGCCAAAAATTGTCAGTGTTAGAAACCATTGCACTAAGACCATATCGAAAAACGCAGTATTTCTAAGGCCTATGATATTTCACGCTTCTCAAGCAGTGAGTGGCTAATAAAGGGAAATCCTGATCCAGAATTCACTCAAGACAATGAGGATGTTCCGACTGACTTCATTTTTCTTGGATGAGAACCCTTTTAAATAAGATATCTATCAGATTTCTATCTGTATACATGCAAACATTAAAATAAAGTTGCCAACAGGAAGGGATTTGCTGGCTTTCAAAGTTAACTCATATTTGGCATCACCCACATTTGGGACCTCAGTGTTCTATACATGGGTATATAACTTCAGTGTTATGTTGTCATTGCTGAATCAGGTAACTGGGCATACAGCCCACAAAGTGTGAGTAAAAAACTCTGTATATGAGCTCAGCATTAAGCAGCTCTAGAGAGGACCTTTTTGTAGGAAAGGGGAGAAAATCCTTTATGCAGGGTAATTTTCATGAAAAAAACAAACATACTCATTCCTTATTCCAAATTAAACTTTACACAAACTATATTTGCTCTGTTGCTATGTTGAGGGTGTTCTAGTACTAGATCCCTTATTCTGTCACAAATTACTGCTGAATACACACTTTCCAAACTTTTTATATGAACAGGTAACCAAAAGAATCTTAAATATTGGAAATATCATCCTGATAACATTAAAAATGATACCAAAAACATTTAATTATAAGGTAAATAATTGCGGTGCTAAATAACTCAATGCTATGAACCAAATTATTGTGATGTACACAAATTTCCTTCTGTTTTTCATTGTTTCAGTGTCTATCAAAGATGTGCCTCATGAAGTGAAAGGAAAGAGTTAAAATTATATTACCAACATCTTACGCATTATCTCTTTCTTTGCAGTTCTTAATATATTCTTGAAAGCTATTTCTAGGGAAGAATTCAGATAACAGAAGGCTGAGCAGATGGTCATTTCCAACTTTATAGTTCCAGAAAAAGCAAGGGCTTTCATTGTTGCTGACATTTGAAGTTGATGCAAGAAGATGCCTACCATGACAGACAAAAAATGTAACAGCTAGTCAGCCCCATGATCAGGCAGCTTGGCACTGGGTGACAACAGTTTGTCTGCATGTTGAAATCAGAATAAAAATTAAACTGAAATCAAATGACTGCTTAGAAATATGTTAAATTACTTTCATTTTTCTGTTATCATTTTTTTGCTTTCAGAAATTAACAAATCCACCAGAAGTATGTTTCAGTTTGACAGAGAAAAAGAGAGAAACGTACTGCAACCAAAAATTTGACATCAAGTGATTAATACTCATAGATCTAAAACTGCAGTAAAAGAGTTGTACAGAAAATATTTACTTAATATTCCAAGTTAAAGTTTTGTCAGTTACTTACCTTCAAACACAACTGAGTGTAAAACCATACCATATTATCAGGAACTTTTTAAATAATGCCTTAATATCTAGTATTTAAGTGGCAGTACTTCCCTTTTAAAGGTGAGTATTGCATTTTATGTTGGAACGAGAGGTCCCAACATCCTAAGCAACTACAGCTTGATGCAACACCCCATTAACATAGCTGGCACAATATTATTTCTTCTCTTTTTCAGCAAAACTTAATCAAGGTTTTACTACTGCTACAATGAATACACAAGAAGCAGAATGCCACCTTATCTACATTCCCACTAACTACTTTCTAACATATGCTGAGGAACTGTTATGGAGGTGACAGCTTTTCTCTCACTCAAAGCTTTAATATGAATTAGATTATCACAGACAGCCAAATGCAAAGGACTGCAGAGGTGGCAGCAGGTATTTGCATTTGCATAGATTTCTAACCAAAGTGTTCTGAACTCTACCCAGCCTAACAGAAATTGACTCTTACCTCCTAATTCTAGAAAAGTGCCTTAATCAACTGACCACAGATAATGACAAGAATACTTGTTTAGCTACTCTTCGAACAAACAAAGCTAGAAAGACCATAATGGGAATGGACAGCAGCTGTTCAAGGATTTGATTCAATGGATAAGAGCAATTGAGAAAGATGACATTAAGTCCTTTTTGTTTATACTGCTCCCTGCCCCCCCAAATGCATACCTAGTCAAAGGAACTGAACCTGAAAAATTAGTTCATCTCCCTTGGAGCTGTTTAGGTATATATGGAAAAACAAACCTAAAACCAAACCTAAACTATGAATATATCCCTCTTTTCTCCTCAGTTTGCTAGATGAGTTACTCTGAAGGGCGCACCAGAAGTTAGTCATGTTCCCAGAACAAGCTTTCAACATTTGGAGTTTTTTTTATTGTTATTATTTTTGTAATTTAAGCACTGAGAGGTTCTAACATTGCATTGATTTGTCCATTTCTCATCTTTGTATTAGCTCTAAAACTAACAAGAGAATGTTCATTTTTCCATTGGAACAGGGATAACCGTCCTTTTTTATTATAGAAAACCTGAGACAGATGATGGTTAGACAATTCTCCAAGGTACTGCAGGAGATATATTTGAAACAGGAGCATCACCCATGTAAGTACAGAACTCAGAGTCCCAGTCCTCTGCTGTATCAGGTTAACAATCCCTTTCATAGGTATACTGAAGTCCTATACTTGTTACTACCTGATATTAAGATTATTCTAGAATTTTACCTGCAGAAATTGCATGAAACTGTTTTCTTGTTTCAACCCTAAATTTATTCACCCAGTTTGCGTCTTTGTATCTTAAGACATACTTCAGGACTTTTATTATGACAAAGGGATTCCTCTTTTCTGCAAAATGCAGTGTATTATTAAGTAATAGGATAAAGCAGTTTATTAATTGCTCTGCTCCTTTATCTAGTCTGAACCATAGATAAGCAAATGCTTATTCATTCCCTTGTGTAAATAGTTTATATTATTAAAGTCATGTAAAACACGGATATAATATTTTTAAAGTCTTAGCATACTAATACAGGGATATTAGTGGAGACCAAACTCTGAGTTGCATGTGCAGTTTGGTTGCTTTCTTAAATGTTATATACTGTACAAATTGTATTAGTATTTACTAAACAAAACTCACAATTTATTATAATTTCAAGTAAGATTTTACCTTTTTTAACTGAAATAATTGCCTGTTTCTTGGGGAGTCCTTAATGAACAGTACATAAGAGAAATAATCACTTTGAAGAAATTAAAGTAGTCTATGAACTATAATTAATTAGTTGTTATAACAGTCATGAAATGCAACTGTTGTGATTATTTAATATGTTTTTGTAGTACAGTAAGCTAGGATGGACATTTCTAGAAAAAGCGTTTTTATTTCTGGGTGCAATTCCACTAGACACATGGATAAAACTTTGACAAAATCAACGTACCCAGAAGCTATGTGACACGGTTGTAGACTCTGAAGAAATCAGTGGCATGTGTGAGTAAAGCTGATGAAAATATTTCTAGATGTATGCTTCAGTAGTCCAACTAAGTGAGCCAAATTCAAGATATCTTCTAATGGTGCAACTAACTGACATTGATTTATATGTATATATTCATGAAGGGTAACGCAGTGCTTAGGTACTGAGGATGAGTAGACTGGGCTAAATATCTTTTTTCTATTCTTTCCTCCTGTGTAAAATTAAGCAAGTTATTTTGAGGGGTTTTCATGAAAAAATTGAAGTTCTAATGTTGCAAATAGTTTTGAGCACCACATCCTGAGCTCTGATCACCCAAGATATTTGTCTACCTAGTATAACATTTTAAAACCTGATTTTTTTACTCAAAAAAGATGTAATCAACTTATGCTGCTCCATAATCCATTAATCAAATTATGCTACTCCATAAAGGGTTTATAAATTAGCCCAGTTTACCATTTATTATGAGACAAATTAAGGAAATGAGGGAAGTTCCTTACAAAAAGGAGATGTGTGGTCACCATCTTTTCACCCTGGCAAGAAACAGATACCAGAGCTAGGATGTTCTAAATTCATCCTGAGATGCATCCTTTAATAGTCCTCAAAAACAGGATTTGAATTTGATCATAGCTGTGGGTCAATGTTTTTCTGTGTTAGTTTCATCTAGATGCATCTTGTTGTTCAAAGCCAGACAGTCTTAATGAGAAATAAAAAGGGTAATTTAACCAGAGGGAAGGTCAATAATTAGATAACAGTGGGAAACACAAGATTAGAAGTGAAAAAGTTGTAAATGCAGTCTTAACATATGCTTAGCTGTAGGAATAATTCCTGGTATTTTAATACCTTTTACTTTCAACTTTGTAATGTTCTAAGTATTAGACACTAGAATCTAGGGTTGAAAAAATAATGTTTGGGCTGTTTCCTAAGTCCTGAATGTCTTTCATCAAAACTCGTATCCCTCTCTTAACTTGATGCTAGGTGTTTATTATACATAAAACAACAGTTTGTAGCTCTGTGAGGACTCTTGAAAAGTGATTTCCTATTTCAGCTTTGCAAATAACCAGTCATCAGTGTATGAACTGCTGTGCTATTTTGGCTCTTATTTTCTACTCTGAACTGTTTACTTTCGGTTTCTTAGGTACTTTCAAATTTCTTATTGGACATACACATTTTGTTTAAGCTGATTAGTGTTGGCACAATACCAGTTTTGCAGTAGAGACTATTCCTTAAGAGATTAACAACTTGACCACTAACAGCATTGTCTAAACTATGAGAGCTGTTTCTCAACTAGTAGCTTTTGCTGTGGTTCCTGTATCACACAGAGTCCCTGTGACTATCAAGGCATGAATGTTACCAGCAAAGTTCCTGAAAAGGTGGAGATCTGTGGAAAAAAGAGCAAGTGATATGTTCTTGAAGAAAATAAGGAGTCATATCCTTCAGTTTCGTAATTAAGTTGTCTTGCAAATCAGAATATCCCTTTCAATGCCTGGAATGTATTTGACGTATTCTTTAAAACTGTATGTCATATTTTGGGCACCATGTGTTTTCTTAATCAACCATAAACATGCTGTGAAGCGCAAGTTATCCAAACACAGTGTGTATTAATGAAAATGTTGAACTAAACTAATATATAGTTGGATTCGTGACCAAAACAGTGTTGATAACACACCAGTGGTTTTGCTACTGCCAAACAGTGCTGGCACAGCATGGAGGTGTTCTCTTTTTTCTCACATGTCCCTCCCCAGCGAGTAGGCTGGGGATGCACAAGAAGCTGGGAAGGGACACAGCCAAGACAGCTGACCCAAGCTGACCAAAGGAATATTTCACACCATATGATGTGACCCTCAGCAATAAAAACTCAGAGAAAGAAGGAGGAAGGGGGACTTTATAATTATGGCATTTGTCTTCCTGAGTAACCATTATATGTGCTGAGACTCTGCCTTCCAGTAAGTAGCTAAACATCTGCCTGCCAACAGGGAGTAGTGAACAAATTCCTCTTTTTGCTTTGCTTTGCACGTACAGCTTTGCTTCACTTTACTTGTTTTATCCCAACTGATAAGCTTTCAGCTTTTGCTCCTCCTGGTTTCTCCACCATCCTGCTAAGTGGAAACTCGGCTTCTGTTTGGGATCAAACCATCACACAAGAGATTAATCTGAACAGAGAAGTTTGCGTATCTTTAGTACAACTGACAATTAATAACTGTAATGATTACGTGGATTCTGTGATTTTGGTTGGCAGATAACATCATTAGGTATTTCAAGATTTTCACATTCAGGGTTTTCTTCAGTAATCAAACTTAAGATATATAATATATATAAATATTATATATTACATTAATATGTATATTAACAATATATAAAAAGTGTTATATAATATAGATAAAAATATGTAATATATACATACGGATTCTAAACAACAAAACGTAAACTAACTAAAATATAAGTCCAAGTTAGTTTTATAGGGTTTAAAATTATATTTAAAAATAGGTATAAAATCAAAGAGATTAAACATTTTAAAACTTAATAAATAACACCTCTTCCATAATTTACTTAGGGACCTACAGAATTTTCTAACAGAAACTTGTCCTCCCCTATATTCCAAAGGAGAGATAAAATATCTAGAGAAATAACCTGATTTTCTGTAGCTGTCAGAGAATTCAGAGAAGTGAATAACTGAAATAGTGCATAATTACAGGTCAAAAGCTATATAATATCCAAGGACTCTTAACTGGCTCAGACAATTCAATTTCATTTTCAGGTTTAGTCTTGTGTCTGTGTGATTTTACAAGAATAGCAGTATCCACTATAGTTAGTTTTTTCTTGGATGATATTTAAAGCACTTTGTCATTCTTTAATATGACAGGAAAAGTGGCATCAAAGATTATATGTCAACTTTCTCTCAACGGTTCCACAAAACATTCTGTACAGTCTTACTCCAGTTTCATTTAAATCATTGTTAGATCATGTATCAGCAAATATAAACATATGTTTTTTCATTTTTGTTTTCCTATATGCAAATTTGATCTTTGACACAAAAGCAATGTTGCTTTCTACCATTCCCTCATTCTGTTGAGAAGGCTTTTACTCGTCTTTTACTCATGTTACCACCCATGCTGTAAACATTCTGAACTCCTAACTTAAAGAGTTGACTTGCAGCACCCTTTATGTCAGTTAGTGAAAGTGGGTTACCGTGGAACCAGAAATGGAAGATTCATACATTTAGATGAACAGACTAAGGTCTGGAGTCAGTTCAAATCACTACTCTATTACAGAAAAATTAGCTGCTACTCCTGTATTGCTCAATCCAAGGCCACCAGTACTCATGACAACCGATGTGTCTCAAGTGGAGTCGTGGCCAACCTCTCAAAGGAAGAAAAGTGATTTTCATCTTGAAAATGGCAGATCTAGGAATGCTTGGACACCTAAGGTATGGTGCTTGTAAGACTTCAAGGTCAAATTTGAGGTACCTTGCAAATGTAACTGACTTAACTGTAGGCAGTGTTTGAATTGCTGTTTGAAATTCAGATGGATGTTGGTTTCAGTAGTAACAATTTCAGCAGACAAGACTTGGCTCATTGTTCTCACTTCACTTTAATATCCAAGATGCTAGCACACTAATCTGGCCTATAAGGCCCTCTGCTTAGCACTAGTGAAGCCGTATCTGGAGTCATAAAGATGATTAAGAGAAGGCTGAGGGTGTTGGTACTGTTTAACCTAGAGAAGAGAAGGCTTGGAGGATGGGGATCCCATCAATGTATATAAATACCTGAATAATCTTTATTAATGATCTAGATGATAACCCTCAGCAAGTTTGCAGATGGCACCAAACTGGGAGGAGTGGCTGAATCTGACTTCCGAAAAAGTCAGATGAATCAAAAACTTAGGTATATTCACTTTCACGTATGTTAGTGATACCTAACTCAGGTCTGTTCTAGGATAATTGTTATCACATAACCATTAGTTTGTTTCCAGACTCTCTCATAGGAAGAAACAGCAAAGTTCCTCCAGAACAAAACAGAACAGTGTGGTTCTGGGTAAAGTTTCCAAGGAAAGAAACATTGCAGGTGAGTGAATCACACCTGGATTTGGTTGGCCATCTACCACTCTACATGGTTTTTCAGTATCATCCTAGCAAAGCTTACAATGTAAGATGTTACACATTTCCTGACCATGTATCCTAAGCTATATAATACATACCCTTATTTCATGCCCAAAATCTGCAGTCTTGTGCAGTCTGGGCTGAGAGGGCCATGATTCACTGTGTGCGCTGCACTTGTCCCACCGAAGATGCCAGGTGATTCTTTGCAAAAACCTCCTCCTTTCACACCTTGGGACCCAACATTAGATGGTTGAACATAATGTCAAAAGCACTGTTAAAGTCAGGATCAGCAGCATCTAGCACTCACTGCTTCATCCACTGAGCTAGTCATTTCATTATAGAAGGCTTTCAAGTTGGCCAAGCATAGACTTGTGCATGTCCAGTATTTTTTAAACGTTACTGAACTTGATCCTGCTCGCTCCAGGCTAGAAGTGATAATTGCTAATGGGTTTAAAAGATTCATGTTGTCTGAAAGCTTGAATTTTTAAGATTACACTGGGAGTATTAGAGGTCCCTGGGTTCAGATTTTCTTCTGAAAAGGCTGCACTACTGAAAATGAGAATAATATATTGACTAGCATATAGAGAAAAAGACAAGGAACAATATAGTGAAGAGAAACATCACTAAGTATATATTCTGTTTGCTTAATATCTTATTAATATTCTACTAATGACTTCTTTACTGACATCAAATAAGATTAATCACACACTTTTTAGTTAAATTGTGAAAGCAAATATGATGTTTCAAATTTCTGTAATCTTAAACACATGTAATTTTTTTTTGGAAATGAAATTTCTTTGAGCATGTAAATACTAGACACGGCATTTCAATGAAGGTTACTGGAAGCAAAAGCAAGCCAAAATAGTTTTAAAAAATCCAACAAAATAATTTAACAAACTAAACCCAAGTAATCCTAAATAGAAAAATAAACAAACACCAACCAATATTATGTGATACACCAAATAAAGAACAACTAAATGACAGTCTAAAAAGGAGAATCAAACAGTAAAAGCAGCAAGTTCCTAGATTTAGTATATGCAATTTTCCAGATAGGTCTGAGAAAGAGATTGAAAAGATAGGAAGTCTTTCTAACATAGGACAAAACCCAAAGATTCCCAGGTTACTATTTTTTAAAATTCCAGTATGTATCATTATCAATCATGCCTGAGCTCTTCTCTATCTCTTCCCTAAACCAGTCACTGAATTTAGAACCAGTTATCAGAACTCAGGAAAAAAACATTTTATGGACTACCATATCATCCCAAATCACCTGAGTCTTGAAGTGCTCCAGTGAGACTTAAAAGGTTCAGCTCTCTGTGATGGGGAAAAAAAAAAAAAAAAAAAAAAAAAATAATCAGCATTTCTGTGGAATGGTTTTCTTTTTCTCAGATTTGTTGCTGACCTAACACCCTTTGCAGACACCTGAAACTGTTTGGAATTTATGAGACAAATTTTGGTTCTCACAAAAGAGATATAGGGATCAATTTTTTTTCTCCTTTCTCCTACTGTAGTTTAATTAAAAAATGTGCCGAGTACTTTCATAAAGATTTTCATAAAGTCTGAAATCTTCATGAGCTGAACGTTACCACAGTAAGAGGTTTCTGATCTATGTGTAATTTATAATGATTCTGATTAGTTCATCTTGCTTACAAAGAAAAATTACCAGTTTTGAAATCCTGCTTTCTAAATGGAAACAGGTGGGCTAATCCTAAAAGTGAATACATAATCCTTATGTAGGTAAGACATCTTTCCCAGCAAAGTTCCTTATCTACCCCTGTAGAACTTGAACAGGACAAGAACTGAAAAAAATAATTTTTAAAAATCTTAGTTGCAATGCTTTGTCAATGGATGCTTAGTTCCAGGTCTATTGCAAGTGTGTGGGATTGGAAGGATGAGACTAAGATTTGATTGATGTTGTCCCATTACAGCATTTACATAAAAAAGCATTCTCACTGTCTTATTATGTACAGTTTTAAAAGTGAAAAAACTTCACACTGCAGTATAGAAAATATTCCCTCTTGATATGTCTCCAAATAGGTCTTCAGTTATTTGTCTAACCAATTTGTCAGAAAAAGACAGAGAGCTGCCAAGCACTAGTTTCACATTCAATAATCATTTTTGAATTAGATATCAAACAGAATTGGCTACAATGCAATCCAAGGACCTGATGACATGAGAAATCTAAAGAAAACCATAAAGTAATTAGTACATTGCCATATACTCATGACCCAAATGAAACGCAAGATAGCTTTGATAGCTTTGACAGAGATGAGGTATAGAGCCTGCTGAACCAGACAAAATAAACAAAATAGAAATATGGTGTATGTTTGTACGTTAAACTGTTCTTTTCTTCCTTTTTTTTTTTTTTTTTTTTTTTAAATCAGACAGATCTCTCCATAACACTTCAAATAAGTTGGGAAGAGGCCTGCGAGAACTATCTGGTCAAACACCTGCTGTTTTCTTTTAAATAAAAATGATCTGCTAACAACAATCTGCTGAGTCACACAAAAGCTAGTTTTAATAGTGTTGGCAATTCCAAAGCTTGGTGCTAAATTGACCATTTTTCTTCCTTTAAACTTAATCTTTTCATATTTTCTAGTTTGTGTTAGAATTAAAGGTAGAAAGGACACTAATGGAAAAGCAGCTACTTGATCACTGTAAAACACTGAGAATGGAACGCAAAGGGGTTTTCAGACCAGCCATTTGAAATCATTTCTGGTCAGTTCCTTGGATAATTGATGAAATATAAAGAAAAAGTACAATTATCTCAGTTGTTACTGATTAGGTGGCTGTAATGCTGTAATTATGAACAGTTTTACATCAGTTTACACAATGTGTTTATGAATGTTGTTATGAATCTATTTGCACCCATGTACAAATGTATGATATACAGACACTCATCATTCACTGAATAAATCACAGGATCATAGAATCATAAAATGGACAGAGTTGGAAGGGACCTTAAAGACCATCTAGTTCCAACTGCCCTGCCATGGGCAGGGACACCTTCCACTAGACCAGGTTGCTCAAAGCCACATCCAACCTGACCTTTAACACTTTCAGGGATGGGGCATCCACAACTTCTCTGGGAAACTGGTTCTTCTGTCTCACCACCCTAACAGTGATGGAGTGGGAGTCGGTCCTGGAGAAACGATTGAATCCCAATATGAGTATGGTCATTCTCTTTTATTATCAGTTCAAACACAACTTATATAGCAGAGCCACGCAGTCACGCGATATTTTCCCAGCTTAACAATTGATT
>JAVJGI010000014.1:52604931-52630514 GCA_035590275.1 Ibycter americanus | reverse complement strand
TGTGTATCACTGTATCTATTGTAATTTTTTTTTTATTAAATTGTAGTTCTGACTTCTAAACTCTTTTGAGTTGGGCTTGTTTCTCCTGCTGGTTTACTTTTAAACCAGCACACAAGTCCAGGTAGGTGACATCTGTTCCTGTTACCTTATCCACCAACACTGTAACCCCATCGTAGAAGGCCACCAGATTTTTCAGGCACAATTTGCCCTTAGTGAAACCACATTGGCTGTCACCAACCACCTCCATATTTCCCTTGTGCCTTCGCATAGTTTCCGGGAGGATCTGCTCCATGATCTTGCCAGGCACAGGAGTGAGACTGACTGGCCTGTAGTTCCCTGGGTCTTCCTTATTTCCCTGTTTAAAAATGGAGGTTGTGTTTCCCCTTTTCCAGTCAGTGGAAACTTCACTGGATTGCCACAACTTCTCAAGTATGGCAGATAGTGTCTTAGCCACTTCATCCACCAGTTCCCTCAGGACCATCTCATCAGGTCCTATGGACTTGTGCACCTTCAGGTTCCTTAAATGCTCTCAAACCTCATCTTCTCCTACAGTGGATGGTTCTTCATTCTCCCAGTCTCTGTCTTTGCCTTCTGTGACTTGAGTGGTGTGGCTGAAGCACTTGCTGCTGAAGACTGAGGTAAAAAAGTCATTGAGTACCTCAGCCTTCTCCATGTCCCAGGTAACCGGGTCTCCCTTTTCCTTCTGGAGGGGGCCCACATTTTCCTTAGTCTTCCTTTTATCACTGACATACCTATAGAAGCTTTTCTTGTTGCCCTTGACATCCCTGGCCAGCTTTAATTCTCTCAGGGTTTCAGCTTTCCTAACCTGATCCCTAGCTGCTCAGTTTCACTGTATTCCTCCCAGGTTACCTGTCCTTGCTTCCACTCTCTGTAGGCTTCCTTTTTGTGTTGGGAGTTTGTGCAGGAGCTCCTTGCTCATCCATGCAGGCCTCTTGGCGTTTTTACTACTTTTTTGGGATACGTCACTCCCGAGCTTGGAGGAGGTGGTCCTTGAACGTCAACCAGCTTTCTTGGGCCCCTCTTCCCTCCAGGGCTTTATCCCATGGTACTCTACCAAGCAGATTCATGAAGAGGCCAAAGTTAGCTCTCCTGAAGTCCAGGATAATGATCTGGCTGTGTTGGACCTCCTTGCTGCTCTAAGATCTTGAACTCCACCATTTCATGGTCCCTGAAGCCAAAGCTGCCCTTGATCTCCACATTCTCCACCAGCCCCTCCTTGTTGGTGAGAACAAGGGCCAGCATAGTGCTTATCCTCACTGACTTCTCTGTCACTTGTAGAAACAAGTTATCATCAACGCATTCCAGAACCCTCCTGGATTGCCTATGCCCTGCTGTGTTGTCCCTCCAACAGATATTGGGTGGTTGAAGTCCCCCATAAGGATCATGGCTTGTGAACACGAGGCTGTTCCTATCTGTCTATAGGGGGTCTCATCAACTCAGTCTTCATGGCTGGGTGGCCTGTAGCAGACCTCCACTATAATGTCACCTGTTCCTGCCCTCCCTTTAATTCTGACCCAATAAGTTCTCAGTCAGCTCCTCGTCTGTCTTCAGGTATTTGCAATGACTGTTTAACAGATATGAGAAAATGTTAGCTGTTAACAATGAAATGCACATTTATTAAAACTGTCATGGAATAGGATATATCTGTATGGGGAGGAGGTATGCTAATTTCCCGTTTTAAGTGTTTGGGTCATTACAGGTTCTCCAACATTTTTCCACAGCTGTAGGAAACTGACTATTCTCATCGGAGAAAAATATTTAATTAGAATTTTTAACATCTATGGACTAGAGGTTTGTCTTTGCATCTCAGATCTTTGCAAAGTAACTGAAAACTAAAATCTGTTTTGAAAAAGCAGGGAGTTACAAAGGAGGGGTTTTCAAGTATTTATGATGACCAAAACCTGTCTTCTTCAAAGTGAATATAACTATGACCTAATTTCTCAGAGTAGAAAAAAGCAAAAAGATTTTTTTTTTTCTCTTCTGAATTTCTTCCAGTTTCATAAATAGGTAGGATTCCTGAACTGCAAAATGTTCCAATCACTATTTCTTGCAGCAGAATAGCAGTTTTTCTTCATCACAAAAATCTTAGGTTACTTTATGCAGTAATATAGTTATAATCCAGAATGTTCCCTGTACATTGTTGTAAACTTACAAAGTGCCATTAAGTGATTAATGTTAATAGTTTGTTGGTGGTTTTTTTTCTTTTTGTTTCCCTGATCAAACTACATAGTATGTTTTTGGTTTTTTTTTTTACTTTTGCTTTTTTTTCTTAGATTTTTTTTTTTAGTGATCCTAGTCTCTACAATGAGTGAAGAAGAGAACTATAATATATCTAGGCAGAGCAAGCGTTCCTCATGGAAAAAGTCTTATTCTACACCATAAAGAACCAAAGACATTTAAATGGTAATCTTTAATGAGTCAGACTTAGCCTACATCTAGATTTCATCTTCATCTGGAACAAGTCTGAGAAATCAGTACACAAAGAAAAGAGTGTATTATGTTTGTTTAAAATCACCACTCTCTGCAGTAAATGTGCCAGAGATTTTCTTCCAATGAATTTAAACATCTTACATAAAATATCTGAACAAGCAATTTGTTTGGTTTTGTCTCTAATATTCTTGAAAATAAGAAAAAACTAAACATGCAGCAAGTCCCACTTTTATCATACTCCTGTTTTGCTTAGTCTTACAAGTGACATGTCGCTATCACTGCACTTTCTAGCTCTTCTCACAGCTGAAAGCAATGGACTGGCTGAAAATCCAATTATGTTCAGAAAAAATATTGGATTGTCATATCTCTGCTATGGGTATGCCCTTCATATATGTTTGGTACATAGTGAGAATCACTGCACACTAAATGTCTTGTACTCCAAGTGATTGCTTTAAGCTTCTCCAGAAGAAGAATTACATTATCAATTTGTCCATGAAAAAAATGCAGTACTTTCATCACTTTATAACACCGTTAAGCTCTTACCAGGGAAAACTCAAAAGATTCTATTTTACATTCTTATCTAATGATAAAGTACAGAAACAGAGTGAATTAGAATTTCCAGTCATATTCCATATCGAGGCAAAAGAGAAGTTAATCAGTGCATAAAATCTATGATTTCCATCCATCTTCAAAAAATAGTTAATTCAGCTGTAGCACAGTTTAACATTTCCACAAAATCTGACCTTGTACGCTTTCACAAAAGAAAACTCAACAAAAGGCAAATTTCACTTGCAGAAGATTGTGCTTAAAACTTCAATAGACCTAATGAAAAATGAAGAACAAAAGTGGCAAACAGGTCTTAAGATGATTTATTGTAGCCACTTGACCCAGACTTTCTGTTAATGGTTTATTGTGATTTGCAGTCTCTGCATTGGAAACAGAAAAGAGATGCATGATTAGCATCTGTGGCATTAAGAAAATCATCCCACAGTAGAAAGACATAGAAAAACAAGTGTTGTAGCCTACAAAGTACAGAGAAAAAAGAAAATGTTGTAATCTATTTTTAATTTGATTTCTTATTTAAGACTAAGTTCTCTCTGCCTGATATTAAAAATGCTGTTTCTTCTTCAAGATTCCAGAAGAAATCCTTGTTTCTGAGGTGAATAGTTATCTATTACCATAATCTGGGCAAGCTTTTAATGCTTTTAGGAAGCAGTGGTTAATGCTACTATGATGATTTTTTTTAACCACGTAAGAAATTAATTTTAAGGATGGTAATTAACCACTAATATTTGGCTAATCATAAGAAAAGAGTAGCAGTACAGAGAGAATAACCTCGCAGTGCACTGTAACACCTCATTAGGCATTACTTTCACCTCTTTTTTTCTCTGATTTTATGGATTTCAGCCCAGGCACTATTTCAATATCACTAACAGGAAGCCACTCCAAAGCATCCAACAGGGCACACCAACGTATGTGATACAGTGCTGGATTTCCATGGCAAGGTTTTGGTGACAGGGAGACTGCAGGGGTGGCTTCTGCAATAGAACACCAGAAGTTACCCCTTTGTCGGACAGAGCCAGTTCCATCTGGCTCCAAGATGGACCTGCTGCTGGCCAAGGCTGAGCCAGTCAGTGACATCACCGCTGTGATAACATATTCGTCAAGATGGGGGAAAAACTGCTGCACAGCAGCTGGGAGAGACAAGTGAGAAATAACTCTGCATACACCAAGGTGAGTGAAGAAGGAGGGGGAGGAGGTGCTCTTGGCACCAAAGCAGAGATTCCCCTGCAGTCTGTGCTAAAGACCATGGTGGGGCAGGCTGTCCCCCTGCAGCCCATGGAGGTCCCTGGTGGAGCAGATATCCGCTTACAGCCCATGGAGAACCCCATGCTGGAGCTGGTGGATGTGGCCAAAGGAGGCTGTGGCTCTGAAGCCCATGCTGGAGCAGGTTCCTGATAGCATCTGTGGATCTGTGGAGAGAGAGGAGCCCATGCTGGAGTACGTTTGCTGGTAGGACTTGTGACCCCACAGGGGACCCACACTGGAGCAGTCTCTTCCTGAAGGACTGCACCCCATGGGAAGGACTCATGTTGGAAAAGTTTGTGAAGGATTGTCTTCCGTGGGAGGGTTCCTATACTGGAGCAGGGGAAGAGTGTGAGGAGTCCTCTCCCTGAGGAGGAAGGAGTGGCAGAAACAGCATGTGATGAACTGACCATAACCCCCATTCCCTGTCCCCCTGTACTACTGTGGGGGATGAGGTGGAGAAAAGTTAAGCCCAGGAAGAAGGAGGGGTGGGTGGAAGGTGGTTTTAACATTTGGGTTTTTTTCTCATTATCCTACTGTTATTTCATTGATAATAAACTAAACTAATTTGCCTGAGTTGAATCTGTTTTGCCCATGATAGTAATTGAGTGATCTCTCCCTGTCCTTATCTTGACCTACATTATATTTATATATATATATATATATAAAATATTTCATTATATTTTTGTCGCCTGTCCAGCTGAGGAGGGGGAGTGAGAGAGTATCTTTGATGGGCACCTGTTGCCCAGCCAGGGACAATCCAACACATTAGTTTTGCTCTTATTTGTCATTATCCTCCTCTGATTTGCAATAGATTAATTTCCCCAAGTTGAGACTGCTTTGTCCATGATGGTATCTCCCTGTCTTTATCACAATCCATGAGCTTTTTGTTGTATTTTTTTCTTCCTTATCCCACTGATGGAGTGTTAGAGCTGCTTGGTGGGCGGCTGGCAGACAGTCTAGTTCAACCCAGTGCAGATACCTAG
This sequence comes from Ibycter americanus, assembly GCA_035590275.1. Taxonomy (NCBI): domain Eukaryota; kingdom Metazoa; phylum Chordata; class Aves; order Falconiformes; family Falconidae; genus Ibycter; species Ibycter americanus. The sequence goes on along the minus strand of JAVJGI010000014.1, from coordinate 52,625,271 downwards.
TCATATAATACCAAACTTCAAGAGCCAAAGCATCTAAATCTGTGATTTTAAGACTAACAGGCCTTGTATTATCTTGATACCAAGAAATGGGGGAAAAAAAAATCTGTCTTTTGAGATCAACTTTGAATAATATCACAATCCACTTCAATCTACCCTTAAGGTTTAAAGTTTTCAACATTTTCCTCTCTGAAAGGTTTTGTCTGGTAGGCAATTACAAAAATAAGTCTGCAGCATGTCACCTGTTGTAATCTCATACTCAGGTAAGTGAATTAGCTCATCACTGAAGGAACTAGAAATGGTTGTTCAGAAGTGTTAAGATTAGCTGTTGGTTAATAGTGTAGAATGTTTGCAATAGCATGGATTTTCTCTTTAAGTTGATAAAAAACTAACTGTGAAATAGTAAATTTAACTACAAAGTAGTTCTTGTCAAGAAGACACTTTTTACTGTTGGCAAAAATCTTTGTTGGTCAACTTTTCCACTCTTATTAAAAAAAAAATTTCTGAAATATATAGCTGCATTGAAGTTCAACACCTAAGTTAAAATATGCTTGACAAATACTGACTTGAAATGTTATAATAATTTTCCTGTTAATTTTTGCCTGTAAGTCATATTGAATTGTCTTAAATTTGAAACTGTTCTGCCACTCACCATGTAAATATTTTGAATTTTTGTATAATGCGCAAGTGAGTTTTAGCATTTCTTGTGCTTGTATTCCTGATCTAAAATATTGAAAAAAATTTACTGTTGGAGCAGGCAGGTAGCTCTGCCTTTGTTATCCTGAAGGAATTATTTTACACAGGCCCAGTTCCCTACAGGCTAACCTTGTTCAGAATTTTGCTAATGTTCTCAATATGCATAATGGTAGCTGAACAGCATCTGACCTATAATTGGAAAAACCATTTAATTTCAAAAAAGCCAGGATGCAAGTTTAAGCTGCTTACTTTAACAAAGAGTGTTTCCCACAGTACAATGACCTTAATGTGGATCATCGTTTTCCTAACATGATTCCAGCAATTAATTGTAAGTAAGAATGAATGTCAACACCAATGTCTTCATGTGACAAAAAGCTGGTAAGTCTTTTTTTGTTTCTAACTGTGCTGTTTCAATTTCATGGCACGCATCCTACTCTTTTATCTCAGTTAAAGGCCTAATTCGCAATTAATAAGACCAGGAAAAGATTACTTTTTAAGTTAATCCCCACTAGAAATGAATATATGTGATTGAAATGTTCTCTTGATTTAAGGCATTTAACCATTCTGTTCATATGCAACAAGGACTTTATTATTTGTGACAAAAAAGATATTTTAAAGTAAAATTATTTAGAATATTTACAGAAAAAAAACTGAGAGTCATAGAGCTTTACATTACCAAGGGACACCAGCTTCAGTTATTGTCTTTATCCCGTGCTCAGAGGTTTGTTGATTTTGGTTTTTTAATCAACGAATGAAATACAATTATCAGTAATTTTCAAAGTTAATGAAACCTGTCTTTTAGCTATTGCAAGACTGTCAGAATACACCTGAGGGTGAGAAAATACTAATCCCTAAGCTAATGTTACTGGTGAACAAAAGAAAAAAAAAAAAGGTTGCATGGCATCTTTAACTGTGTTTCGTTTTATCAAAACCCCAGAGTTATGTAGAGGTCAGATGGCAGGGCTATTTTATGAGAAGTTAGTGATCCACATAATGGCTAATCCAGGTTCATGTCTCGGCATCATGGATACTATGTGACCGCTATTTAATATAGGTGTATCTGAACATTACCATAATCAATGTATTGTCACTGCACATACAGCCAATGTGTATTTATTCCTAAATATGTATATGGTGTATTGCCTTGCCCACTTGAAATATTATATGCACCTGTTTAGCAACTGTAGCTTTATAAATGAGATAAAAATAATAGAGTGCACTGTACAAGGGAGTCCTTAAAGCTGAGTCCTTATTCCAGGCCTGTTTACTGTCAGTGACTCATAAATCTGTGCTCTGTGCAAGACCCTGTAAGAATACCAGTGAACTTGGAGGTGGTGAACCTTGCCATGGAGAGGATGTAAACATCCTTGTTTACAAAAGTACTAAAACTATTGTATATGAAGTCAAGAGAAAAAGGAAACAAGCATGTTTGCTTTAGTAGCTTAGAGCAGAAAATATGTAGAAAGCTAAATCAAAAATGGGGCAGAATGATTCTCGTAGTGAAATGTAAAAAGCTAGAGGTTTAGCTGAGTATTGAAGCTGAAAGTATGAGGGAAAATACTCCATATGTTAACTGTTCAGACTGCCTGCAACTGAATGCCAATAAGGCACATGTTAGTCGTGAAATCTCTGGACAGTAATTAGCCTGCTGAATTATTTCTTAATGAAACAGTGAAAAATGCTGCACTGCTTGCAAAATTTGAAAGATTTGATTTGAAAATTGGACAAGAGACTGAACAATGGAGTTGATATTTCAAGATTTTAGGCAGTATTTTCCAAAGATTTTGGTTAACTATGATTTACATAACAAGAACAAGGGAAGTGTTATGGAACAAAATACTTGGAGCTCACAACTACATTAGCAAACTATATCTGCTTTCAAACATCAAATTCAGGTATGTATCTCCTAAAATGAGAAGAAATAAAACTATGTTGTATTGACTATTGCACCACGAGAAGTTACTAATTGTTTTTATGTTCTGATGCTTTGACAACATTTCACGTACTAGTGATTAATAAAGCATTTAATTAAATTTTGTAGGTTGATCAGAAGCTTCAGATAATTAATAGAACAAATTTATTGCCAGAAATATTGCTGTCAGCATCCTGGTCATGTTCCTCTCCTTTTATGAAGAATATTTTGTGTAATTCAAGAAAATAATCAAAACTTTCTTTTTAATTTTCTACATTTTAAGGGGCTTGAGGTGAACATAATAGTTTCTAGACATCTCTAGTACTGATCCTTCTAGAGAAAATCTAACTTCATCTCTAAAATTGTCATTAATCGTATTATGTTAGAAAGAAAATTTTAAAAGTGCAGTCGAACAGCAAATTGCCAAAATTGAAGAGATGTCATGACTTGTGTCAGAAAATGTTTATCATATTAAATAAGTGAGGTATGTTTAAGTAGAGACAAAGAAAAGTAACTGTCTTTTGGGGTTTTCACTGGTTTTGTGTCTTTTTTCCTAAGGTGAAGTCATAATAGAAATATACACATTAACAGAAACTAAAATGTCTCAGAGAACTTGGCAGGCTGAGATGTGAGGTACTGAGACCTGCACACGAATCTATCCAAATAGTAAATGGATAAAGTGGGAAAACAGATTTTAAGCTTCTTAAGTTGGAGCACTGAAGTTTTAAACCTATACATCTATACAAAAAGGAATTTTCTAACCTGACTATTGGTTTTAATACATGTCAGTTTTGGGATATCCAAACTGAAATATTGTGAAGCCTTGGGTTTCAAAAAATGAATATTGCTGACAGTCTGGAAAACAAGCCTTGTGATGGTGTCTTGCTAGTGGAGGCATTAAAAGGTAAGAAGTAATCTGATAATTGAGGTCACAGAACACTCTCAGGTGCTTTTCATTTAACACACAGCATGATGATGGTGGACTTTTTCACTGTTTTGTTTTGTTGTTTGGGGTTTTTTTAGATGTGATTTTATATTCTTCCCTAGGTTGAAATTTTTATGGTATCCCATATGAAAAAAGAAATATTCTTTCATAACTAAAATATATTCAGAAAACACATATTTTGGTTATAAATCATATGTCTGCTATTTTCAAAATTGTCAGAATTCAAAATGTTTAAAAGAAAAAAAATTCAACATGTTTCCTTTAGATATTATGATATTTAGATAATTAAAATTACATTTGTAGTGACTTTTGCCTTGAACTATATGAAAGGTGACATGTCAGGAAAAAAATGCCAAGGGATGTTCACAGCATGAGAGCTAGATGCATACTGGTTCTTCAGTTATATATTTCTATATACATATTTATTATGCATCATATATATCAAACATATCATAAATACATGTTCAAAACAGCAGCATTGATTTTACTCAAACTACTAAAAGCATTCATCTTTGAACAAATATTGAACATTCATCAAGAAAAAAAAATCTGCTTCCAAAAAAAGACAAACATCTAGTAGTTTGGAACTGAAATTACAGCTGGTTTTGTGATTAATCACTGCTGATGTGAAAAAAATATGATCTAGTAAGTAAACTGGAAAAAACAAGGTGAGTTTAATCGAAAGGAAGTGGGGAGAAAGCATGATAACCTAACTGAAAGATATAAAGATGACTGAAAAAATGGAAAGAGTGTTTTCCATGTCTACTCTAAAAGGATAAAGAATATTTAAACAAAGGACTCCTAGTTATTAGTTTGGGCTTTTTAAAAGTAAGGATATCAAAGTGTAAAATGAATTAAATAGGATGGTTACACCATCTTCATAACTAGAGATTTTTAAAATTAACTTTGATTAATATGTGAGATGCAAGAGAGAACTAGGTGTTTACTTCCTTGTGGATTCACTTTGCCTGAGTATATTTATGCCCATAGATGCTTCAAAGAAAAGAAGTGTAATATCATATGAAGATTAAGGAGCTGTCAGACAATTTGCTTTTCAAAGAAACTGTGGAGCATATACATTTATATACATATGGATGTATATAAATTCCCCAATGGAGTTGGGGAAGAGAAAAAATAAATTACATGAAGTGAGAATGATAAATAAAATTAAACAATTCCATAGCTGTTTTTTAAACAAACAGTAAGTTCTATCATAATGGATTTTATCAAATGAAAGCCAGCTGGGGTAGTATGCTTACTCCAACTGGTTCTTAAGTGACAGGGAAAGGACTGGTAAATACTCTGAACCAAAGGGATTCCAAAGGTTACAACTTGTCCAGTGATTAATCTCGTAATAATGAGATCTGTATCCTCTTCCCCCTTCTTATTAAAAGCAAATGTAATTATATGGACCCACAGCTCATTGCTTGTGGATTTGATGTAAGGTGACACTGCCACAAAGGGTTTGGAGAGCATTTTGGAACACTGAGGTGTCACAGAACTGCCAGTGGTAGATGCCTGTTTTCCGTCAGGCACTAACCTTCCATTAATGAGACAGACTAACCCACTGTGGATTTGGACACTGGGGTTTATTTAAGAACCACTAAGATTAGAGCTTTTACCCTACTTCATTATTTCACATAGTCGCTCGCTCACCTACTATGCTTGTCTAAAGGGAGTCCATAATCATAAAGAAGTGCTTTGGAAGAGCTTGAAGAATGGGATATAAATTATTCAGCCCTGAGTGAAACGTTGTGTAACATTATATTTTTTTCAAAAGACAGCTCAAATCAATGAAAAAAACCAGAATAGGATGAATTTTAAATCCTGACTCAATAGCAGGGTTCAGCTCCAGAATGTAGATATCTAAGTACAGAAGCCTACAAGTAGGTGTTCAGTGAGAGCAAGCTGTTCAAATCCACCTTCATAACTTTATTTTACCCAGTGGAAATCTAGAGCTCTATGCAGTTACTTAAACGCAGGCCGATGCCCTAGAGTATATGAGACAAGTGCACCAGGCTATGAGAATGGCACAGAATTTATGAGACACCCATTGCTGTCTTTGCTACGGCTCAAGGCCAGAACTGATACCCAATAGAAACTGAAATTGCATTAAACATCTAGCTTCATGCAAATACATACTAGTCTAAGAGTAAAATTCAGTTGTCTCCATTTAAGTATCTGATGTCATTTGAGATACCTTCAGCTATCAAAAACATGGTAGTGGAAACCAAAAGATCTCTGGAATGACAGCTGGAGTTTTTACTTATTTGGAAGGGGTAAGCTTACTCCTATTCTTAGCTGAGTAAACAGGAGCCTTGCCCAAGATGTGAGTTGCAGGTTCAAGCCTCTTTTATCTCTGAACAGATTCAAACATGTATCTTTCACTAATCTGTAAATTATTTCAGGTAATAGCATAGCCCATTTATGTTGAATATGTGCAAAATAATTTAAGATCTATTTGGCCCATAAATGACCATAAAAGGAAACATTAGGCTATAGCTTAACAAATATATTACTTATACAGGCTCAATTTATTTTCTGAAATATGGTTTCACATTCTATGAGGTTATTTTGTATGTTTAAAGCTGGGACAGTTGACTCAAACTGGCCAAAGGGATATTCTGTCCCATACGATGTCATGCTCATTATATAAACTGGGGGAAAATCAGGCCAGGGACTGCTGCTTGGGAACTAGCTGGACATCGAGCAGTGAGTGGTGAGCAATCACATTGTGCATCACTTGTTTTGTATATTTGAATTATTTTTCTTCGATTATTATTGTAGTAGTAGTAGTAGTATTATAGTTATTGTTCCTATTAATTTCATTATTTATTTTATTATTACTTTTATTAATCTTCTTCCTTTTCTGTCCCATTAAACTGTCTTTATCTCAACCCATGAGTTTTCTCACTTTTACTCTTCCAATATTGTCCACCATCCTGCTGGGGGTGCGGAGTGAGTGAGTGGCTGTGTGGTATTTAGTTGTCGACTGAGATTAAACCACGATACCAGAGTAGCTATTTTGAAAATAAGATCCTACTGAATAAAAATATGATTAAAATCCAGCTCAAAGAGTTCTATTCCAGCTTTCACTGGACAATATAAACCTCAAGGGCAATAACAGAAATCAGGAAATGGGGAAAAAAGACCACTGCTGCAACTGCGTACATTTTCAAATCTATTACCAGTTTTGTCTTATTTTTATATAAGCATAATACAAACTTGAAGAGAAGACTATCAGTGCCAGTATTGTTGAAAATATACTGTTCTTTGTTGCATATAAAATCAGAAAATAATTATATCAGCACAATTAAAGGATAAAATATTATCCTCCTGAGTGTTAAAGTATAGCCTATGAAAATTCTGTAAGACTTCAGAAAAATGGCACTTGTATTATTTCATGTTTATACTCTGAAGTTTTCAGTGTCTGTAAGAATAACACATTTTCAGAGATTACAGCACAAGTGACACTGTAGCTAAACTATTTAGCTCCAATTCATCAATAACATCAGTCAGCATTATCTAAGGATAGGGCTTTAAATGTTTTTGTATATAGGAATTACGGTGAGATATCGGTGGAAATTTCCAGGGCATCCACATTAATAGCTCTCAATGAATTAGTAATGATTACTATTAACACAGTGAATATCAAATGTGTTGATAATGATGGGAGACTTAAAATGAAATAGAGACATAATAAAATAAATTCTGACATTATGAATTCATGGGGTGCTAATCCTAATGGCAATGATCATAGTTAATTCATTTGGTATTTTCACAGGTGGAATATGCCCACTTCTGATGGAGATGAAATATAAGCATTAATAACATCCTTAGTGTCAACGTACTACTTTGTTTACATCAAACAAAGAACACTAAGTATTTTGAAAATTGATTATTGCAATAAATCAACTGGTGTCTTGGTAAATAAAATAGAATTATATTTGCCTTTAACTACAAAACCAAACCAAACACAATGAAACAAAACAAACAAAGAAAAAGGAACTGCTGTTTGCCCTTGCATAAAGCTATTAGTTCCTGGCCTCTGCCAGGGTCACACTCCTGCTGTTCACAATACAGAACGGTATAATGGACGTGAGTGGGAGAACTTACTGAAAAAACTAACATAATTTGTTTGGTTATCAAAAAGAAACCAGCTGTGTACAGAAGGAATACATCAAGTACTGAGTGGTAATTAGTATTATCACCTTAATCTGTTAGTAACAAGAAAAATTAGTTTGCATTGGGGATAAAAAAAAAAAAAAGGTAGCCCAACAATCTCTGATGGATTTTAAAATAATTCACATAGGTTAAATTTACTTTCATCTCCATCTGAGAATGATAGACATTTCTGGATAAAGTCCTCATATAAGCATAAGACATCATGTGCCCAAGTGTAGCCAGAATGAAAAAAAGAGTGACAAGGTCAGTCACCAAGGTGAGCTGCTCTGTAGCAATAGGACAAAGGGTAATGGTTTTAAACTAAAAAAGGGTAGATCCAAACTAGACATAAGGAAGAATTTTTTTTACGATGAGTAAAACACTGGAACAGGTTGCCCAAAGAGGTGGTAAATGTCTCATTCCTGGAGTCATTCAAGGTTAGGTTGAACAGGACTCTGAGGAACCTGATCGAGTATCCCTGCTCACTGCAGGGTGGACATGGACTACATGACCTTTAAAAGTCCCTTCCAACCCAAACCATACTGTGATTTGATGATTTATCAGACATGAAAGCTTCTTTTTTTTTTTTTTTTTAAAGCAATAAACCGTATCCAGTTGCCTGCAAGAAATAATTTTTTCATTCTTAAACTGGTACAAAACCAGGAGGTCATAAAAATCCACAGGGAATCTTTCTGTTTAGTATATCAACATCTATCCAATACACTGTGAAAATCTTCATTAGTTATTCACAATACATAAGAACTTTTTAATTGGAACATCCTAATAGAAACAGTAATGGGCCAATTAAATGATAGTCCTAATGATCAGAATTTATCAGTGTACATATTGCATGCACACACTTTTATTTCATCAATGGCAGTAAAAGTCATGTCTTAGACATTCACTTTTGAGTTTAAAATAAAGGATGTTCTAAACCTCCTTTAATTACTTGTGGTTGTTAAAAGTTTTTAACCTTTTCTTTATATTTCATTCTATTCTTTTCCAGGATATCTTCAATAAGCCTTATGGCCACTAGAAGGTTACCTGTATGGCCACCTTCCATTCACTAACACAGCAAAGATCCTGACCTCAAAGTGAGGGCCTGTATATCTTTATGGTTCTTTTAAAGTGGAGTTAGTATTGGAATGGCTTTTAGTATTTAATTTTTATACTCCCTTGCTACACAGGGTTGTTTCATTGCTAGAGAAAGCTTGCTTGGTTAGGTGTTTGTACTCATGTGTTAGTGTAGCTGGGGTGAGGCTAATTTCATTGTATGTGTTTTCAAAATTTCTTTCAAGTAATTTCTCCCTTAATTTTGGACCTATTTCTTGTAAAGGACTTGCTCTTCAGGGTAAGTGCAACACACTTAAAATACTTTAGGGAAAGTACAGGGAACTGAATCACAGAAAAAGACAAAATCAGAACATTTGTCCTAGAAAGCTGCAATGTTTCCTAGATAATTACTGTGAGTAGCCTTACAAATAACACCAGCTTACCATTTAAACGGATGAGGTAAGCCATTTAGCCCTTGTTAAAAGTAATTGGATATACTGTGCTGATTCTGTTTTGTAGTGATTATCCCAGTAAAAGAGATTTAACTGGATGTCAATTAAAGGTCAAATCTTGTTTCCAGTGAATTCAGTGTAAGTATAATCCTTGATTTCAGCATGACTAACATTTAATTTTAATAAGTTGCATGCTAGCATAGATAATATAACTCAAATAAAATATTGCCACAACGTAAACCTACCCTGCTTATAAAATGTTGTTCTGCAAATCTTTATCCAGATGGTCTCATATGAAATCACCTCAACACTATCAAAAGGATTTGGAGGTAGTTGTATTTGAAGATATATGTATTTGCTTTTAATAATGTTTGTGTGCAGAACTATCATTAATCACAAGATTCATAGCACCCTTTGCCTTTGCATGTTTTTTCCTCTCTTGAGAAAGAGAGGAAGGTTTCCGGAAAGGGGAGTGGGGTGGGCAGGGGGCAAAAAAACCAAGAGGCATTAAAACAGACATGAAATCAAGTGTGTTTTAACTCATATTACTCACTCTAGGTTTTATACTGAAAAAGGTTAAAGAGAAATTATGATTGTATGTTTCTCCACGCACATGTAAGTCTAAAACCAGAACTGCCATCATCCTTATGATGCCTGAATTGCTGTTGTTTGAGTGAGCACTTGGGGACATCTTAAGAAGTCAGAAGGATCTATTTACAGCGTATTTGCAAAACCACAAAACCATACCACTAAATATGATAAAGTATATAAAATTTTTTTAAAAAAATAATAAAAACCCTATAAATGATCAGTGCATCAGTGCTTGTGCTTGTTTCCTGATAATCCTTCATTTAGCAGTATAAAGATCTTTTGTTTTCCACTTTCTTTTCATTGCCGTCTCTGATTATGAAACAAATATAATAACAAATCTGGTTAACTACATAAAATTATTCTTGAATGACTAGACTTTTCTCATGCCAGTGTCATTGCTTTGAGGATCACATCTTCATCACAATTTGTTTGCAGTATGAATGAATAGGAATGTTCTCCACCAAGTGAAGATCCTTTGCTACATATATTATGATGATTTTAACTTTGCAGATCATTATGCAAATAAAAATTAAGCAAATGCAAATAAAATTAATAATATAAAGTTAGAAAATGAAGTTGCTACAACTTTGGCCCAAGATCAGTTCACAGGGAACGGAGGAGTAGAGCTAACAGTGAAAAGAAGCAATAGGTGGCAGGCAAATTCTACCTTTTATATAGTGGGTATTGTGTTTATAATTAATAGTTTCTAGTTGCATAGAAGAGAACAATAGATCAGTATATTAATAAGGATAATCTGTTCATTTTATACACAGTATGGTTGACAACACATCAACACTTTTTATGTGGGTTTCATAATTTCTATTGAACATTAATTTTGGGCATGTTGCAAAAAAATTGTTTTAAACAACTGAACTCTGCAGAAGTACTATAGTGTTCAGTAATAATAATAATGATAAAATACCCCGAGCACTACTATATATTCATCTGTTGTATTTATTTAGTCTTGGTTCTGTTGGCAGCATATGCCCATATTGAAAAAACCCCAATATTTACTACGAACAAGATGGCACTGAAGCTCAGCTAAAAGGTTAATTCCTGCTTTACAGTACTTAGGGCCAAATTCTGACAGGCATATGGAAGCAGTTCTTATGCTAACTCCTCCAAAATAGCGGCACAGATGTGTTACCAAAATATCATTTGTATGCTGGGTAAACTCGGTATTTTCACACATTAAATGTACACACAATCTGCAGACAGATGACTTTGCTGGATGAAGGAGCAGACACATAAGTGTGAGGTCAGGAATAACTAGGCCACTTATCTGTGTAGTCCTACATGGTGTATTTCAGCTATTTTTGTTGTCAGCCTGATATACAGAATGGATTGTTAGGTGGTTGGTTTTTTATTTCTTAAAAGTCCCTAACATGATGATACAGACATTAATATATTTTCCAGAAATGGTAATTTTCACACTGGATGGTCTAAACCTCCAGTGAAGGGAGGAATGGGCCATTATTGTGTCAGCACTGAAAGACTATGACTTAAACAGAAAGGCAAAAAAAAAACAAGCAAGCAAGTAAAAAAATTTTTAAATTACATTTTCCTCACATACACACATGCACACATGAAGACTACAATTAAGGACCAGAGACATGGCAACATCTGCAATACTGGCATCAGAATGTGTGAAAAAAATAGCCTGTTTAGTGTAGTATTAGCATGACATTCAGCTAAAACCATAAATTCCTGCACTGCCCGGTGGGTAGTCTAAATAAAAAACAGAATAGAAAAACTAATGTTCCATGAAAGATATACAGAGAAAGAGAGAAAAAAAAAATAAAATGTTCCACACTACTTTTTGTTTCTCTCTGAGTTTCAGAGAAGTGTCTGGCAAATCTTCATTTCATCATGATCTTTCTGATAATCCAAAATAGAACAAAAAGGATTGACAAATACACTCTAGATGCCTCATCTTCTCTCTAGAATAGGGAAAGGAACCATTCATATAAGTCAAGCTTATCTTTTCTCTCTCTTCTTTGAGGAGTTTTATTCTTTGTTGGAAATTTATTTATTTATATATTTATGTTGCAGTAACTACTATCTGGAGCTTACAGCTACATAATAATGGCTTTCATTCACACTATTAGTTGCAGAGTATATTTTTACAGTATTTATGCACTTTCTTAAATCTGTAGAAAATAAAGAACTACACCGGCTCATGACTTGGCTGTCAGCTAAGTTTCAAGCTTACAGCTCCCAAAATATCTCTCTTTGCTACTGAGAGGTGTTTTGATGAATGTCTTTCTAAGACAGAAGAAGTTTGAATTGGTTTCATAGAAGCATATTTTAATATTGTGGTAGATGTCAAGACTCACAGTAAAAATTATCTGCATCTTCTATTCCAATGTATCTATTGCTTTTTGTCATGATTGTGTCTCTATCTGCAACAGAAGTTGTAGAAGTAAGGTAATTTACTGCTTAAAATTGAAGTTTGTTTAAGCTTTTCTTCTACGTGACCTGCTTAAGCCAAAATCTATACCTTTACTGTCTATGGTAAACAATTAATTGCACTAGCTGGTACTTAGGTAGGCTATTTAGAAGAATAACAATTAATAGTAAAGAGTACATTTCAGAAACAATGCAAAGGAGTTCAGTCTCTTATAGGAAACAATGAAAGCTACATAAAATACTGATTTTCAGGAAGGGTTAGGATAGGATAAGGCTAGGATAGAGAAACCTTGCCACCTGTGTGCTGTGAGCTCCACATCATCTGGCAGACGCTGATGAACACACTTAACCATACAACTGTTGGCTGCAACCACTTCTGCTCTATCAAGCATGTAGACAATCTAGAAAATATACAAATGTCTAATTCTGGTAAAGCACACCATTTGTATGTTTAAGAACTTTACTGGATCAGGACCAGAATCCTGAGTGACTTACAGACTAAATAATTACGCATATCACAGAAAAGCTGTGAATGCAAATGGAGTTTGTGTCTTTTATTAGAATCATAGAATCATTTAGCTTGGAAAAAGCCTTTGAGATCATCAAATCCAACTGTTAACCCAGGACTGCCAAGCCCACCACTAAACCATGTTGCTAAGCACTGCATCTACGTGTTTTTAAAATACCTCCAGCGATGGTGATTCCACCACTTCCCTGAGCAGCCTGTTCCAATGCTTGAAAATATTGTTAGTGTTCAAAGCAAAAAGATATTTTCTTTATTTTTGGCAGAACTGTACTACTGTCCATTGACAACGTTGTTTAAAAACAGTGACTAACAAATTTGTTTCAGTTTTAGATAGATGAATTACTGACAATATGCCAATTTAAATTTATGTACTAAAGAATGTTACTTAGAGCAATATAGTCAATCCATTATTGATCCTCAAAAATACATCAATACCTGACAATTCTGTTTTGGTTTTGTGTTGACTTTGGTTTTGTTTTTGTTTAATTGGCTAGTATGTCTCCTGTCCAGTTAGCTCTTTTGTATTTCAAATAGCTTGCATTAAATAGCTTTCATTAAATTAGCTTTAGTCATTCAGTTAATGCCACTAATCATCTTACAGTTCTAATTTAATCAGAGCAAATTAACAATTACACTTTTGAAACAATGAGAACCGTATAATAAGGCCAACCTGCAATTTCTTTTCTTTTTCTTTTTTCCCTTGTAAAACTTCCATGTGACTTTAACACTCTTCTGCTCTCTTTCTTCATTAGTTACAGCTTCAGTGCACTGTACTGGGATTTGATTTTTCCAAATAAAACCAATTAAATGTAATCAACATCAGCAGCTTTTGTATTCAGAAAAGGATCAGCTGGAAATTGTTTGGTTAAGTTGGTGTATTCTTCCTCAAATGTATTCCAATTGCCTTTTCATTGTCTAAATCACAATTAATTTAGTGGCTATATTTTAAAATTATATTCTATATTTATCATCTGAAAGAGACAATGGAAGAGGATTGCAGACTGATTAGAAAATAGACATTATCAGATATTGTATACCATACATATCAGATGAAGAAAATATATCTTTTTATCCATCTAAACGGAAATATGATTTATTTTATATTCATTTGCTGTTAACATTCAGATTGAGATTCTAGCAATTCCAAAAGCCAAACTCAAATCAGATGATCTTTTCAAGCTGTATATACTCTTCCATGGAGACATATACAAACCTAAATCTATGGGTTAGGAATTCTACTATCTGAACATGCTGCCATTTTGAAGGAGATGAGGAAAAATATTGTAGGACTGAAAGTTTATCTGTTTTGTGAGTAGCTTACAAGCTTCAGCTTATTCATCAGCATGGTGAAGTTGACAAACAGACTAAGTCTGACAGACAAGATGCTGCAACAATATGCTCTGTTTTACCTTACCCATGTTTACATGGTAATTTGCTAACAGATACAAGCAAGCTCATGCAGTGTTACAGCCCAGCCTGTCGATAGCCAGATGCTTGTCAGCTCCAACCAGGAAGCCTTGAAGGCAAATTAGCGTGGTGCTACAGCTGGGCTTCTGCCTCTATGCACAGCTTGTTATTCTGAGCTTGGCACTGCTGTATTAGTGACTAAACAGCTGTTTGAACTAAAAATAACTTTGGAAGCAAGCTGAACCCTCAGGGAGAAAAAGGCTACAGGTGAAGAACTACCTGGATCCTGGTTAGATCACTAATGTTAGCACAGTTGGAAAAATGGGGGCAGCTGTCTAGGGTCTGCATGCAGAATTAGCTCATTTTGACAGAGATGAATGGAGGCAAATCTGTTACTGGATGGTTGAGCCTAACACAAGCAGGTGCTTTTCATTTAAAAGATGAATTTTGAAGTTGTAGCACTGTGTTAATTCTAAATGTAATCAGCTAAATTCAGGCATTTTTCATGTTTATGTCCTGAAGTCCTTTATTTCAATATGACCTCCACATTGTAAAAAAGTATATGACTTCAGCAGGAACAGCCAGCATATTAAGCACATTATGGAATCAGAGTCAGGATCTAAGTGTTATGCATGTGGTTATACTAACTACGTGACACCAAGGAATTATTAATCCTCTAATCTGCATTAAGTCATGCATCCTGAGGTTACACCCAAATATTTTAAAAACTCAGTCACTTAAGAAAAGCTTTAGTGCAGTAAATCTGCCAGATATCTAATTTCCTGTTCTCATCTACAGTTTAGGAATAGCTGGAGAATCTGATTATCCTAATCAATTCCAAAACTGCAAGGTGCCTCGGTGAATGCCTTTCAAAGACCAACGTTTGAATAAATTTCATGAAAGTACATTATAAAATTGTGATAGATATAAAGTTTTTTATGGCAAAAATTGATCTGTATCTTCTATTTTAATTATAGAATAGAATCACAGAATAACTTAGGTGGAAGGGACCTCTGGTGGTCTTTAGTTCAATCCCCTTATTCAAAGCAGGCTCAATAAGATCAGGTTGCTCAAGACCATTTCAGTCAATTCTTGAACACCTCCAGGGTTGGAAATCCCACCACTTTTCTGGGCAACCACTTCAAGCGTTTTACCACCCACAGGCTAAAAAAATTTCTTCCTTACATCTAATCAGAATTTTGGGTGTTCCAAACTGTGTCCAGTGCCTCTCACCTTTAATCTACCTTTTGCTTTTGCTATGACTGTGTTTACCTGTAACCAAATTTGTAAAAACAACGTACTCTTTTGTTTGAACAGTGAACTATAAGCCTTCCTTGTATATGGCCTGCTTGGGAGAAATATATTGATTTAGAGTACAAACTAGACCATGGCCTAGAAAGAAGACAGTGATGTTTTTTTTGAGACACAAACTAGTAGAGATTATCAACAAAGTAATTTCTTCAGGGAGATAAGAGGCAACCATTAGGAAATACTCGGCGTGCTACAGAAACTCTTTGCTCTGTTTTAAAGAGATTTCATAGCTTGTCTCTATCCTTTCTTTTTTTTTAAGAAGAAAAAAGTCTCTCAGATTTAAGTTGTCCCAATTCTGTTGCCAAAGCTGAAACTTCAGACAGTTTAATTCATCATTATGTGGTTTTACTTCTTCTCTTACTTCTGTGTATTTTCTTTATTAAAACTGCAACTATTTTGATGAACCAATTTTCAGTCGCTTCTTTGGGCAGTGGTGACAGCCTTTGAACTCAAGATTATTGATATATGATATATGAATTCAAGATATTGATAAAGATAAAAGATTTAATTAAGAGTTATAAACCATTTGATTTTAAAAGTGTGATGAGTTGACCCCAGCCAGCAGTGAAGCACCCTCACAGCCTCTTGCTCATTCCCCTCATCATCAGCAGGATGCGGGAGAGAACACGAAGAGCAAAAGCAAGAAAATTCGTGGAGCAAGATAATGACAGATTAGTAAGTGATAGAAAGAGAAAAAAACCAAAACAAAATCAAAACCAAGTGATGCAAAAACCATCACTCGGCACCTCCCACAAGGAAAAATGCTCAGTCAGTCTCTAAGTAATGTTCACCTTGGAAGACAACCACTTTTCTTCCTTTACCTCCATTTTTTATTGCTAAGTGTAACATCTTATGGTATGGAATCTCTTTGGCCAGTTTGGATCAGCTGTCCCAGCTGTGTCCTCTCTCATCTTCTTGCTCACCGTCAGGCTATTCACTGGGGGGGCACAGTGGGAGGGGGAAAAAAAACCAGCAGAAAACTTATGACACTGTACAAGCACTCTTTAGCAATTACCAAAACATTCATGTGTTAGCAACACTGCTTTAGCCACAAATCCAAAACACAGCACCACATGGTCTGCTATAAAGAAATTTAACATCACCCTGGTCAGAACCAGTACAAAAAGTAATACAAAAGTTCCACTTTTCACTTGAAAAATGCCAACAAAATTTTAGCATCTCAAATACCTCATCTTTATGTATTTGCAAATAATCTTGCACAGAATATAACCTGCACTTGAATATAACTTGTACAGAAATCCAAAGGAGAAGAAGGGAGTTGGACAGAAGGCCAAAGAAACTGAAGGCTGTGGTACAAATGTACTTTATGTTATTCACATATTATTTTGAGATATGATGCAAATTTTTCACTGTGATACCCAAGAACAATTTACAAGTTTTGCATATGAAGAATTCTTATTAATAATCCTAAGTTTTTATGATTTTTATATTAATAGATGTATTCTTTAGTCATATCTCCCAAGAGATCTTTGTGTTATTACTTATCAACTACAGTTTATTAAGAGTGTATTTGTCTTAGCTGGAATTTGCTATTATAAAAAGCCAGAAGAGGTTAGAAAAGTAGGAAATTGTTCTACAGCTGCTGTAAAATCAAATAGTTCCATGGATTTTACTGCAGCCTCACTACTTATGCTGTCTTCATGCATAAGTATTAACTCTCACTATAGCTCCCTAAGAGAAGACTTAAGAGTCCGTGGCAGTTTGTTCAGGTTTTCTCTGTAGTCAATAGATATGGATGGGTGCTTCAAAAGGGTAGCTATCCTAATTGCATGAAAAGTAAAATCTCCTAGAAATTCCTGTGTCAAATCAGCTTGACAACAACTTAGAATTTAGAACTTATCTTTTAAATGGCTGAAGCTGGATCAAATATAGTCCACTCCTGCTGATATATACATGTAATATATCTCTCTTACACCACATTCTCTGTTCTGATACTACTGCTTTCCAGAGACTTCTGGAAGAAAATAAAAGCAGGAATTAGGGTTATTTTTTTCTCAAGAATTTCTTTCCTGACCCTTTCCAGGGTGAGTGTTTATCATTCCTGGCACTTAGAGGTCGCTTTCAGCAATTCTGACATAGTGTAAGGAAACAGATATGATCAGCACGAGAGTACACACAGAACAGAATAATTTTATGTTAGTATGTAACAAAAAATGTTCTTCTAAAAATAAGCATAAAGAGTATCATAACAAAATAAAACAAAAACCCAGGTAGGAGAGTACCTGGAAACTTGAATCTATTACTTTTATGTATATAATGAATGCTGTTGATTTAATAAAATTTCAGCTATCAAATTTATGATAGTTATAAATGCCAACAAATTGTGTCTCGGTATGCTTATAAAGGTACTTGAAAACATACATCACGCTTTTCAGAGGTTCAGAACAAGCACGATTCACTTCAATAAGAACAAGATCTCGAAGTTCTCAGCCTGTGGGAAAATCACTTTGGGGGGGAATTGGAGAAAACTGGGACCTAATAGAGGCATAGTATTACAGAAAACTTTTTAGGGTACAATACAGCTATCGCTTTCAGAATGGTTGGCATGCACAGAATCTACTTTACCACGGCTCCCTAAGTAACACACCCCATCTCAACACCTGCTGATAGGAGTAAGGAGGATGGAGTGGAGTGGAGACACCACGGCCAGGCTCTGTGGTACTCCCTGCAGGAGTGGAAACCGGATGGTACCACACAGCTGATAAGCTGCATAGCAGTTGTCAAATGAAGAATGTATAAGAAGATGTCTGCTGCTGAGCCAACCATTGTGGAGAAATGACTTTCCTCAGCTGAAATAATCTCATTGTAATACCAGTGCACACCTCCATCCCAAAGTTACCTGCCTCCAAGGTACCACCACACCTCACTGGGTACGTGATACCAATTAGTAACAACAGTATGCATGGCTAGAGTCACTCAAGCTCGACCTAAATGTAAAGAAAATGAACTGGTCCAGGACTGAAATAAGTGTATTATCACTGGCAAACTTCGAACCTTACTCTGTCACAAACTTACATTTTTTATAATAAAAATGTTCAGCTGAAGTTCATTTTGTATAAATCTCCAGAGATCTGAGTAGTTGTTACAAGGGATCTGACTCAGTGATGCTGCCAGCGGGGGTCCCTGAATAGGTCAGTGGAATCACCCCCCATACAGTGGGCTGTCAAAACACAGGTAGCGACCAGGCTGGTCGGACACAAGAGTCTCCTCTTTCTTGGGAAACTGACAGGCTGATCAAATATACAGGGTTCAAGGGAAAACTCCTTCTTAATGTGACACAGCCAGTTACATTTAGAAGCATATGAAGGATTTACGTGCTGTAAGCCATCATTTGTTGAAAAGTTTTGGCCTCTATATTTCTCTTTAACATGCAAACACATATGAAGTTTGCGGGATCTAAACAATAAAAGACCTGCACTAGGGTTTTCATACATATACTAAAGCAAGTCAGTTTGCTAGAGTGAGCTATTGGCATAAACAAACAGCAAGACCCAAGGACTTCAACTGTGATAAAAGAGGAACAAATGTTTCCTCCAGAAATTACATAAACACAGAACAGTGGGAATGAGGAGGCCCTGAAGGAAAGATGCAGAAGAACACCGAGATTTCTGATCTACTCATTGAATGTACTGTTGCTGATTTTTACAGATGAATCTCTCAGGAGCAATCACCTTGACAGACAGCAAAGCCAGGTGAGAATGGAAGAAAAGATCCATCGATATAGCAGCAAGACAAAGAGCTGGCAGGAAAAAACTCGATCTTACACAGTACTTTTCCAGGTCAGACTTACTGAAGTTAAAACATTTAGGTATGAATTTTCGTACTATTCCAATAGCACATAAGTACAATAGAAATCACAGGCATAAGAGAATATGGCCACATGAAAGAGCACTGCAATCACAAACCAAGGAAGTTAATAAGGTTTTGATCACAGACCTTTTAGCGTTGTGACTGAAAGCTGAATAAAACACCTACAACCCCCCCCAAACAAACAACTGCACCCTTTCCACTTTTCCTTTGTCTTTAATGACCAGACACAGACAGGACAAATCATAAGATATTGATATGGACGTTATGAAGCTTTATTCCTCACTGCTGATTGTCAGCAAAGTAATATGAAGAACTCCCACTAAGCAGGGATGCAATATGCAGTCATTTCAACTACAGCCATTTGAAGTAATTTTGACTTTCAACTCTCCAGGCTACTGCAAAACTAAAAGGGAGACAAGTAGTGGAAGAAGCCATCAGGATACTTAAAAAGTGCTATTCCATTATAACGGTTTTGTTTGTTTGTTTACTTTAGTAAAAGATGAGAAGTTATGGAAAACTAAAAAATATTACAATAGAACTGGCAGGCTAATTGTATCAAGATTGCACTTTCTATTGGCATCATTCCTACTTGCAATGTGGCTTCAGGAAAGCACAAAGATTCATAAAGAAACACAACTGCAGCTTATTTCCTCTTCAAATCAGTTTAGTCATGCACTGTTATCATAGCTCATCTGAATAGTTTGCTAATTGAAGGGAGAACACTGAGATAATGTGAAAATTATAGATGTCATCATTAGAATTCTTTAACTGAACATGAGATAAAGTATTTTCAATTAATGTTAAGTGCCATTTATTAGTCTTTTAATTAATTAATATGTTTTGGTCTTCATTGTTTAATAGTCGACATTGCATAAACTGTTGCTTACTTCTAGAGATCAGAATGCGAGCTTGTTAATATTAGCCTTGAACAGATACCCGTGTATCCTTGAAGAGTCTGGGAAAGTCCCGAGAAGAGCTGAGCTGACAAGATAAGGAAACCGCCAGATGCGCAAGTAGAAGAAGTGTATTAAAGATGTAGCAAAGA
>JAVJGI010000014.1:52593539-52604355 GCA_035590275.1 Ibycter americanus | reverse complement strand
GCCATCCAATCATGAACTGATGCTCTGTGAGTGAACCAATCATGTATAAACACCTATTCTTAAGAAATGTATAAAAAAGGCTTCTTTAGAACAATAAAATGGCTTTTGTCTGATCACATTGATCTCTGACTGAGTCCGTATTGCGGCAATGTTGTTTTATCAAGGAATTGAAGGAGAAAATAACAAATGCAACTACAGACATATAAGATACATTCTACTGCATTAGACAAGAAATGTGCCTGGTAAATCATTTAGATTTAACTGACTGAGAGCACTGGATCGTTTTCTGACAAAACAAAAAAATTAGAATCCTGAGGTTGATTAGCTGATGATACTGTTGTTATTACATTGCACTTTGCACAAATTTTGCAGATAACAAAATGCCAGCAAACTTGTTTCTGTGAAAAAGAGTTTAAACACTACAGCTGGAACAACCTTCATTTTTTATCTTTGCACAGAAACTGTCTTATGAAAATACACCTAAACTCCTTTCTTAACTCAAAAGATGGCATGGAAAGAGAGTAGAAGTACCAGCTGTCAGAAGTCTTTGCTAAGGTCGGTTTTACTCAAGAATCTCACATGGAATTTCTTCTGAAGTTCAGTTTTTAAATTTCTTCTAAAGTGCTATCATAACTCATATGAAATGAAAAATAAAATTTATTTTTTTGTTTGGGGTTTTTTTATATTAAAGTCACAAAAGGCCTCAGCAGCTCCATCTGACTGAATTCGAATAGTCCAACCAGTCCAATTGTTAAATTTATTAACGTGTAAAAATTAATAAGATACATGTTTGTTAATCTGAAAGCTTTGTGTAGTGTCTGAAGTTGGAACTTTGCTCAAACCGGGCCATAAGATTTTAGTCAATTCATCACATTGTCATGGTCTGATGAGCTATTTCACAGTCTGACTCCATAAGAGAGATTGCAATAGGAAATAACATAAAATGTTCAAAGTGAGCTTCAGATAATTTGTGCTTTATCAATTAATATTCTTGATCTTCTGTGAATACAAAATTTTACATAGTCTGCAGCATACAAAAATGCAAAAGCACTTAATTGCTGGTGGTCCTATTTGTGGCTGTATGTGAAAGGAGTTGTTTGAAAGTTACTTCTGTTTTTCCTCTTTTGGTGACATGGGAACAAATAGACATCTGTGAAGTTAATTTAAATGGAGGCTTAGTAGTCTAAATGGCCCTTGCTTCCGTCTTGTTTCCAGCATTACCTAAGTCTTCAGTCAACTGTCTAGTGACTTGAGGTGTTCTTGCTTAAACACCTATGTTTAGAAGTACTTTGGTCTAATGATATATTAACTTCTTTCTTACATAAGGTCTATTATATTCTAGAATTTGTGGGAAACCAGTTCTCTTCTACATGATATATTTAATTTTTTTCAGGTTGTATTTTGGGTTGTAGTGATGGTGATCTTTTATATATAGAAGACTAATAGTTAGACTGTTGTTCTGGGATCAAAATTACTTTTATAGGTTTTAAAGATGCATCCCCCACATCTCAGGAAAATAAAATTTCATTAAAAAAGAATCATTCTAGGTAAATGAATGTACTGATAAAACCCAGCCTCTGAGCAATTAAGAATGCAGGAGTAACTGAGACCAGAAATAAATCAGAGAAGAGGAAGCTTTCTACTTCAGTGCAGTGAATTTTTAAAGATTTAATACTTTTAAACTGAGGAGAAAGTTTAGTGTATCTTTATAAATGACTCACAAAGTTCCGGTTAAGGCGCTCTCACATGCAAAAGGTTCTGGCTTCTCTTTTTGGGTTTGTTTTGCTTGTAATGGTCTAATACATAATAAATGCTCAAGATGCATTTATTTTCCATTTCCTTTCCCAGAAGGAAACAAACCTTTCATGCAAATGTTTTTCTGTAAGTTTTCCAGGTCCAAATTAGAATTTCTGATTAAATTAAAAGGAAATCTGAAGACTAATTACATAAGACAAAGTCTACCTAGAGAAGTGTCCCACACATTCTATAACATAGATTGCTCAGCACATGTATGGAAATTTATCTTTCCAGGAGAGTGAAGGAAGTGATGGTAGACCCAAAGATCAAGCGTTTTGAATCAATTACTAACACATACGGGCTCTGGAGTAGTAGCATGATCTCTTTTCCCCACATAGTTCTCTCATACTACCATAACCTGCTTTTCACCTCAAAACTCTCCTCCAAGTTTTCATGCCACACTCAGGTCAAGATACACTAACCCTCAGTTTTGTGTTATAAAATCGTTACTCTGGCCAGCTTTGTATATTTCTCCTGTTCTCAAGACACTTCAGGTCTACATTATTAAATAGTAGAAGGCCATACGGCTAACTCAATATCTGGATCTCTTTTTGTTCTTACTGCTCAGTTGATAGCTCACTCATGATTTTATGGACCACTCTAGGGATCTCTGTCAAGACAAACCAATTAGAAAGGAAGTTTAGTCCAAGCAGTTTTGAAGCAAATCGTTCAACAGTTGCAGCTCTCTCAGCTTTTCCTCACATGAAAGATGCTCCAGTCCCTTAATAATCTTTGTAGCCCCGTGGTGGGCTCAGTCTAGTATGCCTATACCTCTCTTGTGCTGTGGAGCCCAAAACCGGACACAATACCCCAGGCATGGCCTCACCAGTGCTGAGAAGATGGGAAAAATTACCTCCCTTGACCTGCGGGCAGTGATCTTCCTAATGCAGCCCAGGATTGTTGACCTTTGCCACAAGGGTGCCCTGCTGGCTCATATTCAGCTTGCTGTCCACCAGGGCCCCAAGGTCCTTCTCAGCAGAGCTGCTTTCCAGCCAGTCAGCCCCAAGTATGCACTGGTGCCTGGGGTTATTTCTGCCTAGGGGCAGGATTTTGCATTTCTCTTTGTTTAACTTCATGGGATTTCTGCCTGCTCATGTATCCAGCCTGTTGAGTTCCCTCTGAATGGCAGCACAACCAGTGCTTCTATCAATTATTTCTCAGAGTTCTACGTCTGCAGACTTGCTGAAGACGCACTTGGTCCCATCAGATCACTGATGTTAAATGGTATTGGATTCAGCGCTGACCTCTGGGTTACACTGCATCTCAGCATGAAAAATTGTCAGGGTGCCTGGAGTATTAGTACTCCAGAATATCTTTAATTTTATATGGACAGAAAAACTTGCAAGCTTAGTGGTAGACATTTAACAGGTAGGAAGGGCTGCCACATCTATGCAGCATACACTGAAAGTAGGGACTTGCCACTGGTGATTACTGTGGAGTACTCATGATGCGAGATAATCTAACCTACTCTGAGCTTTCTTCAAACTTCATTATTACTCCAGGTGGAGATTGCACTGCCTATTACCAAAATTTTTTTCAGTCACAGAGCTGTAGCTTCGGTTGCAATCCAAATAGGATGAGTGACGGTGTACTTAAAGGCCCAGTTGCACCATCTCCACTCTATGCAGAAAGACATATACTTGCAATGAAAGTTGTGAGCTTTCAAACCAACATGCAGACCTCCAAGTTGCCAACTTAGATTTATTTTGTTGAGTACTTAGTATGTTTCAGAGAGCACCAAAAGCTTTTTTTTTATTTGAGCATAGACTGCAGAATTTATGCATGTATGTGTGCTCATATATATGTGTATACATAAACATGGACTTAAGTGTTTTCTTAATTATTATGTCTCAATGTTTATATGATTAGTCTTTTTAAATGAAGTGGTAGAAGCGGGGTTTTTTTTCTCTATATTCCTACTTTGAAAAGACTCAAAAGCTACTGGTGTTTGCTCTCTTTAGAGGAAGATAAGGTATTATCAGTATTCTTGTTTATTTGTTTATTCATTTTTCACTTATCATCCATCACACTGTCTTATTTTGACAAGAGGTAATAGGATGTGGTTTCGTCCCTTTTTTTGTGCTGGCATTAGAATTTGTCCCTGTAGCATACTTTTCTGTCATTGTCTGTAGTTGTTTCATCAGGTTTCTCTTATCCTCCAGTCCTCCAGATCAAAAAAACAACAACTGCAAAAAATGTTCCAACCCAAGCCCAAACTAAACTGCACACAGGAAACAAAAAAGGCCCTTCTTATCCTGTTGCCCTAAATTATAAGATTGGAACATTCCTCCTTTTCTCCTGGTTTTGTGTTTTGCTTTTGTTTTTACACCAGTACTCCAGCCAGAATGTTACTGAGTCATATCTTCCCTTTAGTAAGTCTTGATTCTTGCTCCATCACATCTTTTCTCCATCTTTCTGCCTCTCCTCTTCAGCTCAATCTTGATTTTACTTCATTCTATACTGCTAAAGCTCTGTTTGGAACAGCTGAAACTGATCCCTCACAGCAAAAGATCCATGATTCACGACATGCCTATCAAGACAAATTCATATTGTGATTTTAATCTTTTATTATAATTATTCTTTTTTCCTGATTTTCTAAAAATAGTGGCAGAGATAAGAAAATACAGATCTGATTTTCCTTGTTGTCATTGCAGTGTCAGAGGGAAATATATACCATTCTGGGAATGGGAAAGAGGAGAAACAAACAAACCAGCCTGGTGCAGCTAGGGTCACCTGACCATCTCAACTGAATAATGTGGATCCTTAACATGCTTTTGTAATTCATAATATTCTACCTGTTTTCAAAATTACCAATGTAACATGTCAGAGCTTGCTGTACCATACCAATCATATTTCACTACAACTTTCTGCTGTCAAATCTCTGTGTTGGAGAGTGGGAGGAATCCAGTACCGGAATCTAAACAAAACAGTCTTAATATGGTTGTGAAAGCAACCATGTATCAAAGTATATGTCCCAAATTTTATTTCCTCCCCCTGCCATACTGGTCCTCATCACAGACAGTGCAGCAGAGCCTAGAGATCTAAGAACATCAAAAAGGTACCCATTAAAAACCATGTCAAAAATAATACATTTTGGACAGGGCAGTACACTCCAATGAGAAGATAACTGTCAAAAATATTTTGACTAGCTCTCGTCACTACACACAAAATCATGCTCACTGCTTCTCCACGATGAAAACAGCATCCTGACTTGTTATCATATATTTCAGGACATAAAACCAGGAATAATTTAAGAAGTATAGTGTGTTAGGACACTGCATATTTATTAGATTTTAGATAATAATTTCTAAAACTTTTGTTTAGAAATACTACTGGGTCTACAGTCATTATTCAAGCAGTTAGTGTACAATATGCAAAGTGAATAAGAGCAAGGACAGGCCATAAGTTGTTGAAGTTTCATGAAGAAGAAAGTCAGAAGTATGTTACATTTTTCTTACTTCCTTGTATTATTGCTCATTTTATAAAACCAGCATAAATTTATCAGTATTCAAACAATGTTCAAAATATTCAGCATATTTTTTTTCCTATTTCAGTGATTTGTTTTGCAAAGTAAAATTTAAAATGTAATGCAAAGGTAGAGAACTTTGACTTATCCTTAAATATGAAGACATCATTATCCCTGTTTTATCACATAGGGTATTATTTTATCTTCATGAATTTGTCTCCCTCACTGGTTATTGCTCTCAATATAACATTTTGAAAAGCTGTTTGAGCCATGAAATAATGACTTAAGATTTTGAAGTGGCACCACTGCAAATCTTAAGTTATTACTTTAATTGATTTTAATGTTAACAGTCCCTGGTTTAGATTAACAGGTTAAGTCTTGTAATGCAGAAAATGCTAGGAAAACCATTAGAATTTGAGAGAAAAAAGATCAACATCCTAAATACTAAGGCTACCAGCATGCCAAAAAAAGTTTGGGTTGGATCATAATGTTCTGCTTTAAAGCCAGAGTGAAAGGAAGCAGTCAGCTTATAGCACTGGAAGTGTTAAAATTAAACAGTATACTGCTCAATATGGAGTTATTCTGTAGTAAGTGCCCTAATATATTTAGTGGGGTATTATTATATACTCATTATGAGCCAATTGATTTTTAATTGCCCATTTGCCCAGAGGAAGTTATTTTCTTTCTTTTCTTTTAAAGACAAGTAAAGTAGCAATAGTTCGTTGGGTTTTTTTAATTGTCATCAGTCTTTGAGGTAAAGAGTGGGCAAGCAGCTTATATGCCAAGGCAGGTTAATTTTCACAACTGTGCTGCAAGGTTTCTAAATTAATACACTTAATGGGATGCAGGAATTGTTTCAGTTTCTGATCAAGGCTTTTGGGGCCAATTATCCAGCTAGAATAAATCAATAGCTTCCATGAAGGAAAAGACATTTGCATATCTTTTTCACTATAGGTGGAAAGCAATTTTATTTCTCATACTTTAGAAGGAAGGTAATGTCTGACAGCACACAGCTGTAATATCTGTAGGGTATGTTTTGGGTTTTTTTCCCCTACTGTGTCTAGGATTCTTGAGGCCTGATTCTTGCTCAGGGTCTCTTGCTGGGTATCACAGTTTGTAATAGAATAAATGCTTTCAATCTTTGCTAAACTATGACTCATCTGTGTGTGAGAGATGCAGTGAAAACTGAATTCAGTAAGGCTGAAGCTCTTTTGGAGTCAAGGAAATAGTGGAAATTATGAGCAGACTCAAGCAGTGAGAAGGGAAAGAAAAGCTTGACAATTCAGAAAAATGGAGTAACTGAGCTTAGTGTTTTTTCAGATAGTGATACTTTGTTGTGCTCAGAGACAGAGGAAAAGACTGCATTACCAAAGAGATACAACAGTCCTCTTTAATTCTGAAATAACTGTTTGGTTTAGATACATTTTCACATGGAACTCTGAATCACTTCCATAACTTCATTAAAAGAAAAATTGCTAGCCAAAATTCTAGTTTTATCAAAAGTCCTTCGTGTAGGCTTTTCAACCAAAACTTAGTTAACAAACCTTCTGACTATATTTAAACATCACATTTTAAAAAAAAAAAAACAATAAAAAGTTAATGGCTAATTTTGATACAAATTTTCACGTCACACTTTATTTTGGATTCGATGTGGTAGCATAAAGTAAACAGAAATCTGAATGAAATATTTTTCATTTAACAAAATAAAAAAATCAATATTTAAAAAATCAAGCTTTCTACAAATTCTGAACATGTGAAATGCTTCAAAGATAGTTCTAATGTCTATAGAAGTCCACCTTTTAAGGCCAACATTCATAATAAATTGCAAGGTTTTTTTGTTTTTTTCAAAGTTTTCTTAAAAACATTTTATTGACAGAAAAAGGCATGTGTTTTTCTGCTCTCACATAGTTTTAAAATGTTTTTCATTGATAGATGAAAATGCAGCTTGTGATATTTAGAGTCTGAACTAATTATGAAATGCCAAAGATAAAGAAAAAAGGGTTCTCTGTAGAGTATTTGAACTAACTACAAAATCACTTGCAAACAGTTACAGGCATGTCTGTGACAGTGAATTCAAGATTCTGGGGACAACATTAACAAGTTCTAAAAACTATTTCTTATTGACATGTAAGTAAATGTTATTATTAATATATCCCTGATTCCAGTAAACATGAACTAGAACTGTTATACCAGTGAATTTTTAATTTAGCATGGAAAGATTGAAATGCTTATAATGAATCAATATTTAAGAGTAAAATGGTAGCCAGAGCCAGGTAAATTCACAGACTTTGTCAGATCACTAATGTTAATTATACATACTGTTAAAATAGATATCAGCATTGCACATGAAAAAAAGACAAAAGAACATATTACTGCACCTTGGTCCATTATGAAAGCTATTTTCTTATCCCAAAGGTCTTTAAATACTATTTTATTGTAAATAAAAGTAATTTTCTTTCATCTGATCCATACAGTTTTGACACTATGTTTATTTCACGACAGCCTGGAAATAGCCCAGTAATTTTATTATGCCTCCAATTCAAATTAATGGAAGGTGGACCTCAGAACCATTATTAATTGCTACTATGATATTTCGAACATTCATTTTAAATGTGTAGAGAAAGGCAGTTGTTATTTTTTCTTTGTTATGTTGACAACAATCTTAAAAGTGAGTGCAAAGAGAAAAGTATGAGTAAACATTTTTGGTTTACATTAAACCTGTTAACCCTGAAGTCATCCTGAATATTAAGCCTAAATTATTAACCACTTATGCCTAAGTACTGTTTTTAATTCTCTTTAGTGCCCAACTCTAAACATTATTCTTCAAGTACATTTAAAATATTATATTTTATTAAATAGAATTAGCTTTTCACTGGTCAGCCTTCCCACCTCAGTGTATGGGTTTTTCTCTAGTTAAAGTAATAGTTTTGTTGTGTTACATTTCTAAGAAATAATTCTGTTCTGACCTCTTGAATTTATCATCACAGACTTTTTGTTCTTTAGGCTGTTTCAACATCATCTTTCTTACTCTAGTTGATATCTGTTCAAATAAAGGAACATTTTTCTTGGATTTGTGTTTAAATTGCAGAACTCATTGCCAGAGACTCAGAAAAGGATGCAGAAAATGTCTAGAAATATTCAAGGAAGAACGATCCAGTAAGGGCTGTTGAATACAAACATGCAGATGTAAAATCCAGCTCAAGAAGTCCTAATCTGTGAATTAGTGAAGTGAGAAAAGGATCCTGGAGGATCTTGAAGGAAGTTTTACAATATATTTGCTGTGGTTTTCTATGTTTTCTCTACTCATCTTGTATTGTCAGTCAGAATACTGGGCTAGGTTAAGTTTGTCCTGAGCTTCTAGTATTGGGATTAGGTGCACTAATTACAGAGGTGGTAAAGATGTTCAAGATATTTACAGCATCCTGGAAATAATTTTCTGAATACACTCTGGGAGAGGATTGAAAGAAAGCTTCAAAGATGGTCAGAGGCTATATCTCCCTCCCGAAGTTAAGAAGCAGAGGGAACTGGACTTGCTTAGATAATCAGAATGGAATCCTCTTTGTTCCTCCCTAGCAAATCATGAATCTTCATTGACAAAGGGGTTTATGTATTTAAACTCAAATAATTTTGTGGAATCTTGCATGCAACATTTGGTTACTTTCCTTTGGCAATAACAGATTTCATACTCTATAAAATAAACACTTGGAGCTTTTGAGGAACAGTATGATTAGTGAAGACCAAGAGCAAAAACCCTGCCAAGTTCAAAAGTGCAGTTAGCATACCTTGCCCTGGCACAGTTATAGCACAAGTAACTCTAACTGATATCCAGGAAACAGTAAAAACACAGGTCACCATATAGAGATACATTTCTGGTGCAATTTCCCAGCTTTCACCAACTGGTTGTTTGGGATTAAAAGAAATCAAACATGAAAATGTTCTTGTTTACACTATGAGTAAGAACAACCCCCACCCGTCCCCAGTTTAAAACTCTATTATTGATGCTGCAGTTCCTGTTCTGGAGAGCTATCTAATTTATCATTAAAATACATGCTTAGTCCATGTCCCATTCTCTGATACAGATCCAAAATAAAAAGACTGAACTTTATTTAAATGTACGAAGATATCTTCTATTAAACTAAGTTCTCCTTTCACCATTAACATGAGGTTGAAAGCTGTTATTTAATTAAAATAATATTTTACTGGTTTTGATACATAATTATGTGACTTCTAGTACTCATTTTGAATATTCCCATATATATATATACACACACATGCACACACATATATATATATTATATATGCTAACAATTTCCCACAAGAAATCTACACATATAGTAATATTTTGTGAACTTTTAAAAATGGAACATGTCATGTCACAGAGCAGCACATGATATGTAGGGAGCATCTAAGTCAAAATATTAGTAAAATAAAATCATAGAGTCATAGAACTATTGAATGGTTTGTGTTGGAAGCCTTTCTTTACAGGAGAGGCGTTGTAGGCCTCTGATCACTTTCGTGGCCCTTCTCTGGTCCAAACTCTCTTAGGGTATGTAAATCCTTGTCCTTGTTCTTACTGTGATCTTGCCTTTGGGAACCTTGGGAGATGTACAATAAAGGGAGGTGAGACAACAAGAGGAACACTTCAGTGAGATCAATACTGAGTTAAGGGTGAATTTTCCCAGATTACAAGGTTGGTTTTTCTGTGAGCAATCATTTTACTCCCTACAGGAAGCTTCAAAATTGTAAACAAAATGTGGTCCATGTAGAAGGGCAAAAGCTGATCCCTGCTGGGAAACTTTCACAAAGTTCATCAATGCTTTGCAGTTAATGCTAATCAGAAAGCAGAAAGAAAGATTTGCTCTGGAAATCGAAGCACAATGATGTGTGTTAAGCACTGTTTTACAAATGAAGAAAATATATGTAAAAGAGGTGGGTTTTTTTAATAATGTTTTCCCTCTTTTTGTTGACTAACAGTAATCTTATCCCTATCTTCTGTGGTGTTTTTTTCCTTACGCTTTTTTGTTTGGTCTGGTTTAATAAATTTAATTGTGTTTGTAAGTGCTTGGTATTACCAAAGTTATATCTTGATGCAACTCAGGTTGAGCATCCAAAAGGTGTGGACTTTTTTAAGAAATAGCTGACAGCATAAAACTTTATTTAATTTTTTCAGACTTAATACTATGATGGTATAATCCTTTATTACTATTAGAGGAACATCCTCTAGTAAAAGCTTTGAAGTACACAGGAAAAAAAAATGACTGGGTCAATGTTTACCATTAATATATTACTGCTGGGAATTTTGTATGAAGAATTTTGATGGAAAAAGATGAAGTAATTAATTTTGATAAATCTCCTAATGAAAAGCTATTTCAAATTTTTTTAAAACAAACCACCAAAATAAAACACTATTTTTGATTGAAAATTATGCTTCTTGCAATGCTTTTGAAGTAATTTTCAAGTAAAAATGTTTAAAAGTTTTCTAGATTAAATCTTTTTATTGTCCTAAATGTTATTAGACACATCAATTCACGAAAAAAAATAAAAACATTTAAA
>JAVJGI010000014.1:52582916-52593439 GCA_035590275.1 Ibycter americanus | reverse complement strand
AATAAAAACATTTAAATGCATTTTAGAACTGGA
This sequence comes from Ibycter americanus, assembly GCA_035590275.1. Classification (NCBI taxonomy): domain Eukaryota; kingdom Metazoa; phylum Chordata; class Aves; order Falconiformes; family Falconidae; genus Ibycter; species Ibycter americanus. The sequence continues at coordinate 52,593,406 of JAVJGI010000014.1, read as the reverse complement.
ATTTCTTTTTTAAAAATTCGTTAAGTCTTGCAGGATATGAAAAGCTTTTCCATGTAACTCTAGTTAAAGATACTTTCCATTTCTATATCACTTCTAGAGCTAGATGTGACCCCAGATAAATACATTCTTAAAATATTCAAAGTAGTACTTCAGTACTGCTTAAAATTTACAAATGCCACCTACTGTATTGTAATTTCTTGATTTACTGAAAGTACTAAAAGAAATGTGTTCATTATTAATAACACTCTCTCTTTGATTAATATCTACTGAGCATGTCAAACAAGAAAAAAACTTATGAAATTTCAGTTAAAATTCTGACTCTTCTGGAAAACAGCAAAGTCCTTTTAATAAAGGCCTGTTCCAGAAAGCAGGAAAACAGACTGCCCCTGCCCAGTCTTATGAAGGATATAATATAAACCAGGCTTATTTTTCATCCCCCAACTTCAGTCTAGGAGAATCTCTCAAGCTGTATTTGCTCTGTGAAGAATCACTTCTGAAACTGAATAGTTCTTTGCATATGGATAAGTGAGAATTCTAGGAATCTTCTGGAAGAATAAATGCTGAATGGAGATTCAACTTCCATCTTCCACAGTTAAAATTTTGGGCTCAGATTTCGTAAAACCTAAAATTCTCTTGCGGAATCCAAATCTAGTGAACCTACTTGTGGTGCCCCTACAAACAAGCCTGAAAGCACACAGAACAAGTAACCTGTACCAACTAGCCCTGAAGCACTGTCCTAGTTTCATGGTACTTAGTTACAGGCTGGGGTTAAACTGGCTGGTGTTAAACCATGACAGGCACACATTTAGATCACAAAATTATTGCCTGAGAAGTGACTTTGTTTTAATATTCCACTCTTGATGTATTTACTTGCCCATTGTCATTAGTTTTTCTTTTGTATAAATCCATAATCAGCTGAATGACTTTCCTTAGAGCATGACAACTTGCCCAGATGAAGGACCTTTCACCTGAAATATCACTGATTATGAATGTTATAGGACAGAAAATAAAGTCAATTTTTAAATTAACACGGCTTAAGGCTTGTTGAATTAATAGGCAGAAATAGAAAAAAAAATTAAAAAATATTTAAAGGGGGAGAAGAACTACTACACTTTAAAAGAGTCATTAGCTGCTCTTGCTATTTTGTCTAAAACAAAATAACTAGATAAATGTAAAGGACAAGATTTTAGTGCCACATTTTAGTTAGACTGTTGAGCTTCACAGTGCATTTATATTCCCATTGTCTCTTTAGAACCTGGGTCAAGGTATAAAGGGGTAAAGAGACACTGTGAAAACTATCCATGCTACATATTTTAGACAGCCAGACACTCATAACAGGATGAATTTGGAAAACATTTTTCCCCTCCACTGGCTGTAGAAGGAACCTAGATAACTTGCTTAAAATATTTACCAACTATTTTTAGATAGCTGGCATTGGGTGAGATGATTCCTATGCCCCACACTGTTGCTTCTTTCTTTTCAGAGTAAAATGGGAAACAAAAATCAGGGGACATATAAATATATCTTCTTTACATTGGTTATAATGTACCAGCTGATGAAATCATATATAGATTAATAAAAGTAATGTTAACATTAAGTGCCACCAGTCCTGAACACTATCAAGCTATGGCTTCCTTAAGAAAAGGAAGACATTTTCTCCATAGCTCAGTCAGACTCCACTTTCCATGCAGGAGAGATTAGAAGCATGAAAGCTCTTCTTTCATTTTTAGGACTTTTTCCATTAGCTATATTGATCTAAGTTTTCTTGTGAAGAATCAATGCCTTGAATGACAGCCAGCCAGACTTCAAGCACCATTTTCTTCAGTTGATATGTTGTGGTCTGTACCGTGCATTCGCTAAATTGGTTTCAATCTCTGCTTCTCACTCCATTTTCTACCTCACACACAGTAAATATTTCTATTATACTTACTGCATGTAGCCAGCTGAATGGCTCTTAAAGATATTAGGCAGATATCTAGGGAGATCCTCCATGACTGCTAAATTGATCACTGTGTGTTTCAGGTATCAGGCCCCAAAAAGTAATAAATACTTAAAAGGCAAATGCAGGTATTGCAATATTAGTTATTCTAATAAAATACCTCCTACATGCTCCATTTAACTGAAACAAGATCACTTGTGCTCTTTTATAAACCTGTGTATTGGGTGTAGGCTTCCAGGTTTTGGCAGCTGGGGTGCTGCAGGGGTGGCCTCTGCAAGGAGAGGCCAGGGTTGACCCACGCTGGACACAGCTGGTTCCAATCAGCTCAAACGGCCCCACCACAGCACACAGCTGAACCCACTAGCCAGGGTGCTGGTGCCTCAGGGAAAACATATTTAAGAAAGGGTAAAAACCACTGTGCAGCAGTTGTAAGAAAAAAGAGTGAGAAAGATTATGAGAGAAACAACCCTGTGAACACCAAAGTTAGTGAAGAAGGAGGGGGAAGAGGTGCTTTAGGTTCCAGAGCAGAAATTCCCCTGAAGACCATGGTGAAGCAGGTTGTTCTCCTGCAGCCCATGGTGGTTCATGGTGGAGCAGATATTCGTGCCACAGCCCGTGAATGACCTCACGCTGGAACAAGTGGATGTGCCCTGAAGAAAGCTGAAGCGCATGGAAAGCTCACACTGGAGCAGGTTTTCTGGTAGGAGCTGTGGCTGTGAGGGACCCTTGCTGGAGCAGTGTGTTCCTGATGGACTCTGTCCTGTGGAAAGGACCCATACTGGAGCAGATCCTGGAAGAACTGCATCCTGTGGGAAGGACTCCATGCTGGGGCAGCGAGAAGTGTAAGAAGGAAGGAACACCAGCGAGGAAATACTATGAACTGACCGCAACCTCCATTCCCCTTTCCCCCTGTGCCACACAGTAGGGAGAGGAAGTAGAGAGTTGGGAATGAAGCAATGAAATTAAGAAGAGCAGGTGTGAGGCAGAAGGCTTTTTGAGTTTTGGCTTTGTTTCTTACCATCCTATTTCATTTTCAACTGGCAATAAATGAAGTGAATTTTTCCCAGGTCAAGTTTGTTCTGCCTGTGATGGTAACTGGTAAGTAAACACCCTTTCTCTATCTTGATACATGAGCTTTTCAACCTTATTTTCTCCCCCTGTCCTATTGAAGAGGGGGAGTGAGACACCAGCTGGGTGGGGCTCTGGCAGCCAGCTAAGTGCAACCCACCACAACCTGAAATATCAAAATGTCCTAGAGGATATTTCTTCCTGTTAATCATGATTGCCATTATTGTAACACAAATACATTACTCAGTGAGCAGCCTATTCAAGCTGAAGATCACGAGTTTAGGAGGTATTCATAGAATACTGATGCTGCAGGTGAGGTACCTTTCTGATACATTAAGCAACCTCCATTTTAAGACTTACTTGTAGTGGAGCTGACTTCAAATCTGTGGGTTCAGTAAAATTTTTTCCAGGTATTTTTCTAATGCCTGTTTGAATCAGTCCTAGGTTTTAACATCCATGAAATCTGCTGGCAATGAATTTGAAACCACAACAGAACATCTTGTATTTGCTATTTCATTTCTCTTTTTCTTAATTACAATTGTTACCTTATCTTGTATAATTCTCCTTGGTTCTTCTCCAGACCAAGACTTTTTAAAGTGCTTGAAGCAGAAAAGGCTGAAATTTTCATGTGACTATCTATGGAAAAGGAAGGAAGAAAACGCAAAGGGAAGTTTCAGTATCATGAAATATTATACTGAGAAAAATAAAAGAAATTCTGGTAATGCTGATCAAGGATTTATTATCTGCTCTAATTTAGAGATCCAGGTCTGAGCTACCTACCCCCTGTATGAACTTTTCGTTGTTTATGTTGAGAAGTAGGTATCTCCAGTTGGGAACTTAGAAGTTTGGTAAATACTTTCCTGAGAGTGTCTGTTTCTCTGCATTGGCTATCTAGCTGAAATAGACATTTCTATTTTTCACATTAAATAAACCCCAGTTAAGTGGGGTCAGTACAGCCATGATAGTTCTTCAGCTTCTGGAGGGCATTTGTTTTAATCTATACTAGGCACTGGGTTCTTTTAGCTCCCTTCAGATCCAACAAAAACATAGATATTCAGCCAAATAACACTGAACACCTGATGCAAAGAGCAAGCCTTGAGTCTTCTGGCATGGAAGACTTTCCTCAATTTCTTGAAGAGATGATAGGGATAAAAACATTCACTGCAATCTCTTCCAGCTGAAACACTTAACCTCTCTGTGGTGATAAATTATAGATTCAATAATGTCAAGCACAGCAGTTGCTATACTGCAGCTTCTGAGATAATGCCTTAGGAGTATTGCATAGAAACATACTAAAAGTTTCAATCCACAGAAGATTTTTAGTAGCTGTGGCTTATGTTAACTCCAGGATCTGAGGTGGGAGGGGAGGAAACACTGTAATATACAACACATGGTGTTGAAAATGTATATGTAAGGCCAAATTATCTTTTCTGCTTAGCTTCTGTTCATTGAGATACTATGTGGGTCAAGCAAACAAGGTGTCTTTTGAATTCTTTGCTCAATATTTCAGTGTAGTCATGGTGTGGATGTTCTAGCTGTAATCTCTAAGTTCATTAGAGAAGAATAACAGAACTTTAATGCTCTGCAGCCAGCTTTACTTTCCAGACTATTATATGCACAGCTGTTCCTTTATAATAGCTTAGATTTTTCCAACATCAGAGAGTCACAAAGGAAGTAAACAAAGTAGTAGTTCAACCTCTAGTGTTGCATACCGTACCAGGGAAAGGTGGTGTCAGTTCCTGAATACTTACTTTGTTCTTACATACATATTTCTACAGTAAATTTCCATGGAAATTTGTTTACACATTCATAGAACTATATTTACTTAGTTCACTTTAAATTTGAAGACCAGTGGATTACACACGCTGAAAACCTTTAGAATAAGAGTTTTGTTTATATTTCTAAGTAATAATTCTGCTGTGAAATATCCATGTGCTATGATGTTCTTATTTGTATTCATATCCTGATGAACAGATAGAAAAATGATCAGTTCCTTTCAGTGTTGTCACTGCTTCGGTTACCATATTAATTTGATTTACTATTTCTGGCTCAAACTATTAACTCAAAAAGGAAATTATTTTTCTGCTTGAGGTTAGACTTTGAGCAACAAAATCACACAACACCATATGCATGTGATGCACCGTGTTGTATAGCAGTAATAAGGTTCCCCCCCCCGCCCTTTATGTAATATCCTCTTTTCAATATACAGTATCTTTGATAGATGAGCTAGGTAGAGTTTAACTTTGAGATCCATGAAATCAACCATGACAGCCTCAACTTCATGTAGAAGTAATCATTCCTTGGGCAGATAAGTAGCTTTAGAAATGCATATGACTGAAATTAATTACTTGTGCTGAGCCTTTGCACTCAGTTATGTACTGAGACCTAACATGCTCTTAATATTCAGACCTATGTAAGACTGCATGACATAAATTGAGCCTGAAAGTCTGCAAAACTAGGAAGACAGTTATTTGTTCCACATTTGACACTTCTGACTCCTGGTCCAATTGCACTATCCTTTCCACTTCAGAATTCCAAACTTCATTTTTAAGATTGTTATGGATGAATTCCACATGCTAACTAAACAGCGATCTGAATATGATTTCTGTAAAGAACTCTTACCATTGCTAAACTAGAAGGTTCTAGTCTAGAAGGTAAAGCAAGAACAGCTGGAATTTATGCTTTAATTTATTCACCAACAAAACTTTCAGAGAAATTATTCCTTGTATTTTCAGCTATTCAAAATTACATGAATTGAGATGTCTGAGAATTAGCCATTACAAATATTTAATTCTAACTTTATGAAATACCAGTGTTTGACGTAAACTCATTTAACAAAATGCAGATGTAAAAAGAGATATTTTCAGAAGCTGAACTTTCCTCAAAGAATTTCTTGGCTCAAAGACTCATTGTATTAACACCTGAAGTATTAATGTCAAAGCCTAGAATTTTTTTTCAGGGCATTTGCAGCGTAATGGTACTTTACACTGGCAAAATTAGTTAAGAATACAGTATTGTCCAAAAGAAGTGTAACAGTTTAGAGGTGTGATTATTTTTTTTTTTTTTTGTTATTCAAGTTCTTTATGGTATTACTAAAGACTATGCCCCAAAAGCATTGGAGTTTTTAGTTTAAAACTTTTAAAGGGTTTAGTTAATTATTGTGAAAACTGTTATGTTTAAACATATTGGTTCAGAAATTTCAATTTTAATAATAGTTCCAGAATACAGTTTCTCATTCTTGCACAGATACCAAGAAGGCTGTTTTTACAGGGGAAAGATAAAACAGAGACACTTCAAAGAAAAGAAATCAGGAGAAATCATCATATTTCAGTGATATGATTAATCTCTTTAAAAAAATAAAAACAAACCTTCCACTCCCTTTACCCTGGGACAGACAATTCCTTGCTATCTGTCCTGGGTCATCTACTGTTTCTTCCTTCTGTGTGTCCCATCTCTTAAGGCTGTCACTGGTAGCTTATCAGCTCAGTTCCTTCCTTTTGTGTTGTTGCATGTGGCAGTGGCCCCATAGAGCTATATAGTGTTAGTCTAAAATCACACAACCTATGTGTAGGTAGAAAAATTTTGAGCTTTACAGGGCTGCCAAGCCAGAGGAGCTTGTGATGTTATTTGTTAATTGATTTACTTGGGTTTATGTTTCATTTAAACCCTAAGAAATTAGCAATATTCACTTTACAAAATACATAAATCCATTTCAGAGTAAACTTCTGAGGAGAAAAAAATATTTTCCCAGAAATAATTTATGTCAATTAAAACTATCACTTACTATGGAGTATATTAATGATTATAAGAATAATAACAGGGTAAATTCCTTAAAGTAAGGGAAAGATCACTAGCTCAGTTCTCTGCTGGGTCAGAATGCAGAGTGAAAAAATATCTAGTTGAGACTTAACTGTTCATAAATCCTGCAGGGACCGATACTCACTGGAGGGAAGACTTTGAAAGAAAGGCTAAAGAGAAGGCAATGGCTTGAAGAACTGCATTACCCGGGACACGCATTAAAATTGTAGGCACATCTGTTGTAGGCAGTTGATTTGTTATCATAATTTATGCTCTTAATCTTTTTGTAAATATACCTAGAAGTAATACAATGGATACACAGTAGCATACTTCAAAATAAATTAATCTGTGTAGGTGTGAAAACAGGAACTCAGTCTCTTTTCAGTTCTTTGGGCAACCAGCCATTGCTACTTTTTGTAGCACTTCCAGGTACTGGAATTTTTGGTTGTGCACAAATAAGGAATGAGCACTACATATGCAATATATAAATTAGCATTCTGGGTCAACAGCATTCCAGTCCACCTGGGTGGTTTTTTTAATTTGTTCCTAGCATCTCTGTAATATGTAGCTATATGTGTGTGGGCATTTATGTATAGGTATGTCTCTTCCTTTCCAAAAGAAAAAATTAGTTGATGATGCCATGGAAAATTTTAAAATACCAATTCATTATTATTATATAATGGAGGAAGTGCTTACCAATGCATATTTTATGATCCTGCACGTTAATTCCATTATTCAGAAATCCTGAGGTTATATTACAGATAAAATATAACTGTTACCATTTTGCACAGTAATTAAGGACAGATTTGAATTCACCTTGCAAAATGCATTAACATTCTGACTTGGAGGTACAGGTCAAATGTAAATTACCTGGCAATTATGAGTGAGAGTCCAGGAAGTGCCAGCTTAAAGTGCCTGGAGACTATTTTTTGTTGACCTCATTAGGAATATTTTAAATGAATGCATAAACATAAAGGAAAAAATGGAGAATCTTTTTCTTTGTAATTTTCAATTAATAAGTAGTGTTGGTAATGTCGTGGTCAGAAACATTGAAAAAGAATAAACTTTTTGACAATTAAATTAATAATATGAGAAAACAGAAAATAGAAATATCAATTTTTTTAATACAATTTTCAGTGATAAAACAATTCCTAATATTATGCAGTGGTCATAAATGGAAGGGTAAAAGCATGTCTTTTTCCAAAATTAGCAAGAGGAAGGTTGTACAGATACAGGGCTATTTTATGGAACTATGGCATTTTAATTTTATACACATATATGCGTATACTATGAGACATCTGCTTTCCATTTTCACACTATTTTCCAGTATTTCTAGCTGAAGAGTTCCTTGCTTTGCCTCTTGCTATGCCTCTTGCCCTATCTTTTCCATTTTCCTCTGAATTCCTAGTAATTTTTGGTTGTTTTTTTTTTCTGGTACTGAATTACCAAAATCACAGAAGGTAGTAGATCAAGTATGGTATAATTTCTCAAATAATTAATGGGAGAATACTGATTATTTTTTTTTGAGCCAAAACACACCTGGGGCAGAGATCTTCGGACAACAACTGACAAATGGGACCCTGCTGAGTTTCTGAACTCAAATAAATGAAAAATGCTTCTTCTTAAAGTCATCAAAACTAATATAAAATAAGTTTAAGACAACTACCATTATGATTGGTAGTTGTTGCTTTTTTTGATTGTCCTTACTCATAGTCATCTCACCTGTTACCAGCTTCTGACATACTTCTTTTTCACTTTTAAGAACAGGTTAAGAAAAGTTATAAAAACCCAACAGAGCCTAAAAACCTCTTTAGAAAAGAAACCTGTGAAACTGGGGAATCAGTGAGTAAAGCGAATAAATAATACAAAATCAGTGGTGGAGTAGGAGTTGGAGATCACTGTAACCATGAACTAAGTAGATCTTTGGTCCGATTTAACGTGGCTATAGTACTGTTGCAATGTAAAGCATGATCAGAGATTTCAACAGAAATTTTATTTTACCTAAATCTAACTTTCTTAGGAAAGGCAGACTCCTTCTTTCCACAAAACCATCTTTCCAGTGTTATAAATTATGAACTACAAGCATTCTGTTAGTCTGTAATATCTGTGATAACATTAACAAAATAATCTGTAAATAGTTTTACAAATGATGTCTCAAAAGTAGCAGTTTTTTTGTTGACTAGGTTCTTAATAAATTCTCAAGGAATGAAGGCATATCTACATCAGCTGCCCTCATCCTTATGGATGTTTTTAACTTCCCGGACATCAGCTGGGAATATCATACAGTGGATGCAAACAAGTCCAGGAAATTCCTGAAGCATGTTGAAGGAAACTTCTTGATGCAGGACTAAGGGGGTGAGGTAGGAAAGGTACCCTTCTACATTTGTTCTTTGTAAACAGAAAAGGACTCATGGGTAAAGTGATTAGTGGCTGTCTTGGTCTCAGTGACAACGAAGTAGGGTTTCAAATCCTTGGTGATAGGAGGATAACTGCCAGCAAAACTTGAACCCTCGATATAAAGACAGCACACTTTGAGCTGCTGAAGGAGCTAGTTAGTAAGGTCCCTGTGAATTGGCTTTTGAAGGTATCGGGGTCCATGAATGCTGGTCCCTTTTTAAAAGCCATTTCTTAAGAACACAGGAGCAGGAAATTTCAAAGTGTTGGAAGTCAAGCAAGCAGGGCAGAAGGCTGGCTTGGCTGAGCAGGTATTCTTCTAGAACTTAGGCAGAAAAAAGAAAGTGTATGGATGTCGAAAGCAAGGACAGACAACACAGGAGGACTATGGAGATGCTGTTTGTAGTTGTAGAGAGAAAATATGTGCAGCCAAAGCTCCATTAGAGTTCAAGCTGGCCAGCACTGTGAATGACAAGAAAAAGGGCTTTTTAAAATATGTTAACAGTAAAAGGAGGATCAGAGATAACATTGCTCCATTACTTGATGAGGTCAGTCACCTCACAAATAGGATGTAGACAAAGTGCGGATGTTTAACACCTTTGCCTCTCTTTAACATTAATGACAGGCTCCGGAGCCCTGTGTTGGAAGACAGTGACTTGGGGGATGGTAAACTCCCAGCCAACCCTGAACTTGCCTGAGACTTGCTGCTCCAGCTGGATGCATATAAATCTATGGGGCCTGATGGGATTCATCCCAGAGTACTGAAGGAGCTTGCCAATGTCATCACGGGACCTCTCCCCATTATTTTTCAAAAGTCTTGATAGTCTGGAGAGGTCCCACTTGACTGGAAGCTGGTGAATTTTGTCCCAGTTTTCAAGAAGGGTAAGAAGGAAAACCCTGGTAATTACAGGCCTGTCAGTCTCATTTCAGTGCCCGGCAAAATTATGGAGAAGGCTGTTCTGGGAGTTATTGAAAAATACTTGAGAGGCAATGCAGTCATTGGTCATAGCCAGCATGGGTTCATCAGGGGAAAGTCCTGCTTAGCTGACTTAATTTCCTTTTGACAAGGTTACCCATCTAGCTGACCAAGGGAAGCCAGTAGATGGGGTGCTTTTGGATTTTCGCAAAGATCTTGTTATTTGTGTAACAGTATCCTTCTGGATAAAATGTCCAGCACACAGCTAGACAAGTCCATGATATGTTGGGTGAGCAACTGGCTGATGGGTTGGGCTCAAAGAGTTATAGTAAATGGGCTTACATCAGGCTGGTGGCCAGTCACCAGTGGGGTTCC
>JAVJGI010000014.1:52544671-52572991 GCA_035590275.1 Ibycter americanus | reverse complement strand
AGAGATCTGGATAGGCTAGAGAGCTGGGCAATCCCCTACCATGTGAAATTTAACAAGACCAAGTGCCAGATTCTCCATCTGATATGGTGGACACCACCAACCAGCCAGGGCAACAGCCTAACAGATGCGGGCTTGGGGTAACAGCAGCCATTTGTGTTGGGGGCACAGGGCTGTCTAAAGGAGCTGGCAGCACTTGCCCCATGACAAGCAGTGTGACCTTCCACAAACTATTCACAAGCATCGTTTGATGTCAGTCTCAAGAAAAGTAGAGTGTTTAGTTGATGCTTAATTATCTCACGAGGTTGGGGGTTTTTTATCTGTGAGATGTCATTCATCACAGAAACATTCTGCCTTCAAGTATTCATGTGCGTTTCTGCTGATTTGATTTTGGCATATTTTTCTGATGCTGTACTTTGATCTTCAGTATTTATAATATCTGTTTTTCCCTTCTGATACAAAACTGGAAGTTATTTCCCATAATAGAGATAATAAAAATACAATACTGTGAACTAGATGTTATGTGAACATGCAAATATTTTCAATAAGGTTGAGATGAGATTTTTGGTTGGTTTTTTTTTCATATTTTTCTCTAGTATTCTAATTTTTATTTTCATAAGCAGAATTTACCAGACATCTTGAATTCATTGCCATTTGTGGATGATCTATACTTTTTTTTTTTAAATATGGCATTTAGTAGATAATGATATAGTACTCAACCACTAAAATTTTCCTATTATTTTGTAAGCTTTCTCAGCCTTTGGTTGTTATTTTGAAATAATCAATCTGTTAATCCCAGTGACCTTTCTTTTTCTTATTTTTGCATATGTAAAAATCCAGTCATTCTTATTTTTGGTCTGCAGACTAAACAGTATATACATTTTAATTAAGATGTGATTCTACCTTTTTACCTTTATCCTAAAAAGTGAGAATGAGAATTCAAACCCTTCCAGGTTTGAAAGTGTTGCTAAACATTGTATCAACCTCTATTTCATCTCAGTAGGTACCAGTCTGAGACCTGGGTGGAGAATTTAAAATCTTTTTATTGTAAGCGTGAAGAGTTAGGCATCTCAAAATGTAAATCTCAGCACCCAGTATAATGTGGTGAGCAAAGTAATGTGTTGTTTGTAGCCTAGAGGTAATATTATTGAATTAGGCAAAGTCATACACTTAGGAAAAATGGACAAAGCTCCACACAAATTGGGAACAACTCCCTCATGTTTTTTTAGGTATGTGTCAAGTAGACTGTCTGTGATGTAAAAGGTCATTAGTACCAGTGTAACATAGGGGATGTTAGAGGGAAAAGAAGACAGAGAGAGACGATAAAAGTTGTTAATTTCCTAAGGGAAGGAGAAAAAATGAAGTGAACAAAAGGAACGGAGCTGAGGCGCATCACATCCTATGATGTAAACAACTTCATTCCTCAATAATCTGGCCCCGATGACATAGCCATTCATTCTGGGGAGCTGAGTGAGAGTAACTCAAGAACTAAACGTAAAATGTCTGCAGTCCATGGAATTGTAAGTTACCTTTTAGCTTGTTGTTTTCTTGTTGTTTCTTGAAGTAAACATCACAGGACAGAAACTGGTCTACCTACATTGGAATTTAGGCACTTTGTCTATTCCAAATCTCAAATGTCAATATACACTCTTCATTTGGCCCAAATGTTTTCTGAATGCACTTTTTTTTTTGCTTATGCATAATCATCACCTCTGCATTCAGAATAAGTTAGTTTGTAGATCTCTTTTGAAAACCAAATAAGGATTATGGCATTCTTTGAAGACATAGAAACTGTGTGTTTCCTGCTGCAGGTTAAAGAGAAATATATACCTGCTGAGTGGATTTAGCCAACATATCATTTAATCTGGATTTATGTATGAAACTAAAATCCTTTAGAATTTAATTACAACTTTGAATATTGTAGTTTTGTATGCATGAAGTGTGGAATGTATCTTACTTACAAAGATGCATTCACTTTTGTTAGAATTAAAACTTAAAAGTGCATGTTGGCGTACAGTTTTGGTAAAGGAATTTCAAGACATGTAAATGGAACAGTTACCACTTTGATGCAATTGCTGCAATGCTCAGAGGGGAAAAATATCTGCTTATTCCAACATGTCTTTTATTTTCTTCTTGGCTTCAAGACATTTCTTTCCCTAGACTTTGAAAACTACATCCCTTCTTTACATCCCTTTTCACCTAGATCCAAGTATATCTCTACTATGTTTTCTCCCCTACCTTTCACTCCTCCTTTTTTCTTAAAAAAAAAACCAAAACATGAAAACACTACCACCACACACCAGAAAAAAAACCCCAACTGCAAAACCAAAAAAAACCCAGCTTTTTCTTTGGGGATCTGAATAAGGAGGGTAAACCGCTGATGCTAATTCTTCTTCTCTGTAGACTTTTCAACCCAGCCTAAAAGCAATTTTTTTGCTCTCCAGTTGTGGAACTGCATGAACATTAAAGAGCACACCTCCATTTTGAATCTAAACTGTTAACATTTTAATGTATTTTTGGAAACAGGCCAAGAGAGATAAGATGACCCAGGGGCATAAGAAAGAGTATAGAACGGTGTCTTGCCAAGCATATGAGACTTTAAAGAAATAGGAGATATTCAATTTTGTTTAAGACATCACTCTTTTTTCCGTGAGCCTTTGGACAGCGGCTTGCTAGGAGACTGTACTTCTCACAGCTGTGGATAAGGTTAGCAGAATACATCCTAACTGCATAGTTAGGAAAAGAAAACTCTTCATAGCCCTCTTCTCCAATTATAAAGATATAGATACAGATATGGAAAAATCAAAATGCCTTACCATGCCTAAATTGCTAGCAAAGGCTGCTTCAAGCAGATACCAAAGGCTTTCTCATCCCCGATTAGAAATAAATGTGGAATAATTCAAGGAGCAACTCTGAGAAACAGAAATTCAATTTTTCAGTTCCATGGAACTAAACTTTGAGGTCCTTATATTTGTGATTTTCTACTGTAGGACAGTAGATTCTGTATCTGCTACACCTATGGTAGCACAGTAGGTGTTCCATCACAAATGCTTCTTTTCAGTTTCCATCTTGTACAGAGTATTTTGTGCAGGCAGTTACTCAGTAGTGTACACTTCCAAAGTTGAAGGAAAATTTTACACAGCAATTGGAATACTTACCTGTGAGTAAATGTCTGGGCTCAGATAGTGCTTATGCATTTTAGCCAGTAGTATCTGTTATCTCATTTTACAGCAGACATGAAAGATACTATTCCAAAGTGTGTGACTGCGCTCTGTCCTATGACATTTTAGCCTGTTTAGAGTCCTCAAGGCCATCTTCTTTTACTGTTCAGAGTTCATAACCTTCCGTGGGTGGTTTTTTTTTTTTGACAGTATTTTAAAACTTTCACCAAGTGCTGGATTTCTAGTTGTCAGGTCTAGAAGTTTGCTCTTGTTTATCATCATTATAATTTCCTGTGTACTTTGTTCTGTTGGCCTGTCAGATCACAACTGCTGATAGAAGAGGAAAAGAGATGTTGTGATGAACTCGGTCTGGTGAACAAAGAAGAGGAGAGAATGCTTCTTGCTCAGTTTAGTGAGTTATTTAATAAGTCCTTTTTTTGCATAATATTTTGGAAGAGAAAAACATTCATTTCATGCCTAGACAGGTGAGGAAAAGAAACCCTCACAACTGTTGTCATTCTTTCACTGCTTAACAAGGCAGATTTTTTCTCTTGGGTTGTAAAAGGAATCTTCTTTATAGACTTTTCACAAAGCTGAAGTATAGCACCTGAAATACACAGGCTAAATGTGGCTCTATCTCTGAACTGTTTTTTGATCTTGAACTCTTATCCAATCTATGACAGTGCTTCTTTGGTGACTGTTTACAAAATTGCCCTTAAGTACACCTGTTATAATACATTTGTACCTTCCAGTTAAAGGCATTGAATGCTTTATAGAAAACTAGAAGTCACTGACATTTTAAAATGAGTTAAAAATACAATGTGAGTATATGAAGCAAGTTATGTCTTAAAAAAAATTCTATTGTGAGGTCTATACAAACTCATTACAATGGCTTCTGGGCATTGGTGATATCTTCTTTTTGATTTAAGTGTTGACTTTCAAAGGTACAGATAACTCCTTTAATTAGCTTAGTCTCCTCACATTTTAAACATACATTTCTTCTCTGAACTATGAATCATGGGGTTCACAGATTTCTAGGCTAGCAACAAATGAGCTAACTCTGGAGTCTGAAGCTCTAATTATCTTCTACAGCTAATTGTAGAGAAACAGGATTAATTAGCCTGGATAGAGCACCTTTCCAAGGCAAGCATGTTGTCTCTGTTGACCCAGGGAAGTATCTCTGTTTCATGTTGTGGAACGCCACTCCAGCTGCTGAAGGATGCTCCATGGACATGAGAAATAGCACCGTATGCTGTGCAGTTCTTGTAAGTACAAAAATAAATGTAGGTAACTCCCTAAATGCAGTTGTATCATAATGTAAAAATAAAATACATTAATTGAACTTATACTCGATCTTGTATTTGAAACACATTTCACCTGGTGAGCTATGCCTGGTTACTTTTTATCCCACTTTTCCATGTAATTTATGTTTTTAATGAAACTTCAGTTTCAAACTTCCTTCTAAATCTTTGCACTGAGAAAGCGAAACTTAGCATTTATTATATCATACAGCTTAACAACTTTGTATCTCACTTTTGGCTTGTAATTAGCAAGTTATGGTCACTAAATTACTGAGGTATAGATGGTCTCTTCTCTTGAAGCTCAGAGATCACCTAAGACTATATTTCAACTTCTTATTACCTGGCTCTATGAGCAAGACTAGTACTACAATATCCATCCCAAAAAATGCCTCTTTACTGGTTTCAGACTGCCCGCTTCTGGACTTACGGCACTTCCTAAGAATGTGAATATCAGGTGATTACGTTACTCCAAGCTCAGGTAAAACTAACAAATTGATCATAGCCATTATTAGTCATTATAGCCATCATTATAGCCAAACTTGATGGAACGCATAGTTTATTCTTTTACATGGCTTAAGGTGATTAATTGCAATTTATTTCAAAGACGAAAACAAAACAGGTTTTGCTTTTCCCCCACTTTATTGCCTTCCCCATTTTCCTCATTACCAAAAAAAGCACAGGAAAAGTGGAAGATCATATCCTGAAAGGTAACCTTGTACCAAAATTAATGAAAAATAATTTTAAAATAAATAAAATAACACAAGTTCTTTAAAATTTTAAAAGAAATACTTTTTTCACTACAATTTATGAATACAAAAGAGCTTAAAATATATTTCTTGATCACAAAGTCTTACCAGTCTGAGAAACTTATTTTTTATTAATAAGTTCCAGTTTTGATTAGAACATTAACATATGGAATATTAGTACCAATCATTATCAAAATGACTGTTAAAATTTGTATTCAATGGAAAATTAATCAAAACATATATAAATAAATATTATTTAAAATGTTTAAACATTTATTTATGGTAATGTCAATTTAATTATTCAATTAAAATTTAATTAGCTTCTTGAATAGAAATAGTTTGAAACTAAGACTTTTTCTATGCATATAAATTGATACTAGGTAAAAAGATCAAATAAAGAATAATTACTTTATCTGACAAGCATTTAATAGGTTGTAACTTCATAAAATTCTAGAGGCACTTAGGGTACAAGGAAGCTTTTTATATTCAAAGTAAGATTGTATTTAAGTATTTGCTGCATCCCTTTAAAAGCTTAACAGTAAATTGGACCATAAACTAGACTATTGTAACATATATTAATGTATCATTAACTTCAAAACATATCAGATTTTAGTATATAGTAATTGATACTTTGAGGCTTATATTGACTTATGAAGGAACAGCATAAAACCAGCCATTCACCTTCACAAAAAAAACCCCACCCCAAAATCCCAAACATATAACTACTGTTCTGTTAAAGATAGCAAGAAATCCAAATATATCTGTATTTTTTAAAGTGTGTAATACTTTTACTTTGTATACCTGCTGTCTACATAGGCGACCATGTATTCACACACTTAACCTCCTAAAAACTGAGATTGTTCCACATGAGTAGCCATATATGAAGATGATGAAGAGTTGCACAGTTGGTACACAGTTGGTTGCACAGAAAATTTTTCACTCTAGGTCAATTGGTCCTCTTACAGATGAGAGGATTAAACATCTTGAACAGGAGAATTAGAGTTCAGCTCTGGTTGTGCAATGTTGCACGTGATACATGCTCTGTAAGCCAACTGCCCCACTTGCATTGTGGAATTCTTTGATAGATACGGTAGGCTGAATATTTCATCCTTAATTCAACAGCGTTCTCAACGTTTGAGGTTTGTTACAGCCACACAGTGCGTCACTGAAGCCAGAATTTTCTCTGCAATACCCTTACACAGAAAGAAAGTATAGTGCATGGAGCAAGAAATAGTGATACCCATAATTCATGTGTCATGACAGATCCTTCAGTTATGCAGATGATTCAGTAGAGAAACTTCACTTTTCATCCAAATCAGAAAATAACAAAACAATACAATGTAGCTTATGTCACTTCAATGGAGTAAAGTCTTTCAGCTATCTGAAAGAAAGGCAAAATTACTTCCCCTTTTCATAACTATATCGTCATTTACTGTATGCATCTCTAGTTAGATTAATTCCTTCATCCTGAAAAAGAAATTGGTAGCTAAACTGAAGATGCCCAATTCCAAAGGGATGTATGATAAACTTGTGTGTTAGCCCATTAAAAATGGAGAAATATCACCTCCGTGGCCATTATTCAGTCTTTTCTTCAATACAACTTCTTCTATTTCTTTTAACAAATCTCATTTCTCTGTAGTGCCAGATACAGTCTGAAAGCTACCTTTGACAAATCCATTCTGCAGCATGAAGCACTGTTATTTGTTATTAGTTATATCTTTGTTGAGATAAAAAAATGTGTAGTACTTCACAGAATCATATTTGATATCCCACTTTCCTCTAATTAGTTAATTTTGGTATTAAAAAAAATTTAAAAATCCATGATAGATATTCCTAATCATCTTCTTGTCTTTCATGTGCATGGAAGTGGCTTTCAGGAGAATTAGCTCCATCATCTTACGGGGACTGAGATGTGGCTGTCTGGCCTGTAGTTCCTTAAATCCTCCAATTTACCCTTCCTGAAGATGGGTTTGAGCTTTGCCTTCTTCCAGTCATTTGGAACTTTTCCCAGTCACCACGATCTTTTCAGGATCTTAAAGAACAGCCTCCCAATGACATCTTTCAGATCCCTGAGCACCCTAGGATGTGTTCCACCTAGTCTCATGGAAGTACGTACATCTTAGTAGCTTAAATGATCCTTAGCTTTTTCTTCCTCTGCTGTGGGCACTGCTTCTCTCTCACCAACTCTGCTGATATACTTGGTCTTCTGGGAGACCCGAGGGTAAACCTTATTAGGAAAAACAGATGCAAATTAAAATTAAGTAACTGAGCCTTTTCTGTGTTCTTTGTCAGTAGATCCAATATCCCACTGAACATGTGGGCTCAAATTTTCCTCAGCTTCTTTTTATTCTGCTGATATAGTAGCTTTCCTGCTGCCCTTCATGCTCCTCCCTAGCTTCAGCTCTGGCTTTCCCAAATCCATCCCTGTATGTACAGCCAGTGTTTCTATATCCCTGCTTTGCAGCCTGCAAATTTTCCACCTTCTGTGTACTTCTTTTTCTTTGAGCTTGTTGGGGACTTATCACACATGCACACACACACAAAGTGGCCCAGAAAATACCACCTGTTAAGATAGAAACATGTAAGTGTAAACACTGTATGCGAATGAAATGTCTGAAAGGGTCGTTGCCAGAAAAAATAATACTGTTAATCAGATGGATTAGGCAGGGAATGACTTGGGAATGACCAAGAAACCTTTGGGAAAACAAACAAGCAAACAGTCAACTGAAAAAGAAAAATGCAAGAAGCATGAATATTTGTGACAGTGAGGAGACATGGTGGAGAGGAATCAGCAGCTGTCACAGGTGGTCTGTCCCTGTTGGCAGTGTCCCCAGGCCAGGCAGTACAGCCTCCCCGTAAGGCACCAGGAGCAGCCCGCACCCAGCAGTGGGCTGGCAGTGCTGGGGCTGCACAGAGGGACTCCACCTTGGGGTGCAGAGGACACCTCCTGGGGCAGCTACTTGCTGTTGTGTGGACAGATGTACTAAGGCTGTAGGGAGTGTCAGAATTACGGAACTGGCACACCCACGACTACAACAGGAAAGGTGTGCACCCGTGGGGACCTGCACTCCCAGGGGAGGGTCAATGAGCTGGTGGTTACCTAGCCAGCTGGAAGGGGTGCATATGTAGGTATGCAATTGTGCAAAGGTGTGCATGTGGATGCGGGACTAGAATTTCTTGGAATCAGCTGTAGAATGTATCTGCTGCATTGGTTCTGAACTACGATTATTAATAAATTAATAAATCACCTCTATCATGTGAACTGAGCAGATTTTCTCTGCCACAGAGCTCAGCCATGATGAGCATCCCTGTACATTTCTTGCATATCCATGCTGTCCCAGCGTGATGCTCTCTTGACTTCCCCCTCAACAGAGTGGAACATTATGGTTTTTTGCTTTGAGGATTTCCTTGAAGATCAACTAACTCCCGGGGGCCTCTTTGCTCTCTCCTGTTAGATCCTGCTAAGCAGATACCTGAACAAACAGAAACTGCTGTCTCTTGTCATGAAAATATGTTTACTGAATTATGAGAATAATGA
This sequence comes from Ibycter americanus, assembly GCA_035590275.1. Taxonomy (NCBI): domain Eukaryota; kingdom Metazoa; phylum Chordata; class Aves; order Falconiformes; family Falconidae; genus Ibycter; species Ibycter americanus. The sequence continues at coordinate 52,564,248 of JAVJGI010000014.1, read as the reverse complement.
ATTAAAATAGAGTATCATTTTGGTATGAAAAGAAAAAGGAGTTTATTGTGCAGCATCCTGCCAAAGTAGAGACTTTGCATTTGATTTGACATCTTGGAACTCAATTAGAGAATACAAAAGGATAACCTTTTAAAAAAAGTGTTTCCAAATAAGTAATTAATTTCTGCTCAATAAGGTAATGAGAAATGGAGGTGAAAGAGTACATGCATACAATTGAAGATTTAGTTATTCTGTTACTGAGAAATAAATTGGGAGTGAGACAGGAACAAAACCCAAATGTTGATTTTTTTAATCTGTTTTGTCTGTGTCCCAAAGGGGAGGGTTTCCGAATATGTGAGAGCATCAATGTCTAGCTTATTCACACAAAAAGGAGAAGAAATATGGGAAAGAAGGTGACTAAACATGAATGCAGATTATTAAAGAATTTATATGATGCAAATAAATGTTTTGTGATCCTGAACTCTCTAAAATTGGAAGAGAGCTTGGCAGATATAAATTAAAAGAGCAATATTCATTATCCGTGCAAATCTCCATGGAAAAAAAAATTGTTCTGTCTTCCTTAATACTTTCAAGGCATCTACCTGAAGACCAATTTCAGTTTCATAAAAAAATATGAAGCCGTTAATATTCTACTAAATGTCACACTTCATACTGAGCACTACCTTTCACAAAGGAATCCACTGTAAGTTACCTTTATATTGTGATGGATAGGATATTCCAAAGGATATGCATGCATACAGACATTTGATATCATGGCACTGCTATCATGCCTTCACCATGAAAGGAAGCAGAGTATGAAAGGGTAGATTATGAGAGTAGCATATCAGTTACTTATCAATAACTCCTAATGTGCAAGTTCTTGACCCATTGTAAACTCACAGGAGCAAGACTGTTTGCATTTACAGTGTTATCATTTTGGCAACTCTCTCTGTGACAGTATCCTTGTGGTAAGGCCATATTTATGTGAGGAACAGGCAGTGGTTTTGCTTATTTAGTTGTTAAACCACTTGAAGGAGAAAAAGTCCTTTGTTAATGCTCTTATTTCAACTGCAGTAGCTTATTTCAGTTCAGTTAAAGCTGATTCCTGTGTCAAACTTCAAGTGAAACACGATTTTCTGATTTTCTTTTTTCATTCATTTTATTAATTATATTTATTGTTGAATCTCTAATAAATCCTTTTGAGGCTGTGAGATTCAGTGGACGGAAGGGGGGATTTTTCCTGTCTGGTCTGTTAGAGCTGACTTTGGCAGACTATAGGGAACAGGGGGCTTCTCCTTTCCCACCCCAACGGAGGTTTCTGGTTCTGTGTCCCCACACATCTAGACATCAGTGAGGCTAAGCACCTATTCCCAGCAGGTGTGCACACGCACACACACCCCTGCACACACGTGTATACCAGTAAGCAGCCACCCACATAGACAAATGCAGACAGAAGGCAGCACCTTCACCAGCACCCTCACAAATACTGCAAAACCTCTTCTTCCACTCTCGCTGATCAGGATCAGAAACCACTAGTGGAATATACACATCCACACATGCAAAAAGGGACTCTTCCACGGCTAGTCTTAAGCACACAGTCTATCCTAGAGCTAGCCTCAGTCCTTAGTCTCCCCCAGTTGTTGGCCCCTAGCCGCATGGTACCTGCAGGCTCACGGTGCACCAGTGGCTGGCACTGCAGCCTCTGCTCCTGTTCAAGGTCTAGAGCAGCTTGGAGTTTGCTAGTGTTCATAGACACACATGTGCGGGCATGCTCAGAGCAGAAGTGCATCCTTACAGAAGGTAGTTAAAAATGGGATTTAATAAGAATATAAGGCAAACTACAGTGATCAGCCTAAAAGCTTAGGTAAGTAAGAATGCTGTCCAGTAGCTGGCTTACACAGTTGGACTCCTTTACCCCCTTTTCCCTGTATTTTTTCACAATTGTTCTCCTCTGATCCACCTTGACCTGTTCCTTTGGTTCTTCCCTAAATTTTTCATGTCTCACATAGTCTTACAATTCCCTTAAAACACTTCATAATGTTTTACATAGTCCAAACTTTTTCTTCACCTTGCATCCCATAATAAGTCACACCCCCCTCTAGACAATAAGCCTCATGAGTTTTCATGGTGTGCTGGGTAAAGATTCTCTTTCATTGAGTCACTTTGGTGAGTTTCACACCAGGCACTACAGTCTAATTCTCAGTTGTCCTGGGTGGTCTTAGAAACAGCCATCAGTGTGCTCTTTTCCACCAACTAGGTTATTGGGATTCCTCTACCCATCATTTGTTCTTTTTTCTTTGATGGGTCTTCCTGTTTGGTGTGATTAGTCAAACAACCTGAAAAATACAATACTAATTGGGGTTTTTCGTTTGTTTTGGTTTGTAACATGAAAAAGGACTTAAAGACTTAAAAGACACTAGATGTTAATGTACAGGCTATTTGAACCTCCATGAAGAGTGCCTAAACAGAAATGCCTAGAGCTGTATCACGTACATACTTAAGTAAGCGGTCTTATTTTGAGGTGTGTTAACAGCCATAACATTTCTGTGCTCATGACTCATGACTTTTGAAAATGAAATCACTTAGTCAAGGCCACATGTTTAGGGAAATTCAGACTTGTTACTTTCACTGCTAAATAATTTAAGTACCTTCAAATGGGCTTAAAACATTACAGTAAAAATAATTGGGTTTTAATGCAAGATATAAACATTTTGAAATATAAGTTAGCATCAGATGAAATTCTTCTGATATCTTTTTCAATGTCAGTTTTTCTTGGTTTCTCCATCACTAAATTCTTCATAAAGCACTAAGGTTTTTGCACCATCTAAATTTTTGCTTCTAACTTGTATTTGTATTTACAAAAGGGTCCACCTGCTATGTAACAATGGGAATAAGCCTGTATTACTCCCTAATATCTCAGCTGCATAATGCCAGAAGGACCCTTTTTCTGTTCAAGCTTCATGAACTTCATCCATTCCCTGGAATATCACAGAGGTACATATTGAAAAAGTATTTGAATAGTTTAGGTCCTCAGATGATGAGATTTATAGAAGACTAGAGTATTGTTGTTGATGTACAGTCAGCAGCAATAACGATTCCTTTAGTGACTATTCTTGTTTTGGTTGGGATAGAGTTGATTTTCTTCATAGTAGCTAATATAAGGCTATGTTTCGGATTTGTGCTGGAAACAGTGTTGATAATACAGGGATGATTTAGCTATTGCTGGGAAGTTCTTTCTTACACAGCATCAAGATCTTTACTGGTTCTCACACCACCCCACCAGTGAGCAGGCTGGGGGTGCACAAGAAGCTGGCTGGGGACACAGCTGGGACAGCTGACCCCCACTGACCAAAGGGATATCCCATACATACCATACGATGTTGTGCTCAGCAATAAAAGCTGGGGGAAGAAGAACAAAGGGTGGACATTTAGCATGATGGCATTTGTCTTTCCAGTAACCATTAGGCATGATGGAGCCCTGCTTTCCTGGGGATGGCTGAACACCTGCCTTACCTCTCTGATTCTCTCCCCCATTGCACCGGGGAACAGTGAGTGTCTCTTCAGTGGTTAGCTGCCAGCTGGGGTTAAACCATGACAGTTATCCATATATTATCAAAAATTGTTTGAAACAACTTATGAAATTTCTCTCAGTGAAACACTGAGGAACTTGTCATAAATTCTTATGAAAAAGGCAAATAGAAATGGAAATAAATGTGTGAACTTAATGTCATTCTTGTCTGTTTTTCATATAGAAGGAGCCAAATATTTTTTTGCATGTGTTTGGGGTGGGGAAGAACACAAAAGCATAATCTGTATTGCATTGTTCTGAATATGTCTTCCAGAAAAATTATAATTAAAATGAGATTTATTTTTCTCGGAAAATATCTTTGGATGTCAATCTAACAAAGTTCCCACACTGCATCTTTTAGAACAGATGAACTTAGATGACTATTCATATGAAAAAACAAACAATAAAGATATCATTTTTCCTTTTTGTAAGGTCACTTAGACTCCCAACTGATAAATAGGTTTAGTTTTCAGATGCACATGGGGGATATAATCTAATAAGCTACACTGAGCAAATAACATGCCTCAGCACTCAAGTTGCAGGTGGTGCAATTGTTTTTTCTTAAAGATGGTTCCGTCTCTTGTAAATTATTTAACAATCAACTTTGCTTTGTTCTATTGAGGCATTCAAACCTGCAGCAGAAAATAGTACCTAGACAAAGAAAAACAAGCCAGGCTCTCTGCCAAGGTTCTAACACTTCCACCTGATGAAAAATTGATAATTTAGATATTGCATTTTATTTTAAGATTCATGTGTAAGTAACCGAGACACATTTTGACTTGAAATTTAACCACTGATTTTTGAATGTATCATAAAAGGCTGTAATGACAGGCTTCAAGATGACTTTGTCCTTCATGTTTCAGAAAGTATGCCTGCAGCAATCCTCCAGCAATGTGAAGACTCACTATCTGTGTTCCAGAGAATTCATCCTTTTGTAAGTGTGGTGGATTACACAAGCTTCCATCACAAGAAAAAACCTAAACTTTTTTTCTGAAAACAACTATAAGGAGTATTTTGCTATAAGAGGTTATCATTCAGCATCAGCAACATAATGTGCTAACATCTAGACCAAGACCGTCAAACTTACAGACCATTACCTTTCTCAAAGCCAAAATTACTCTGGACTTTACCACCCTGACTGCAAGGTCCTAAAAGCACTCAACAACTATGTTTGTTGCTGCTGAATTCTAGCAACACTGAAAATGCACATACATGCTTAACTATGTCCAGGCTGAGAAAATTTTGTTAGCTAATAATAACACATGGGCATTTTTGCATTCACAAATGAACACAGTATTCAGTATGCACATAAACGAAGTATGTGTTAAGTGCAGTCCTCCAGCTTGTAGCAAAGTACCATTGCTAAACTTGTTTTTGCAATATACATTTGAAAATTCAACAGATATTCTATTCTCCAACAATAAAATAGAAATCATACAATAAAATTGAAAAATAAAGGTGTTGCTTTCACTTTGCATGTTAAAACAAGGACTTTTACACTTCTTAATCCAGAAAGGCCTCCAAAATAACCACAAAATAATTCACAAACATATATCCAAGCAGATCATTTTTATTCCCTATTGATTATTCTTCTAGCTTAAATATTAGCATCAGCAAAGTAACAAATAAACCAAACTCATCAAATTCAAACAATAAATTCACTGGACTTCAGCACAGTTATAGCTGCACATGCCTCCTGAGAATTTTATTCCATGTGATTAAGATGCCAAATGGCTCTGCAAGTATGAACACAGAATAGAGCAGACATTTCAAATGAAACTGCCTGAGACTTAAAAATATGACCAGAACTATTGCCTCCATCCCAGCATTAGTCCTGTAAATTCTAGAAAACTAAATAAGCAAACAGAAACCTTGGTTAAACATACGGTTGTGGGGTTTTTTTTAATAAGCATCAGTTGGCATTTTCTTCTAATTTGTTCCCTTCTTCTGTAAATAGATATCAGTGATAATCAGATCAGATTCTTTGATTTAGGAATATTCATTGGTTAATAACAACGAAATTTCTAAGTTTTGGTTAATTTCTGTGGGCTTTTCTTCTCACAGTATCATCCTTACAAAATCTTAAAATACATCAGTTGATCCTCAGTTAAAGTAAGTGCCCTTTGAGAAATAAGGACTTCTACTTTCTCTATACTACTTAAATTAGCTGAACTGATTTTCAGATGACACAGAAAGAGGAGAGAGATAAGTTTAACCATTGCAGCTTTCTACAAAGATGATGTTCAAAATTAATCTGAGATGGTGAGAGAAGTATATCTAAGTTGCTTCAAGATTTACTTTTTAAGGTTTGATAAGAATGACTTCTTTTGAAAACAGTAAGTTTAAATTTAACTCTCTGACCTGTTACCATGATGATCAAAAATATAACTTATTTAATACGGTTATCTATATTTGTTAAACTGAGTTTTCTTCATGGATCTTGCTCTCTATTCATCTTTATGGCAGGTAGCACAACTCCCTAATTGTCTAGAATAGTAGAGGTTAGATGCTTACTAGCCAAGTGAATTATCCAGTATAATAATAACTGCTGTTGTCTGCTTAAAAATAATGTACAGTGAACAGGTGTAGAACATAAGGGTATAATAAGTCATAATAATAATAATAATTTCTAATAATACTTACATACAGGAAGCCCACTCTATCACCTTACATATGTAAGTGAACTGATCGAACATTTAGATATTATCACAACAACTGCAACATCTTTAGAGCTGTTACATGCTAGGAAAAAGAAAGTTATTAGATAGGTGAGTCAGTGAAACTGTCACCCAGTCAAGTTCCAGCTAAAGTAATGATATTTTGAAGTTGTAGAGACTTCCACAGCAGTTTTCATAAGTGCTTTGTTCTTCTGAACATTCGGATGTCTGAGGTAAAAAGGTAGTTTGAAATATCTGACAGTCTGTCCTGGATCCTCCAGAAAACATACATTGTCACTTTCCAAGAAATACAGAAGTTCTGGTTTTTATTTTAGTAGCCAGGCCACATGTGAGGCCAAATTAATCTCATCCTGTGCCTACAATTTTATTTCTTGAAGGACAAACAGAGCAAGACTGGAAATTATGGGGCAAGAGGGTAAGCCAGAAAGGGCTGAAAACTGGCTGCCTGCATAGGTACAATGAACATATAGATTAGGGCCTTGGTAGCACTTGCAGCTTCTGATCACTCCCAAGGCGAATCCAGAAGAAACAACTCATAGCTCATGTCTCTGAGGAAAGCTACGATTTTGATCAGTACAGATGCACAGAAAGTACCAATGATATATCGGGTTTAAGAGGAGACTGTATGTGCTTCCACACTTGTTTTGTGTTTTAACATAAAATAGATTTTGGGCTCATCCTGATGTTATCAAATTTGGTGTAATTATGCTGCATTTACAGTTCTAATAGTGAATTTAGTCATATCTACAGAAGAATGTATTCTGCTATGACATTTTCCTGAATGAGAAGGTTTCTTGCTGTGAATGCCCAAAAATAATTTAAAAAAAAAATCTAGAAAGGTTACTATGAACATACTAATGCCTTTACAATAAATTCTTCAGTTCTGTTAAACATTTAATCACCACTGACATCCACCTTAGAGAATACTTTGGTGGTAAGTATTCTCTAAAAATCTAAAAGATTGATAAAAGCTGCTTAGTATATCTCTTATAAAGTTTTGTAAAGCATTCTATGACCTTACAGATTTATTTTTTCTTTTTGTTTAATAAATATGTATTCACATAGTTAGGTATTAGCAGCTTAGACATTTAGATACTGTTAAATGAATGTGACCTCAGCAAACTTCAATCAGTAGATTCTGATTTCTGACAACTTTCCTGAAGACTATTTCTAGTCCTGTTGCTATGGAAACATTTTTGACCTGCCAAGCATGCTATAAAGAACATATAAAGTATCACTTTTTCAGCTAAAATATCAACAGTATAGTATCCACTATCGTATATTACTCTAGACCAATGTTATTAGCATAATCTATGTTGGTAAGTTTCTAAAAATGTTTGTCCAAAAATTTCTTATTTATAAAAGCTAAGAAATGTATCACAATGGTATCTGAGAAGAAGCAGAAAAGCTTGGATACGTCTGTTTACAATGAATATGGCAAACTCTGGGGAAGAGTAAGAAATGCAAGAGCTTTGTGGCATAAGAAAACAATTGTTTTAGATTATCATAACTGTTTTACCTTCTGCACTATACCTCATCATTGACAGTGTCTACAGACATTAGAGTCCTGAATGAATTTAAGAATATGGGATTTAAAAGGAAGGCACTCTGAAATACTTACTGACAAACAGCTTTCCCAATAACCTCATCTAATAAACTGATAACATCAGTTATGTAGCACCTAGCCTCCTTAGCTTCCTATGTAAATATTTTTACACTGGGATTTGAGAAGTTTGGTTTGAAAAGTTTGTATATTTGAATTTTGAAAAGTTTATTCAGATTTTGAAATACCACCATCCTAGATTCCTCCTGTTTGAATATTGCAAACTTACTCTGAAATAAGATCACTTAATCAGTAAGATACCTGATGCTTTTTCCATGTTATAGTCCAAATTAATTTCCTGTATCAAAAAAAGCTGTAATAAATGGCTTTAAATTTGACTGTTACCTCTAGGTTATTACTTTATGTTTTAATGTCTGTTTTCCCTCCACTGTCATTGATTTATTTATCAAATCAGTCTTAGATAAAGAGTTGAAGGGGTCTTTTAACATGATCTAAATAGCCTCTTTCTAGGCTCTTTTTTTTTCCTATCTTCAAGATTTCTGCACCTAATTTAAACAACGCTGACTATAGAATGTGCCACTGTTGTCTACGTAAGTGGAGTTCCTTTCAGATATTAGGGAGTAAAATGGGTAATGAAACAACCTTGGATGCACTGATACAACAAACATATCCAGAGACAACCCATGCACTTGAACCCCACAACCCACATGGTTGAGTGACAAACAAAATATGTGAATTTACAACAGGATTTTAATCTATTTACGATCGTGTTATGAGACAGTAACACCAGAACTGGAAGCAAAGCCTGGCAGACAAGCAGTTTGGCTGAAGTGAATAAACACAGATATGCTCTTTCTGGAACTCTGCAAATGAGGCTGCATATGTATGTGCTTTGCTGCTTCTTTTTGCTTCTAATCCATTTTGCCTATGGCACCAGCAAGACTGATGCCCATATTGTAAATAAAAGTAGACAAGGAAAAAATACTATGGACTGAGAAATCCAGGTCCAGCTTCATTAAAGCTGTATCAATAGCCTTATGAACAACTATTTTTTATGCTAATACTAGTATCATGTAAAAGAAACCCCATATGCATTGTATCATCATGGCACAACCTAATAAAATGAGCCCTATCCAATTCAAGGAAAGACCACTGTTCCTCCTTCTCTCTTTAAAAAAGCTGTTAAAGCCTCTAAAACCTATGTAGAAATAACACAGACTAAATTATATGACTCAGACCACCCAGATGCAGCCTCTGAGCATTGTGAAAGAACCATGTGCCCATATAATTCCAGCCAAAACAATTTCCTGCTTAACCAGTTTTAAAGGGTAGATAATGTAATTATAAATCAGAGATGTTGCAAAAATTCAAAGTGGTGGCTGAAACAAGGGGGCAATGGTGTGGGGTGTCCCTTTGTGCTGATCTTTTTCTCCGAATCCCAAAGGCAATGCCACAAAACATTCCGGCTTCTGGTTTATTGGCTTTAGCTGCTATGTTCAGTTGTGAATACCTCCACAGTAGATACATACAGCTGTATGTGCATTATCAGTGATCTGTCTGAGCAAATGACATAGTCCATTCATTTACAGGGAAAGAAAATCCATTAGAATGAAAAAGTTTTCTAGCCTGAAACATTATACTTAACTTTAATGTGAAAACATTCACATTAAAATAAGAAAACACCTTTCTCCCGCTTCTCTCATTATAGAGTAATAATGAAGTACAAGCCTGCACTTCCCCTGCTGTTGAAATAACTTTAATGCAAAGCACAGGAGCAAAGAAATATCTGCTAAGGAACTGTTATTTTGAAAGAAAGGTACACGTTGTTTCTATGTTGTCCTTACCTTTTTCCATCTCCTTTCTGCCCATGCCAAGATTTTTTTATTCCAAAGATACTGTTGGGGGTTTTGTACATCTTTTTTTGAGGTAAGACTATTAATTACCTTGTTAAAATTCCCAGAAGATTAGTTAGGTTTTAATTTGTTCATTTATGATATTTAGAGTATTTCTCTTTAAAAAAAATTCATGTACTATTTGTGAGAAAAATATCTCAGCATGCCCGGAAATTATTCTGGCTTCAGGCTGATAAATTCAAAGAAACCTGTGTGTAAAATCTTAAGTTATTGGCTTTGTGTTGTGGGGTTTGTGTGCTGTGTGCTGCTCCTTTTTGGTGTCCAACATGGGGTTCAAAGGGTTTGAGATAACAAAAAATTTGATTGGAATATGCTAGATTGAATTTATATCTGTTATTGCTGTTTAGCTGTTAATGGGCAGGCTCCTGTGCTTGCCATGGGGCTTGCTTGCCTTACTGTATATTAGAGTCTAGTGCTCAGTTCCTGTGTACTGCTTACCATCTCACTCTGTCAGCAACTCAGATTAAAACTGACTTCTACAGAGGCTTCCTGATGCATGTTGGTGGGTCCCGGGCAGGTTGTGATGGTATGGAAGGAATAGGTTATACAGAAGCACAACCTCTTAGTGTATCCTTATCCTTCTGTTTCCTAGTTTAACATCTAGAACAAGAATGATTTTAAAAAATATCTCAGATTATGCCCTTTTCATACAGATTAAGGCCCTGCACTGTGAGAGTAGCACTGTCTGGTTCTTTTACTCCACTTGAATGTTTTTCCCTATATATACAACCCACATCATCTGTGTTGAAAATTGTGTGTAATTTCTCTTTTCTTACACCCAATAGCTATCAAGGACAAGTGACAACCAATATAACAAACCTCTACCCATCAGAAGACCTTTGTTACCATTTCTCTCACTCCTGCTCTACACACATTCTTTTCCAGCTTAAATAAATCCAGATCCTTCCACCTTTCCTAACATCAATTTTCATCTTTTTTGTTGCCCTCTTGATCTGCCCTCAATGTTTCTTAAATGACAGTGCCCACAGATGAATGCAGCTGCCAGACAAGACCCTCGCTGGCAGCAGGGAGTATGGAACAAGCATCACATCACACTTCCTCAGGTCCTGCCGGTCAGGCCAGCCTGGAGGGAGGCACAGGTCTCATGTATCTGCCCCACAAGGAGAGGCTGAGGGAGAAGGGCTGGCTCAGCCTGGATCTGAGACAGCTTGGAATGGGATCTAACAGCAGCCCCTATTGAGAGGGTTATGGAGAGGGAGTCAGGCTGCTCGCACCCTGCTGGGAAGACAAGAGGTACCAAACCCAGCATACTTTACTCTCTGGCCTCACTGTATTTTCTCCACACTTGGAGAACAGCAGGTGGAACTAGGCAAATGACAAACTTGTTTCATGCCCACACTTAAATTCTCCTGCAGATACTACAGATCTTCATGAAAAATCCACTGATTGTCTCAGTGAAATACTGAGCCTATGTTTATGGAGATCAAAACAGGACCTATGGAGCCCTTTATGTATTGTTGCATGGGGTCAAGTGCTTTAACGTAGCTAAGGGTATTTGTGGTTTTAGTCTGCGTTTTTGCTTGTAGTCCACACATCCTGAAGCTTTGGTGGGATCATTTAGGCCAAGTGTTCTTATCCTCACTGCCTTGCACTGTTGCATTTTGAAGCACTGTGATTCAGTTTCCCTGAAAAAGTGTTTTGTTGGGTTGGTTTTTTTTACATGCAAATCATCCTGTTTCCCTTCTATTTCTTAACCCTGATGCTGTTCAGCTTTAGTTTGCAATTCTGTGCTAAAGTCTTCCCCACCCCTGTCCATCTGGTATCTTCTAGACTGTTGACTCCATATTACAGGATAGTTAGTGGGTAGATAGATAGTGGGTAACAATCATTTTTATATCCAATAAATATTACTCAAATAACAAACATTCACAAAGCTTAGCAGCCAGTACACAACCCTTACACCTAATTAAGTCTATTCAATCAGTGCAAATAGTATCATCCAAGAAAGACCACCAAAAGGAATTTTGAGTGGGTATGGATAAAAGGTGTAGTTCTTCTGAGGAAAAAAGGAGTGTGTGGTCATGGTTGTTGACATTATTGTGAGACCCTCTGCTGCACTGGAGAGGACACCCATGAGGACACTCACCTGGGGACCTACACTTCTTCTCTTCCTGGATGTCTCTGGGTACAATTTTCCCTTTTCCTCTCAATCTGTCTCTCTTTGTCCTTGCTTCTTTACCTAGGGTAACCTCGAAGACAATACACACCATCAGATTCAGACCTGAATAATACAGCTTTGTGCATGTCAGCCCATTTCAACTTTTTTTGTGCAACATTATAAATACTTCCACAATAGCTGCATATTCAAGTAGTTTTTATTACAGATGACCTATTCCTTAAGCTAAGTGGTCCAAGTGATAGAAGACTAATTTGGTGCAGTTTTCCAACTAAATAAATGTGTTTAGGATTAATATGAAAATAATTTGTTTGTATCGCTATCCAGTCAGTGAATAGGCACTCAGCATAAAAGAACAGACAACAGATACACGACAGTAATTTATGAGTCTATGTCTGAGTCTTCAGATAAGAACATAGAACAATAAATAGTATCCATGTAAACTGTGGATCACTCTTCCATAAAATAGTTACTCTGAATTTCATTAATTAATCTGTGGAAATGCAACAACTAAAGTCTTAACTGAAATATTTCTTTTGGATTCCTGACAGAATTACAAAAGTTACTGCTGAACTAGCATCACTGTGAATTTGACTAGGAGAGATCATGCCATCCAAAGCATTTCTGAAGAGAGTACACAGATGTCTCTTCTGTGGGGGAAACCTTCCGCTTTTGGTTTTTTTTCCTTTTTGAGTAAAGGCTTTGAAAACTGCTCTTTGTGTTCTGTCTTTTAGTGCACAATGATAGCAATCTATTGATTTTCATTATTAAAAGGGGCTAGAAAGATTAGAAACTATCTTTTATTCTCTTTGTTTTGAAATCATGCTCATGCCAGGACTCATCACATGTCAGAACTATGGAAAACCAAACACATTTAAAGTAAATAGGATATTAATTCTCTGAGCTAGGGTTATATTTATACATCTTAGTTCTCAAATTTAGTCTTCTATTATCCCCAAAAAAAACCCCAAACAAACAACACCCCATCCCTAAAAGAAAAAGAAAAAAAACCAACAGAACCTACAACCCCCAAAAAACAGCCCTGAAAAACACAGATACTCAGAAAACAGCCATTGAGATTTGCAGTGTAGGAACTTTAAAATGAAATGTTCAAAAGTATATGATGGGGCTTGACATAGGATTAAGATTTCCTAACATGAGTACCATATTTGCATCTACAGTTTAGTGCTGAATTCATCTGTGCTGTGTGGACCACCTTGGGTGTTTAGCTCGTCTAATGTGGTTATGTAGGCTCTCTATTATTAATGGAAGAATTTTGTGCATTTCAGTGCTAAATTCTTACCTGTTCATTTTACTTTGACAGAGTTTCTAATCCCTAAGTAGGCTCTACTCTCCAACTAAATGTAAATATTTTCCTCTTCTACAAATCAGAGACTTTTTTTGCTGTATTTCAGATCTTGTAAACACATTTTAGTAACCAACTAAACACATTTCTTTCGCATTTCTGTGGGGGTGCAAAAGGTTGTCAATTAAAAAAAAAATCTTCATACTGAAAAAAAGGAAAAGCAAAGGGAAAGGGGCAAGAAGTAGAGATGTCATTACATCACAGTGATTTTCTGTATTACACAATATTTCATTTGTGCCAAAGCCTATGTTCTGAAGAGGGGCAAATTTATGATTTTAAAAATATCGTTGCAATTTTCTCTGACATGATTATCAAGAACATTTTTTGGTATAGCGAATAGCTCCCATGGTTAAAATACTGGAGTTTTTTCAGTGGACATTTTAGGATTAGGGTTTTATTTTTAAAAAATGTTCATTATTCCCAGATTGAAATGTACAGGATGTATAAAATAAATCTTGGATGTCTGCTTGATCACTTAAAAAACTTAGTATCTATTTGCTTACAAATACTCTGGGTAGATATAACACTGGATTTCTTCACTCTGAAAGAGACATTTCTTTGTCTTTTGGAATAGGCAAGATGTCAGGTTAGGTATTTTATGTATGCTTCCTTCTGTTATCCACCTCAGAATTTTGCAAGTCTCTGTAACAAATTTTTCAATGTTTTTCAACCTGGTAATGAAATGTCTTTATTTTTCTTTTCTTTTTTTTAATTGCAGACATTTTTATCAGAAACACTGTGTGGAATCAGAAGAGGAAAGTAAATCAGACCTGTTATTTATTTGAGAAGCAAAACCAGTTGCAGACATACAAAACTAGAACTTTAAATCAGCTTTTACTTCAGCTACAGAACTGAAATCATGTGGAGTTGAAACAGGTGGCTGAGAAATGACCGTGTTCCGTCCCATGGAGCATTATTGTAGAACTAAAAGGTTTATGCTCAAGATTGTTAGATTTTATAGTGTATTTCTGCACTTTACATTCTTCATTGTTGTTCAGATGTTATATAATATGTACCTGGCCTGCAAAGAAGTAAGGTATTTAAATACTGACTAATTGTCCCTGTAGGCAGTTGCATATGAAATGAAGATTAGATGTTAAATGGCAAACACCTTTCTTTACTCAGCTTCTGTTATACTCAAAGTGCTTTCATTTTCACTATTAAGTCTAGGCAGCTAAGGACTACCTAAACTCTACTGGGGATCCTGACTGAAGGTAAGTGCCTTCCTACAGTTACATAATTAAGCTTTGAAGAGGGAAGGGTTTATGATTTACTCTATAATCTATGGTATGTGACTCCCACTCAGCTGCCAGTTACGGCTTTCATTCTTGGGCACTTAACTCTCCCTCAGCATGAGTATAAGAGTAGCCTAAGAAAGTAATTTGGGACTGTGGGTTCTTGCAAATGGCAAGACTCCTAAAAATTAGGTATTGCTGTGCACTGTGAGCTTTTAACATAGCATCCACCAAGCTTCCTGTGTTCTCTTGTGAGCAACACCGCTGTTGCTCACAGTTTGTAAACAACATATTCAAATCTCAGATACTACTAATCTCCTTGTAACTATTGCAGGGGATATTTTTTTTTTTTTTTTTCCCCAGCACTGGGATTGCTGCCATGAGTGTAATAGGTAATCTGAGGTAACTCGTGTTCCTGGTTTATGCCTCATGCTTTCCACCTCTAAAAATCTGGAAATTGGATATGACTTATTCTGTTAGGGGCTTTGTTGCAAATGAAAGCTCCAAGTGGAAAGCAATTATTATTTCAACTGTAATATGCAGTAATGTATTTCCGATCTGCACAAATCTCTCATTCAGATTCTGTACAACAGACCATCTGTGTTGCATGGTGTAGTTATACTTGAGCTGGTTCAGTGCTAGCAAATAAAAAAGAACCTGAAACCAAATGACATTGATTAGCTCACATCCACGCTGCTTAAGGCTAGCGCTCCTTATGGGCTTGTCTCAGAGACAACCAGTCGCAGGTAGCGACCTAACAATTAATTAGTGTAGAAAATGAGAAGACATTGAGTTCCTAGTCCTTTTTCATTTATCAGTGTAGATCTACACTGAGATCCCCAAAGTAGCTCCTTAGGTGGTATGTCTAAGCTCCATGCCCTGGAATCTCAGGAGTGGCTTCCTTCCCGCACAGCTGCTGATTGCTTTAGTTCCCTCGAGAGTCTCAGTGTATTCTATATCACACAATGCACTGCCTTTCACATATGCTCGTGAAAACTGCCAGTAGGCTAAAGATGATACAGACACCACGACATGGCTGGGCCTTGGTGGGTTAGTTCTGAGGTAACACCACCTGGATGGAGTTATACTGCTTCTAGTCGGTGGTCAGTGGTCTTGTCGGTCAGTGGTTTTGCTCTGTGTGAACACACCACATCATTTGGAACTAGCTCAGAGCTATCTGAAATGTCAGCAGGCAGCGTAGCATAGATGCATCCTTAGGCATCTCACCCATTTTACTGAAGTAATTCTAAGTGATCCATGTAAGCTCATGCAGACAAATCAAATTCAGGTGTCAAAGACCCAAATCTGCATTTTAGCCGATTTATATCAAAATAATGATTTTTATTTATTCTCTAACAGCTGCTTTTAAAACATATCCACCACAATTACAGTGATTATCCTTATCAAGCTATACCTATATGTGCAAAATATAAAGGTCGGGAGAAAACAGCAACAAGGTATTTTCTATCTGAAAAAAAGGAAGACATAAGCGATCCTCTGACCCCAACTAATGTGTTCACATTAGAGTGGCACCACTTAGAGAACCTACTAAACAAAATAAGAAAAGAGTAGTCAGAATGATTTGTACTGAAGAATGTAATCAACATTGCAAAAGGTCAGTCATAATTAGACAGCTGAAGAAATGTCAGAGTTGCTTGAAGAGACTGACTAGAATCCCTTTTCCAACATAAAGAAAAAACCAAATGTTGATCTATACAAAGTGAAGTCTTGCTGCATCATGGTATAATTGTAATTTATCATAGGGTTGTAAGTGGTACTTAATCAATTTTTAACTCTGGGGTTTACATACATTTAAATGCTTTAGACTTTGCTCTAATTTACTTAAATAAATGTGTTATAAAATTATATTTCAAAATGACCAAATGGATTTGTGTCAATCATGAAAAATCTGTAACTAAATCATGAATAATTCATTACTTAATTATTCTGATATTTTATCAGAAAGAATTAGAGAGATCTAAGTGAATTTATTATCTTATTACAATCTTCCTTTGAGCTGCTTTATATAATTTGAAACCCTTGCTGAGGGAAAACAAATGTCAAGCAAAGGGTCAAATTATATATGCTTTTCCAAATAGAGTTTTCCCTTTTCCTTAAGCAATGCAGGAACTAATCGAGCAGCATTCAGATACATACAATGTTTCAGGTGCATGTTTAAATATTTTTAGTGGCAAGAAAAATGAGACCTCAATATAAAGATGTTCCCAAAATGAATATGCTACAAGAGAATATGGAAGTAAAGAAAATTGGAGAATCAGTATTTCAGCTACAAAAACCTATGGGCAACACCTAGAAATTTTGAACAAAGAACCTTCCCAATGGACATTCAGGAAAATCTAACAGACATCAGGTGTGAACAAATGTCATAGTTGTCACATAAAGAAGCTGCTAGCAAGGTTTGAATTATACCCATAAGGTATTCTAGGGACTGTTGGTCCCATAGGGGAGAAAACCACCAACAAAAATTGAATACCTTTACTTATATAAAGTGTTTCCTGTCTTACTGGAGATGATGAGACATCCAGAGGAGCTTTCTGGTCAGTCAGACCTTGACTAATAGGGCAAACTCAGACACATCCGAGATCTTTCATAGAAACTGATCAACTTTACTGCTGAGTTTAGTCTTGTTCCCATCAGACTACATTTAAGACAAGTGCTTTACAGAGCTTATTGGGTGGAAAATCAAGATCTTTGGAAAAGTAAAGAACATATTTTGACTTCAAGTCTTAAATCTGATTTGGGTATCCTGTAATAAAATGGAATAATGTTCTGGTTTTCGCTGGGAGAGTGTTAATTTTCTTCTCAGTAGCTGGTGCAGTGCTGTGTTTTGGCTCTGATGTGAGAACAATGTTGATAGCACACGGATGGTTTTGGTTGTTGCTGAGTAATGTTTATACTGAGTCTGAGTCGAGGACTTTTCAGTTCCTCAGGCCCTGCCAGTGAGAGGGCTGGAGGGGCACGGGGAATTGGGAGGGAACACAGCCAGGACAAGTGACCCCAACTAGCCAAAGGGATATTCCATACCATGGGACATCATGCTCAGTATATAAATGGACCAGATGCATTCATTATCACTGCCATTGGTGGTTCATTGTTAAGGAATTAAAGGACAGGACAGGACAGGATGGGGGCAGGGAGGCACACCACTACACGTGTGAACAACAGTTTTCAAAGTACTGTGTGAGCATAGATACCTAATTCATATATAGATATTCTTTCTGAGTTTTCTCATGGACCTTGATCCTAGCAAAGGCTTCCATTAATTTCTCTGTTACTGAATACTGTTACTGTCAGCCACCCTGGCCCAGCTTTCTGTCTTTCTAGAGAGGGCTTCTTGGGTTGCCCTTCAGGACTTTTTCTTGCTTACTTTTAAGTAACTGGATTCCTTAATTTGTTGACATAGGACACCAAATCACCATTGTTTCTGATAAATAATTTGGAAACATAAATTTCTGGCATTTTGTTTAATTACCAGTCTGCCATGACAACATAACTCTTATTCCACGATAATTAGAACTGATGGCCGCCAATGCCATTATATAATTTTTCCCTCATTTCTTTGTGTGACTTAGATGTATTGTTCACTAATATTCATCAAGTACTATGATTTACAACATCATACCCAATAGTAGTAGTATTGCAAACTGTGTTATGTATGACAGAAAAAGTATAGAGAAAGATTCTGTATGCTCTAGGGAAAATTAATATAGACAAGCCATCTGTGTAAATGAGCAAATATATTAATGGCTGTATAAGCTTCCATCAGGAACTTGTAAGAAAATCGTTCTTTTCTGTGCTTGTTCTAATGCATACACTTTATTTTAAGGAAATGAAGTAAATTGTCAAAACCTACTAGGCTCTAAATTTTTCACTACATCATTAGTGAAAATACAATGGCTCAAAAATATTTAGTATTGTCTCTCTCAAGTTAATTGTATTTTCTTCAATTTTTCTTTGAAATACTTCTAAACCAGAAAGAAACACTGTGTGGAACATTCCATTTAAACTGATGAATGGCTAATAGGATTATTTTTTTCTCTCTCCCTCCTTTTTTTCCCCTGCTCAGCCCTCAGCTCTTTTTACCTATTTCACTTTTAAAAGCTACAAATACACTAGAAAATATTTACTATATATGTACAACTCCAAATATATATTTTGCAAAATGGATATTCCATAAATTTCTGACACTAAACCAAATGGTTTTTAAACTAAAAATCTTTACTATCATTAAGAGAATTTACAATATTCCAAAATATGCAACATTTTTTGAGTTCTATGAGATCGCTTTAATTTATTTCGGTTTGGGTTATTTTAGTCAAAGAAGGTAATAAAATTCCAGTTTAAAAGGTTTTATAATATGGTAGGACTTCATACTACATAATTGACTTGACAATGTGCTGAGCAGGAATTTAATTCATTCACTATATGAATAACATTAAATTAGTTCAAACAATAACACTGCAAAAGCCATTAAGAATTAATAAAATGCTTGATTCAAAAAAGTGTACTTAGCATACTGATCTGTATCTATATATATGTATATATAAAAGTGCAGGGATTAACTAGAAAGTAATCAACCCTACAACCTGTATGGAAATTACTGACCAACATTTTTTTCTTCAAACTGCTGTGTAAAAGAGCTTTCACTAGTCATGTTATTGTCTACATACAAAAATGAGTACACTAAAAGATTATGTCAGTCAAGATCTTGGCTGTATGGTAGTGTCATTATAAGATTATAGTATTTACATTCTATGCACCTTTGTGTTACTTATATTTTGTTATCAGAACATAGCTGAAGTTCCAGCCACACTTCCATGAAGAAAAATTTTACAATGTTCTTTATGTTGTCTAAACAATCACATTAGGAAAATATATATAATCAATCAGTACCATTACTATGCAATTTATTTCTTTTTTTTCTGAGACTATGTATCTTGGGCATTCAGCTACTTGGGCTCTAAATAAAAAAGTAGACATTTCAAAAGCCAAACCTTCAGTCTGGTAGTTTTCTTGCTATCATGCACAGCTGGACTCTGTGCAAATGAACTCCCTTTAACTAAATAAGACTTCTATATTAAATGTCTTTGCTGCAAAAATGTTGTAAACTGTTCAA
>JAVJGI010000014.1:52530739-52544054 GCA_035590275.1 Ibycter americanus | reverse complement strand
ACGACCTGAGAGGATGGGTCATCGACCTAAACTTTGTGCATGTTCTTGTTTAACTACATCAGAGTTTGGTAATTGGGGAGTTTAGGGACCAAAGGTACCTCCTTTGAAAATTTGATTGAGGCATCTAAGCTATTTAAAACCCTGAGCTATTTAAAAACCTGAGCTCTCTTCATGCATTGTAGAATTTATCATGCCTAATCTGAGGATCCATATTGTACTTATGGGGTGAGATTTACATAAACCTGTCTTGATCTCTTTTCTGAAAAGTATTTCATGGTGTATCAATAATAATTTAAAAAGTATATAAACACATTTCTATCTCATAGGAAGAGTGTTTAATTCTAACATAATTTGTAAGTGTTTTAATCAGTAAATTGTTACAGGGTATAATGTGACTGCAGAGAGAGGAATGAATAAAGGGGGCTAGTGGAAGAGAGGTCTGTGTTTAAGGAAAAAAAGGTTAATTTGCTTATACTTTGAAAGAGCTCTACAAGACATATAACTAAATAGATTGGAAGGGTTTAAGACTAGTTAACATAAGTGACTTCAAGATAGTTCTAGCCTCTGCTAAACCCACCCCACCCCACCCTACCCCCACCCCCCAATCTCTCAGTCTCCTGAGGATGTTTATGGAGAGCCTGGATATCAAATGGGATGTGTGGACTCCCATCACCCAGCAGGGATTGTTTCCATGTCTTTGCTGCCCAAATTTCAGTATCATTCATTATGATCCATTTGCAGATTGACTCATTGTCTGCATACGGTGTAGTGCACTGTGTCTCTGAACAAGAGAAAATATAAACTAGACCAGTATCCACTTTTCTAAATCAGCTATAGGAGAAAACACGTGCTATAATAACACATCAAAAAAATATAAAAAAAGTTAGGAGATTAAAGCTATAAAGTTATTGCCCTCAGATTCAATAGCTTCAAAAAAAGTTTCTAAATGAAGTTGTGGTTAGAAGAGACAAGTCCATAGATTTAAATAAAACTTTGCCAATATAATTTACTTTCAATTCACAACTTGCTATTGTGGCTCAGGAATACTTTTAAAAATTCTTTTAACGTCAAAACTGAAGGGCATTATTAGCTAGGAACTTGGATGGATAAACTTACTGTATTGTAGTCAAATCCCAGTGCAAAAGTAAGGCTTTTATAAACTGTTATCTCTGATATACTAGTATCTTTAATGAAGGTTAGTACGTGGTTTTATCTGTTTTTGTTTTCTTCTTGTGGTATATAGATCTGCAATTTTATTATCAGTCTCATTTGGTTTATCTCTGCCTCCAGGACTACAGTATTGTGACTAGATGGAAAAGAAATGACAGAATATTTATCTCAAAATGACCTATGCATAGACGCATTATTAACTGGAACTTCAGATGAATAGTTTACAATTTTTTCTTCTTCCGTTCATATTCCACTATACAGCAGATGTTTCAAATGAAATCCAAAATATAAAAATGGATTGCTTTATATGGGTCCCCGTAGATATTAATAGGCATAAATTTGAATTGTGGATTTTATGTTATATGCTATTGATTTGAGGCAAGCATTTGAAATTACTTGCGAACAAAGAACAAATTCATCAAGTTATATCCAGCTACAGAAATCGGAAAACCTTTGCAATATTTCTATCAATATTTTAATTTTGAAGCACTCATTTTATTTCACAGTGTATTATATCTTAATCTTTAAAAACAACCCTTATGATAACAGACCCCAGAAAGACTTACCTTTTTGCTTCAATTAAAAAAAAAATAAAATTATATATATAAAAAAAATTATTTACAGGACCTATCCTGTAATTTAAAATTGTCTGGTAACAAGATATGATAAGGCAGGAGATTTTCTGTTCGAGCAACTGCTTAAACATTTTTTTTCCCCTTTTTTTCCTTTTCTCTCCTAGAGTAGCCCTTTCCCCAGCTTACTAAATTGTACTACAAAATCATTCCATTTAGAAGGTAAGTTTGTATCTACATTCTTGCTGCTTTTATTAAAAATCTCATCCCAAAGTGACTGTATAACCATCCCACTCTAAAATGGAAGAAGGAAAAAAAATATCTTTTTTTATAGTATTTATAACAATAAAAGCAAACAAAGGTAAACCCCAGGATCAGGCCACCCAGCACTGAACTGGACCCTGATTTATAAAGACAGCATTTTGAACTGTCTTTAGTAGATGCTTGTGTGATTTTGCATTAGCTATATTGAAACGCAATGGGGTAGCAAAGAAAACATCTTTAAAATGTATTGTATTACCTCTGAGTTAAATATTGAAGTTACAGACTAGAATATGAAATGAATTATCTCACTATAAAGGAAAAACAAATGCAAAAGAGGGGGAAATTTTTCACTAGTTACTAAAGATCCTTGTTTTTCTACACAATTCTAATTAACAAATTCAGGTAAACAAATTTTAAGAGATAGTTACTAAATTAATGATTTCAAAAAGACTGCAACTTTATTTAGCAAGCTTCATTCACTTAAACATAACCCCTGAAATTATTACATAATTCTATAAAGAGATGCATGTGATGAAGTCTTAGAAGAGTCTAATTTTTCCCAATATCCAGTAGCTTTTTAACATAACTTTCCTGTTTCTATCAGTAGTAAATATAATTTTATCATCATAAAAAAAAAGGGTGTGCTTTGATGATGTTAATCTGAGGAATGGGAGTCTACTACAGCTGAGGTTCTGAGTGCTCATGATCTTCTGTGTCTGGGTACAGAGAATTTTGGATAAAGGAAGTCTTTCCACCTGCTGCTGTCAAAGAGCTAGGTAAAAGAGAAAAGAGTTAATCAGGTCTCACTTAAATTAGATAGTCTAATTCTGTCTTCCACAGCCTAAACCCCCGCAAAATATATTCAGATTTACAGATAAACCAGTAGAGTATAACCAAGGAATTTATTATGATTTGATTTTAAAACAAAAGAATGTGAAAACATGAAATTTGATTGATTTCTCCTACACACACACACCAGTTCAGAACTTACGGTCTCTTTTTCAGAAGATATTCACCACAAAGACCTGCAAGATTTGTTGTAATTATAAAAATAATGATCAGTATTTTAAAATCTATCAATAATTTTCAAAGACAAAAAAATCATATAATTGAAAAACAAAATCAGAGTAACAGTCAAAAAGCATAATTTGCATAATTAATGAGAGTTTTGTGACAAAGTTTATGCTGTATATTATTTTCATTCTGAGTACATCAGATATTATTCATAATTTCCACAGAAATTAATATGATGTAAAATACGATGTTATGAAAGACAAGGAACTATATCTTTCCTAACCCTTTGAGGAATCTCAAAAGCATTTGAAAGTGCAAAAATCACCTAGGCAAGAGGGTTTTTCTGACTTTTTAAGCATTGCTTTCCTTTATCTGTTTTGATGACAACTTAAAAATCAAAGACCTCTGTTTTTTTCCTTTCAAGTAGCAATCATACCTATGAACCCCTCCTTAAATGTCTATAACAGTATTTTAAACTAATAATGGTAAGTCTGATGCATTTCTTTTTAAACACTCTGTACATTACAAAATCATTTCTGCTTCACAGATCTCTGACTTTTTTTTTCTTTTCCCTTTAAGTTTTGTCTCAAGTTGAAGACATTGCAGAAAAATAACGTGATAAATTTCATTGTGTTTACTATTCATTCCAAATGATTTACTTCTTGGAAAATGAACAAGACCTCATGTTACCTCTTTGGAAACGTTGGCTCAAGTCCTCACCCAAAGTGAACTGAAACTGATACTAGAAATTCTTTATCCCCTTCCCAAGTAAATTTATTGCCAATTTTGTCTAAGCTGCCCAACATTCTGTAGTAGGTTTGTGTGGCAAGGTTTTGGTAGTAGGAGGACTACATGGGTGGCTCCTGCGAGAAGCTGCTAGAAGCTTCCCCTATATCCAATAGAGCCAATGCCAACTGGCTACAAGATGGACCTGTGGTTGGCCAAGGCTGAGCCCATCAGCAGCAGTGGTAGTGCCTCTAGGATAACGTATTTAAGAAGGGGAAAAAAACCTTTGCAAAAGCAGCTAGGAGAGAGGCGTGACAATATCTGAGAGAAACAACACTGCAGACATCAAGATCAGTGAAGAAGGAGGGGGAGGAGGTGCTCCAGGCACTGGAGCAGAGATTCCCCTGGAGCCCATGGAGAAAACAATGGTGAAACAGGTTTTCCCCCTGCAGCCCATGGAGTTTAAGGTGGAGCAGATATCCACCCTGCAGCCTGTGGAGGACCCCACACCACAGCAGGTGGATGCACCCAAAGGAGGCTGTGACACTGTGGAAGGCCTGCACTGGAGTAAACTACTGGCAGGACCTATGACCCTGTGGAGAGAGGATCTCATGCTGGAGCAGGTTTGCTGTCAGGACTTGACCCTGTGGGGGACCTGCGCTGGAGCAATCTATTCCTGAAAGACTGCACCTCATAGGAAGGACCCATGCTGCAGCAGTTCTTGAAGAAGTGTGGGCAGTGGGAAGCACCCATGTTGGAGAAGTTTGTGAAGGACAGTCTCCCACGGGAGGGACCCCACGCTGGAGCAGGGGAAAAGGGTGAAGAAGAAGGAGCAGCAGAGACAACGTGTGATGAACTGACTGCAACTCCCATTCACTGTCCCCCTGCACCATGCAGCAGAGAGGAGACAGACAATTTGGGAGGGAAGTTGAGCCCAGGAAGAAGGGAGGCCTGGGGGGATGGTTTTTCAAGATTCTTTCTTATTTCTCACTATCCTACTCTGATTTGAATGGCAATACCTTTAATTAATTTCCCCAAGTCGAGTCTGTTTTGCCCGTGATGGTAACTGGTGAGTGATCTCCCTGTCCTTACCTCAAACCATGAGCCTTTCATTGTAATTTCTCTCCCCTATCCTGCTGACAAGATGGAGCAATAGAGTGGATTGGTGGACACCTGGTGGCTAGTCAAGGCTAACCCACCACACATCCCAAACTCTGTACCCTACCTTTGGAATTTTGAATTCTGAGGCAACTATAATACAATAAATTTATGAGCATACAGGTCTTGACAGTGTCAGGGAATGCAGGAGCTTGTTGGTGATCAGCCTAGTAAGGTCAGACTGTATGAAAGACTGCAGTCTCAAGTGTGTCCAAGGATGTTTCCCATTGGTCCCATCAGTGACTAGGATCAGAGAAAATAGGAGAGTAGGAGACAGAGTGATCTGATAACACCCCAGATCAGCAGAGAGTATTGTGGTAGCAGTAGAGCAATGATGTCCAAATGAAGCCTGAAGAATAACATTGGAGCGGAAACTGAGCAAGCAGAAGATGGTAGAAAGGGGAAGCTGGAAAAGCAGGAGGCAGTGACAGTAGCAGCCAAGGTCTTAATCCAGGTGTTTGTCCTGTACATCAGGGATTGGAGCCATGTTGGGGTCTCTTGGCTCACATTTGCAGAGAACTAGCACAGCTTCCCTTGCTTCTCAGTGGCCAAGAGCCTCCTCTTTCACCTGTTTTCTTCCAGCATGACTGAACTTAGTCCTGAGGAAGCGGCAACCATGTTTTCTACTCCTTGGCCAACAGCATAACCCAATAATATAATTTTCCCTTATGTAGCGTGCCCCAATTCATTCCTCTGCTAGACATTTCTGGAATGGTTTTATGATTCCTGTCACACAATTTTCCAATTCTTTTTTCCTTACTTTTAACAGGAAAGCATAAATCAAAACACTCTGGAATACACTATCATAAAGAAAATTATTTTGCTTGGACACATTTAGAAGCTTCAACCTACAAAAAGAAAAATTAGTTAGCTGTTCTATTTGAACAGAAATATATTTGTAAATTTACCAGTGAGATGTGCCAAATTTTTTCAGGAAGATTCAGCCAGGTTTTGGAATGACTAGAAAGATGTCCAAGATGCCTAGTCAAGGCTGGGTTGCTGGATCTAAATTCTCTCTGGGAAACTAGTCTACGTAAAAATGCAAACATTGATGCAGTGTATTGTAACCTATATTACTTTTTCTTTTCTTTTCTTTAGAAAGGGAATCCCTTTTGAAATGATGTCTTTTAAATCCCGAAGATGAAAATCCCTTGCTTGGTGTTGTAACAAAGACTTTGCACGTTTCTGATAAATGTCCAACAGATATCATATTGAGCCCTGTAGCTCGCTTAAATACAGTATTGCCATTGCTACTAATAGCACACAGGTTTTGCACTGTTAGCAGGGCCTTAGGACTGAGGTTTGTCAGGTTTACTTCACTTGAGCTTGTCTTGACCTGCCTTGAGTTTTGTTTTTAGTTGGTTTGTTGTTTCTAAAGATCTTTGATTATGCTTAATTTGTGTTACTTTTGTTAGTTCTTGGTATGGTATGACTGTAGCTTTTATATTGATAGTGATAATATGTAGTTACTCTGTGTAGATATTTACAACTCTTGCACAATGATGTAGTGTGTAGAAAGTCAGGCCTGCTATGATGGCAGAGGATTTCAGGGTTGGAGACAGAGGATGTGGTGCAGAAGGAGACAGGCTGCATGATAACAAGTGGGGCATGAGCTTGGCACGGGAGATCCCACAACCATAAACAACTCACTAACAGTCAGCTGAAGAAACATGGACCAGAATTTGGACCCAGCTGGACTTGGGGTAACAAAGAGTAAGTACGTGGCAGACATAAAATATACCACATATGACAGATTCAGAAGCTACGTGGAATTGCAAAGCAACACAGAACTGTTAGCATATTTAAAAAAACCCACAAAACTCCATGGGAATTCTAAGAGAAAGGAAAGGAGTAAGAGGAGACACCGTCAACATCAATCTTCCCAGTGAAGCACTCCAAGAAAAGCCACAAATCCCAGTCCTTGCTGGGAGAGGACCGGCACTATTGGCCAAAGGTCCACAGGACTAGTGAGAGAGTGAGAACGCCACAGAAAAGAGATAGGTACTAAGTGTGAGTGTATAACAATTTTAACTGCATTATTATACTATTAATAAATTTTTCACTTTGTCTAAAATGTTTCCTCTTTGCCCATTACAAGATTTTGTGCCTAACACATAGAATATACAACTAAAAGTTTAAAGGTTATTTTCCTGGTTTTAGACAAACTACACAAAAATCAAGCCATTTTCATGTTAAAAACTATACAGTTTATGATGGCAAAATCACCAGGAGAATAATGGGCTAGATTAAGACTAGGAGTTTGTCTAAAGTGTACATTAATCCACTTATGGTTGATGTAGGTTGTAACAGCAATCCACAAAGGCTCACAAATCTTAATTACTGTTCACTTTTGTAAATAGAAAAGTCTCTTGATTATGAATAGCTGATCAGATGTATCAAAGAGGTATTATCATTGAGCTTTGACTTTTATTGATAAATAACTCTTCTCTGTGCTCAGTGAAAAATGGTACACTTATTTACAAAAACAGAAACATAGTAAAAATAATGGATATTTAGAAAAAGGTTTGCTACCAAGGATAATTCTTGTCAAACAGCATCTAACTGCACAAAATGAACTATTTATCTATGACATGTTATGTTTTTTAACTTAAAGGTAGTGCTATAAAAATAGGATTGCCTTGATGCGTCTTCTTAGATTTTTAAATACTTTTAAAAAACATAACATAAATATGTAAATATAAAGATAACTGTTTATTTTATATTATTAATTAGTTAGGGCTGACTGCCAGTAAGTTTTGGATTCATATGATTCACACTGAAAAGGTTCACTTTCAGGAACAAATCTTGAACTCCTTGAACATGCCTTTTTCTTCCTAGTAGGAAAGAGGTAAAATTTATAGAATGAGGAAATAAATGATCAGTTGTGGATTCTAAACACAAAAGGACAGATATACTTCACGGATTTTTAAGAAAATATTTACAAGGAACAAGCAGGAAAGTATAACCATTAGAATGCTGAAGAGTATATATTGGAACATATGACTATTGTAACAATTGCATTATATGTTTTGATGTAAATCCTCAAATGATTGTTTTACACATGAACAGAGTAATGCAGTAACTTCCATTATATTTCTTTTGCTCAATCTCATAATTTAAGCACCATTTTTTACTGAAGCTAGAAGAATCCAAATGTGCATTAGCAAAAAAAACCCTTTATGATAAATTCTAGTACCACTTCTCTGAAGACTGCTACTAGTTTGCAACTGCTGCATTCCACTCTTCCTCAAACTACTGGTTTACTAAATGTAGCAGAGTAGCTTTCATGCTGGCTTTACGATATTGTTAGTGGCAATTAATTTGCAGCTGTTCTAATATTAAAGACATCTCAAATACCTATAATTGTACTTTTTTTTTTCTTTCTGTTTTGTGGAATAATGACACATATTTGTTTGGAATTTATACCATTTTCTTTGGAAAATCTTTAAAGGTGTTGATGCCCTGTAATGGGTACCACTGGCATAATTTAAAATTACAGTTAAAATAACCCAATCAATTAATAATTTCATCAATTCCATTATTTTACATTCTAAAAAAAAAAAAACCCAACCCTATTAGAAATATGATTGAAATCTTATGTTAAGTTTTGTGGTTGTGTTTTTTTGTTTTGTTTTGGTTTGGTTTTTTTTTTTTTCTCATAGGATGAATCATTCCAGTCTTAGTCAGTTGTTTAGGTTGAATTGCATTCTGGAGATGCTTCACTTCTGCCTGTTGATCATAAGGGAAACTTCATTGCCTTTGACCAGACAAGTAACTTCAGATAATTGAAGTTTGCTCAAATAATATTTAGTGTTAAATAAAATTGGCAATACTCTTTCAGCATGTTTTGTAAACTAACGTGTTTTCACTTCGCCTTACTGTCCTTTCATAACACAGCTAGAAGATATGAGAGAGTACCTGAGATATATCAGCTTCACTATGTGAACATATGGATCTGGAAGACTGATCCAGTGAATTAATAATTTGTCTTTGACCTAATTAAGAGAACAAATCAGGATAAATACTGATCTTCAGGGGCAGTAGGCATTTATCTCCCGTATGAATATCATCTGCAATTATTGTTACTCCAATACCTATTTCCTTGGAGAATTTTTCTCAGGGATACAAGGAGTTAAATTAGCTCAGTGGCTGTGGCCATTTGCTTCTAGCCTGTCCTTTGCTTGAGACATCTAAGCTCATGTCTTTGACCATAAGACATGGACAAGAACAATTTCTTTAGTGTTATTTTAAGATTTTCAACACAGAACAGGAATTCAAAGCCAAATTGCAACTACACTGAACCAATTACATTCGTATTTGAAGATGTTTGAATATTATCTTTAACAAGTCATTAGGAAAATGTGTAAAAAACAACTTTAATTTGAATATTTTTGAGATATTCTGGACCTAATCATGCTACCATTGAAGAAATAGCTAAAACTCCCACTGATTTCAATGGGCTCAGGATTATATACGCAGCAGGGAACAAGACTCACTAATCCATGAGGTCCTTTTCATCCCTGTGTTACTACAATAGGAGCAGGAATCTGCGGGAAGCATGATAATGTCAGGGTTGTAAGGCTTGAGAAGTTTGAAAGCTAGGACTTCCACATGAAAGATATTCTTTTTGAGAAGTAAAACGAATATAAATGAAGCTGTGGTTTTCAAATTAAGTTTCTATTTGGTATAAACATTAATGACTACAAGATACCAATATATCTGATACAGATTTGCATTTTATAATTATCTTGGCTTAAGATTTTAATGGTTGTTTGAAGTCTTTTCTTACTGTGAAAAAGGGCAGGATTTTAATTAGTTTTATTTCCAGCTTTCAGCTGATGTGCATGGGAGACAAAGCAAAGCGTGGGACATAGAAATCATTGTAAAATCTTTACTGCAGTGTGAGTAGATTTATTCAGTGCAGAACAACTGGAAATCAGCTTGAATACCCTGTCAGTGTAGCTAACTAACTCCACCTCCTCTTTTGCATTTCATGTTCTTTTCCTCACTAACAACACCAGCAGCTGCACTAGTCTGAATTCCCAGAATTATTATTATGATTTTTTTTAAAAAAAGTCCTGTTCTTGAACATTCAAATGCTCCAATTCTGGGAAAAGGTGACTGCATCAATTTTTCAGGTTTGGCATCTTCACAGTGTTTACACAGATTTGCCTACGTGCCACCAGATTGAGAGCAAAAGATTAGTGATTAGAGGCTGGGTTCAGATCTCAGAGCTGAGTTTAAGCATTGTAATTACTGGGTAATTCAGAACACTGAAAATGGGCATTTAGGTATCCTATGCCACTTAAAGAGTGATTAAGAGCACCTGATTCAGGGCCCTCTTTCCTCTTTATAGGGAGCCAATATACCTCACATAGCCATTCAGCTTTCTGTATGCAAACAGATGAATGATTATAGATAGTAACTAGAAAACAGTGGTCACAGAACTACAGCTGGGTTCCTTCATCTCTCTCTGGTAATAAGCATGTGGCTCAATCCTCCCCACTCTCCCCCCCCCATGTTAGTTGTCTGCATCCATCTGGGATTCAGAAGACCTCACCTTTGTTGGAAAACAGATGCAGAACAGAAACAAAGCTTGCACCGTCTATATAATAGCCGGTTTGTTGGATTATTTACCTATAACATGGAAGACAGTGTTTCTTAGCTATGCTTAACTTGAGAGAGAACTAACCTATTATCTCCTCCCAAAACAGAGTCAGATTGTCTCATTCTCCTTTCTCTACTACTGTCTTGAAATCCTCTTGTGCAGTGAACAACTGAAAAAAAAGAGTAAGTCTGACTACAGTAATTATGCTACATAAGCTGGCCAAGCACTTAATCAGTCATCCATGCATAATTTTAATCTGGTTTAATTTTGGACTGCTCCATCTAGATCTTCAGTGATCCAGTAGATAGCACATCCTAGCAGTATAGATGCAACCAAGAGATGACTTTACATTACAGCGTTCAAATTCAGAGCAGAAGCACACTTTGTGCAGTGAATATCCTGATTGCCCATGCCTTTTCATTTGAATGGAGCAGTCTCGGAACATCTGAATGGAATTACTTTAGGGTGCAACGAAATTAAAAGACGTGGTCCAAGAGCACGCTGAATGCACTTAACTGCCAATGGGTACACTGTAAATAGACTAGAGCTAGTCCAGAAGGAAAACTCCCAGAATGTGAATAGCATGGGCATTACACTTTTAGCACTGTTCACTCTACCAATAGATTCCTATTGCTTCTTCCTTTTCAAGTCCAGAGACCAGCAACTATAATCCATAATGTTGGCTTCGGCATTCTGTTTAGTGGTATTTTTTTTCTAACACCTGGTGTGTGGGCTTTGAGCGACCTGAAAGTTGTAAATGAACAACAGATTTGGACAGAGTGAGGGACCTTCTTTGTACACTTTTGAGTCATGACAGATCCTGTTCACATAAATGTTCTTTGTAAGATCAAAGGATGGATGTTTAGCTTTAGAATTAATGACAATATCCATTGATTTTAGGCATCTTTGAGTGACAGATTAGAGTGAATGTTTTATGTTACACTTGGAGAACAACTACTCATGTTCTGGCTGTGTGCCAGCATAGCTGTTCTTAATTTTGGCCAGTATTAGGTTAGACTGGTAGACTGTGGTCACGTGCCTCTTACTGAAGAGAGACTTGGATCCTGGCGTTAATATTGTTGACATTTTTTTCTCTGCATAACATTTGCAAATTAAGAATTTTATTTGGGGGCAGTTATGTTTTAAGGTTTCAAAATCAACTGCATTTTCCCAAATAAGTTGTCCTGTAATTTCTCATACTTTCAGACACCAGTATTTACCACTACACATTTCCTCTGAGACTGCTTTTATACTCAAAACACACAAACTATCTCCATCACAGAAAACCTGATGCAATTACTTTTAGTGTATGTTGGACTTAGAATTCCTCTTTATGAGCCATGATTTTTTTTGAATAATTACTTTAACAAAATGCAGCAGGACCATCTATAATAAAACTGGTGTTACAAAGATTGCTTTTCTTTAGAGACTTCTAGTTTTCAAGGCTGACTAGAAACTGTATCCATATAAATCTCATTAAAATTTATTACTGTGGTATGGCTGAACCCTGTCTTTGAATATCCAGCACAAAGGTCTTATTTACCATTTGTGTTTTTTTTTTAAACCAACTATCTTTTGTTCGTATTTTGCTTTCAAGCATTAAAAAAATCTATTTGTCATATAATGACTACTATCTTCCTAACTTTGGCAAGAAAAAAGACCCAACCCTAGTGCATTCTCTGCATCCATTTTTGATTGTTTAATTTTTTTTAAAGCAAGAACTAACCCAATTACTTCTGATTTTTAATAGAAATACCTTTATTGATTTATATGGACTTTGAAGCAAGATTTTAAATGACCATCTCATATCAATTTAGGAAGTCATATTTTTAAATGCATTAGTTCTTGAAAGAGGATGACTGTCTTCTCACTACAAAGAATGTATTGTATGAGGGTTCATTAATTATGATTTCTTCTCACTAGTATTGATAATGAACAGTTTTTGAATTCCATATACATATTACTTAAGCCACCTACTGAGACACGGAGAGCCACCTGTCTTCTCTGTCACTGTCTGCAGCCTCTCCGTATTTCCACAGCATTTTATCATTCATATCCTGTACAGTGTTACCTGTTCTGAGGGGATGATAGCTATTCTTTAAAGGCAGAACCCATGGTCCAGTCAGTATCTTCACATGCAGTGTCTTCAAATCAAATGGCACAACCATACATCGATTGATCTCCACGATCTATTAGATGTTATACAAGTGTAATGCAAGTGATAAACAAAACACAGAAATAATAATGCATGACACTTTTAAATGTAATAAAATTGATTGGTTAGTTTTATTTATGTATTTTTCCTCTTGAATAATCACGACACTTATCAGTTTCATTTTCTCATCAGTTTGAAATGTATTCAGCACATTTACACGCAGCACCAATAAAGTCCCTTAATTCTGCAATGATTAAAAAAAAAGAAAGAAGGAAAGCACTAGCACTTTTTTTTGGTCTTGTCCTTTGCATTCAAGATAGCAGCTACCTCGCAAACACCAGACCTGGCATTTGATCCTTCACTATTACACCTGACCTGCCACTTACCCTGATTTCATGCCACTGGAGAGAAAGCTGCTTTTAGGGGCTTCAGATCTGCCCTGGTCTACAGGCGTAATGGATTTGCCTAAACAACGCTCGTTAGTGACATCTGAGACCCCCCCGGCTTTAGGTACCACACGGGGCTTTGCCCTGCCTCGGGCCGGGCCGGGCCGGCGTTAATTCCCCTCCGGGGCGGGCGCGCGCGGCCGTTGCCATTCGGTGCGGAGCCGCGCGGCCGGGGACGTTCCGGTTTCTCGGGCCCCGCCGG
>JAVJGI010000014.1:52512571-52527081 GCA_035590275.1 Ibycter americanus | reverse complement strand
CCCCCCCCCCCCCCAAGCAGGGTTTTTACCACACAATGGTTTCCTAAACTAAACAGGACTAAACAGTTAAACTGTGTTACTAGTATGTCAAAAAACAATTGAAAATGTTAGGTGAAGAATCAGTCAAGCTCTACTAAACAGAACGGCCATAAAGTTTCTTATTAGGTTGTAGATTTGAAGATCAAAACTGTATCTTTTACAGGGAATCCTGATTTTGTCTTGTAAACATAGCTTGAAAAGAGGAAATTGTAATTTTCACAATGGAAAAAGATCACTGCTAAAATTCTGTGGGGCTTTGTGCTTATATAGTTAAAGACTTGTGCTTTTTAGGTATACATTTGATCCATGCATGCTAATCAAAAGTAAGTGATATGAATCAGAAAAATGCTTGAAGCATTTAGAATAATTTTTCCCTCTAGAGTTTGCATGACTTTCTCACTTTTTTTTCTTTTCTTTTTTTTCCCCCATAAACCTCCCAGTTTTCCACAGTAAGATACAAGCTAATAATTCTTTAAGGGGAGAAACATCTTGCAATAGCGGCATATTTGATTTCTTATCTTAGGGCTTCAGTGCTGTTTAGAAATATTTTATAAACAAACTGTTTACACATTCTTGAAGAAATATGTTACCTTATTTTGAAGAAAGTTTTGATCTGTTTAAATAAACTAATTAAAAAGCCAGGATTTAGCACATTGCTCATAGGTTTTTGTTTATGTCAGCTTAAGTTCTAGTTCAAGGATTCCATTCAAAACCACTCAGAAAGAGAGTTAATGTCTCGTATGATCTTGCTGTTAATGATATAAAATAAATCAGCTTTAAACTGGAACCTACTGACAACCTTGACATTGGATAACCTTTCCTTTGTGGTTTGCTTGTTTGTTTGTTTGTTTGTTTTCTTTTACTAAATTTATCCTCCTGAAAGATCCTGTATCAGGAGCCTCAGGAACGGAAATTCTTTTCTTATTGACAGAACAGATAATTCAAACTGTTCAGACAGCATTGGTGATCCTGTGCTATTCTAGCAGCATATCTTGTCTTTAACACATTGAAGCATTTTGAAACTGAAACGGTATATAAAATTTCCAGTCCTTGACTGTGCTTAGAAGCATTTAGGACTACAGTTTGAAAGTTTTAAATATATATTTGTTTTGAGGCCCTACTGTTTAAAAACTGCTAGTTTATTTTCAAAGTAAATTTTAGACAAATAGATTCTGAGGTGCTGTCAACAGCTGTGAATAATCCCTGATGTTTGGAATATAAACCCAAGGAATATATAGCCATAAATTTATAAGAGAGTGTTGCTTAAAAGAGATTTCTGAAGGCCGTTTTGTTAACTTTTCACTCAAAGTAGACTTGTTGCCAACATGAGATCAGGTTGGCTGTGGCTTTCTCTGGCTGAGTCCTATAGTCCTCCACAGGTGCAGAGCTCATGACTGTTCAGGGTAACCCACTCCAGTGTTGTACTACCCTTTTAGTTGCAGTTGTTTTCCTGATGCTTAGCATAAACCTCTCAAGCCACAGTTTGCGGCCATTGATCTTTGCTGTATCATCTGGCCTTTTTCATCTTTGTGGCTTCACTTCAAGTAACTGTAGGCTGCTACGAGATTACCCCTTAGACTGCTTTTCACCAGACTAAGCATCCATAGCTCACCTGTGCATCACATAGCATCTCATACCTCACCCTGTCTCATGTAGGAAATGCTATCTAGACTCTTGACAATCTGGGTAATCCTCTGGTGGACCTCTCCCATATCTGAAAATCTTTCTTGAATTAGGGACCCAAAACCTCAGTGCAGTATTTCAGAAGCGTCATCACTGGTGCTGAATAGAGATGAATAATAATTTCTTTCAGTCAGCTTGCTGTGCTCCTCCTGTATGTGATATTTGCTTTGCCTTACTTCCTCCCTAACTTTACACTCTTCTGCTGCTGGCTGCCCTTCTCTCTCCCATACCATATGGTACAGGCAGAAGTCTGAGAGTAGGTTTTGTCTATGAAGACCAATGCTAAAAGGTGTTGAGCACTTCAGTGTTTTCCTAATCTATGTCACTAGCTTGTTTTCCCATCCTTCATCAGACCCTGAAAGTTCTTCCCAGAACTTTCTTTAGCAATTAGCATGCCTGTAGAATGCTTCTCAGTACCTTTTATGACCGTTGTCCATCTTTGTCAATCCTGCACATATCCTTTTTCAGCTCCTTTGTTTTTTGGTCCTCCAGTGTACCCTTGCTTTCACCTTGTAACCTTGTATACCCTCTTCTCCCAAATGCCTTCTACTAGGTAGGAAAAGCTGTAAATGTTCAGTGAGAATATTTTCTTTTCTTTTTTTTTTTTTTTTTAAATACTGAGCTAATTAACTAATGCAGTTGTTTGTATTGATAGTTAAAATAAGTAGCACAACAATTTTAAGTATTTCCTTTATAAATGCTCTCATGTTTAATGGTTCAATTAATTTTTTCTTTGGGTTTTTTCAGTCTCACTTTGATGTTGGTTTTTTTCTCATGTTTTCCATCAGAGGTCTCTGGCTCTGAGACTTAATGACCTCATGGCATATTTATTCCCCATTTTGTGTTAGATAGCCCCACCGATTGTTTCTGATACTGCTAATTTTTTAAAAAAATAAAATATGGGAGCTACCTTTCCATTTTAGAAGGAAATTGTTCAAACCCTTAATAAGAAGGGAAAGGAAAATGGCAATATATATATATATATTATATTAATTAAAACATAAAACATAAAATTATTATTATGTATAGAAAATACTTGGTGAAAATCTACTAAGTAATGAAAAAAATTGAATGAAACCACTGTGATTTTTTAAGAGCAAAATAAATATTAAGTCTGCATTTAGAAAAGGCTTTATATGTGGCATCAATATTTGGGCATCCAATGAGAGATTACCAAAACTGCTTGCACAAAAACGCAGCATCAAAACAGTAAATGGGAAACTGGAAATCTCCATATTCTGTGTTTTAGCTGTAAAGTCATATTTGTTTTTCTTTTTCTTCTCTTCAGAATTGGAAAGACTTCCTGCTTTGATTATTACCCTTCTGTAGATGAACTTGCATAACATATTTTGGAAAAGTCTGTGTAAACCAATACAGCTTGATCAAAATATTGTAATAACACAATTTCCCACCGAACTCCAAACAGTATATACTTTTCCAACATGGTATGTGTTAAATGCTTTCAGATAAATATACCCTAAACCCCAACATTTTTAGATCAGCAGGATTCAACTGGACTTAAACTATATGGATAAAATTTAAGGAATTTTTTTGTTAATAGATCATTAATGCCCTGAAATAGTAACACTTCCTGAATTAAATGACATAAATCCAAGTGGTAACAAAGAGATACATAAAACAGGAGATCACTATAGCATGAAGACAGTACTTATATTAGTATTACCTTCTGACATCAAAAATAGAAAGTTAAGAACACATTTCTTAAGGTTTCAGGTTTGTAGTGCATTCATTGTTGAGGTATTAGAGAATGAATGCATTACAGTGATACATAGAGTTCAGAGTGTTTGAAGTGGGAATAATACTCCGAAGCCTGAACTATCTAAGCACAATCAGAATGCATAATTCAGGGGTATATTTCAACCTTACTTCAAATTACAGAAAGCAAAAAGCTTTACAAATATGAGTTAACAGGGAACTAGACAAATTACAAACTTTTGAATTCAGAATATGCATCTTTGTTATGTCTCCTTTCACATTGTTCCAGAAACGTTCCAGAAGAATGCAGCATTATCTTAATTTTCCAAATTAAATATTATTCATACATACATAATACATATGAAATTATGTAAATATTTTGGGGGGGTTTATTCTGAGCTCTGTTTTATAGTGCTAGATATTGAAAAACTAAAGATAGAGACAGCAACCTACACAGAATTTTGTTACTATTCAAGCATTAATGTTATCAACAGAAATGGGTGAAAGAAAAAAATAATGGGAAGGAAATTAATGTAAAAGAGGTGTCTTTGCATCTCTAAGCATCATTATAGATTTTTACTTTCCTAGATACCTTTAAAAATCTGGACACACAACTCTCAGTTCTTTGAGCATATTCATCTGACCAGGTGTAAGCACCTATGGTATAGATCTTCTCATCTGAAACGTTGTTTTCCATAGATACAAAAGAAATAAATAGGTGTATTCTAAGATTAATTAAATCTCAGAAGAGAGACAGCTGCAGAAGTAAAATTTTAAAAGTTAGGACAATGTCCTGTGGACAACTGTCCAGCCCTTGCCTCCATTCCATGGTTTACTTTCATTTAGCAGTATAGAAGTAGCTTTTGGGCTGAGCAGTTCAGTCTTCTCTCTTCGTGAGCGACTGACAACCTTCAGCTCCTTAAATGGGAATCTGAAACTACAGCTTTTCTCTCAGTGGACTGTTAACACGTCACAACACAACAGTTTATCTGAATGCATGATGACGTATGAACATATCCAGAGTGGAAAAGCAATTTAAAATTGACAAATAAAATAGCTTTTCTCATTTACACAATTTGCCTTTCATATTTTTAGTCACTCAGGCAGGTAATGCTATTGCTCCATGTACTGGGTCTGGCTGTGATGGAGTTGATTTCCTTCACAGCAGCCTGTATGATGGCATGTTTTCTATTTGTGGCTAGAACAGTGTTAACATACAGGTCTTTTGGCTGCTCCTGAGCAGTGCTTGTGCAGCACTGAGGCTTTCTCTCTTTCCTCCTCTGCACCTCCCCAGCATATTCCACTCAGCACAGTTCAAAACAGTAATGTCATTTTTTACAAATACTCTAATTGTATTGTCTGTCTAAATTAAAGAAAAAAAAAATCTAATCTTTTATGGTTTCCAGACATAATTTTGGAACGTTTAAGTCAGTAAATAAAAGTAGATCACTCCAAATTAATGGGACATATTTAACTGTAATTTTAATGCTTTCTATTTTAATAACTTGATGATGTTATTTCATATTTACATTGAAACAGGTAGGAACAGAATCTGATTTTCTTGCCTCTGGACAAACAGATTCCATTACAAAGGGCTTCTACCATCTTGTATACAGAAAGTTAATAAATGAAACACTTTCTTAATCTATATAGGGTATGAAATTAAAGCAATACAATGTTGAGTTCTTGATAAAGTATACCAGGACTTTGCAAGTGTTAGTTTGGTTCAATAGCTCTATATTTGATATCTGTCTTAAGGATGCTTTATTTTTCACAGTATCTTTCACTTGCTATATTGAATGTTAGGAAACTGTGAAGCCTAGCAGATATCTTCTGTGTCACTGAATGTCCAGCTGGGAAGCAGACTATATCTTTCCCTGAAAGGTCAAAAACTGTTAAAGCACCACTGAACGGGTTTTTGTGATGGCTCTTTTATTCCTTAAGATGAATGCAGTACATGAAACCATCACTTTACACAAGCTATTATATTTTTTACTTAGCTAGTAGGTCACAGTGAAACTGCTGTTTTGGTGATGTGAAGACAAAGCATGTCTTTGGTGGAGAGTTTTCTTGGGGTAAAGGAAAACTTAGATGATATAAAGCAACCATGATATCTTTCTAATCAACACCATCCCCAGCACTAATATAACATCTATAATAATTTTTTGGAGTACATGAGTAAACTATAAACAAAGTCAAGATACTCAAATATGTCTTAGGGACTTTGTACACATATAGCTATACCGAAATTTCATTCTTTTAATGAATGTTTTCCTTTCTTCTCTCTTACACCTTATTTTTAATAAGGCTGGTCAGCTACAGGTAAAGATTAAACCACTGAACTAATGAGATCCCAATGGAGTGATCAAAAGAGGTAAGAAAGAAAACCATAGTACCTTTATTTTACGTATGGAATTTGGTGATGCACTTTTTGGTACAAAGCATACATGTCAATAAGTCATAAATTCCCTTTAATTTGCAGTATTCTGAAGCTATTCATTACTACTGGCAGGTTTCCTATTTCTTTAGAGTAATATCCCTTTAATTCTTCTTCAGTATTTCTTTTCCCATTTTTATCTCCAAAATATCTGAAAACTAATTTAAAAAAAAAAAATATTTTCCAAGAACTAGAACATAAAACCATTTTCCAAGTATATGCAGCAGAATGACATTCTGAGATAGAGAAAAGACATACACAATGACTAATGGTAATGGTTTTCTTATGCAGTTAAATTATGTAAGACCGTTGCTAGGATAACCCTTAATGACTTCTTAAAAAAATTTGAAATGTTATTGAATAAAAAAACCCCACCTTGTCTTAATTGGGCTGCAAACATCATTATTCTCAGATGACAGGTTTTTACATTTTTTGATAACTCTAATTTTCTGTTTACAATATCATTCTTTGGTCTTTCTTCTGCTGAAGTATAATATTCATACTAAGATTTAAGAATTCTGCAATTGACAAAAAACCAGCTTCCCAGAGACAAGCATATTTTTGCATAAAATGCTGTGGATGTCCACTGTGAGTCCTGATTTTAACTTCATAGATGTTATCAGTCACCCCAAAGATGTTAATAGAACTGTAGTGTTTAAGATAGGATTACTGTATGTATTTGTAAATTTTATTTAAAAATGGATATTAAGTATGGAAGTTAAGAAAGTATGTAGTGGTTTAGATAATATATTTTTTCTTTACCAAAACCCTTAGTAGTAACAGAGGCCTCAGAAATTTGGTGATTTTTACTTGCATTAGGAACTTTGGGCCAAACTCCACCTTAGATAAATACACATCAATGCTCTCCAACACTTATCAGCAACTTCTTGTACACTGACAGCGAATACATTCTCCAATTTGGCTGTGCCTGTCTATACAGGAAACATCAAGTTCAATGGCATACATTTGGCCTTGGTACCTTTCATTCAACCTTATTAAAGGCAAAGGGGTCACTTCAAATGAATGACTCAATGATTTTGCCAAAGGATTTCTTAATATTGTGGACAGGGAATTGCAGAATGTGAAGAAGTGATTGATGAGAGCTCTTCTGATATTGCAGTAATGAAGCT
Source organism: Ibycter americanus (assembly GCA_035590275.1). Taxonomy (NCBI): domain Eukaryota; kingdom Metazoa; phylum Chordata; class Aves; order Falconiformes; family Falconidae; genus Ibycter; species Ibycter americanus. Next base: position 52,520,076 of record JAVJGI010000014.1, on the reverse strand, counting down.
CATATTATTTGCACAGATAAATGTGACCAATTACTTTACCACAGGAAAAAAAAAATATCTGGAGCAAATCACAGCTGAAAGCAGATGAGAACAAATTAGATGATGTTATCCTTATTTCCCAATCTGAGTATGACATAAAACCATTAGATTATCTGTCAGTCCCCAAATCATTTGACAGTCATAGATAACATTTGGAAAAACCTCAAAGTTTGGGGATCAGATTCTGCTTGGCAAAATTACTCTGTGCAGAAGTTCCCTGTAAAGGAAGTTGCAATGCTGATGTATCGAAGGGAACCATAAATAAATTTTTATAGTGTTTATACAGTTCTGTTAGTAATAGATTTTTAGTTACAGAATTTACACAGTAATTTTTACACCAGGCTTGACTAGAACAGTAATTTCCATGCAATAGAATAGTGTTCTATTTATCCATTCTAATTTACAGTAGAAATTTTATCAGGTATAGGAATCATATAGTTGCTATTGCTTTTCACATTGCTCACAAATACTTTAGAAAGCACTATCACAAGTTCTCTAAGCAAGGATACTAGCTGCTAGGTTTTTCCTTACAGCTTTGACACAGTTTCTATTTTTTTTTTAATTTCTGTCTCAGCTTGATGAGTCATTATATTACATTACAGTTCAATTAACCATGTAACATCATGCAAATGACGTAATGAAATATAGCATGATGCAGAGTTCTAATATGAACTTACTCAAGTAGAAAATGCACTTTATTTGACACATGATGTAGTTTATTTTTTATTATTTCATCTGTCTTCCTCTCCTTTTTTTCCCTTTATCACTAATGCATTTAAAGAAAATCCAAACAAACCTAGGAATTTTCTACTGCAAAGTTTTACTCATGAGAGCTACAATATGTACCTGAATAGTTCACTCAAAGTGTCTGAGGGCTATACACATAGACTTCAAGGTACATATTCTGTGTGCTTTGCCTCATTTGATATTAAGTGATTTACTGTATTTAACCATGTTTAACTGCCATAAAAGGTAGTTAAATAAATTGCTGAGTTAAAATAGAACAGTACTCCAGCCAAGTGAAGTAGTAATGTAATGGAAGACTTAACCCTGAATATTGCAAAGAAACACAGTTTTTACAAAAAAACTTTCTAAAAGAAATCTTTAACTTATCTTTAACCTGCTCTGCCTACCTTGTTACTGATACCTGTATAAATTTAATGTTTTCTGGTTTACAGCCACTTGGATTTTCCTGACTTCTTCTCATGGAAGATTATATTGTAAATTCTGTGTTTTTTCAAACTGAACTTTCAAAGCTTGATTAATTTATATCTATTTCTTCTTGTGTCTTTACAGAGAAGGAAAAAAAAAAAAAGTCTCCTAAGATTTTATGTTTTTATGCTAAACATTTTGGTTTGTCTTATTTGGTAGGTTCTTCTTTCCCTGAACATTTATAATTTAACAAATCTGAATAAAGCCTTCCTAATGCTAAAGTCACAAGAACTGAACACCGTATTTTTTATGAGGACCATATTTACTAGTTCCTTGCAAAATGTCACTGAAACTTCATTACCTGAACAAAAAAAAATTGTGCTCATACTTTAGAGGATGACTACTTTTTTTTTTGCATCTCTTCATTGTTTATTCTCCTCATGATAAACTAATATTCCTCAGCTACTATCAACTGATGTATTATCTGAGTCTATAGGACTATTATGTATTTATACATAGACATTTATATTAGTATAATGAAAATTATGAAAGTCTGAAACAGCTTAATGACTTGAACATACATTAAAAAACATGCTATGAAAACACATGCTGTGGGAACAAAAGAGACCAAAACTACATACTCTTCAATCACTTATGTCCCCATAGTGCTTGCCTGAGGACTAATGAGAACAGCTCTAGTGGTTGCTAGCCAACAAATTGCCAGGAATTACAGGAAATTATGAGCAGTCTAACACACTTCCTTTACATTTGCCCCATTGGATGGACAGAAAATCTCTTACCCAAATCTGGATTACTTTTGATGATAGTTTGTATCATCTCCAGATGCAGAGGGACCAAGATTACAGAAACACAGAACATTCTGCGTTATCATAGCGTACCTAGCAACATGGACAACTTTTCGTATACATGGTATTCTTTAATATGATATTTACATAATTAGGATCATAATAACAGAACTATAAACTATAACAAACCTCAAAACTGAATTTAGCAAAATGTTTCTAATTGGGCTGGTAACACATCTTGAATACAAAGACATAATCTGTTACAGGGTTTGAATATTACTAGGTGGAGGAGGAGTGGAAGTAGTGGGAGTAGAAGTACTGCTGCTGCTGGTAATTATTTCTAAGTATTATTCTTTGAAGTAGACCTATACTCATGTATTTTCATTTTATTAATTGAATTATATTCACAATTATAGCTAGTGAAACTGAGGAGACCATTAAAATTGGCTGATTTTATTTAGGATAAAAATCAACACATAATTTTTTTTAATTTGGAGCTTGTTTTATTAAAAATTGTTTTAAATATAATTCTCTGAATTTACGTATGTATCAGCAGAATCTGTGTTCCAAATCTTTATAAAGGAAACATCTGAGTTGATCAATACAAAATTACTGTCTTCATTATAACAGTAAAGTGTGTCTCTATGCAGAAAAAACCAGTTTTGCTTAATAAGTAAAATTCTGTGTATGAACAAGTGTGATTAAATGTCCTCTTAGACTGAAATAAACTAATTGAAAATATATAGAAAAGTAGCTGAAGCAAAGAAATTAATGATGTGTATATTTTTGTTGCATCCATCATGCAATTATTACATGATTTCCTAGAAGAAAATAAATAATGCTGTATTGCATAGAAGTACGTTCATATACTGCAAAAAAAAATACTTCAGAATAGATAAAATTGCCTAAAGTAAAGGATGGCATCTTATAATACTAGAAACCGAGTATGTATTCTAGTAAAGTTCTTGATTCAAGGGCAGAACAAAAAAGTGATGCTTCAATAAGGTGAGACAAAACTAAACAGTTTATAATGTGAATGGTTTAAAGTGAGATCTTGAGACATAATCTAGTTTAGTGATAGGAAAGAAAGTTCCTCTGTTTCAGTGAAAACAGTTGCACAGAAGGTTTGCAGGACTGCAAGAACAGGAGCCGAAAATCTCAACATTTTCTGTCCCTTGTTGAAGTAATCCCCTCATTCACTGAACAGGGAATTAACATACAGAAATCATGACCTAGAAAATGTCTAGGAAAAAAACACTGCAACTATTGTAAGAGATAGCTGTCATAGATACCATGCCTCACTAATCTAAAGCTTTGTCCAGACTAAACTGTGAAAGAAAGTGTGGTATGCCCAGTTCTTGAGCTGTGGTTCTCCAGTTTCTCAGGACAGAAATGTCTTAGAGCACAACTGTATTTTCTTTGCATTGATGCTAAAATACACTTAGCATACACATCACTGTACATGAATGTAGTTTGGAAGTGACCAGGGCATTAATCTAGACTCCAGTATTCAAAACAACTTCTGCTAACAGACATGAGATCAAATACCGAACCAGTCATTTTCTTTTCCAACTCTTGGATTTTATAACTGTGAAATAGTCATAGGACGCATTGCCATGGGAAAAGGAGCCTAGCTACTGACTTATAGAGTGAGGGAATTTTAATTGACCAGCTTAAGCTGGATACTCAAGCAAATTTGCTTGCAAACTTTCTTAACAGCAATAACAACTAAATATAGTTTCTCACATTGGAGTGCTTTGACTTATTGTTTACCAAGTACAGAACATGAATATTACTAGCTGAAAGGATTTGTGATAAGTCATCAGGAGCTAACAGCTATGTGCCTTAGGTTTTGTCACTACCAGATCTACCGAATGCTTCTCGATACTGACACAAATCCAGTATTTTTTTCTACAGTGCTTTCTTTGGAGTGAAAAAGGCAAATGGCATATTGTATCTGTCATTTTTTTTATTGTAACAGAAAAAGGGAATGAGAATAAAACAATCCAAATAATTTACAAATTCGTAATAAAACATTCTGGAGCTTTTCAGTAAACAAAAGTAAGAAAAAAAAAATCATTACCTTTCTGCTAATTGACATCTTAATAGTCATAGTAGGAATCTTAGCTTGATGCTTAAATGTGCAGTTTTCTAGTAAATCCAGTCAATTATATTATTTAATTTTTCTGTAGTCTAAGCACAGATATGGACCTTGTCTCCTCCATCCAAAAATACCAGAACTGTCTTAACAGCTAGTAAAAGAAGAAATTTGGAAAGAATTGCGTGCAGTAAAGTCAGTGAAGCATGTATCTCATGTAAGCAAGTATATGGATGCTTACTTCATGTGTGTATTGTTGGTGGCCAATTTTAGCTCAGAATAGAAAGAAAGGAGGGTTGCTGGAGAACGAAACTTGAAAACACTGAACAAAGTATTCATTATGAAGTTCGAACTGAAGCCAGTTCCTCTGGCTTTGGCAGAGCCAAAGGAAAAAAATCTGACCAGAAAGATATAGGATGTAGTGGGAGAGCTTTGGGAAAGCAGAAAGCAGCAGATGGCAAACTGTGGAATAGCAGCTAGACCAAGTTCAAAACCAGACAAGAATACAGTTTGGTGCTCTCCATTCATTTAAGTTTTGGGGATGTTCTTGCCTATGTATAGCACCATGAAAACAGACAAAAAGAATGTCACAGTTAATGTAGATTGAATGGTTTTCCTATTTTTATACTAATGTTTATTCCTTTATTTGATCTTTGACAACAATAAGACATTTTCAAAGATTTCTTTGTCAGACTTTACCCAATGTACGGAGGCTTTTTATTCTGCACTGTTACAAATACAGGCCATACTTACCTTCATCTCTGTTGAATATGCTTTTTTGCTGTTTGAAAATGTACCTAATGATACAGTTTGTTGAGAAAAAACATACAAAATTTAAGCAAATGGTTATATAGAAGCAGATTATTTGTCTGTTAAAAATACCAAATATGAGCAGCATATTTACACATTTGTTAAAATCATAACATCATAGAATGGTATGGGTTGGAAGGGACCTTTAAAGTTCATCTAGTCCACCCCACCCCACCCCCCGCTATGGGCAGGGACATCTTCAGCTAGATCAGGTTGCTCAGAGCCCTGTCCAACCTGAAGTGTTTCCAGGGATGGGGCATCTTCCACCTCCTTGGGCAACCTGTTCCAGTTTTGTTGATCTGGTTGCCTAAAATGTACTTTAATTCAGTTTTCTGCCTGATCTATGTGTTGGTCCTTTATTGGACAGAAAGTAACATAAAGCCACAGACTTACGCAAAGCTGACCCAAAATAATGCAGCCAAGTGTATAGCTCTGTGCTATTAATGGAACCAGGCAACTATCAAGTATGTGGTGATGGATTAAAATTTTTTGATATTCCTTAAAAAAACAACCCCAACCCCCCCACCCACACACCCAAAAAAAGAAACCACAAAAAAAACGGAGAAGAAACCACCAATGTTGTTTCACAATGTATCCTCCTCTCCAGTACCTACTTTGGTGACACATCATTGCGTTATTATAGCCACCTGCCACAGGAGTTGAATTAATACACTCACGAATACCTTTTATTTCATTGCTTACATGAGTAATTATTTCTGTACTCACAACTTCCACAAGCTTAAAGACATCTTTAAGGCTATGATAGGAAATCAGTATTACAAATTAATGGGGAAACATCACACTGCTTGCTATTCAAACCAAAGTCCCAATTTAATATTCATTATGCAAAGTTCAGAGTAAAACCAGCATTGTTGAGATTAGGTTGAGTTTGTACAAATTTCATGAGGTAAATATGAATTTTGAACATAAAGTTAAAATAACACATTCTGTGGAAAAGAGGATCCTGTAGTTGCAAATAACATACAGGAAATGGGACAAGTTGTTTGGGTTTTTTGTTTTTTTATCCTAAAGAGGAAAAAACACATCAATATTCTGATGAAACAATTAACTGTAACAATCCTACTTTCATTGTAATCACAGTTAGTTAAAAAGAAAGAAGAAACAAACAAAAGGCAAAATGGAGGGGGAAGGGAGCTAGAGAGGGAGCAATGAGCAAGTGAGGAATCTGTGTGTGCTGCCCTGGCAGTTTGCAGCGTGATGCAAAAAAGTGTCCCTGCAGGAACTGGCAGAATCTTTGAAAGGGGGATGAATACAGCCTACTTGCTGGGATAATTGTATCACACAAAGAGGGATAAATTAAGAAGTTATACATGTGATACACCATCTGTGTCTGTTTTTGTAATTTGCTCCATATACATCTGTTTCTATTCAGCTATAGGGCAACACTCCATCATATTATGCAGACCAGAATAACACAGAAAGTTCAGTTTTGTTGACAAAAAGAAACTTCTCTTCCTAAATATATGGTAAACCAGCAGAGTAATTTTTGATTAGTAACCTTTGAAAATCAAAACAAGAGAGTTGATCCAAATAAATTCAGATTTTTTGTTTGATATTTATAAATCTGGATTAAGATCTGTAGTTTCCAATATGTAGTTATAACTTCAGTCAGATGCTACACTTGTAGGTGCTTATTTTCTGGTTCCAGATGGAATGTAACTGAACTCTGGAGAAAAAAAGAAAATCAATTATAAAAAAAACCCCAAAACCACAAACAACCTACACTATGTACATACATACATTCCTCTCAGTCATGCCTTTTCTAGACTAAACAAACTCATTTAGTTCAGCTTTTTATTACAGGTCATATTTTCTAAATCTTTATCATCCTTGATGCTCTCCTCTGTGCTACATTTGTCAATTTATTTCATTTCCTCATTTGTGATTTGTAACATCAGACCTTTTCCTGAAATAGTGTTTCCCAGCTGATAATGACGAATTTTATTTTCTTCCTTCCCCCCTCCATCCCTAAATATATTTCATTGTACTTTACAGAATTTCTACTTTTTCTGCCCTTCTGCCAATTAAAGCCTGGCAGAATTGCTATATAATATTACAGAAATTCTGACTCACAGAAAGAGAAACAATAGCCAATTTTGCTAACTTTATCTTACCTTTTATTTGACTTCACTTTTGGTATCCAGATTAGAGAGGTATCACAGCTCTTTCCTATTTGAGCTGAATGCTCCGTGACATCTTCCACTGAAAGGTGAACTATGTAAGTAGTTGAAACATTTCCAATTATAAAGATTTATCTGTCAGGGAAAGTAATCAAGGGCAGCTCTTTAATGTGGCTGCATTATTACTTGTTTAGGAAAAGAAAGAAAAAAAAAATAAAAGAAAAAAAAGAGGAAAGCCAGGCTTAGACCATTCCAGGCCAATCAAGGAACCTTGTTTTCTGGTTTAGTTCTCCTCTCTGAAGAGATTTAAGCCATAGGTATCATCCCAGAAAAGTTTGTTAAAACTAAATTATAAGGCACCAGGACAAGTGAAGAAAGTTGGAGGAGGGGTGCAATTCAGTCTCTTTCATTAACATTGCCTAACTTTGACACTTTTAGAAAAAGAGTAGAATAAGGTCT
>JAVJGI010000014.1:52495706-52512471 GCA_035590275.1 Ibycter americanus | reverse complement strand
AGGAGGGGTGCAATTCAGTCTCTTTCATTAACATTGCCTAACTTTGACACTTTTAGAAAAAGAGTAGAATAAGGTCTTGAACAAAGCTGCCTTACCCCAAGGTATGTGCTAATTCAGTCATAGGCTGAATAGCTATTCTTCAGTTCCTTTTCATTATCTTAATAACTATATAAATATTTTTCAGAAAGTGAGTTTACTCAGAATCAGAGGAAACTTCAAAGTCACCTAACATGTGAGGAGCCGTAACTGAAGGAAATGTACAGAAGATTGTAACTTGATTCTTTCAAGGATTCTGTAATTGCTTTAAAGAAAAGCTAAGGAAGGATCAGAAAATTGTTACACCTTTTTACTGACAGAGTGCTGCTTTTAACCTCTGACTAAGTTTTGGGCTTAGTATCCCACTAAACATAGCAATTAATGGAATAGGATAAAGAAGCTTGTATCATCTCAAAACCGCTTCTTAAATGGATGAAAAATAGGTAAGTCAGTCTTATGCATTAAAATTTTAATTGCAAAAGTAATTATGTGAAATTTGAAGTCAAGCTCACAGTGTCTCTATCTTGCCTTTTCTTTTTCCTGTACAGAGTATATACTCACAAAGGCAGCTTTTATCATCCATAAGCAGCATGGATGTTGCAGTTATTCTCCATAAATGATTTGCAAAGAGATGAACAAAAGCAACAAGGTGTTCTAAATCTCTCTGCATATTTCTATCCCAAAGTCTGGTCATGATAATCTAATATTCACAATTTCTATCATCAAGCATGAGGGAAGTAATGTATCAGGTTGCTTTCAACCCAGAATTTGTTTCCATGTTGTAGGCTCTATTACAAGCTATTCACAATTCAGGATTGCAAATTGCCATCTATAATAAATTTCAAAGCATTTACATTTCTGAAACAGTGGCACTAGTGAATTCATTTACTACTAGTAGTTTACCAAATATCTCAGATTAAGACATTGTCTGTGGAAATAATTCTGAGCTATCCATTAAGAATGACTTGGATAAGGTGGTAGAGTGACTCCTACATATTATTTAGGTGCAGAATTGATCAGGGGCACTCCAAAGTAAGTAAGTATATTCAGTACCACTAGAAGCACCAATTTAATACCCTGAGAGAGTTTAATAATGGTGACACCTGCTGCAGGCTCAAAAGCAAGACATAAAAGTACCTGATCTTATATTCCTGCACCATCAAGATTCTTCCATCATCTTAAAAAACAAAGACACAGACCAGGGATACCAAAAGGTTATAGATGCTTTTATAAGAAATGTAATTATTGGCAATTTCTGATTTAGAGCCTTGGCTCTTCTTTAATATGTCAGGCACATTTTTATTAGAAAAAGTATCTTTTTTACTTGTCCAGTCCAGCTACATATGGGCTACCAAGAACAGCAGCACAGCCTGACTGGCTCCTCAGAGGTCTTTCCTGCCTTTTTCACGTGTGTGATCTTGACTAGATTGTCCATTGCACAAAATGCAGCAAGAGTCCATCTCCCTTCTCTAAAAACACACATGGTTCTGTTTTGTATTACACTGTGAGATTATTTGTCACAGGTATGGTTGCAAACATTGTTTGGGCTGATCAGGTGCTAGTCACAAAATCAAAGGATGGAATGATTGAGGTTGGAAGGGACCTCTGGAGGTCATCTTGGCCACCACACCTGCTCAGGCAGGGCCACCTACAACATGATGTCCAGGATCATGCCCAGATGTTTTTTGAGTATCTCCAGAGATGGACACTCCATAACCTTTCTGGACAACTTGTGCCATTGCTCAGTCACCCTCACAATAAAGAAGTGTTTCCTGATGGAACCTCCTGCATTTCAGTTTGTGCCCATTGCCTGTGGTCTTGTTGCTGGGCACCACTGAAAAGAGCCTGGCTCTGTTCTCTGCACACCTTCCCTTCTGTTATTAATATACATTGATGAGATCCCTCCTGACCCTTCTTTTCTCTAGGCTGAACAGTCGCAGCTCGCTCAACCTTTCCTCATATGAGCGATGCCCCAGTCCATTCCTCACCTGAGTGGTCCTTTGCTAGACTCTTCCCAGTATGTCTATGTAGGTCTTTCTTGTAGTGAGGAGCCCAGAAGGGGCCACAGAACTCCAGGTATGGCCCCACTAGTACTGAATAAAGAGGAAGGATCACCTGTCTTGACCTCTTGGCAATACTTGGCCTCACACAGCTCAGGATGCCATTCTTTTTTTTTTTTTTTTGCAGCAAGGGCAAATTACTAGCTCATGTTCAACTTGGTATCCACCAAGACTCCCAGGTCCTTTTATGTGAAGCTGCTTTCCAGCCAGTGAGCACCCAGCATGTAGTGGTCCATCATGAAAAGTTTGTCATGGATTACTGTAAAATAACTGACATGAATCTGTGTATTTTCCCTGAGATACATTACTCCTGAATGACATTTCAGTGGTGTTCATATCACCTAATTTCAAGTATCCACAAACTAACAGGTAGAATTCACCCTCTTATGAGAAAAATATAGAAAGGATTGATATAATACTTATTAGTTCACAAACAAGCATTTAACAAAGATGGAGGCACTTCTACATACAGAAGCCTAAACTCATGGAAGCAATTTAGAAAAGCCCAATTTAGAGTTTGTAGGAAATAGACATTATCCCAAGGGGACAAGTAATCAAGCAAACAAAACTAAACAAACAAAACCCCCACCTTTTGGGCGGCCTAACAGCTCTGTTACTGGGAATACTTAATTGTCAGCTGCATTCCTGTCTTTCCTAATCTTGTGCCCTAGGCACTCATCTTCTGCCTAACATCATTTGAGATTGAGCACTTGTAGCTCCTAGGTTCAAGAGGAACTTAGATATAAATGCTCAGACTGCAACAATGAGAGTTGTGCACAGTCTTTACAACACAGCTTAATGATCAGACCAGTCACTCCTTAAGCAGAACTGAGTTCTCTCCGTTAATTGCAATCCATAGTTTTCCCACCCTACAAAAGTTCTTTACTGAAAGATAAAAAGCTGGTAAGTGGAATACTTTTCAATGCACTTGTTAAAGGCACTGGGTAAGCAGAAATAACAACATTCTGAAGCCATAAAAAGGGGAAGATTAGGTCTTCATTGCTGGATACAGAAGTGAGGAATGAGATACCAGGAATTCTGATCTCTGGTCTTTTTTCTTTGGCTGTTGGGGTTTTTATGTTGGTTTGATTTGTTTGTTTGGGTTTTTTTAATTTGCTGGGGTTTTGTTTGTTTGTTTGTTTCCTCCAGTGATAATATGATGCAAAACATGAAAATCGTCAAGGAATCCAAACCGTGAAAAACATTCTCACACACCACACATATCCTTACCAATTGATGCCACTGGTGAGTTTTGTTCTTATTACTACCTCACTTATGTGTTGGTCAGGTTTGTATATTCTGGTTTGTGTCTCATTCAGCCAGATACCCTTAAAGGAGCAGACATTCTCCTTCCACATACCCTGACATGTAGCTAGTCAACATCATGACTTGCTACTGTCTCCACTTTTCTTGTTATTGTAAAATTGAGCAAGTAATTTTGTGGGAGAAAACTGTCTAACCACTCAAGAACACATAAATCTTTGGGTTAGCAGCAGAGATTTAGTTCCAATTTGCTCAGTGTTCATACATTACTTTCCAAATTGAACCTACCAGGTTGTCTGGGAGGCTATATTTAACATTTTGAACTGTTAATATGGATTTATCCTCATAAATAAGGTGAAATCTGGAGTAACTCTTTGTTAGACAGAAGACAGATGTTAATCTACAAATAGTTTAACAATTCATAAAAAATAACCTGCAATTTTTTTTTCTTTCACTCCCCAATGGATGGGGATGGGGGATGTCACCAGATCTACAAAGAGAACTGTAACAAATCCTCAGTTAGATTTTCCAACAGTGCATGCTATAAATCTGTCGAGTACAGATGATAAACTATCAAGTGCAGGCGTTTTGAATCCAACAGAGAGCTTTCTCAGTATGTCATATATATACTAAATTTCTTGGAAACTTTTTGAGCTTAGCTTATACAGTCATGGCTTTAACATCAAGAGAAGATTTAATCTCATTTGTAATACTGATTTTCTTGGAGTGCTTAGTATCCCATAGTAGATTGAAAGAGCTGAGTATGACAAATCACAAAGTCAAATATGTAATTAATCAGAGGTGAAACAGTTAAATTTGCAACAGTATGAGAATCTGTAGTGACTGAAATTTAGATCTGCCTTCACTGTAATTAGGATTCAGTCTACTAGACACTGGTTCAATCCCACTGTTACCAATACAAATTTGGAAAAACTATTGCACTTGACCTATACTGAGAGGGCAGAAGATCAAGTATAAACCCAGACATTTAACTGAAAATTATACAATCATTCTATGAATGACATTTAGAGGCCTATGATGGACAGCTTACTGACACTTAATTTCTTAGGAACAGAAGTAGAAACAGAACAAATTACTCAGAGGAAGTAAAAAGCAGAAAAAGTAGTTTCTTATTGCTTATTTGTCTTTTCCTACAGTATTTCCTATTCTAATAGAATACAGTGATTTCCAGATAAGAGTCATCAAGATAGAATGTGGTGATTATACCAAATATGAATCAAACAAAGAAAATACAATTATCTTGATATGATGACATTAATTTAAAGCTTTCTTATCTACTGTTATTGTTAAATAAGTAAAATTGTTTACAGTAGTAGCGGAAAAAAACCCAAAACAACCAAACAGCAGAATAAATAACAAAAATTTCAGACAACTGAGAAATATATTAAGTCAAAACCAGTATAGATGTAAGTATATCTTGTGATGAAGACACAGACTGTCTTGGGGGTCTTCTTTTCAGTTTTGTAATTAAAATATTAAACATAAAATTTTGCTTTTGGTCAGCATAGAACAGATATTTCATTGTGGAGATATGTCATCAAAGTATCTGAACATAAGATTTAATTTAATTGCTTCATAATTAGATAGTACCACTGTTATCAAATGTCTCTTGATATGCTGAACAGGAAAACAGTATCTAATCTTAAAAACCTCTGAAACAAAAACGGCCAGGCCCCTGGCCCCCTTACTCTCCTTCCCAACAACTCAAGAGATTACTTTTTCTTAGTTATTTCTTTCATTAGAAAAAAAAATAAAAAAGAAAAAAAAAGGAAAAGGGGGAATCCCAGCAACAACAACATCAAAGGATTTTATTTGTTGAGTATGAAAATTTATTTGAATACATTGAAAATGCAGTTCAAAACAAGAAAAACTGATTACATTGGCTTGCTTATTCTCTGAGAAAAGAAATCTGACCTCGCTGAAAAGCTCAGTCTTTTCCTGCACTTGAATATGTTGCTTGCTGGAGCATTTGTCACATTCCTGAAGCAGTAACTGGATCTTCAGTTGCTGTTTTTTGTAACTTCCTATTTGTTTTTCAGTTACACTTAAGGTATGTTCAGGATTCAAACCCTCTCTTACTCATGAACCATATGCAGAAAGAAAAGAATATTTTTTTCTGAAAAAGCTTTTGACCTTGTTGTTATCTCCTTATCCACAGCTTGTTTTCCCTTGTTTTAAAACATCACCATATCAGCTACTGAGAGTGTATGATAACTTTTGTATTACTGTATATTTGTGTATATTAAATAGACTGTAATGATTTATGATCTCTTTTCTTTTCTGTAAATATAGTTTCTACACTCTTACTTTTGTTCCTGAAATTCTAATCACTTTTTTTTTTTCCTTCTGAAACTGAACGGGAAATGCTATGTGTTATTCCTAGGCTTTGTGATGTTAGTTTTATATGCAGCTCCACTTTCTGTTGAACTTACAGAACTTGCATTTGAACATGGCCTTCAGTCAGCAATTTATGTGTTTGCCAGTGATTTGCACAATAAATGTTTTTCATAATATTTTTTGACTTCTACAATTTTGCAGATTCCATTCTCTGAATCATTTTGCATCTTGCAAGTATTAACCTAGGAAGTAAAAAAACTTCGGGCACTTACTATTTTAGTTTTTCAACTTTGAATCCCTTCAAGTGGCTTGCTTCTGAATAGGTTTGCAAGATACATATATCTTATGTCCTTTAGTAATAGAGTTTGCTGTAGGAAATGATGCTTTATTCCCCCACCGTCAGTTTTAAACACACCGATTCCATTTTCTTGTTATGGGTATCCGGACTTTATTATTACCAACACAAATCAAACAATTTTCTACTTATATCTATCTATAGACAGTAGAATTTTATTGATTAGAACTCTGATACATAGCTTAGCTAGTCATACAGAATAAGACTAGGAAGCAGTTTTAGCATAACGCACTTAGTGTCCCCCAAACAAACAAGCAATCAGATAAAAATGAGATAAATCCAAACACAGAGCATATAATAAGGTATATGCCACCCTAACCACAACAGGAGTTGTTAACAAGTTTGAATAAGTTAATGTGAACTTTCCTACATTAATTAATGTATAGATTAATTCATTTATTACTGTTAGTCACTAGAAAAGTTGAATTTATTAAAATCCATACTATAAATAGTCTAACAGCTTACCCTTAATATAAGGCTAAAGTAAAAGTTAATTTGCTGACAGTCATATAATGTAATACACTTAAGTAGAGCAGGAAGACATGCTACTGCCTGACTGTGAACTTGCCTAAAATACTTCTCTAGGAGTAGAGCAGAGACAGGGAGAGTCTGATTGCCTGACAGCTGAAACTGCCCTCACAAGATCTAGGAGAGGTGACATTAGAAAGGTTCTGCTCCTTGTACATATTCAATTGATTCCTCCTCCTGCCACTCCCATTCCTTTTATTGTATGATAATGAAATTTTTCATTAAAAGAGCCAACTGTGTGTGGAGAGGGCAATTAAACTATGTTCTTACAACCTCTTCTTATTTCTTTAAAGTGTTTCACTCCATTCTCTCCATTTATTTCTTTCTCTTGTCAGACTGAAGCTGAAGAAAGAAAATCCTTATACTCTTCTTTTGTGTAAGCTAGGAACAAAGATGAACTCTGCATCCTTGCTGAAAACATTTTCTCTTTTGAAGCCACATGCTTCCTAAAGAATCTCAGGAATGGAATCCTATCACTGAATTACTTGAAATGCTGGCACTAAAGGGGAAACAAGGTGTGCTGGTTTTCACTGGGATTGAGTTAATTTTCTTCATAGTAGCTAGCATGGGGCTACATTTGGATTTGTGCTGGAAACAGTGTTGATAACACAGGGATGTTTTCGCTTTGTCTGAGCAGTGCGTACATAGTCGAGGCCTTTTCTGCTTCTCACCCCACCCCACCAGTGAGCAGGCTGGGGGGGCACAAGGAACTGGGAGGAGACACAGCTGGGACAGCTGACCCCAGCTGACCAAAGGGATATTCCATACTGTATGACATCATGCTCAACAATAAAACTAGAGGGAAGGTTGGCCAGGGGCTGCTGTGGAAGGATTGGCCAGGCATGGGTTGGGTGGTGGTGAGTGTTTTCATTTGCATCACCTGTCTTTCTTGGGTTTTATTTCTCACACTTTGTTATTTTCCTTTTAATTACAATTTATTATTATTGTTATTATGATTACTAATATTACTAGTTTATTTTATTTCAATTACTAAACTGTTCTTATCTGAACCCATGAGTTTTCTCATTTTTACCCTTCCAATTCTTTTCACGCCATCCTGCTGTGTGGGGGAGTGAGCGAGTGGCTGCGTGATGCCTAGTTGTCAGCGGGGGTTAAACCGTGATACGAGGAGTTTGAATGTACAAGAAAAACCTATATAAAACTTAACTGGGGCTAATCTTATATATTTAGAGTGAAGGAATTAATGATTAACAGATTTTGATATGTATAGAACTCTAAAATAGATTTAGACAAGATATAGAAATGGCTAAACAGTAGGGATTCTCAGGGCCAGTTCTTTAAGCTTATCTCATCTGTTTCTGTACTGTCTTTTATCCTGCCTTCTAGGAGCTTCCTCAGAAAAAAAGGAATGTGAAAAATATACACATGAACCATGAAATGGATGTTGTACATTTTTTTGTGTTTCTTTGTTTGCTTGCTTCATTTCTCAAGTATTTATTGTTTTCTGACTTGATTCTGGATGACTTTCCAAATGTATAAAATATAAATATTCATTTACACTGGATCTTTTGACTGCATGAAGAATGTTTTAAGCCATTGCATTACCTGAAAAAACAACTCATTTGATGTAGAAAATTAATTTGTCCACCACGTAACAAAGAATGTAGTCAATCAATTATGAGGTTAGTCACACAAACAAAAGTAATTGTTAGGCTAAATTACTGAGTAGCATGAAATATATTTAGCCACAATCACTTCTTTCATCAAGAAAATAGCATCTAGCCATTACCCTGACATCTCCTCAGAAATGGAAGATGCTGTTATGCAATTCGAAGCATGAATTATGCGGACAGTTTTCTAGTATTTTTCTGTAAATAAATGTAACATTTAGAGAACATGGGAAAAAGGAAAGTGTACTGAAGTTTTTTGTAAGAATTAAGGTTTTTAAACTGGAAATATGTTACTTGCAGAGTCTCTTTTCCACGTACTGGTAACAATTTTATAAAGACTGGTTTTTATATCAGATTTTTCATGCAGTAAGTGATAAAAACAATGAAAAGAATGGCCTTTCGAAGCGCAGCTGGCTATATACTTTCAGAAAATGTTTCCTTTCTCTTTTTCTGATGCATGCTGTATTATTGCAGAATAAGGTTTCGGTGTTGAAAGATACCTGACTGGTTATATTATCTTAGCCATGGTTGTCACAGGAAGGCTAAGAATGTTATTGTTGTATTAGTCCTGTAACTCTGTAACAAGTATTAAGATTCACAAATGACTGAAGAGAAGAAATTCCCCAAAAAATAAGGAGGGTCTATAAACTGGTTGATTGGTTGGTTGGTCTTCAGTGATAGACAAGAAACTAATTTGAGTATATGACCAAGGGTTTCTGGCTAGAATGGTAAAGATAATGTAATACTTGTGAAGAGCTCTGTAACTAAATTCCTCTGCAAAAAGCATGAATTAAACAGCATAACAGAAAGGACTAATTAAGCAGCAGAACAAGTTTTAGCTGTACTGCATTAAATATTTTGTTGGATTTTTTTTTCTTTTGTGAAGAACAAACAAACTTTAACAAATACCTGTTTGATTTCAATTCAACCTGCTTCTTAATATTATAAAATGTTTTATCCTGTAGATCTGTGTTATACACAACCAGAGATACAGGATATCCCCTGAGAGCTTTATTCACAAATAGTTGATTTAACTAAGACTTACCTGTCCTGGTTTTGGCTGGGATGTAGTTAACTTTCTTCTTAGTTGCTGGTGCAGTGCTGTGTTTTGGCTCTGATGTGAGAACAATGTTGATAGCACACTGATGTTTTTAGTTGTTGCTGGGTAATGTTTATATTAAATCAAGAACTTCTCAGTTTCTCAGGCCATGCCAGCAAGAGGGCTGGAGGGGCACGGGAAATTGGAAGGGGACACAGCCAGGACAGGTGACTTGAACTAGCCAAAGAGGTATTCCATACCATATGATATCATGCTGAGTATATAAACTGGGGGAAGAAGGAGGAAGGGTGGGGACATTTGGCATTATGGTGTTTGTCTTCCCGAGTAACCATTACGTGTGATGGAGCCCTGCTTTCCTGGAGATGGCTGAACACCTGCCTGCCCATGGGAAGTGGTGAATGAATTCCTGATCTTGCTTTGCTTGCATGCGTGGCTTTTGCTTTACCTACTAAATTGTTCCTATCTCAGCCCTTGAGTGTTACATTCCTTTCCGCTTCTCTTCCCCATCCCTCTGGGTGAGGAGGAGTGAACAAGTGGCTGCGTGGTGCTTGGTTGCCAGCCGGGGTTAAACCATGACATTACCACACTAGCTTCAGTTTTGAAATCACTGGCCATGATGAAACTGTAGATGATGTCAGTTTATCTCAAGATCTTAAAAAACAATGCAAAGCAGGAAACAACTGAAAAAATGAAAACCCTTTTCCATTGTAATCATTTACCCATGTAGCAGAGAGCAACAAATTACTGAACTGATACTTAATAACTCAGTGTCATTTCAGTATTTCTAAGTGTCAATCCTCTGTTCCCATCCGCCTCCAAGTTTCATTGCTCACTGAATAGATTCTTGCATTCCCAAGTATTGTCATTCTGCTTTGTGGTCCTGCTTCAGTGAGGAAAATTCTGTTCACTTTAAGAACGTGTTCCTGTATCAGTAATGCTTTGAGGTAATTCTTCCTTCTCAAAACGGTAAAAGAGAATGGTACTTTTTTCCCCATGAATTACAGTATTTGTTTTTTACATTATTATGTTTAAGTTGGACACAAGACAGAACATAGAGAGTGTAAGTCTGCAGTTAACAGGGTTTGCAGATGTATCAAAGTCCCCAGAAGTTTTTTACAAATTTGAGAATAGTGCAGGTACTCAAGTAATGTTAAGAATAAACACCTGAGGGCTTCTAATAGACTGGTCCTTTTGACTTCCTATCCCTCTACTTTCCCACATTGATTCCTCCCAACTCCTGTTTCATCCTTACTTACCCTGCCTCTCGTTCCTCACTTAAACATTGCAAGTAAGTAAACCTCCCCTCAGTCTTGAAGGTGATCTGGAGAGCCTCCCTTGCTGACTGAAGATGATCACTGTGTCCCGTGGCCCATGAGGCTGAGGGTCTCCAGGGAAAGTCCTAGGATGGCCAGGGCAGGGGCTCCTATCTCTGACTGCGTCATTGGGTTCCCCCTCCTGCCATTGCTCTCCTGTGCTCCTTTGTATTAGTAGAAATAAACCTTTAATCATGTAACTTAGCAGTCACCAACATATATAAACAGTTGCTTTGTCTGAATGCTTTAACAAAGTTTGATTAAAAGCTGTCAGAAGCAGCAGTATTACCATGTCCTCATTAATCAGACAGTTACTGTGATTTCTTACCTAAAGTATAGC
Source organism: Ibycter americanus (assembly GCA_035590275.1). NCBI lineage: Eukaryota > Metazoa > Chordata > Aves > Falconiformes > Falconidae > Ibycter > Ibycter americanus. Next base: position 52,501,527 of record JAVJGI010000014.1, on the reverse strand, counting down.
TTACCTTTTCTATATGTCTCCTTCAGTTCTTTCCTTGCCAAGAAGACAATAATCTCTGATGAGAATCAAGCTGAACAACAGAAGGTCTGTGCTTGCTTCTGAGGTACAGGAGCAGAGAATAACACTGTGTGATGACTGAGTATACTGCAGCTTTTAGAAATACAATTTTGACAGGCAAAAATATGTATCTTTGTAAAATCTGAAAGGGTGTTGGCAGTTTACCCAATTTTAATTGCAACAAAGGACCAACTGCAATTGCCTGAAATGCAGTATAACATAACAACATTTTCAACACTGAGAATGAAATCTGTAAGAGATCCTTTTTTTACTTCTGAAATACTTTAATGATCCTTTACCTGTCCAATGACATTTAGCCCACATTAATGTTGTACTGTATCACCTGAGTAAGCAACAAGAGGAAGCACACATACTGAGACATAAGCAAAGCTATATTCTCCAGTATGAGATGCTCTTACTATACAAGTCACTGCCATTAAAATAAACAACAAATACTCCTTTCTTGTGACATTCCATCACTTATGCCAGCTTTCTGATAACAGGCTATTTCCAGACAGTGGCTTCCAGCTGTGTTGCTTCATTTCTATGCAATGGGCTGAATACATGAATTCAGACTACGTGCAGGAGCCAATGTATGCATACTCTGTGCTCTTCTTAGTTCAGGTTTTACCCTGCCAGGTCTTGTTCCTGACATAGAACAGACACATTCTTGTTTTATTTTCCTTTCTTTTTTCTTTTCTTCAGTTCTGTGTTTATCCTTGACATCTAATTAGTGAAGAAATGCATCATTTTCACAGAAAAATGTTTTCTAGAAAATGTTACGGTTCATGTAAGGGATCCTAATCAAATGAAAAATCTCCAACAAATTATGATATGCAGATATACAGAATAGCAGTAACAAAAAGTCTCACTACCAGCTAGTTTGCTAATACTGACAGCACAACAGAACTCAAGTTCTCAGTTTCCCCAAACCTTGACATTGCTTTTTCCACCACCTTCAATTATTGTTATGAGAGCTGATTCCTCATAGTTTGTTGTTCAATTGCTCAACAAATTTTGCTATATTTCACAATAAAAAACCCTGATGTTCAAGCTGGATGGAAGAAACAGGACTATAACTTAAAACTCTCAGCTTCTTAAAAAGTCAGGTGAGCCTCTAACAACATTCAGATCAATAAAATTCCCAATAAACAATGACAATTTTTATAGCAAAAAAGGAAAATAAAAACATGGTTGGAAAACTAAGCCATATCCAAAATTAATGATGGTGCCTGGAAACTGCCCACGGAATTATACCTGCATTACTGTCTAATGGAAAATGAATGGACAGCTCAGAACCTTTGTTCTGACTTCTCCAAACTAAGTACTCTGTCTACAGCTCTGGGGAGTCAGCCTCACTCTTATTTCATCTCCTGGCCTGATGTTGGGTATTTTTTGCATTGAACACTATATCCAAACTCCTCCACAGCCTCCCAGATGCACACTGTCCTGAGATTAGTTTATGAGAAGTTTACTTTAGGTTTCACTACACACATCTTGTCTGCCAGCAGGGTAGCTCCTTTGTGAATTGAATATTCTTATTATCACAGTAGTAAGAATACTTTGTGAGGCTGAAATCATAATGGATGGCACCAGAACCTTGGCCAGCATGAAATGGACACGATCCTTGAGAAGAAAAGCACCTAAAGATTTTCAACTTTTGTGCTAGGTTTCATCAGTATTAAAATAAAAGAGGGAAAATCTTTAAAATACAAAAAATTCAGGTGTGTTGTATTAAAATTGAAAAATTTGAAACAAATCTTTTTCCGCCTACTCTGTGTCCCTGCCATTCCTTTAGGGTACGTCTTTCAGTCCTAAATTCAGTACCATTTAGTACCTCTTTCTGGTTCCTCAGGGAAAGCTTTTTGTTTTGTAATCTTTGTCATCTGATCTTGTTCTTCTGAGTGACTTTTCAGTCCCTACATGTGCAGAGGCCTCCCTTCCTCCTGCATCATTTCCTCCTTGCCCGTCTCACATTACGTCCCACAGATCCCTGTAACTGAGCATATGCAGTTGCTTTCAAGGAAGGAGCAATCTGTAGATCTTTCTAATTGTTTCAGCTGATACAACCCTAGAGGCAACGTACACAGACTCCATCTACACAGAGCTTTTTACCAAGATATCCCACAAATTATGTATCAAGAGCTACAGCATGGACCATAGACAAAAGCAACACAAATTGGCTAATGTTCTTGGCCCAGAACCGTTCCTTTGACCAGAGCATTGGAAAAAAAGGTCAAAACTTCAATCTTCTAAATGTTGAGGTTTATTTTTTCAATATGTCTCTGTGAAAGAGGCTCAGAGATATGAAAACAAGACTAATTTTAGATGTCTACCTAAGGAGACCTAAGTACCATTTAGTTGTCACCTATTTTTCCTTTTAACCATAGAGGATGTAGAAAGTACATAATGGATAAAAATCTGGTCAAGAAAATCCAATCTCCAGTGTCTTTCCTGTTATGAAATTCTCTGATAAGTAGTATTTCTTACTCCTCTTACAGTTAAGACACTAATAAGCTTTTTGTGGGTTTTGGTTTTTTTCTTTTTTTTTTCTATAATTGCCGTAAATTGCAGATATAATAGTATAGAAAGTTTGATACTAAATAGAAAATTCCAGATGTTTGCATATTTTGGTGGCTAAATCTGCACAAACAAAAATTTTCAAAAGCTTATGTTATCAAGAATTATTTTGACATTTTTGTAAAGTGATGTGCTAGGTTGGCCCCATCCAGCATCTAAGCACCCACACAGTGGCTCTCTCCTCCTCCCCAGCACGATGGAGAAGAGCAAAAGCTGAAAACTCATCATTCAACACAAAGGCAGTTTAATAAGTGAAAGAAAGACAGAAAAAACAGGTGATGCAAAGGTAATCATTCACTACCTCTCACAAGTAGACTAATGCCTAGCCAGTCTCCAAACAAAAGCCACCTTGGAGGACAATGCCACTGCTTTTCACTCTACTACCAGTTTTTATTGCTAAGCGTTACATTATATAGCATGGAATATCCTTTTGGCCAATTACAGGTCAGCTGTCCCAGCTATATTTCCTCTTAGTATCTGGCCCACCTCCAACCTGCTTGCTTGGGAGCAGGACAAATGGAGTGGAGAGGTGGGGGGTGGGAAAAGGAAAAGGAAAAAAAAAGGTGGAGGGGGAGGGGAAGAGTAAATTGCAAAGCCTTGATCTGTTGTCAGCAATGTTTAGAAACAGCCAAAACACTGGTGTGTTATACACACTGTTTTAGCCAGCAACCCAAAAGACAGCACCTTACTGGCTGCTATGAAGAAAGTTAACTCCATCCTGGCCAGACCCAGTACAAGTGACTTACTTCCCAATCAAAAGATAATCTAGTTTTGAACATGAATCTGTGGTTTCTCAAGTAGATCTTTCTTACTACCACAAGCAGAATTGATTAAATCAGAAAAGATAATGACATACACATATTTTTGCCATATAGCAAGAATGAATTACCTTGATTGGACTGCAGGAAGTACTATGCACGATATCGCCCATAATACACCATGGAAACACATCAGCTGCTAATTGAATTAGAAAGTATATTGCATTCTACAAATTCTGTCATTCTTTTATCCGCAACAGAAGAAGTTACACATTGTGCCCATGATTTGGGGGTGGGGGTGCGAAGTAATGATAAAGGGGCTAGAGGAAGATGCTCAGATGCTTAGCTAATGTCATGAGCATCTCAATGCCAGCAATTGCACTCAGTGAGGCATATGAAACACAAAGGATACTTTTGAATTCAGAAATTATGTCACATGAAACTGCAGACTATAAAATGAAAAAAATCTCACTGGCCTGTTAGAGATTTATTTCTTGTTCTTCCTTGATATAAAAATAATGTCCCTCACCCATAACTCTGGCAGGTATCTCAGCTTATTCTCAAAACTACTGTTCTCAGACTTTAGCTTTCAAGTTTGTGTCATTCAGATCTCGTTACTATAACTGCTAATTGAGACATGAGATTCTTGGGAGATAGTACTCCTTGGTGTGACTAAGACAAGATGATATCCTCATGGGCGTTCTTAGACTACATGTTATGAGTGTCTTTGAAAGAATAGCTGTAGAAGCAGCAGTCACTCATCTCCTCCTACCAGCTGCTTTGGAAAGACCATCTCCCCATTTTCTTTGCTGAACATGGTATTCTACTGTATGGAATATTCTTTTGGTCACTTTTGGTCAGCTTTCATAATTGCGTCCGCTCCCAGCCTCTTGCCCACCCTGTCACTGTTGCTCACTGTTGCGGCAGAATGAGAAACATAGAATACTTTGATTCACTGTGCAGCAATAACCAAAACATTGGTGTGTTAGCATCACTGTTTTAGTCAAAAATCTAAAATACAGCTTCTTATGGGCTGCTGGGAAGAAAATTAACTCTATCCCAACCAGATGTGGTACACATAGTTAAATAGCTTGAAGTTTGCTTTAAATCTGGATGAAGGGAGCTTTCATTTATTTGCAAGAATGTATGGAGAAGTATTCTGAGCTACCTATCCTCATACCTCTATAATCAGTTGATGTTATTAAAACTTTTTTCCTAAATTACCTGATAAGCATAAAGTTTGGTGAGACTTACAAATCTATTTGGGGATTACAGAATGTACAGAATGTATGGAATGACATGCTCTAGGGAGAGAAGATAAATCACCGTTTAGATTTTCTTGTCCTTGAGACAGCTTGTTTGTGTCATCTAGGGATTTTGCAGCACTGAGCATAAGTGTTGCAATAAAAGCTACATTTCGATATACATTTTCACTGTACGACAAAATATATAGTTATATATGGTTATATACATTTTTTATATACGTTAATTATATGTACACACACTTTCAGAAAGATTTTAAATTGGCAAAAATGGAGGGATTATTTCATTAAATACAAAGTAAAGCTGTCGTGGTGTTTGTTTAGTTTAGGACATATTTCATTAGCTTTTCTGGGTGGTAATTGATCTGCATGCTCTCTTTTCTGACTTGATTGTCAGATGGTTAGCTTTATTAGGATTGACCTGTCAGCTACAGGACAACATCTGTCTCAGACTTTTAAAATAAAATCAGTTGTATTTTTTTGATCAAAGCACACATTTAAGTTAAATTAAATAAGGCCTTAAGTACCATCTCATCCCAATCTTATGTGAAGAAAGTTGCCATGAATTTTTGCTTCCAATACTGGTACTGAAATTTAGCAGGTATACATATTCTTGTTAAATCTCCAAGACCCATGGTATAATATAGGAAGACATATGCCAGTATAAATCATAGAATCGTAGAATATCTGAAGTTGGAAGGGACCCATAAGGATTATCGGGTCCAACTCCACGTTCCTGGTAGGACTATCTAAAGCCAAATCACGTGACTAAGAGTGTCGTCCAGACACTCTTGAACTCTGACAGGTTTAGTGTCGTGACCACTTCCCTGGGGAGCCTGTTCCTGTGACTGACCACCTTCTCAGTGAAGAACCTTTTCCTAATGTCCAATCTGAACTTCCCCTGTCACAGATTCATTCCATTTCCTTGTGCCCTATCGGTGGTCACCAGAGAGAGGAGATCAGCACCTCCCCCTCCGCTGCCCCCCTTGAGGAAGTTGTAGATAGCAATGAGGTCACCTCTTCTCTTCTCGAGGCTGAACAAACCAAGTGATCTCAGCTGCTCCCCATAAGTCTTGCCCTTTGTTTGATGTCCTCCTTATATTGAGGCGCTCCAACCTGCACACAGTACTGGAGGTGGGGGCTGCCCCAGTGCAGTGTAGAGTG
>JAVJGI010000014.1:52462297-52494857 GCA_035590275.1 Ibycter americanus | reverse complement strand
GGAACCCCACTGGTGACTGGCCACCAGCCTGATGTAAGCCCATTTACTATAACTCTTTGAGCCCAACCCATCAGCCAATTGCTCACCCAACATATCATGGACTTGTCTAGCTGTGTGCTGGACATTTTATCCAGAAGGATACTGTTATACAAATAACAAGATCTTTGCAAAAATCCAAAAGCACTGCATCTACTGGCTTCCCTTGGTCAGCTAGATGGGTGACCTTGTCATAAAAGGAAATTAAATTAGATACAAGACTTTCCCCTCATGAACCCATGCTGGCTATGACCAATGACCAATGACCAATGATGGCTTTGTCTCTCAAGTCTGATAAGACTGAGGTCAGAAAAGCATTTAGTTCTGGATTAGTTATCAATGACTAGATAATATTTCAGCTTCCCCAGACTAACAGATTGCATAGTCATAAATCCATTTCTATCTCATTTCTGTGTATATTGCAAGTCTGATTCAGAACACATGTATTAAGAAAGCATAAACCCATAAACTTTAATAACATTGTACTGATCTGTATCTAAATAAAAAGAACAAAGAAGCAGAGTTTACATATCTACCAAGATTTTTTATTATAATTTTTAATTTACTTTATGAGATTGTTTCCAAAAAGTGTGTATCTAAAATAGTTATGAGGTCAGGTTTTTCACTTTAAAGTAGTCGCTAAGTAAAGAGTCAGAAAAGAATATTTAGTGCTTTACTGATGCTATAAAAGTTGGACCTAGGGAGGAAAAAATGCAATCTTTTAGGATAATCTAAATGAATTAAGCAGACTTGAACCTTTAATTCTTAAATTGTTTTGTATGGTCCTGCTGAGACAACTTAGGTAATACAGTGATATGCTCACTAAGGGGAAGTAAAGCAATAATGAGAATTAGCAACTTGTACTGAAGTATGTGCAAGATTATCTGGATTTAAAAAAATGGTAGGTTTTCTATTTCCTCCTCAAAATTATCCCAAATCCACAATGTATGATTTAAAATTTGGTGCTGCTTCATAGCAGTTAAATATGTGAACCCTAAAATAATAATGAAAACATACACTGCCATTAGGGCCATGCAGATTTATGGTGGGCAAAAGTCTAGCTTATTAGTTACAAAGACTTCCTTCCTAGTCTTTCCACTACTTCAAAAAATAAGACTTTTTTTTCCAAATTATCATAGTTGAGTTAAGAATTCAGTTTTTACTGAAAGTAAATGGAATTAAGACTCTCTGGTAAAATAGGTGTTTTGAACGGTACACGGTTTACAGCACAACACTTAATGTCACTACCTCTTACAAGGGTTTCCTGCATTTAGAGACAGTATCAAGGTAAGAAACTAGATTTTTGGGTTTGGGTTGCAGTGTACCAAAAGGTGACATAACCTTTAGCTTATAACAGCATTTAGTTATACGCTGTGGCATTAGATTTTTCAGAACATAGTCATGGTGTCAACTGGAAAAAAACTCTATGGTAGTGATTGAACTGTGTCTATGATCACATAGCATATGCAGTTGTCATTTATGCACAGGCGTACATGCACATAACAAAAATACAATAGCTAGGCAGCGTGAAAATCTTAGAAGTAGGATAATAAGGTCTTTCAAGAAAATAAATCTAAAAGGAGTCTATTTAAATCAAGATAATTCTAATTTATACTGGTTCTGTTGCTGGCTCTGATTTTTAATGTAAGTGGGATCAGACCAGATTTGAATGTGTAGCCTTTCAAATTCATGCTAGTTTAATTTTCCACAGAACATTGTTTCAAAAGATGGTGAAGATGGGAATTAAGTGTATATATATTTTTCTGGGCTTTCTGTGCACTTTAAATTCTGAGAATATAGACTATATCCTCACCTGTGATAACTCAATCTATATATTAATTTATTTCAGTTACTGTAGCTGGCCTGGATCATGCCTGAATTGATGCATTAATACCTCTTGCGACTCTATCCTGTCTTTGTACTAGTATTTGGAAGGGTTTTCAAAAGCGAGAGGGGGCTGCTCCCTAATAGAAGGCAGGCGGGGACTCCCCATGGGGCAGCAGTGCAGGACCTGGCAGCCAGCACTTGTCCCACCCCCCAGCCAGGAGCAGGTCAGCTAGGGAGCACAAGGGTAGCCCCAGACCTGTTCATAGGCACCTGTTCTTGGGCAGGGCTATGGGCATGGGGCCAGGCTGAAGGCCAACCAGGAAACTAGTCCAGCAGAGGAGACAAGCTCATCACTGGGGAAGAGATGTGTCTGCGAGGGAGCTGGGCCAGTTCCAGGGACCTGGCAGTGGGGATTTAAGGGCAGGCAACCCCCCTATGGTGACAGTCAGGGCAAGCAGACCCAGCCAGTGAATTCAAAACCTTGAGAGAATCAGGGAGGAAGAAGCAGACTGTGATAAGAAAACACCGAAAAATAGTCCCAAGGAGACTGCAAGACTAGAGCAATGGTTTTTGTGCACTAGGTGCGTTGTTGACCACTGCCCAGCAAAAAGGGTGGGATGGTGGAGATTGATGGTGGGGCTCTAGCACCCCTTGCTCACTGGAAATCATCACCGTTGACCTGAAGACCCATGGGATCACCCCAGAGAGTGTGCATAATCTGGGGCAGAGGGGCAGGTACGTTAATGCCTTTTGTTTAACATTTCTTTGTGTATTAACATCAAAGAGTTTTTTTCTGTATTGATTTATACTATTAGTGTTATTGTAACTGGACTAATGGGTACACTTTGCTACATTTCCATTTGGTAACTGAGATTTTAATTAAGCAAACACTTCCCTAGCTCTAATAAGATATGTTCCATTTTCTTTATGTCTAGTTTTGAGTGCCACAGTACAACTAATAAATACAACTGTTGTTATTTATTATCAGAAGCATTAAAGCAACATATTGATACATTAAAACAGTATCTTAGCTATTAAAAAATACATCACCCAATGAAATAAATGAAGGACAGGTACTGACAAGGTTGTATTGTCTCTCTCAGAAATAATACTGCAACGAATCAGGTTTAATTATTGGAGTCACCCCAGAATAACCATACAGCATTAACAGATGTACCAAAGATCTAGGAAACAAAATCTTTGAGTTGGGCCTGCGTAGAATTTACCATAATATGTTAGTGAATGTGTAATCCCTTAGCAATTTCCCTTTCTCAACCACACTGCATTTTAAGCAAAGGTTTTAATTTACATTTCAGTATTTACACTAGAAACATGTTCCATTCTTCTTTCTTAAATAATATGTCATAATTTAATGGTCATAACATAATCTCAAAAAATGATCTAACATAGAGCGGCAAGAAGTTCTGCAGTGGTTATAATTGTGAACAAATAATTCTCATGTTTGAAGACATACAGAAGGAAATTACCGTGTGAGGGCAACACTGGGTGTTGTAACCTGCCATCTGCTTTAGAAGTGTGCAAGCAGAAAACGATCATGAAGAATGGTTTGAAGATAAAAGCGTGACTCTTCCGTATCACGTTGGTTTTCTCTTCATTGCAAAAAAACATGCACATCAAAATAATTGAAACAGACTAGATGTTTGGCTTTAAAATCTGATAGACATAGGGGGTTACATCTTCTGAACCATGGTGACGTGCCACACTGAATGGTTATTTGAAACACCATGAGATAAGTTCTCTGTATTATACATTCTAGGGCTTGGCAATGAAGAAGATGACATATACAAATTGTGTCTGTATGTATCTCTTTTAGTAATGAAGAGAAAGCAAACATGTAATTTCCTGTCATTCCAAACAAGCAGTTTCTGATAATGTCTAAAAAAATTAACCTGAAACCAACTTAAAATATTTTCAAATTTTTACTTTTGTGGGGAGAATTTTGATTTTCATTCTGTTTTGTTTTTCTTGCCATTACCTCTTGACTAACACCTCCCACTTGCAAATTTATGGTTCACCATTGTTAGACTTCTGTCATTTAGAATTATTAAACTGCTAATAGTGTAAAATGCAGCAGGTAAGGCATCTGCTGTTATGAACCAACCATGCCATAGCATCTTCTGACAAAATTAATACAGTTTTAAATCCTCCTGACACAAAAAGTTTTTTGAAACTTTTGTCTATATTTTTTTTGTTGACTTTATAGCATATTTTAAGATTAATTGGACTGTTGAGTTGTATTAGCTACCTTGCAGAATACTTGCATGACTTGACCTATGTTGCTATTGAATGTATAGATGTATCTATAGTAAGGAAATTGGAGATCACTGTGGTGGGACTGTGTTAAAAACAGTAAATCAGTCCATTTTCAAAACAACTGTTTACTGGATTCATTAACAATACACCTTCCCAGTGGTTAGTTCTTAATCACTGTTAGACATTGCCACTACATATGCAAACAATTAGTCCTTATGAAACATATAGCAACTTTTACTATAGCTATGAGTATACAACACCACAGAACTGATGATGGTTTGGTTAGCACTGTTGGCTATGGTCCTTGATGGTTTTTAGCCACAGGCATTAAGGTCGTCAGGCTTGAAAGCTTGGCAACAAGGGCATGCTGAACTAAAGGGGGCTTATATTCTTTCTTTCTTTCCCTGTCTTTCCTCCCTCCTTGCTGTTTTCCTTATAATAATATTGATAATGTATACCCTTAATTAGAAACTACAAATGTGACTACCTCTGTCCTTAAATCATCATAGTTACAAAAAATATTAGTACTGTGTTGCTAAAAAACATTTGTGGAAACAGGCGTTATCTGGGTAGTTGAATGACACTTGGGAAATGAATCAATGTAAACTCACCTCTTAGAAGAAACTAGATGATCAATACAGGAAACAAATCTTACAAGTGCTTGAATAGGGGGAAAAATGCCTTTCTTATACTTTCTTAGACACCAAAACCAATCACCCTTCAGAATATATGTAGTGGTCAACCCGGAAGACTATTGTACAATGGGTTAGTGATGCACATAATGGGTAATCCAGGTCAGTGGCTCTTTATGACATATACCATGTGACTACTACTTAATCTAGGTGTATCTAATCAATATTATAATTAATGTATGCATAGTTGTTGCATAATTGTACATGGAATCAAATATGTATTTAATCATAACTCTATATTGAGAATATTGGCTTGTCCACTTGAAATCTTACATGAATCTGTTCAGGAACTGTAGCTTTGTTAATAAGATAATATTAGAGTGTATTGTGCAAGGGACTCTTCAAAGCTGAGTCATTCCAGGCTCAATTGCTGTTACAGATGATTCTGAACTGGAAGCAAGACCCTATAATATAGTAGTGAACTTAGAGCTGGATAACCTCTCCATGGACGGGATCTATACACCAGAGATTTGGCTAACACTGTATCATCTCATGGTTTTAATCATCATAAGGTATGTAAGATTTTGTAATTTTATATGCTGTTTTCTTGGCTATTAATAAATAGTTGTCCACCTTATAAGTGTTTGCGCCTTTCTTCTTGGAATCCGGTAGGAACAGGCACCTTTCCAGTGCATAAGATCCTATACTGTAGGCAACCAAGCATCGTTAAGTTCAATATTCACAGCTACCTGCGGCTGTTCAATAATCAGATAAATGTCAGCAGAAACAAAAATAACAGTATTTTATAAACACAACCAAAACTATTTAGGTGCTCAAAGTAGGTTTGACTTCTACAGAGATTCTGAGTATCCTTCAGAAGTACTGATAGGTGTTTGACAATGATTTTTTGAAGCTCCAGCTTCTGCCCCCCTGAAGCAAGTGGAGACATCTTCTGCCCCAGCTAATGTGAGATAAGGTTACAGGAGCCTATAATCGTAATTTTATGGCTTAAGTATATAGCAGAAGTGCAGTAACTAGAAATGGGGTAAGAAGAAAACGCCAGAGATAAATATTTGCACTGAATAAAAAGAAAAAGGAATGAAGATTGCCTACAGATGCCTTGGAAAAGATATGAAAAGGTTTTATTGGCCCGCAACTTTTTTTTTTTCTATGGAAATATATTAAAGGTAACTCTGATTTCTATTAATATAGTAAGAACATTTTAGAGACAGTCTTTATTCTTAAGTCTGATTTAATATATATTAGAAAAGGGTTCTTTTTTATTGAACTAGTTGCTTTTAAACATATTGGCTATCTAGGTCACTGTTAAACTCCAACATTTCTTTCATAGAACTATACCCATTAGTCATCAAATTTTAAACTGAAGGGGTTTAAGAACTATGTAGACCTTTTATCACCAGTTTCTGCACCATCAGTTGTCCATGGAGCACAGTTTAAGAAGTACTCACCCATATCATACTAATACATTAGCTATCTATATGGCACTGCAGTAGGGCATAAAAGAGAGGTTTCATACCAGGTTTACTGTTGTCGTGAAAGGAAAGTGTGTTCAGTAAAATGAACATCAAATATTGTGTCTTTTGAAAAGGTTGGGTTTTTTTATTGAAAGAATCAATTAAAATTCTGTTTTCTCATATACTACTAAAATTTAGTGAAAATGAAGTTATTTTAAAAGCTGATTTGGATTTTTGTGAATAAAAATTGGATATGTAATTCTTGTGTTAATGTCTGAAGATGAGATATCTTGGAAATTGTTTATGGCATTTCAAAACTGATTTTATTCTTATCAAACAAAACCCAAATATTAGGAGACACTAAGGAAAATTCACTTTACTAGTATGCCTGAACATACCACTGAATAGTTTTGCAATGTATTGCTGTGGCATCAAAGCAAAAATGCTTTATTCGTTAACTTACAGTAAAAGGTGTTTGATACATAATGATAGATAACACAATGGTAGGTAACTTTCCAGTAATAACTTAGGACTTGTAATTTTAACAGTAATTCCTCAAGTGATTTGCTCAAGATCATTCATAAAAAGATGGGAAGAAAAGCTGTTTTCTCTGTGTTTAGTTTTAGCAAGGCTGATTTCAGAAATCTAAACAAAAAGAGTTTGTTTCATTAACATTAAAAAAAAAAAGCTATATCCTAACCTTTACTCATTATTTGCTGCAAGTTTTAAACCAGTCAAATGCAAAGATGGATTTCCATTTTTTTACAGTAAAGGCAAAATTGGCAATAGTTTATTTTCAAGGCACTGTCAGTTTTCATACTACCACTCAATTCAGCAGAGTAGTGAACTGCAAAGAGAACAAACAATAATTTTCCTGAATTTCAGGACTCACATTCACCTGAATGTAAAACTAGTCATCTAGGAGCCCTCTGTAGTCAATGGAAAGAAGTTTTGTTTTCATAAAATGATTCTTTCTGTCCAAAGACAGATATCAGAAATAAGCTTAATGAATACTACAGACACTTCCTTTCTTTTTGTGGGAATTCTTGTTCAAGATGGGTTCAACCAATCTCCAGACTATGAAATAAATTGTCACCTATATATTGATAGATTTTCTTAGTTTTGCATATGCTCCCTGCTTGTTCTCATTGACATATGGTATACCACATCCATTACCGTTTGAAATATAATAGAATTAGCAATAGATATGAACTCTTCATGCCCAGTTCTCCATTTGTCTACAATCTTTTAATTTTGTAGGGAGCACTAACTTATCTTTAACTGTTGTATTGCAGTCAAACCTGTTTACCACTCTATCACTTTAAACACAATTCTCTGCTCTGCTATATAAGAAAAAAAAGGATTGCTAGATGTTGTCTAAGGATTCAGAATCACAAATTGCTGCCAATGAGCCAAGTTACAATATCAGCTTAGTGTGTTCCTCTATTCCACTGCAAATGTGAGGTAAATAAACATATTTTAAAGCTCAATTATAAACTTTGCTCTAAAGGTTTAATTTTGAGAGGAAGAAAAAGCAACAACTTTAAGAAGGAAAATAAAACACTGCCAAAATTGTAATGTTTTCTTACCATTTCAGCTCATATGAGTATTTTATAGATATTTATAATAAGTAACAAATTCATGATTGGAAAACTTTTACAGATTTTTCTTTTCAAGTTCTATTCCCTCAATAGAGCTTTTAGAAATCCCTGCACCTGTAAGAAAAACTGTCAGCCCTGAGAAAGCCAGCTGTCAGGATTTTAACTCCTCAAGAAAATATTTTTACAAGGCCCTGACTTACAAAACTACAATATAATCAGTAGCTTTCATTTAGTAGTGGAAGCTAATATGTACTCATGATTTTCAAATGAGAAAAAAGGGTTCTTTCCTGCAGGTCTACAAACCAATTTCACAGGGCACTTTTAAAAATTACTGACCTGTATGTTCACAAAATTTTTCTGGCGTTCTTTCCATATGATCTAATGATCTCATCTACACTTTTTTTGTACTCTTAGTTAAGTAAAATTTTTGGAATGCTACAGTGTCAATCTTATATTTTTTGGGGAAGAAAAAGTATATCACAAAATTAAGTAAAATATTTTCAATATTTTGAAAACTATTTTTGTAACTTTTCATGACCCACTGTTATCAGCCCAGTTTTATTAGCCAAATTTATGAAAATACAACAGATTTCCATGATGATAAGATAATTTTCTTTTCTAGTGAAATGTATGTATGGAAAACTTCTTATAATAAAATTGTTTTGGCATAAATAGCTAATTAAATTACTGAATCATCCTGTCATCAAAGTTTAATTTTAATTTCCAGAAATAAATAATTAGGAAGAATAATATATGATTCATGTTCTGGTAAATATAACATATTTGGTAAATATAAGGATTAATTTTTATCATCTAAATATCATGGAGGGACAAATATTCAGTCCTGAAACTGGAAAACAATCTTATCATTAATTGAGTGCTTAATATAGTCTTCTTTTATTGTTGCTTATTGTAATTTTTATTGATTGGCTTTTCTGAATTGTATGGATTTTATCTGACAGGTTACTTAGAACACATAGCTCCAGCTGAGAGAAAAAATTGCTGGTATATCAAGCATTACTGATACTCAAGTATCACTTTAGGCAATAAACATCTGTAAGGGTGATTGTGAGGAAGAAAGCTAAAAGCTATTCAGAAGAAAAAATATGAGCGCTGAAGGAATAGCATGAAGATTGCCTGTTGTTATTTGGAAATCTGGCTTGTTTGCACAGTCTCTGATAACCCACTGTATTTCATACAACAGGAGAACAGCAGGGACATTTCACCCTTTTGTAACTAGCTGTTCTTTATGAAAGAGTGAGGTTGTTCTTAGGTTGAGCTATCTGATGGATAGCTTACTGCAATGTGTGGGATTTAGATTTCTGCATTTTTCCTTGGCAGACTATAACATTGTGTAAGACAGGAAGATGAAAAGTCGTGAAAATTTACTAGCCCAGGGATGAAATTGGTCCATTGTTCTTCCTTTAGGGAAGCAGAGGATAATTGAGGGAAAGAAAACAAATACAAAAACAAAACAAAAACTTACCTAAGGGCAGTTTGTTATATATTTGATCACCAGCATGTCTAAATTATAGAAATTCTGTGTTCTTGCTTTCTTGTTTACAAGAAAATTTTCCTTTCTTCCTGCACTTATCAAACTGACTGTTATTTGAGGTGGAGATAATTAATCTTCAGGCTCTTTCCTAAAGGACAAACTTAATAACATAGCTAAAATAGCTAAAATAAATGTATAAGCACAACACATACACATGAAAAATGCTTTACAAATCCAAACGGATAGGTTGATTGTACACACACATTGTATATAGTTTTGTTAAGTGAAATAACTCCATGCAAGGAGAAAAATATTTTTTTTGCATCATTATAGGGAACAAATTGGTCAAAATAAGATCAATAAGATGAGAAAAGAAGACATGCAGCAAGAAAAGAAAGAACTATTGTTTTGGATGCTAGCCAGGGGCTTAGCACACCTGATTGTAACCCTTCTGATAGCCCCAGCCTATCTGTTTTCATGTGATAAGACTTCTAGGGCTAGACTCAAAATATTTTGGACAGCTCTTTTAGCAAAGGTCTAATTTGAGGCAATCTGGACTTAACATAAAGCAACATTTCAGTGCATTAAGTGCAACTTAGGTGAAACAAGCACATAAAGTTAAGACATCAATATTAAAAAGTCCTGTCTTAAAGTATTTGGGGACATGAATCATTTATATCTGTATATAAATGCTGAAAAGGCAACAGCTTGTAATCTGGTACCAAGTGACACAATAGCATTTATATATATGTTAGGTCAAGCTAGTCCCTCTGTAGTGCCTCTGCCTTCGGAAAAGGTAATTCACATGGTAAAGAACACAAGCAGGAAGTGAACTGGCAGATAAATAGAATAGACAATCAGGGGTCCACTGCATGAGTTTAAGAGACAAATCTAAGTTTTGTTGTGAAAATTCCTTAGGCACTTGCAGTTATGTTCATTTTACATAAGTTCAATTACCTGGAGGTCACATTTCTAGTCTAAAATAAATTTTTTGTTCCTCTTCAGTTCACAGAAGGATAAAACAGTTAATTCTATCTCAAAACAAGAGTTATTGTTCATCTAAAAGAGTTTTCCTGTTCCTGTTTGGAGGAAGATTCAGATTTCTAGGCTGCAGAACCCTAAAATTAGATTTCTGAAAGTACCTTTCTCTGTCTGAGTTAAATCTAAATTTGTACTTTTTTACAAAGGATGTCTAGTTTTTGATTCTTGCCTGAACAAAGGAATTTAGAGGAAGAGGTCTTTTAAAAATCACACTGTTTAAGCATTTTGGAGGTAAGAATGGAATCAAAATAAAATTGCAATGGGGCACTTACAGTCTAGTTTCACTGTATCTGAAATAAAGCCTTGAATAATGAATTTCAGGTTAGTAGCAGTGCTTATCTGCAGCTATGACTTACACAACTACTCAAGGAGAGGTGATAGTATTCAAACCTGTTCCCCTGTCCAATATTTTCGATCGGTGGGCTTAAGCTAAAATCGGTGTAGTGATGCTCAGAGATTCTCCATTTCCCAAAAGAATTGTAAGAAAAGGCTTGCTGAACAACTTGTTTTCATGGTACTGATTGCTGAAGAATACAGGCTACATCAGCTTACACATATTCTGTTTTTGTTGTTTATTTGTTTTTGTTTTTTGTTTTTAATACATGGTATTTGAAGCATATAAAATACATTGCAACAGAAATAAAAAAATACTTACCTTCCAGTTCGTTTTGACTTGGAAAGAAAAACACAGATGGGATTAGTTATCTAACTTTAAAAGTATGAGAAAAAGATCTAAGCTAGTCATCCTTGGATCTTTTTAGAACTAATTGAGAGAAAAGGGGCTTCAAGGTCATGGTTTATCCCATTTTGAGGTGTATATATATATATAAAAATAGTTTAGATCACTTGTGCCCTTAAAATATTTCGTTCCACTGACTGTATAAAGATCCAGGAGAGAACAGCTGTCATGTCCACAACTGATAAACAGTTTCCTCCCTCAACCCTGTACTGCCTTGATTTCATTCAGATCAAAAAGAATCAGAAACATTTCTTTCATCCTTCTCTTCTGAACTTTCTGATTTTCTTATAGAGTATAAGCCACAGGAATGTCGAAGTAGCTACTTGATCCTAAGACCAATTTCGTACTTCTCCATTTGTCCCCCTTTCTAATATTACAATTTAGATAATTCTCATTAGGCAAGGAAAAATAATTAGGTATGACAGCAAAAGTCCATGGGTTAATTTACAGGTTATCTAGCAAGCTAATCCTTTGTTAAAAAAGATGTTTTCTAAACTCTTTTCCCTGAGAGAGAGAACTTTTAAGGCTTAATAAAATACCATTGTTACTTCTGTGACAATCTTTTCAGATTTCTTCCCAGAACTGGGAATTAGAAAATTAGAAAAATTAGAGTGGATTCACATTTAAAATGGAATATTTAGTTAACCTAAGCAAGCTGGTCATACATAAATCCATGGGCCCTTATGAGAAGCACTCACGAGTACTGAGGAAGCTGGCTGGTGTCATTGCAAGGCCACTAATAATCTTTCATCGTGGTGACTGGGAGAAGTGCCTGAGGACTGGAGGAAAGCAAGTATCACTCCCATCTTCAAGAAAGGAAAGGAGGACCCACAGAACTACAGGCTGGTCAGCCTGACCTCGATACCTGGGAAGCTGATGGAGCAGCTAATCCTGGAAAACATTTCCAGGCATATGAATGACAAGAAAATCTTGGTCAGTTGAAAGAGCAGGTTTATAGGAAAGAGATTTTTGTTAAGGAGCAATCACAATAGTAGCATTTTAATCAGGTTTTATCAGTAAGCAAGAGATCAACAGCTAGGTTTCTACAAAGAGTTTTCAAATAAAGGAAGTCTATTAAAATCCAGTCCCTTTTAGAAAATCCAGCTTTTATACTACATATTCCAATGGCTACCTGTTTGGTAGAATTAATGTGTTCTAATCCTTGAAGTGAGAGCACACTATCAGTTGTTCAATGAAAACTTAACTTGTCAGGAAAATTTGATTTTTCTCACTAATGTTAACGCCTTTGACTTGTTCCAAGAGTTCCCTTTATTGCTTAATTCCTAGCTAGTTTTAAGTTAGTCATAAATTCAGATCTACATACAAACAAGATAAATAGTTTTCTTCAAACTTGGATCTGTACTCCAAATTGATATTCTCCTCACAAATGCTAAAAATAAAGCAAAAATGGATAGGTATTTCTGATTTTAGTATAAGCTAAGAGAACATTTCCCAACTTGGTAGGTCCTGGTGGACACCAAGTTGACCATGAGCCAACAATGTGCCCTGGCAACAAAGAGGGCTAATGGTATCCTGGACTGCATTAGACAAAGTCCTGCTAGCAGGTCAAGGGAGGTGATCCTTCCTTCCTCTTTATTCAGCACTGGAGAGGCCACTTCTAGAGTACTGTGTCTGATTCTGAGCTCCCCAGTACAAGAGAAACAGGACATACTGGACAGAGTCCAGCAAAGGGCCACTAAGGTGATGAAGGGATTAGAGCATCTCTCATATGAGGAAAGGCTGAAAGAGCTGGGACAGCTCAGCCTACAGTAGAAAAGGCTCAGGCGCATCTCATCAATACATATAAATACCTGAAGGAAGAGTGCAAAGAAGATGGAACCACTTTCTTTTCAGTGGTACCCGGTGACAAGACCAGAGGCAATGGGAGGTTCTCTCTGAACATCAGGAAACACTGTTTTTTACCCGGAGGGTGACCAAGCACTGGCACAGGTTGCCCAGAGAGGTTGTGGAGTTACTATCCTTGGAGACATTCAAAAGCCATCTGGACATGGTCCTGGGCAAACAACTTTAGGTGGCCCTGCTTGAGCAGGTAGGTTGGACCAGCTGACATCCAGAGGTGCCTCCCAAACTCAACCATTCTGTGATTCTGTGAACCTCAAAACAGAATTCATATTTTGAACTGATATGATTCTTAAAATCAAAATAAGAGTTACAGTTCTACCATCTTAATTCTCAGAACAGGTAAATAACTAGGAAAAATATTCAGATAATATTTCCTCTGCAGACTTTCAGAAAGTAGAACATAACTACCTGAAGGATATGGATTAATGAATATCAGAATTTCTAAGTTGCCTAGTTTAATAAAGAATTTTTATATTAGTCTAGAACCAGCCTGCAACAGAATATAGAAAATTGTTTTCTATGCTTTTTGTGAAATCAATCATGAATCTGTAAAGATATGTAATTTTACATATCAGGCTAAACCCTGTTAACATTCAAATTACTAATTACTTAACACTATTTCTATCCTATCAGTAGCATGCTATCTATATATTGAGATGACTCCACATTTCATGATTTCGTGAAAACATAGAATAGCTAAATTCATTACAAGAGATTACATAATATTTTCCATGTTGAATTGAATCACAACTAAAATATCTTTCTTTAAAAAGCTTTATATGTAAATAATTGTATAAATTTACACCTTTTGGGAAACTGTCTCAGAATATTTACTCAGAAGAATAAGTATTGCTTTCAAGACGCTCACTACAATAAGTACAGTTATAATTGATCTTTTTTCCATTCCTACTGTTTTCATTAGTTTTAACAGTGCAATGTTGTACTCACTTCCAGAAACACTTAAAATGTCTTAATGCTTTCCAACATGAAAAAAAAAAAAAACCAACAAAAAAAAATGTTATGTATTTTGTTGACTCTTAAGCTTACTCTCAGGTAACTTGAAAGACTCCAAATGTACATTCCACACATTTTGTTGCTGAGTTGAGAGCTGCCACACTCTGACTAATTCTCCTAGTCTCCTGTGAAAAAGTTTAAAGTCTTGGTATCACATAGTGGCATAACAAAGCAATGGAATAACAATTCACAGTTTAGGTTCATAAATCAGTAAACATTTTAAAGTTCTGTGTCCCATAAAATTACACAAAGAACTCATGCTGCTACTTGGAGCAAATATACATAAGAAAATAGCTCAATATAGTGTTTTTTAAATGTTTTAGTGACTTTAGTAAACTTTGAATTAAGACCCACATAACTTAAATGAAAAGAAGGAAAATTAAAAACACGCAAAACAATGTAGAAATTGGTAACTCTCTAGTCAATCATTTCAATAGGAATAATGCATTTTTTTGTCCAAATTGAGTAGCTGTGACAGTTAATTTCTTGACAAGAAAAAAAATCTAACTTCCTTCTGATTTTTATATTCAATGGGCCAATTACACTAGCTGTTTGCCTAAGTCACCAGATGACTGTATTACACCTAGTGGACAAGTGTGTGATTGTCCAACTATTCATTTTGAAATAATGTCTGACTAGCTACTTTGAAACTGAGAATCACTTTAACATATGTTATTGTCTCTATAGACCAGATAGTTGCCTTGTATCAAAGATGGTAACTTATCCTGTAAGTGGCCACACTGACCTATGCAGTTCAATCCTAAATTTTCCACAAGAGTTAGGTATCATGAAAAATCTCTGTACAGATGAAAGTGAGCTGATGAATCAATACATTTACAACTGCAGTCAAGTAAATTAAGTTCCAATGGTTAATGCTTTCCGAACACAGCTGCAAGCATCTTCAATTTAAACCATGACATCTGAGTAGACATTAATTTCAAAGTTAACATAATGGCTTGATGAGGTTGAGCAGACTAGTCCTGACAGCTGTTTTACCTCATTCTAATACAAAGTTTCTGGGGTTCAGTTTAAGGGGAAAGGCTTTGTCAGTATACTGCAACTTGAGACACTAGAACATGATGAAAAGAGCATGCTTATTCCTTAGTTTTGTTTGTGTTTTAATTTTTTCCCATACACAATAAAGTTATTTTTTTAAAAAAGTTAAATATTATACTGAAATACCAGTATTTGTTACTGAAAATCACATAAACTTTTCTTCTGAAAGATCTTTCTTTAGAAGCTTACTTTAATTGATTTTTTTCAGCCAATACTGCTTCACCATATGGCAGCAGGCTTTTAAATAATAAGTTGGCACTTAGAGAAGAAAGGAAGAATATTGTTTATGGTTAACTTTAAATCACAGGTGCAGTTCCAGATAAAAGGAGTGTGTTAAAGTGCCAGCAAGGCACAGCACATTTAATTATATTGCTTGCCATCTCAGTGAAACAAACAAGGACTGATTATTCAGTTTTGACACATTTTAAACTATGTTATTTTCCCTCATGTCCGTGAAATTTCTTTAGTATCAAAGTGATGAAAGCTTATTAGACTTCACTGAAAATCTCCAGGAAGTGCTTTATCATGATAGATCAGGGTCTGGGTGTCCCAGGGAAAGGTATTTTATCAAAGCATTTAGACAAAACTGGTTTTGAAAAGCTTGTTTGCATGAAAGTAACCTATTGTTTGCTTCAGTTGGTAATTCTGCTTGTGTTAGGGAATTAGAAGAGCCAGGATTACCTTGTGGATGTGATTATTACGTCTAAATGCCACATCAATGTGGAAAGGTCAGGCTGGCACAGAGGGTCAGGCTAAGACAAAGAGGCTACCAGCCAATTTAATTTTCAGAAGTGCTCACCTGAAACTCTACATTAGTCTTTAGAATTGGTCATATATCTAATTGTACAAACCCAATGACACTAGATAAGTTAATTAAAACATCCTCTGGGGTTACTTTGGGTACAAGTAAATGAATAATATAAAATACTTCTGAACACACAAGGGTGGATAAGATTTGGAAAAAATAGAGCAAGATTGCAGAAATCAAAGGTAAAATTCAACTCCAGATTGTATGCCCCTAAATTAAAGTGTCTGGGTGTGTCTGTTCATGAGTTTCAGCTGCTAGAATACTCAAAGAAAAACAAACCCACAGTTCTTTGGTCTTGTCATAGAGATCTCATGCCACTTGAGGCTCATTGGGGTAAACCACCTGACTGTAAGCTGATGATCCAAAAAGGCACTAGTCTTCCTTAAGATCCGTATCAGACTCTTCAGCCTTATAGAGACCTTCAGATACCTAGCCACTAGACATAAGCAGCTATGTTAACCACTAATCAATATGGCTGATGGAATCTGGAGATCTAAACTGTGTTTTGGTAAGTTTAGTTGTTTACGTTCCAATGCCTGTGATATTATATTATTCCCTGATTTAGAAAAAAAAAAGGAAAAAAAAGGATATTAAATATTTTTCGTCAGTAGCGATGTTGATATGCTGCTATAAAAGCCTCATTTTGGAAAACTTAACGGGTCAATGTTGGAAATACAAATCCAAGTAATATCCAGTGTATTATTTTATCCCTAAATATTTTCTTTTTGCTTCTGTCCTCACAACATGGTATATTACTCATATTCTATTAGTGGAGATAAAATCTCATGGTAATGTTCATAGCCTCCCTCTTCTGCCCTGCTACCACATCCCCCCCCCTCCCCCCCCCAATAATCTATATATAACATATATTAAAGTAATCCCAGTGAATCTTTATTTGTTAAATAATCTCTTTTCTCTTGTACAAATTACTGCTAGAAGACTCCAATTTTATATTTGAAATAGTGGAGTGTTTTATAGTTATTGTTTCTTTCTATTGCGATAAGTGAGGTTTAACAGCTTTCATGTTTCACAGAAACTGATATAAAATATTTGTAAAGACAAATGTAGATAGATAAATAGTAGTATTGGCTCTGAGCTGTAACATCTGTGTGATGATGTGTACTGCCACAAGTTAGGTATTTCCAGATGGAAACAATGTTGTCATTCATTAATTCTATAGGGAAAAGAGTTTGTACCATCTTGAAAAGAAAATAGCCCCTTCAGTGGCTGCATAAAGAAAACTTCACAGTTTGGTTAAATAAAACCAAATTGTTACTGAAAGGAAGCAAAATCAGCACCTTCTTTATTGTATTTTGTAGACTGAATAATGGAGCAATGACTCATGCCCAAGGTACCACAATGGTTTCAGAGAGTTCAAGTAATGCAAGTGAATCAAGACTATGTTTTAAAATATATTGCAGTGATCAATTTTTTAGACCCTATTAACAAAGCTGAATGGATAACTGCTTAACTTAACTTGAACCTTGTTGTCTACCTAAGCTAATCAGACACTGATTTTTACCAGAACAAGCATACCAGGGAGGTTAAATGGAAACATGTATATAGTTAATCTACGTTGATTTTGATTTTTCAGGCTAACCAAAAACAGATTCACAGTAAGCATTTGGAAACTTTTTTCCCTTCATCCTGCAGAGGAATTTGTCTGTAACTCACAGTGTTTTATTTCTCCTGGAGTGCAAGGATCTATCTATTACACAGATTCAGGAAGTACCATAGAGAAGTAAAAATTAAAAGGGTACCACTTTAATAGTTTCTGTGAAAAGAATTTTTTTTCCCCTTTTGTAACCCTTCCAATAGACTTTCCACAGAAGATTTGCAAAGACACCCATCAGAGAAAGAAAGAAAGAAAGAGAAAAAAGAAAAAGAAAGAAAGAGAAAAAAGAAAAAGAAAGAAAGAAAGAGAAAAGACAAAAAATCCTACTTACTTTCAAAGAAATTAATGTTCAGAGAATGAACCAATTTTTTTCCAGGTGTGTAGTTCTGAAAGTATTGTGTTTCTTCCTTAATTTTCTTGGAAAGGTTTATGTACACTTGCAGAAACACAAATGGTCAGTAGTGATTCTAACTGGAAGACTAATGCACATCGAGGAGTTAGTGATCCACCCAGCAGTTAACATGGGTATGTGCAGGCCTGTGCTGTGCTGTGAATAGCACTTTTCCTTAAGGACCGTGTTGTGCTGAACATATTCCTTGGCCGCTGGATAAACTTAACCAGATAATTCTAACAGATGGACATGTAGGCAGCTCCCGCTTAGCAATAACGTTACACTACCTGCATGTCCTTCTCTTTATGTTAAAGTGGCATGTTCTCATGTGAACATCCTTGTGCTTGACAACAGAAATGATGGAGTTGTTTTCTTCTAAGAATGTGCTATCAAAATTCTAAAGACCAAAAAGTCAGGGAACCTCTTCATGGACAGGATCTGTGCCACGTGCTTTGCCTGAATTAGAGGTCATCCAATGCAGCACAACATGTAAGGTTATGGAAGGGAGGTAAGGTTATGTATACTCTTTCGTTTTTCATGTTAGTTTTAATAAATGGTATTTTAATTAATACCTTATGGTGTTTGACTGCCTTTTTTGTTGGGACTATCAAAACATTCACACAGGTGTATTACATCATCCAATTTAGATATAGATCCACAATTTAGTAGTTCATAGACCTTTATTTAGGATATTCTTATGAATAATTTGGGGGGGGATTTGCATTTGGTTCTAAATCCTTAAATTTTGGCATTAAGTATTCATTTTCAAGGTAAATATGTAGGAAAAGATTCATGACTGTGAAAGCATGTAACTTAAAATAACATAATGTCAATATTTTATTTTGTCTTTAAACACTTCTGAAAAATAGACACTAGCTTCTCATCCAGGCGCCAAAAAACATCGGAATAGTAATCAATACTAAGAACTCTCAGGTTCCTTTATTTTTATGTGTATTCTAATTACATGAGAAAAGCAAGAGGGTTTTTTTTTGCTTCCGTATTGATTTATCTATCTGTATTTCAGAACCCTAAATGTTTAAAAGCACAAATACTATTTATATACTTTGGATCGCATTTAAAGTAACATCCGAGAGTGATCTTACTTTTTGACTCTTAACTCCAACTTGGAATTAGTAGGACTTTATTTTATTATAATACTCTATTATGGTGCTATAAAGCATGTGGTCAAATTATTTTATTTTCATTAAAAAAAAAAAAAAAGGAAAGATATCCCATGACGCAATATCGTTGAGAATTTCCCAGTATTTTTACTAACCTTTCTGGTTACATGCAGTTCATTAATTTCACAACCTTGAATATTATATATTTCATTTATTTGTTTTATTACAGCAAGTTCTAAGTAAAGCATGAGAGACAAATATTATATTAACATCTCAGACTTCTTTGTTATCAGTGACTTCAGTTTACGTTTTCGCTGCTATCTCTTTTCCATTGTGAGAGGTTATATCATTACAGTGCATGCTTGTTCGGTTTTTTTGTCTGCAATATCAGTGGAAAAAGGTTAAGGTACTAATACAGATGCACCACCCAAAACATTAAAACTAGTACTGAAGATATAAATACCTGTGATCTAAGAACTTTAAGCTTCAAGTTTGCTAAATGGGAGAAAACTCAGTTACATATTTATGTCTTTATGAAGAGAGATCTCACAATATTTTAATGTCCCTTTTACACACTTCTCTAGTGGGACATATGGTATGATTTCATGTCATATAAAAAGCAGAACTACTGTAGCATGTGCAAGTCAGCTGTTGGTTTTCCTGACAGCTTGCACTGAGCCTACAAAGTTGAACCTTCCCCCCCCGCCCCCCCCAATTTCTCCTCAAAATTGGGTTTCCAAGATTGGAGCATTTTAACAGCTGATGCAAAGAAAACCAGCTGTTACTATGTGTTACAGAATGTTTCATTTTAATACATCCTTTTTATTAGTTTGTGTCCTATATTTAAATAAGCTCAATAAATATACTAGTTCATTTATAATTAGGAGGAGTTCATCATACAATCAGTCTGAAGAAAATGACCAAGATAAACATTTAGGGATTATAGAAAATTAAAGTGCATTAAATATTTTGATTATAAAAAAATCTCAGACCACACACGAAAAGAAAAAAGCGTGTCCTCCTTGAACAATAGTAAGTAGTGGAGATGTCATATGTATGTTCTGAAAAGGGGTGACCATATCTGAAATTAATAATAATAATAATAAAATAACAACAATAATAATAATATATTTTGATAGCATTGCACCTTCTAAAGACTATACTAGTGTGCAGTTCTTTACATGGTAGACTAAAATATGAATGCTCGTAACAGAAAAGATGGTACAAGTGTACTCCTGCGTTTGGCAGGTTAGGGACTGTGCCTGCCTACATATTTGCTGGATGTGATTTGGCAGGCAGTTTTCTGGCACTGTGACCAACTGTGTGCATTTCATTAATCTGTTTTATCCTTCAAAACTGGGTAGTCCCATCCCACTGCTAGTTGTGAACGGTCTCTGGCCAGTACCCTGCCATACTATATGCAAGAGTTGCTCGGGAGAATGCTTTTTGGGCACAGTCCAAAACTGTTATTGCACATGATCTGAACAGTTTTGCAGTATAAATAGCCAGACTGCCGGGACAGGGAATGTTCTGTTGCAATATCTAGTTTAGAAGGATGCCTTTTTCCAGATAAAAAAGCAATATTTGCCTTACAATAACACTGTGGTCCCACAGTTACGATCCTATAACTCTTCACACAGTAGAAAGGGTTTATTCACTCCTTTCTCAAAGGCTTTTTGAGTAAATTCATCACATCTAATTTTCTCAATTCTATATTGAAGGTATCTACACTTAGGCTTCCCTTCTAGTCAACAGAAAAATATAAGCATGTTAGACCATAAGTCCTCTGATTTATTTTAGAGTCTACTTCAAAATTAAAGAATAAATGTGCCCTAGAAATACCTGTTTGTTCTCTTTGACTCTAAATGAAGAATGGATATTGAGCTCAAAAATAGATGTGTACGTTACAGACATTTAGACTAATTCCTTTCCAGACTCCTGATACATGAAAGATTTTTGAAAAAAACCCAAACAAACCCAAAACCAAACCCAAAACCAAAACCAACCCAAAACCAACCAAAAAAACCCCTAGACATCCCCATCCCCCACCATTTTTTTTGGATTAGTGAATCTGGTGTGTTTTTTTGGTTTTTTGTTCCACTTTAACCTGCCCTAAAATGACGATACTTATTTATATTACTCAGGAATCTTGACATGCATATTGACATTTCTTTATTGTGGCTATACATTTCTCTGTTTTGTCACAATCTTGCCCTGTATCATGATATAAATATGCATTATACTACATGTCATACTATTTACTTAGGTTCTAGTGTTTAAATATACATTTGGCTAGAAGATTCAGTTTCTCAGAGATTATTCCTTTGACGGGTTTGGTGCACTAAGGTTATGGAATTCCCCTTATAATGAAAACAGAGGAGAAAAAAAGACTTCAAATAGCAGACAAACAATCAATATTTTTACTAATTATTAGTGAATATGTAATTTAAAACTGTAAGTTAGGATGGGCCCTGTTCACTAAGTTAACTGCAATTTTTCAGCTGGATTTCATAATGTAGGATCTTAAACCCAAGAGGTGTAAATATCTGAATCTTTAAACAACTCATCAGAACTAGTCACGTAGTACATTGCACACACTAACACAAAAATTTTCTTTGTATTTTCATATCCATTAAAATACATAGTTTGTTGCCTTGGTTGTAACATATTTTTAGCTGAATTTATTTACAAAATCTGAAGGAACAATGAATGATTTCCTCAGGCTCCAGGTCAATATCTAAGATTTATTCTGACTACTAAAACATATTGCATTCTGTGAGTCATCTTCAGTGTATAAGAATCCTCAGCTGAGGAGCCAGAGCTAAAATAAGTATTTTCAAATCTAAGCAATTTCTAGGAGCTTCATTCAAAAAGGAAAGCTGAAAGACCATATATGGACTTCCAGGCAGCATATAGAAGCTGAAAAAATTTGAAAACATTTCAATATCTGAAAAGCTAATGTGTAAACATGATAACTGAGGAAAGTTTTCAAACATTAAGGAACAATGCCTTAAAAAATTCTGCTAATGGTTCAAAACATTCGGATTTCTGTCAGAATTTTGCTCTCCCTATTAGTCTTACAGAGAAATTGTGGAGTTGATATAAACATGTTATTAAATTTAATTAAAAACTGAATAGAGAAGTTCAAAAAATATTTTCATTTTCAATAAATTTGTTGTTTGGAAAAGGTAAAACAGCTAAACAAAACAAAACTAAGTTACCTTTTATTGATTTGTTGACTAAGAGATTAGTCCTGTTCATTATGACTTTTTCCTGGGTACAATCTTAGAGGAAGTTAGTAAAGCTAATGTGTTGCTTAGTGTTGAACTAATAATATAGCTACTCATGAGTAGAATGAAAATTACAAAAAGAAAAAATCACTTTCACATGTATATCTTAGTTCTGTATTGTAAGGACCATATGGAAGCTCTCTGAGATCCAAAATGTGCAGGGCCTACAAGTGAGTACAAAAACATTTATTTTTGACAGATGGTATTGCGAAACAGAGGGAGAACTGTTATTTATAGCATGAAAAAATCTTGAAATATATAGGCAGACTTTTCCTTGGAAAATGGAAGACTGCATAAACTATTTTTTTTCTGCAAACAACAGTATAGACTTATGAACTCCAAATTAAGTGTGGAAAGATTTTGCATGTATGACAACCTCTGATTTGAAAGCCAGTTTGAGCAACTGCATTGGCAGATGAACTTTTCCTGTGAGAAACTGTAATAATTAGGCTACAAAAATAACTTCTGAAGAGACAGTACTTATATAAATAGTATTCAAGAGGATGAGAGTTACAGGAATCATGACTTTGGCTTTATATATGCACACAGTGGGAACTATTAAAAAATCATTGTCTGAGACTTGTTGTTGCTAGTTTCTTGAGGAAAACCTAAACTAATAACTTTCAGAGTGTGAAGAAATAAAATGAAAAAGTAATCATAAAGCATGATTCACATTTGTATTCAACTTACTTAATATCTGATTCTAAGTTAGTGTATAGGATTATGGTAAGCAACAAAACATGAAATATACTTGGAAGTTTTAATATGCATTATCTGCCATTCTACATGAAATACAATGAAAAGGTATAAAAATATATAAAAATGAGAACTGTTAACAAAAGGAAGTTTGATACTGCTTTTCACACAAACAGAGCATTGTTTAGAATTTTTTTTTAAACACATTCTTGTCAGTCTACGACAGGATAGTACTTAAACACCTGCCATTGTTACTCTGTAATGGAATGAAATTTCAGTAGAATTTCTTCCAGTAGAATTTCAACAGTTTGTTGGCTTTGTAGCTCATTTATACACACTCTTGGAACTCAACTGTGCGTATTTAAACACTTGCACTACTTTTCTGGTAGATTTTGATTTTTGTTATTTTTTCCCCAAAAAAATGACATTGACATTAAGACCATCTTTCAAGTTCTGAAGTGAATGATACTTCAGTTGAGAATGATATTTTTGATAATATATGTATGTACCATCTATTCAATAAAAGTAGAAAAAATAGATTACATTTTGAATAATAACTAACTACTATTTAGAGGGGTTTATGGCTTAATTTTATTTTATGGGGACATTTTTGTTTGTTTTTGTTGTTGGGTTGTTGGTTTTTTTATCTATGTCTTGGAACATAAATTATCTGAAGAAGCAATAACTTTAATGTTATGTCCCTTCTATATTTCAGTAGCTAAATATTAATTATTAATGCTTCAGAGATTCTATGCAATGAGAAAGATCTTTAGTAAATGCAGATAAAAGCAACTGTGAGCTTAAGTAAAGCACATAAAAATGAACATTTTGAGGTCTAACTCATTATCTATAAACTATAGTTAGGTTTCCAGATAAAGAAATAATTAAATAATAGCATTTGATTTTAATATTAGATATCTGTGCTTCATTTACATATCTACTAATAACTTAGCTATAAAGCAAACTTGTAAAATTTCCTAAAACAGAACATTTAGATAATCGCATCACTGCTGTCATATAGCAGCTTCAAGAAAGGAAGTACATGACACAGATATGTAAAGAACTGAGACAATTAGTAGCTAAAAGCAAATGGTAAACAATACTATTAATGCAGCTGTGTTCTTTATTCAGCTATGCAATCTGAACCAGTAACTTCCAGAGATGAAAGGACTTTTCTTTAAGAGGTAAGTTCAATAACACCTCCATACTTCTATGCTAGTGCATGCTGGTTCATCTGACTATGCTCTCAGGCTTTTTAAAAAGGAAGAAGAAAATGACAAGGCAGGCATGGAATGAGAAGGTGGCAGGCATGTGCTTTTGGACCAGAATGCTTGGAAACATACCGGGTTTAGTAGCATTATAAAGAATCATACCTTAAGGAGATATATTGCGTTAAACAATGTTCAATATGCTTTTTCTAAATGATACCTAGAATATCAATCATGAACAACAATTTGTTTCCAAGATAAAAAAACCACGTATATCTCAAGGATCTTCTTACTTGACTTCAATTTGAACATTAGAACTATTCATTGAAAATAGCATCTGTAGTAGATCCAGATATTTTATGGCACTGGCTGTTTCAAAAATTACTTGGTGATGTGTTTTCACAGATACATATGAAATACAGTCAGGTTTTCTGCTATGATTAAATTGGAACCAGAGCTATATAGACATGAATTGGGGGTGGGGGTGCGGGGGGACGTATTGGTACTGTATAATTATGTTAATGAAACATTTAAATTTTGACTTGTTCTTGCAAAATCTGGAAGTTTCAGAACTGAGATTATTTATTCCTGTATATATATATATTGCAAATCCACATGTTTTCTATTGCTATAAAAAAGAATGGAATTTTATGAGTGAAATACTTCCATTTTACAAGAACCTCATGGCACTGTGGTTCATGGTGCAATCTGATGGTCCCCTTAGGCCATGTGCTTTCTTCTTAAGCATCACCATTCCAAGATTTATTGACTTTGTCATTTTAGAAGTAAGAAAACAGATTAGCACTCTGAACAGCAGTTTGATTTGGACCGAAACAACATTATAAAAAAAATCTATGAACCTGAAGCCCTACTTTCTCTATGTTCTTCAGCTCTGGTTAACTGCTTAGTAAGGCCACTTTTTAAAACTGAGTAGACAATATTATAAAAATATATTTTAATATTAGCTACTTTTTCTCAATTCTTGCTACAGAATGCAGGATGCATCAGGCTTAAATTTCAGCCTTTCCTTAGATCCCTATATTCATGAGAATCAGGAACAGGTTCAGAAATCTGTCCTGAGGACTGGGATGGGGACAATTTTGAGTGGTAGGAAAGTACAGACGACAGTTTGCTTTCTTGTGTCAAGAGGTGGTACTTAGGTCTGAATGGAGAGAAACTGTGAAACTGGGATGAAAATGGGATTCAAATAGGGCCTGAGAGGAAAAAGAACTAAGTATTTTTTAAAAATAGTGTCTCTGTGGGATGCACTTTGAAAGTGTCTATCGTTTTCTGAGCCAGAATCAGCCAGGGTTCAGTGTTCATAAAGCTGCCTTCAAGCATCTTGTTAGCATTGAAGTGCATAGTTACTAAATGTCACTAACAGCTTTTACTTGGAGCTGTGGGAATGCACTCGAACAGGGATTGGGGTGTGGATGTAGGGGGTGGCTGGCTTTGGGCAAACCCAGACAATCTGACCTTCATATACAGTGTAACTGTAGATGCATCCAAATGCATCCAAAGTTACTCAAAACACCTGTGATGACAATACCTATGGAGATGTTTTGGCTACTGTAATCTAAATAACTATTAAGTGAATATATGCCAAATAAATCACAATTAAGGAGTGTGGGAATAGGATGAAATAAAAAGATAATAACCCATTTTTATTACTGAAGAGAAAAAAAAAATCTCTCTCAGTAGTTAAATGAAAGGATAATTCCTGTTGGGTTTAGCTACTATAGAAGTAGGGATATCTATTACAAGTGAAAAATGCAGGTTATAACCTGGAGGAATCCAACATGTCAAGTAAGTCTAACGTCCACTTCATCATTCAGTAGACATTCAGCTGACTACAAAGAATGATTTCTCAGCTTGAAGTTCATGAAGAAACACTGCATATTCCCACAGAACAGATATTTAGGATACCAAACATATGGACTATTAAGATAGCTTGGATGCATAGACCCACATCAAAACACGTAATATGGAAGTTATGGAGAACACTTAAAGCATCAAATGGAAAATTAATTCTGTTCATCCTGAATTAGTTGAATGATACAGATAAATAAGGAATTTTTGTCAGCGAAAATTTTCCTGTTCCTTTATAGATGTACAGGTTGGCTAGAGGCATAAACTCAACATCCAGCATTTGATGATAGTATTTATGCCTACACTGTAGGTGCTTATTCTGTGGAAATGAACGGAGGTGATAGTTCTGCAGATGTTGACATGAATATTACAGCTGAATGAATGTACCTTCTTGAAATTGCTAGCGGTTACACAGTATGAGTTTAGATGTATTTTCCTTTTTCCAAAGAAAACTAAAAGGCACTTGTGATAAACATGTATTCAATTATCCCTGAATAGACTAATGTAGTAATTCAAGCTGTATCAAGATATTTTCCTGCTTGTGAAGTCCTCTTTTTATATGCCACTTACAGTGTTCCATGTGTTGTTTTAAAATGTTTTCCAGCACGACTACATTTACCAAAAAAACCTACTATCTACTGGTGTAAATTCAAATTCTGTCTCTTCTGTGATCTATCCTTAAGATTCTTAAATGCCAAGAACTTTTTTTTTTTTTTTTTAAGCTAAGGAATGTAAAAAGTGCTATAAGAGTGCTGGTACTCCTGACAAATTGTGCTGAAAGTCCAATAAGTTATGTTAAGCATTTTACATTATTCTAGCCTCTGTTAGTGAAATATTTTTTGTACTGCTGCATAACACTGCACTGAGCCTCAGAGAATGAAGCCCAGCTGATCCTCACGGGGAAAAGAAAAAAAAAGGAACACCCCCCCACCCCCACCCCCCCCAACCCACAACTCTAAAATATCATAGAACTCTAAAATATATTTACTGACAGTACTATGTCAAGGGAAGGAGTAAATGTGAAGAAATAAGGGCTTTATCTCCAGAGCTGTAGCTGCATATAGGTCACCATAAACTAGCTCTCTACTTTCTGACCCCCATTTTTACCATGCCCTCCTGAGATCCTTCTGCTGCCTAGTATGGAATCAGAAATACCATGCCCTATGGTGATTTGTTTCCCTTAGTGTTAAAGAATGAATCAGTAGACAGGACATAGCAAAAGCAGTACTTTTTTGCTATCATATCTTTTTGCTATCATATCTTTTTGCTATCATATCATTTTGCTATCATATATCATTGCTTCCTAATACTGCAAAACCCCATAATGCCATATTCTAATCTCATACTGTTAAAACACTATCTAATTAATACATATGAAGGATGGTAATCAGTCAGTCTGATTTGTATGTCCCTTACAGATTTGGGTCATCCTCCAAATTAAATGTTTAGGATTTTTTTCCATTTAGATGAGAGCTATGGTGTGGTCTCAACATAAACTAATGCCTGTTAGATTTTAAATGTAATTGTTTTTTGTCAGCCACTTTGTGGGAGTTGTTGGATTCCTGGTATTCCCTGTAGTGAAATTCTCGTGTTCTAGATCTGGGCATATAGCCCCAGATGCTCGCCAATCTCCTCAGTATATAGGAATGAAGGAGAAAGACATTCTATACTTCTTGAATGTTTCTCACCAGCTTGTAGAAAAAATATCTGTGTTGAGAATACTGAGAACTGTATTTTACTTTGACTAGCAGGTATGTAAGGGTTAAAATAAGAAGATTAGGTAGTTCAGAGTTTTCAAGATTTATTCTATTCGTACATTTTATTCAATACATGCATGTGCTGATGGAAATTTCTCTAAAGCAGAGCCTTAATATACTAATCAAAAGTTTAGTAGTCAAAGAGTGAAACAAAAAGTTCGGTTTCCAGAGTCTTATGGTTACAATTCTGGTATCATAATGTTTTGAAAACCACAAATTTTTAAATTTTCCTTGTAGGTAAGAAGAAAATATTATTCAACTCTAATAATAATTAAAAAAATATTCCCAATTAACTAATGTGCTATTTTATCATGTGTATACACACTATTATTTTTATATTAATATTATATGCTTATTTTTTATTTTTAATATTTTTAGAATTTATACTTATTTATATTATTATTTATTATTTTATTAGGGCTCTTGCACTTTAAAAAAAAATGTCCTTAAGGAACTGCCAGCTCTGTTCAACTTCTTTATCCCTGAGGGAAGTTTCCCAGAGGGTCCTATACACCAATTCCTTAAACAACTGAAAGTTCACTCTCCTAAAATTCAGGGTCTTGACTTTATTCTTCACCTGGCCCACATCACTTAGGATTGTGAATTCCACCAGAGCATGATCACTTCAGCCCAGGCTGTCACCAGTCTTGACCTCTGTAATTAGTCCATCTGTGTTGGTGAGAAACAGGCTCAGAAATCCTTCTCCTCTGAGGGGGCTTTCTATCACCTGGATTAAGAAATTATACTCCATGCACTCCAGGAGTCTGCTGGGCTGCTTACAGCTTGCGGTGCTGCTTTTCCAGCAGATGTCAAGGTGACTGAAGTCCCCTAGCAGGATCAGAGCCTGCGAGTGTGATGCTTCTTATAGCAGAAGTAAGAATGCTTCATCTGTGGGTTCCCCTTCATCAGGCAGCCTGAAGTAAACACTAACCATGAGGTTTCCTTTGTTGGCTTTGCCCCTAATTTTCACCCACAAGACCTCAACCTGTTCACTGATTTTCAAAGACCACTCTGTGCAGTCAGTCCATATTTTTACAAAAAGGGCTTCCCTTTGTAGGAAGGAAGGCTTCCTTTCCTTCCCTATCCCTCTGAACAGTTTATAGCTGTTAATTGCAGTGCTTCAGTCATGCCGTTCGTCCCACCACATTTCAGTGACAGCAACTAGGTCACAGCTTTCTTGCTGCACAGTGGCTTTCAACCCCTCCTGTTTGTCAGCCGTGCATGCATTGATATAGAGGTACTAGTGACTGTGTCACCTTCTTTAAGGAGCATGCTCTAATTCCTTTGAGGCATTTCACAATTGTTTTTCCCTGTTGATCAGCAGCCCCTGGCTCTTCTCTGTTACTCAAAACTCTATCCTTTTCCCCTGCTAAATCTTGTTTAAAGCTCTCCTTGTAAGTGTGCCCATCTTGTACATAATTCCTATTTTGAATTAACTTCTTACGTCTGTTCTTCCATAGGAAACACTTTTCATTCTCCACAAGCAAATTAAACAAAGAAGTAGTAATATTTGTTTATTTCATAAAATACCTCACAGGTTAGAGAACTGATTAAAACCAGAAGAGGTCTGCTGAATCTTTTCCCATATTAAAGTTCCCCCTTCTTAGCACTGTACTTTAAATATTAGTCAACATACCACCCTAGCTAAAGCAAGGAAGGATGAAAAGTCAAAGTCTCTCCCACTGAAGTAATTGTACTTCACACCTACAGCAAGGATTGATAAAAAGTCCTTGGAAAGAAAGTGAGAGTGAGACTTTTCAACCTTATGTTCATAAAGTTGACACATAAGGTTCATGTGGACAAAGTCTGTCTTCCTGGACTACTCTTAAACAAACAATAGTTTGCTCTACCATATTTTATTTTTGTTTGCTTATTTTTCATTCTTGACAGATATTGAATGAAATGCACATACTCACTCCAAAGATTTCCTTCCCCTGTAGTGAGTGCCTTAAGCACTAGACAAGTAAATGAGGAAAAGTGGAACATTAAAAGAAAATCTTTTCCATGAATATCTTATCCTATCTGATGCTTGGCATACAAGGCATATGCACATACAGGTTTGCTGCAACTAATTTCTGTGCTAGTTTAAATGAATCTGATTTTATTTGAAATAGATTGAAGTATTGACGTGGTCAATCACGAGTCTCAGCTGAAAGTTATGACTAACAGCTGGAAGCACAGATGAGCAACTTTCTAAGCTGACTCCTAGCCAGCATATTCTAGAGAAGAGTTCTAAAGTACACCCTTTATAGTGACAAACCAACAATGGTGCAGTCAGTCACATAGTCTGTTTGCACATGGGACCTCCTTAACTCCATCTCTTGAGTTTTACCATGTTGGACAGTGTGTTCTGTGCACACTCAGGGAGCTAGACCTCGTGTGTGGCATCAATATTGGACTAAGATTACTACAAGTAGGGTCTATTTCTTCTTGTGTAAATGACATTATCTGCATAGTGTTTAATTCCTTTTCAAGAAGAACAGCCTAAATAATATATATTTAATATTGTCTCACAACAATTTGATACTGCCATGTTTCCTCAGCATGCTTCATGTAAATTTACACGTATCTGCAGACCCACTAAATATGTTTTGCATTTTTGCTGCTTTTGGAAAGAATTCTTCCTTCTTTCTTTAATATTCCTTATTTTCTAAAAAAAAAAAAAGAAGTTCTCAGATTTAAAAGGCTTCATTTAATGAGTAGATAAGGGTAAGTTATCATGCCATAGGAAGAAGCAAACCTTTGGTTCCTAGAGGAGTAGCACTGGATGGGATTTGTTTCATGTGTACTTATTTAATAAACAGAGTAGAACAGAGTGTAAGTTCAAATCTGTTCATCATCATGACTTGTAAAGTGTAAGTGCCTAATTAATCAAATGCTAAAAAAACAGTGCTTTCTTCATGATCATAAAATATGCTTGACTAGTTCTAACATTTTGATCCCAGTTTTTTTCTAACTCAGTTTTTCTATTGACATCATTACTTTCTCAAATGTGACTTGATAAAATAAAATGCTATTGTTGATGTAGGTCTGCAAAATACGTCACTTAAAAGCTGCTGTTTGATATCCACCCCTGATGCAATGATCTTCCAAAGAATGCACCAAGCCAGAACTAGAAGCGTCCTTCACCCATCAGATCAATCTGTGTCAACCCACATATTTCCCATTAAGTTTTTAATCTCTGTTTATTTGTTTAAGGTTATATTCATTGTATCATTTTAGAAATACAGGCTGAAGTCTTGAAATTGAATCCATGGAGGTTCTACTACAGATGTTTCTCTTGTATATTTGCTTTTCAGTTATCTTTTAGTGCTTCACAGGAGACTAAGGTTGTTTAAGCTCGTATCTTTTGGAATTGCAAGACACCCAAACTTTCTCACTTTCATCTGTGTGACTCTAATTAAAATAAGCCTTTTAAATATATATTTTTCCACAGCTGTTATCTACACTGGCTTTTATTTTATTTGCTATGATTTATTTCTCCCAGTCCTTGAGGCTTCTAACAATGTTTGAGTCATGCCTCAGACTGTCAAAAGTGGTGGCATACTGTCTACTAATTACTGTCTCTGCTGCTATTCACTTCAGTGCCCAAAGGAACCTTCAGAATAAATTCATGTCCCGTATAATATCCCCCAAAAATCATTTGTATCCAGATCTGGTCAAAACCCCAGAGATTTTGTGGAAGAAGCTTTCCTTTTTTATTTAAAGTGAAATTGAAAATTTACTTTTTTAGAAACATATTTGGTAGATTATGTTATAAAAAATATCTTGTCTCCACACCCACAAAGGAACACAGAACGACCATGGCAGATGAGAAGCCCCCAAAATACTCTGCCTGGCTATTCTCAGACCCATCACAGGAGCCATCAGCCCATCAAAGGCCCATCTTCACAAGCCCAGAGAAGCACAGGGAGGCACAATGGCAAACAAGAACACAAATTGAGGACTCAGAGGAAGGGACACCCTGTCTGGGCCCCTCCCAGGGCTGTCCCAGGACAGCCTGAGCTCCAGTCTCCAAACATGACACCCATCAGGAAGAGGCAAGGGGAGAGGCTCTCCAGAACACTTTGGGACTAATGGTGGTTGCTACCTAGGGATGTGGGATCCATTATAAGATGCAGAGGAAGAGCATTTTGGGATTGCAGAGGACTCATTGTGGGATGTTTAGAGGAGGTATCAAATGCAGGAAAAGGGAGAGGTATAGATGATTTGGGAAGTAACAGTTGTGGGGAACAGAGGGATAAGGGAATAAAAGGGGTCATACATGTGTAACAGGAGCTGGTCAGTGTGCTTTCCTGGCTATGCTCAGCACCTGCTCAGCACCATCAGTCCTATCTTCATGTTAAATTCCTCTCTAATTCTTCCCTGGGTGAAGGCGCTCTGTTCTGTGTGCACGGGAGTGTGAGTCAGACCATACAGGCGGTTTAGCCTTTTGGAATTCCACCTTCAGCTGTTTTCTGGTAAGGGGCTTTCATCCACGTGCACGTGTGTGTATGGGAGTCTGTGTTGCCAGCAACCAGAGTGAGAACAGGTGTGTGAGCAAGTATGTGATCCCAAAAGAAGATCAGGTCAAACCAGCCAGGGAGCAAGTGAAGTGACCTGGGAGTGTGTGTGTCCCTACGGGCCAGCTCTGGCTGGGACAGCATCTGTGCACCTCTAAGGGTGAGAGCACAGGGGAACTGGCTGTGGGACAGGAGCACTCCTGGACAGCTTGGGGTGGTGGGAGGGGAAAGGGGTGTGCGTGAATGAGGG